>CABPRJ010000479.1:57047-1320622 GCA_902439185.1 Cinara cedri | reverse complement strand
TTTAAGCGCAAGCGGATAACCCCCGACGGATCGGTATTGTTTGGTATTTATTTTTATTTTTTTATTTTTATTTTTTTTTTTTTCTATCCAACGAAAGTTTCGCCTTACGTACACGCGCGCGTAGAGAAAATAACTTGCACAACTGTACAATTCAGTTTTAATTATACACAACGCTCGGTGACGAGCGTAGTTACACTGTTGTACACCTACACGCGTTTAAAAGAAACAAAAAAATACCGATGGAATATTGTTTTTTTTTTTTTTGTATTCGCGAAAAGAGGGTGGGGGAGGGAGAGGGGTGGATATGAGGAACAAATGAACGCTGTTATTTTCACGTACACCGCGAGTTCTTTTACTCGAAAAACTGCAATTATTACTATACGCGTTTTCATTTGTATTTAATTTGATATTATTTTTATATCTTTATTTAATCTCGGGTTGGAAAAGTTTTTCGAAAAAAGTTACGAAACTTATCGTGGTCAAACGAACTATGAATAATTATAATTTATGCCCTTCTTAGATTCCGAGCGAAGCTGCTTTTCACTATGATTTGTGTTTGTACTTTTATTCGGAAAACAATTTTTAGTTTGGTAAAAATGTTCCGATTTTTCACGCTGCACCTTAACGTCCTTAATAGATGAGATTTTTTTTCCAGTCAGTACTCTATTTGAATATATTTTCGAAACTCGAAATTCCAAAAAATCGTACATTAAAGGACGCAGATTATTCGTCCAGTGATAGCTTTTATAAACAAAATGGTAGGAGAGTTATACTTGTAAAACGCACGCTTTAGGAAAAAAATATATGTCGCGCACAATCCTCTTTATAAAATCGAACAAATCTCAGATGTTCCCAAGACAATGTTCACTTATATACGATGGAATCGAATTCTTCGCGTTCAATCCATGGTTATAGGCCGCACTTATTGAATTTACAATTGACTGCTGCAGGACTGTCCGAAAAAAAAATCTCGCTCAAAATTATAATCATTTAACGTTTAATCTTACTATTTCACTACGGGAGATGGTACTCGAGTGTCGGAAAGCATTTTTTTTTTTTTTTTCGTGGAACATGATATATTCTTAGTTTTCTTTTTGTCGTTTATTTCTTCGTGTATAGAAATCGTGCCTGTAACACGCGGCACGCGGCACCCGCCCAGCGGTCTTTCATCGTACCTACCTAACGTCTGTTAATTAAAATTTAATTTGAAACCACAACGTTCCTCGCTCGTATAGAATTTTTGTTGGATTTCGCGCAGTTGAAAATTATTATATATAAATTATAACTAGGGGAACGTATTCGTTTTTAACGAGTTTATTTAGTTTTTGGCACATACCATCCGTACATGGTATGTGAATCTAATAGTTGATATTTACGCGGATCATTCGTACAGACTTCCATTTGATTAGCAGATTAAAATGTTGGTTAATATTATAAAGACTCCGAAAAGTCCACTGAGACACCTGCAATATAATTTTAAATGCTAAATGTTGTCTAATCCTAACTATTTGAGATCGACTACCATCGTTCTAAACTCCCACTTGACCCAATCTCCCACCTTGCATACATTGGCTGTTCTTGGACCATTATTAATCATATCTAAACACTTATTTTTTGGTCTTTCTCTCCCCCTAATTCTTTCTAAATTTATTTTAATTACTATTTTTAATGTGTCTGATTTTTCTCTCTTCACGATATGCCCAAACTATCTCAGTCTGTTTTCTCTCATTTTGTCTTCCATCAAAGCTACGCATATACTACCTCTTATGCATTAATGAATACATACAAATGAATACAATATAGAATAAATGTATTAAGAAATACACTCCTTATCATTAGTTAAATCATAGTTAAATAATTTAAAAATCCACGTGAAACAAACTTTTAGGGTTTTGTATATTTTTTCAAGATTCAAATTTATACGAACAAAATAATACTGTTATTCCAGTACACATCACACATCACCTGTATAGTTATTGTTAATCGTAGATTTTTAAATTTTGAGTTTAGCGAAAAATTTATTGGTTTTACGATGATATTTATTTTTTTTTTATGTGAACAATTTTTTTTCCAGAAAGCTTACGCTGATTATCAATTATAGCTTCTTTTTCGAAAGAAAATTTTCTCTGGGTGGTATTTTAGAGAGGTCAATTTTTGAAATTCTCATTAATATTTGATTAAAAATAAGGTTGTCATTGGCAATCGTATTTATTTATTTTTTGTTATTATTAAGTTTTTTTTTATTATTTTAATCTTTTTTAAACAATTATTGTTTCATGGAAACGCGCGTTGTAATCATTTTACCATATTGTGACATATATATTGTTGACAAAGCAACACAGTCAACCGAACTTCGCTCAGAATCGTTTTTTCGTTAACAATGGTTTATCGTCGCTTACAGATATACATTAAATTCCCAACTTCCCACCTACAAAAGTGGCTGCACCCACGCGCGATGTATGTCCGTCTTTTTTTTTCCCCCATTTTTTTCTTGTTTTTACGTCAAATAAAAATATTAATTAATAACAACGATAATAGAACACTTGTTAAATTTTGGAGCCGGTACAGTGTTCGAATGAGCGAGATTAGTACTCGAAGCTCCGTAGGGGGTTTATAATAGGGAGTCTATATATATAATTTTTCTCAGTTAATATTGCGTAACACGATGATTTCTTGCAGTTTCTTTATTTTCCGTCCCAGAACACTTGGACCGATTCATGTTTTCGTTCCGTTAGTATGTTGTGTCATCGATATAAATAAACAAGTATCGAAAATCCTTTTATGTGATACCCTATTGCTAACCCACTGCGAGTCTGCGTCAATTAACCATCCATACTTAACCGCACGATATAGGTATTTTCTAACGATTAATACGTATCGTATTTTTGTCGGTAACTTAAAATCACTGTATTTCGCTGCAGAGTTATTCACTAACAGCATACTCCCAGTAGGCATATTTTACAGGTACTCGTGTTATATTATCGACAGGTATTTTTATTCCGGCTAGTGTACATAATAGTGCATATCCATTAAACCTGCGTAGGTGTGTCTAATGTGTTGAACCAAAAATAAAACCTGCAATATCGCGATGACGTGATACTCGAAATAATAATATCCGACGATGTGTAGTGTGCAGGGGTACTTGGTTTTTCATAAAGCGTAATGGACCGCGCATCGGAGTCACCATTTTTATTTAGGAAATAAAAAAAACGGACAATTTAATGTATTTTTTTTTTTTCTGTATTACGCCACTTTCTTTTAGACATGTCGATTGCTTTTCGGGCCTTTCTTGCAATTTCTTGCAAGGACATTGCATATAACCGTATATAGACGTCGCACTCCCAGTGATGTGTGTTAAGGGATTTCGTATATTGTCGTTTTTCGAAAAACGAAATGTTTATCAACTCAAAAACATTGAAAATAATTTTAAATTAATGTACACATATATATATATTAAATACGGAGGTAATCGTGATGCAACTTGTTAAAAAAAAATGTTCAAGTGTGATGGAAAAATATACCTCTACCCTTCAAAAGTGATTTAGAATGAAAATACTGAAATAAACTTGTTAGAGGACGATATAATTCTTGATACGGAAATATATAAAAAGAAATGTTGTATTTATTACTATGGCGACCGAAATTATTAAGGGTGCGGGTCGTATTAATTTTTGTAAATATTTCAATTCTTCTTCATCTTCCGGTCGTTTCAGAATTTTCACCACTGAAACAACATCGCTATCTTTATATTCTTCTTCCGCTTTCGGATTCCTGAGATCTTCTTTAAAAATATCGATCAACCGTTTCCTGGATTTGTCCGAAAATCTCTTCCCCCGAGTCTTCAATTCTAGCGCTACCCTATAACACGGTCATTATTGTCTCTCGTAGCCTTTGTCTTTTAATAAAAAAATGGTCACTAGCGAAAACATTTTGTGCTATGTTACACAGCTGCACATATTGTATTGTCTCTACTAATTATTTCATGTTTCATTATAAACACGGTCTTCACGTTTGTTCTTGAACGAGTCGAACGTCTTTAATTTTCTTTTAAAAATATTTTGTAAATTTGAAATTATTATGTAAACGCCGCATTTTGTTTATCTGTTTCCAAAAAGATACGAATAGGCATTTCTATATTTAAATATCGACAAAGAACGTTAAAAATATTATTCGTCAATCACAACGATAATTTTTCAAAAACAGATAATCATTATGTCTGCGGTAAACCACTTGCCTCACTGAGTATTGAGTTCGTTATTCGATTGTCGCAAAACCAAAGTCCTTGAATCGCGTTTATTATTCGGTGACGACGTGACGTTGTCGTTTGTATGGAAAAACAGTATTACGATTTGATTCGTATTAATCAATCTGTTTCGACGGAAACCAATTCGACAACTCCGGAATTGTCGCGCTTTTTCGTGTTCGGGGGAGATAAGAATAAAGGTACTATAAAAAGGAGTTTCGAAATGTTCGAAAAATTCGAGTTAAAACGTTCTCCGAATCCACGTCTCTGTGATTTTCGAACGTGCCGGTTTGCAATCACTTATTGCATAATATTCTTAAAGTGGTTTCGCTACCCTTTAAAACGTTCATATTGCCCATTCCGGAGATTCGGGAAATTTCGATTTTCTTTCAGTAATCCCGTCCCTTCAAATTCAACCCCTGAAAAACCGTAAATCGTTTTTTGTACTGACGGTTTTAAGCCATAGATTTTAAATAGTGTTACACACTGCTAAAATAGTATCGCAGTCGTAAAAAATCCGAATAAGGAATAATAATTCATGTTTTAGAAATATTCACTCGGTACCAAACTAATAAAAAAACATATACTATTATAAAACGCGAGGATCGAAATAGAAATTAATGTTTTTCGTACGCGTGGTTTATTGTCTGTATATATATATATAAAATAATATGTCCTGATAATACCAATTGATTGACTGACTGACAGACTAATTCATCGTTGCCTAGCCGAAACCGCTAAAGCTATAAGTATGCAATTTGGTCAGTAATTACGTTTTATAACGTGGAGACTCAATAAGAAAGGGTTTTACAAAATGTAATCCATAAGACGGTGAAAAGGAATAAAAAAAATTGAGCGCGGAGAACTTTATTTTTTAAAAGTTACTGTCCTTGAGTCATATAGGCTGTATTTTATCTCAACATTCCTCCGATTAAGATTGTACGAAATATAACATTTTTTTTTTTTTAAAAGTATTTGGAAACACAATTTCTGATTGGTTAGGTTAGGTTGTTACAATACACGAGTGTTGTCGAATCAGGGCAGCTAGATTTACTCTAAGTACGAACACAAAACAAACAGTCACAACTCCCTGTGAACAATATAACCAAAGTAATTTTATCCTCAGTTTCCAGATTTCGCAATAGGTGGCGGCGCGCGAGTAATTTAAAACTCGAACCAAGTCGCGGGCAATAGCTGTACAGTTTCAATACTAAATTGTTCAAAATTGTTATTTTTACAAACATTATTTGTCAAACGTTCGCAAAAACGCTCACACGAGCGAAATATAAAAACATTGATTGAAGATTCAAGTTACGAAACTGCCCACGACGCCGGGCAATAATACATCCAGTAATCTATAAAATGACATTTTCGCAAATAATAATTTTATTTTTAATTACGTTTGCAACCGTATTATTATTATTATCGAACTATATATATATATATAATCGTACTTTCGGATACTTCCCTACTGTCCTTTTCCCGCACGTCCCAATAATTCGCTAAACTCTGGAGTCTTGAAATTTAATTTGTAATCATAATGGGGGTTTTTTTTTTTCCTCGCGTCTTTCGTCCTGCCGCACGACCGCCAATCGGAACAATCGTAAACAATATCACATAAAATCGATCGCGTCGTTATTAATCGTCACGCGCGCGAACCAAACGAAATTATATCCCGTTCCCGTTCCGTGCGCCCCGGCAAACGCGCGCGCGTACCGTCTCTATTATCGATAACGTAACAAACTTATAGTATTAAAGGCGAGACCGTAAACGGCGCAAATATAATCATTAAGTACGCGGTTACGGTGTACAAGAGGCCGAATCGAATCACGGCGACGACGGCGGGTTGGCCGGTCCGCAGAATTTCGGCGCCGAATCGCTACCAAGACAAAACATGACGTCGGGGCGGAAACAACGGACGCGCGCGTACGCCGTTTCGCAACACACGGGGGGGATCGTGTTGGTTTTTCCGCGCCACGTCTTTCCCGTTCCGTTTTCCCGTGGTTTTAGCGCGCGCGTATACGCGCCGGTTACCGTCGTATTGGCTCGGCCGAAACGCGCGCGCCGCGTCATGTCCTCCGTGAAATTCGCGAATCCCGGTGCACTGTCTCGGACGCTGTCCCGGCGACGGAACGAATAATGCGGTATTTATTTTACATTTTTTTTTTTCTCCGTTATTTATTCTTTATCCGATTCCCGCCCGTTTTCCATAGTATTTCCTACCGTACGTTAATATATCACCGTGTCGTGCACGGGGAGACCTGTGCCGCGCGACCGTCCGCCCCGGCGTTGTACGCGCAGTGGCGGTCGCGTAGATTTCGAAAAAGCCGCGCGATCGGCGCGACCGAACGGTTTAAAAACCATTGCGCGTCCGCCGTATTAATCCGGACACGCGATTCAATGTTCGTTTATCCCGGACAGACTTATACGTTTTTCGTTTCGCCCGGATGAAATAAAAGACCGATATGATTTAACATCTCCGTAAAACACAATAGTGGCCATTGTCCGTAATAATCAGATTTGTTTTTATTCTTTTCTATTTTTTTTTTTTTTTTTTTTTTTTTTTTTTTTTTTTTACCGTCGCTGAATTCGTACGGTTTTTTTTTTATAAACAATCCACTTACCGAATATTATTTTTGTATACCGATAAAAAAAAAAAAAAAACCCGCGTTTTCCTATACATATATCGAAATCGGTACGAATTCACGTATTCCGTCGTATTACAATTACACACACACACACGCAATATTTATTTAGGTACACGTCGGAGAAGAATTCGGTAAGACGCACGGTTTACAATTGTATTATAGAATATTATTAAAATGTAAACGTGCGTGCGTAATGCAATTATTTCCAATAAATACGAGTGCGCGAACACGATTTTGGGTCTATTCAATATAAGCGCCTATAGGTATAAGTAAAAAATCGGATAACCAATACAATTATTTGGTGAATTATTTTGTGCTCGTAGTACGCGGGGCGATTTTATTTCGAACCGTATACCTACTGACCTTTCTACCTGCCGTTGTTGTAGAAAAAATCCGCATTAATAAAAAACCCGGACGTAACTCGCGGCGACTCTCGGACATTGAATACCACCGCGAGAAGTCGCCCGCGAACGCTCGCTCGATGCCGTGGCCGTGGCGTTTTCCCAACACGCAGCGGATAGGGAACTCGCCGTCCGTTTGTACCGGGTCAATGACCGGAGTCGCGCTGTACGGCGGACGGCAATGTTATGGAATCGACGAGTCGTCAAACGGCGGAATCGCAAACGAAGAGTCGTCGGCGTGACCGGAGGCGTACGGGCGATGCCAATCGCTCGTATACATCGCGTTGCCGAGACGAAAACAACGATGTTACCGTGACCAGGCCTGGGTTTCGCGCGATCGGACAATTGTCGCGCGATCAGTCTGGCGAACGGCGATAACGCCGCGGTGTGCCGGCGTCGGCGGCGTTTCACTCGACCCGAAACGCGTTTCGAGTGGCCGGGGCCGCGAACGTTTCGCGGGTCGTTTTTCGCGCGGCGGACGAATCGGAAACGCGTTCCGGCCGACGCGGTCGACCGGACGGCGGTCGCCGCGCCGCGTCCGACCCAAATCGGACTAAATCGCGCGACCATGTTCGCGCGACGCAGCGCGATTCCAACGGCATAACGCGCGTTACGATCAACGGCCGTAGCGGCGGTGACGCGCGTCGTTAGCGATAATATTATCGCCGCCGTCTGTCTTCGGTCCGCGTTTTGGACGTTTGTCCGCCGGCGCGTAGTGTCCGAACGATCGGACCTGAACGTTTTCGCTTCCGCCGGGTTGATGCGCCGTAGACTGTGCACCCGGTCCACATCGCGAAACTCGTTTCGACAATCGCCGATAACCGTTCGCATCCGAACGGGACTCGTCACAGACGTGCGATTTCGTACTTGAGCGGGTGCGTGGCTTCCGTTGGCCCGGCCCGTGGGAAACCCGTAGGAACGTGTTTTTGTCCTGAAATTCGGCACGGTCCAACGACAACACCGTCAATGGTACAAATGAAACATATTGTGAATTTTAGGGCCGATCGGCTAAACAATCAAATCGTCAGCAATCGAATGAATAAATAACGATACCGCTATATCGCAACCTAATCACGATTAGTATTTTAAATGTTTTACATTTTGATGTGTTTTTTTTATTTTTTTTTTTTTTTTCGTTTCTGTATTCACTCGTCCACCAAAAATCGTACTCCAATCAAAATGTTTACATTGACTTTGATCTAGTTGGTGCATTGACTAGGTCATTATTAGATATTTCTTGTAGTTTTCTAAATAAACCGAAAAATCGGCAATTTATTGTCGAATTATTGTTGATTTTTAGGTTACCTTGAAAAATTAAGGAAAAAATAAAAATCGTGTTTCATTAGCAACGGTTTATTTTTGTGTACTAATTAAAGTATTTAATGTTAATTAATTTAGTATTTAGATAGTTTCCTTTATAACTACCTTTTTAAAACAGTGACACACTCATCAACAGTATCAGTTTTTTTATTATTTGTTCAATATTACATTGTTACATAAATTCAAAAAAAAACAATTAAGCGTAAGGACATGAGATCGATTATGTTCCTTATTTTAACATGTAGCCACTGGCAAAGAAAGTCTTTTATTGACATTTGATTTAGTTTTAATAATAATTGGAAAAAACTAAAAAATTATAATTGATTAATATTTACGGTAACGTGGCGTCCCAGTATAGTTGTTTAAATATGTTCAAATAATATTTTCTACCAAACTTGCTCCAATAGAAAAATAACAATAAATCTCTTTTGTTGAATTTTTAATATATTTAGTAACCCAGAAAGAAGTTTTTTGCTTTCCTTTATAGTTTAGCAAAAAATTCAGTAAAACCGAAAAATACGCAGAAAAAACGGGAAAATTTACGAAAATAATTCTTTTAAATTTAGTATTTTCAATTTAACTCTGTTAAAAATATTTGTACAGAATTGCAATTTTGACAGAACATTTTTTTTTTTTTGCTTATTCTATACGTGGTAAACTGTTCAAAACATTTGAGCCAGTTTAGAGCTGTAAATAGACATTTTAATTTTGCGAGTTTCTACGTAATTTTTATTTGGTAGGTTTTTTGTACATAAAATGATCAGACTAAATATACATGCTTGAAAATTGAACAGGAAGTTCATCAAAAGTCGTTCTTAATGGTAAAAAAAAAAAAAAAATAAATTAAACGTAATGTAGTATTTTTTTTTTTTTTATAAGAGTTTAAATATTAAATTTTGACAAACATCGTAAATATTACGATATTACGAATATTATCTTCCAAAACATTTATAAGTGAACTTCGCTCTGAATCGTTTTTGTTATTAATGGTTTATCGTTGGTTACAGGTGTAAATTAAATAACTTTATATATTACACCTTCCAAACCACCCCCTCTACAACAGTGGCACACTCGTTCCCATTACCAGCTTTTTTTTTATTTCCCTATTACTTTTCTTAATGATGAAAAAAAACTTCAAAAAAAAAAAATGGAATGTTAACGTAATAATGGTTTCTGTTCATTTGAATTATATTATTTTTGTTGTGATTCAGGGAAAAATAATTTTAGAAACTTGTAATTTTCATAGAATTCTTATAAGATTAACACAGTCTAGACGTGGTACAGTTTTAAAAATATTTTGACGGTTTTTGAGTTAGTGCTTTTTAAATTTTCTAGTTTTTTTTTTTTTTTTTATTAGTTTTATGTGGATATTTAATCGTTAACATCCATACAAATTGACATTAAGTTAACAATAAATTATGATGGGTGGTAAAGTAAACTAGTTATGATATATTATAATATATAAATGATATAACTACATATGTAATTTAAACATTTTAACAAATTGCAAACATAATATCAATTTGCATTAGTTTTGTTAAATAGACTTCACAAAGGTTACACGCTGATCGCTATTTTATCAATAGTATCTTAAAAATAAAAAAACAAGTTTCCTTGTAATTTGTGGTGACAAAATTAACGGTGACCTATTTTTATATTATGTACTTGACGATAATAAATTAAATGACTTGGATTTATCATAGCCTCGGAGTATAAAATATATATGAAAATAGTATAAACTGTTTTAATTAATTATTTAAAAAAAAAAAAAAATAAAAATACGAAGGACTTTTTCGTTTCAATGCGATAGTTTCCTAGGGGATTCTACTAATTCGGATTAATTGGACAGTCGATGTGAACTCGATTATTTCGATAATACGTGCGTATATGACGTGGTGTGTACCGAGACTTAGGAAATCTCACGGGACAAATTATATTTAAAACAAAATGATCGATCTGGCCGGAATGTGTATTAAAAAAAAAAAGTTAAAATTATTATAGTTTTTATAAGAGCATACAATTTAAAGATGATACGGTGCATTGATTTAAATCATCTAAGTATGATATTATTTACCTATCCATTGTACATGCAATAGATAAATTGTTCGTTTTTATTTTTTAACAACATTTGACTTTATTTGACTTTTAAATTCTGAGTGAAGTGAGGAACGCATTGGCTTTACTATATAATTTTTAAAAATGTTATTTTCTGTGTCTGTAAATAACTTTTTTACCAGAAATCTTAATATAATCAAAAATATTATAAGAACTTTCTTGTACGTTTTTTTGATTAAGTAGGTGTACCGAGAGAGTTTTTTTTTTAATTTACCTTCAACTACCAGAGTACCTACAAAATAAAATTTACGTAAAAAACTCGAAAAATTTAAATTTTTATAAATAGCTCAACAATATGGCTCTAATATCTAGTAAAATTACGTGTTTCATATTCTTTTACATTTCATATTTATTCGTGCAAAAGCACTTAATTATCGTACACGTAAAATATCATTTGTTACGGTGGGCGGAGCGTGTATTATCCAAATAAATTCTCCAGATTATATTTGCACGTATAATATTATCGTCTATATTTTCAACCTACATGATTAATACAGTATGTTGAGCATTAGTAAAAAAAAATTATTTTTATATTAAGCCTTTTCGAAAACTAGTAAACCCTGTTCGCGTGATAAAAGCTGCAACATAAGTAAATTGAGAAAAACGTGTGTAGTATTTTTATAATTCTGTTAAAATGTTGACTTTTAAAATATTATTAACCCATATTATAAAACATATAATCTATTGTTATATTTAATCAGTAGTCGGAAAACATCAAACAACGAGGATTTTCTTTTCCGTGAGTTAATATCATACAAAAATATTATCATAATCTGTGAACCATGGTTATTATTCACAAACGAAAATAATATTCACATTTGTTTAGATTTTAAAAAATTGTAGAAAATCAAATACCTTAGTCAAAACAAAAGTTTCACCCATTCAAACATTTTCTAAAAGTCTATTTTACAAATATATATTTATATATAATTTAAAATATGGAATAGAACAATAGTTATTTCACGTGTCAGATCATCGTGAGACACCCTACATGTATAGTTATATAATTGTCGAAAAATGTAGAATAAAAACTTTTGGAAGGTATGCATTAAAATAATCAATATATCGCCTAAAAAAACACACATACACATTTTTTTTTTAAGAGCTACGTTTTTAGACAAATACGAGGGGTATTCTTATTTCATAAGAATCCTATATACTAATACATGACCACGTTTATTACTAAAAAGTTGTCAGAAAAAAAAACACGATATTATTTATTTACGATGTATAATATTCGTAAGTGTCCACCACAAGATACTGACGCGCGACGGTTTTAGGATATGTGACGTGTACACTTACCTATACATTTCCGTTGTCAAATTTACAATGGAAACAAATAACAAAAACCCGGTCAAACGCAATATTGTTATTACCTTTTTCGACAGGAGTAAATAATAATAAAATAATTCCACATTTTTGTTTCCGGATTTTTACTATCGCGTATATTACAATTTAAAATTGGTATTTTTATAACCTATATTTGTTTTTCACCCTGTTTACGTGTTGTTAACGTAATTCATGGTTTAAGAAGTTCAATTATTGTCTATTAATTTACGTTTAATTGTATCATTTCCATCGATAAACATTAATTGAAATTGTATTATGTATATATTTTCTAATTTTTAATCAATCGCAAATTGAAATTCGGCATTAATAGAAAGCTGTGTGTTTGTTAAAATTACAACCACCGGTTAGATAGATTGACCCTTCTAAAGTTTTGGAAAAATTCAAAGATAAGGGAATTTTATAAAATGTATTTTGCAAAAACTGTATTTAAAATACTAGATAATAATAATACTGATAACCTATTCGTACTGTGATGTTTTCGGTTTATATTGTTGTCAACACACAGTCATATCTGTTTTACTGAATAAAAAAAAAAAAAAATAATAATGATCAAACATTTGCGAAAATATTACCGAACATCGATATAAAACTGTCAAAGATTAGATGTTTTAAACACCAAATTGTATTTAAACTAATACTCTATCTATTTATGGAACTATTATGTAAGTTACAATTCAAAAATCAAAACAATTTTATATCCGTTCGCCTGTAACCCTGAAATATATGGCTGATAAAAAATAGTAGAATTGTAACATTTTACAGCTGCTATAAATCGTTTGTTTAATGTAAAAGGAGATTGTAACAGGTCTACCGGGACGAATGGGTTTAAGTTTTGTTGTACATCGATTGTTGTAACATTTGATAAAATATAGTCAAGCATAACACTTTTATTGTTTTTAATTCTATTTAATAGTGATAGATTTAAATAAGATCATTTTTCTTCAAAGAAAGAATAAATATTACAGCTATTAGCTGACGGAGGATTGAAATCCCGAACAAAACGAAAATGTAGCATGCAAGATGTTTGTCGAGTAAAGATTCAACAATATCAAAATAGTTTGCGAACACATTTTCCGAAGATCGGTTAGGTATATATACAGAGCCGACAATCCGTATTTTATCGTATAGTTTTACTAGTACAAATAACAGTTCATCACTGTTATTATGAACAGAAATAAGTTTCGATATTATGTTATTGCGAACAGCTATTAAAATCCCACCACCTCTTGATAAGGAACTAGTGTGGCTGCTCCTGTCGCAGCGATAAGTTGAATAGTCGTTTAAACCTAATTCAGAAATCTCCATGTTAGATGTCAACCAAATTTCGGTAAATATAATATCATATATCGTTACACTAACGGCAATGCCTAGTTACTTAATTTTTGTCGAAATTGATTTTTTGGTATCAATTTGTTTGTATTCTCTTTGCGGTAGTTATCATTGTTTACCACCACGGTAAAAAAACATATTCGTAGCAGTTTGAATAAATAAATAATAATAAATAAATAAATAAATAATAATAATAAATAAATAAATAAATAATAATAATAAATAAATAAAAAACATTTATATTGTTTTCACCTTTTGCACAACGCCGTTACAGTTCTTTCCGCGAGCTAGACAAGTGTTCTCATTGCATCACAGTGCGATCTGACGACAACCGAATCCCTTTCCATGTTGATGACGGCTGTAATTGTTTTTGAGAACGCAGAAGGTATAATACATCATATTGATCACGTAGTTTGATTTTTATTGGTCGTGGCTTGTCTACCTGTAGGCCAGTTGGTTTACCTAATCGATACAATAAAAAACGTTCGATTTTAGATTTCATAACAGCTAGTAAGTCTTTTGTTCTTAGTTTATCATTATTTTTATCCGATTCAAATAGATTGAGTAGAATGATGTTGCATAACCTTTCTTCTTTGTTAATCGTTTCTTGGAAGAACTATAAATCATAATATGTTAATTTGTTCTTTACAGTAAAGTAACCAAGATTATTTAACATTTTATAAAATACGACTAAATTGAATAATGTAAAAATAATACAAAACGATACTTTGTTACTGTGTTATACGGGTGTGATTACTGTTAACATGAAGATTTAATAAAAGTGACTTTAAGTCAATAGTACAGTTTCATTTACTTCGCATAGACTACAAGTGTCATATATATTTGCACATGCAATTTTTCGTCTTCGTTTAATAAAGAATGCGGGTCTGTTCCCTGACACCCTCAACATTGAATTTTGAAACGAAATTTTTAAAACCCCAGTTAAACGAAATATTGTTATTACCTGTTTTGATATGGAGTCAATGGCCATGCGTATATAAATTGTAATATTTTTCAAGACGTTTTCATACGGTTAAAAACCGACTGTTTACCGACACAAAAATAAAAATCGCATTTAAAAAAAAAAAAAAAAACCGTGTCCGTTTCCGGATATTTTGCACGCCAGCGGCGTCAGCGGACGACGAGTAAATTCGATACACAATAATATCTGTTTTACTGAATAAAAACAGAATAATAACACAATAAAACCTTTACGAAAATATCACCAGATTTAATATTGTCGAAGATTGGATGCATTATTTTGTTAGAGTTATAATAATAATAATACGTGTGCCTGGTCTGTCACGAATGCTCGTGATGTAAATGCCAGAGTAAATTTTTGTTAAATTTACCGGTAAAATCAATACTTGTAAACATATTACATAAATGTAGACTGTAGTTTTGTATATTTGAATATTCGAAATGTAACTATGTATAGGGTGATTTTGTTGTTTTTTTTTTCAATATTTTTTAGAATCTAGTTTAACGATATTATTTATTTATAGTACAACAATTTATTTGTCTATTGTTTCGGAAAACAAACTTTTTAACCGTTAAACGGTTCGGCTGAACGAATCGACGCGCGACGTGAAGTTCGACATGGTGTACTTGTCTTGTTGTATGTAAAAAAGAATTGTGGTGCTCCAACAATGGTTTATCATGACTCCTGTTTTTACCCAATTAGATTTTAAGAAAAATGCAAGGAATATTGAATAATGATCTCCTCATCAATGACACAACTTAGATATATACAATTTGATGCCAGACACCTGCGTCCTTTAAGTCGATGGTTAGAGTACGGTTTTTGGTAAAAATTTCTGTTCAAAGTTTAAGTTCAATCAGTTCTGTAAAATAACTGTTAGGTATTTATCAGGTTATGTTTTATGAAATTATGGTGGCACGTGTAAATAGTAACACGTGGATTTCAGATAGATCCAGCTAAGATAATTTGTTAAAGAAAGAATTTTATTCGGCCCTGACGAATCAATATCATAATCAGAATCGTAATGATAAATTTACATTTTTCATTTTTTGATTTATTCCTTGTATTTAGACTAAGACGAGATTGAAATAAAAAGATCTGTTAGACATTTTTTATGTAACCTTTGCATCGTCAAATTTTGGGATGTCAACGATTTGTGGTTAAAAGTTAAAAATGTATATTCAAAAAATCGATTCAGCCCTCACTCATTATTATATACGATTTAGAAATTCAATTCGAAAACCATAGTCGTTAATTTCGCCGTCGATTGCAAACGATTAACTTTAATTATAGGCCTAAATTGAGAAATAATGTACAATAACTGCTATAGTAAGAGAATATATTTCACGTCTTAATCGTTTAATCGAATATTCTGCAGAGATTAGGAGTCTAAAGATTACGAGAATAATGTCGAGAAAATGCGTTCTGTATTATTAAGATTTAGTCAATTTGGTGGTAAATTACGGTAATCTGAATTGTCTTTTGACAATTAAACTGTAAAGTACACAATTATTCTAAAATAATTTTTGTCACAGACTACCAAATTGCTCGTGTTAGATATCTAATAATGACATAGAAAAACTGTTAAAACATGGGAAAAAATTCTTATTTTTTACCAAAAATAAATTATTCTTATTTATTTTTCTTATATTTGGATATTTGCGAATTGACAAAATAAATCACAATTCTGATAGGTTAAATCAAACAAAGGGATCAGAATCGACATTTACTTCATATTTATATCGTTAAACTAAAATATATATCTGAAGGGTCGACTCTAGACGGAACAATGGTATTTAAGAACATATTATCATGGTGTTAGTGAATGATTTAGTCATTTAACGAGAAGTAGGTCAACTGTATAGCTAAAAAACATCAAGTGAATTATACTAATACTGTTGGTTCATAGCTAAGTGAAATAAATTATAATAAATTCATGCGATGACAATATATTACATATAAACGATTTTTGTAAAACTGTTTCAGCTGCTGTTAAAACGAACATCCACTTTGAAATTTTCTTGAAAAGAAACGATTTACTCAAGTAATATTTATTCGTTTTAAACAAATATTGTCACTTGGGCTTGAAAATTTTAGGATTTGTATGTTTTTTTTTTTATACATTTGAGAATATGTATTACTTTTAGTTTGCAATAGGAAAATCAATAAAATTATACAAGGCGATCAATATATTGTTAGACATCCATTATCTCGATTATCAAAGCGTCACGCGCAGTGCCACCGCACAAATGATATTTCTCTGCTCTCCCCCGACCAAAACTTAAAAGTGGAATATCAACGGATTGACGGAAATCAATTATTTCAACACTAAAATTTTTTTTGGCTACTAAATCACTCTATCTGTTTATGGAATTTATAATACAGGTTGTTGTTTGAAATTCAAAAGTAGGTAGTGCAAGTTTTAACTTTAAAAATAAGAGTGACAAAAAATAACACGATTGAAAAATTTCAGAGCTGCTTGTTTATTAAGTTTTCTAAAAAAAAATTCTGAAAAAAATATATTAATAACTTCCGAGTGTCTTACGATAGATCAAATTTATAGATATATATAAATAAACTTGTTTTAAATAATAAACCATTCCTCAATGTTTTATCACTAACCTAATCATGAGGTAAATCCGAAACTGTACCTATAGTTACCAAACAAATTGTTTACTAAGATTTAATTTACATAGGCATTTAGGTACTTTAAACAATTTATATTTCCCTATTATGTTTCTAATTTATACCAAATCAAGATACACATATTATAGTCGTAACCCCTAAAATTTAAATATGAATTGATTACAGTGTGTCAAAAATTACAACTTTTAGGTAGGATTTTCGATTCTATGACTCTCCCGGCCAATCTTTATTTTTGTTGGTCTTTTTCTCAATCATAAAAATTTTAATTGATTAAAATCTTCGGAGAAAATTATAACGATTTCTTAATAACATACATATATAATACTCCGGAGAGTGTGCTGCTATGTGATCTTACGCCATCGTAAATTATAACAAAGTTTTTAAAATTATAATCAAAAATCAAACGAATATAGAATGTATAGTGATATCGTCGTGATATGAATAAATATCGTCGTATAATACAATTTACGCGTATTGATCGTCTGCTGCAATTCCGGAGACACGTTCATACCGCAGTGAGCTCGACGATGGCGACGGACGCGATGGAAATTTGTTGAGGAAATTTCCACTATAGTTGCAAAACAACCTCTATTATAGAATCACCTTGTATTATCGCAATGTCCCTGCAGGTTTTAAGTAAAAAGCTGGAGACAACAACGCAGGGAACTATAAAGATTTTCAACGATATTTTCGTGAGAAAAATGCGCGTTTTATTTTAGGCTCCGGGGGGCATAACACTCGAATACTATAATACTTGTGACCAAGTGCATTAAAACACTCGTGTCTATATTACAACGTCTAAAAACTTTTGAAAACGTTCATGCGAACCATAAATTTTAGACATCCTGTAAACACATGTACAATGTATACTATTAAATATTATAATATTCCAAAGTATTGACCGACTGAAAGTGGATGCAACTTAAAATTTAAAATATTTATATTAATATAAGAGAGGTATCGAGAGGACTGATAAAACTTGGAGGACCATTAGATCGCCACACTACTATCCACGGAAAATCTAAATAAAATAAACAATAACGCCGTGTTAACGTTTATACGCTAAATCGTATTCAAATGTTCATAATAACGGTTTATACTTCATTTGCTTAGACAAATTTTCTCCCAGAAATTTGCTCCGATTTAAAATGATAGCACTTTTTCCGAAAGAAAATCTGGCTGGTACTTTGAGAAAGTCAATTTTTGATTTTCCCATGGGTAAACTGAGAAATAAAATAGAAAAAACGGGAAAATAGATTCAATTTTGAACAAAATATTAATATAATATTAATAGTAACAGCTATTTTAAATTCTACTAATTCGTTTAAAACCCGATGTTTTGCATAATACGGTTAGATTATTCTTTAAATAACATCGGTTTTCACACGGATTAGTAGAATTTAAAACGGCTGTTACTTTTAAACTATTCATCGGATATAAAATATGTGTGATACATTAAAATTTTTAGAAAAATTAACTCTGCAGAATAACTATCTAGCTATCTTAGAATTTTCCGAAAAAAATAAAATAAAAAGTAATTTTTTTAATAAAAAAAAAAAACTAATTCAAATATGCGTATTTGTAGTCCTCATCCCTATGAGTATTATAAAAAAAAAAAAAAAAAAAATAGTTTGATTATCTTTAATACCTTCAGTAATATTCGAGGGGTATATCTTCGTGGGACAGCCTGTATAGAATTTTTTATTCAAATATTTTATAAATGTTTAGTTTTAAACATTTGTTAGATATGTCGATATGTTTCGGATTCAATATATATTATTTAAAATTCCATATAAAGTGAATATCACATTATGTTTAGCGAATATTGGATTTAGAATCTAAATATTTATAAAAAAGCGTCGGAAAAGAAACTTCAACACGCAACTCTTGGGTTTTAGAACGGAAATAGTCTGTTGATATTTTATACCTAATCGTATATCCACTTAAATGGAGTATTCCATTGCTACACTAATTGGCCTTTGGGACCGGGTCATTATATGGACCGTTATAAATAAAAGTTTCTAAGTAATTATATTTACTCAAAGAGTCAAAAAGACATACGAATTGCGTTCATTACCTCACACAATTTAACAACGATAGATTACTTTCAAGTCGAAATAAACCGACTTGAAAGTACAATTAAAACATATTATAACAAAGTGTAAATACACTTGGAGTACGAGTACGTTTAAGACCAATAAGAAATGGACATGCAACGATATTATTCAAACCATGCACTGTTTAGGCTTGACTAAACTCTATATTGTAAACATGTGGTTATTATTGGGACTCGATTGGAATTTCGAGTAGCTCAATTTATAATACACTTGCATTCCTTGCTTCATTATTATGTCTAAGTTTAACTAAGTAAAACGTGAAACAGCGCATGAGAGATAATGTGACGACAGTCAGTGAAACTGTATCGTTATAAAGCTGTTCGTTTAACTAAGATGTGTGTTTCTTTTTTTCTGAAAAATATTTTTTTGGTTGGTAAAAATACTCCGTTTTTTTTTTACGCCCTACCTTAAAAGTTGCGAAGACTTCGTTTGGTAGTACTTGATTTCACTCAAAAAATGTCTATATTCCGTTTCACAAGAGAAGGCACACATTTGTTCGTTTCGTCCCATCACTTTTGCCCATTCGATTACGATCGTTAAATATACGGCAAGTGGTCGGTAACGAATCGTTCGCACGTTTAACATTTTAGCACCATTATCAATGACAACACACACGCGGAGGTTAGGCGATGCGCCGAGCGTATACCTTCTCTCGTGAAACGGAGTGAAGGTCTCCCAACCATTTTTCTAAAAAAATTATAGAAACGAACAACAAATATCGACACGTCGGTTTTATCATTGACAATGATAATTGCTATGATATTACCAGTATTGTTCAGATGAAAATATTGGGTTAGTACAAAATATGGTTTTAGGGCTATAATTTAATCCTGACTTATATAAAGATTATAAAACTAAAGATAAACTAAGATAAAGCTAAACAATCTTAATTATCCCAAAGCGTTTTTAGTCTTTCGAATTTGAAACCTATAACAGTAGACTACCCATGATAAACAAATGTTTTCAATTTTTGTTAGTATTAAAATATTTTCGTAATATTTATTTTTTATACATTATTATTATACTTATTGTGCGTTTGAATCCGAAATCGACACTGAAAACGTTAAATTTTTCGTTTTTTACTACAACAATCTATTATTACAGTAGTAAAAAACAAATAATACGAACCGATTTATAATAACTATAGTACTAAAGACTCTGTGAAATATTTTTATTGCTTTTATGAAAATTGCAGTAGGTATAATACATTATTCACCCGTTTTCGGTTTAATGCAGTATAAATTGTATACATGTATAATATATATATATATATATATATATATATATATATATATATATATACATATTATTGTAGAACCCCGCAAATTGAACATCAAACGACGTGTAATTTAAGTTTAGTAATATTGTTGAGAACATTTCAAGAACACGATAATTATTTAACATTCTCTCGAAGTTAGGAGTAGCTGAAAAAATACAACGATAATATTATATGAGAAAACTTATTATATATATTGTTATAATCAACACGATAAAAACTTTCGAGTTGAACTCAATAATATACCTAATTAACTGTAATTGTTATTAAGTTAAACGTGTTCAGCCTGCAACAAAATACTCTATGATTTAGATTAAGTTTAAGATTTTTTTTTTTTTTTTTTTCTAAAGGCAATGATTATCTTTGTGTTTGCTGATTATTAAATAATATAATTTCCTGCAATGGTTTTATAAAATTTGAAATCTCGTCTGTATGGATGCAATTAAGTAGTTTATTCTTCCTTCTTGTTACCTCATTATGTTGAAATTTGTATGAAATATACGAAAAAAAAGCAAATGTCAAATTTAAATTATCAATTTTATGACCCTTTTATACGAAATTTATTTTTTCGGTATTATATATTATATTTTAATGTTTGGGTGATAACAGCTGGAAAGCCCACTTCACAAATACAAAGACAATAAATGTACAAGCTTTTTATTTAATTTCCATCATTTCCAAAACTTTTGAGCCACTTTTGGGCTTTTAAGGAATTTTAATTTTTGGGAGTTTTTGTGCTATTATTCGGTTATAAATACACGTAGAGACTTGAAACTTGGTCATTATACTTAAATTGGACTTGCTTAAACATCGTAAAATTTCCAAAATCATCGGACGACTTTTTTTTTTTTTTTTAATAAGCGTTTTAAAATCAAATTTAAACGAAAATCGCAAAAAAAATTACGGCACTTCAAATTATGTATTGCCGACCAGCACTCGGGAATTGTCTTTCATCAAGCAATGGTTGATCGTTGCTTACAGATATAAATGAAATAACCTTACATATCCTATCTTTCCAACTTTTCATCTACAACAGTAGCCGCTCCTATCCCCAGTACCAGCCCTTTTTTTTCTCTTTTAAGGTTATGATTTAGACGGGCGGTTACCTATATTTTTACTAAAAGGAAATAATGGACGCACCATAGCTCCGCATTCTAAAAATATTTTAAACAACAAAAGTTTGCATACCATATATCTAATACAATTTAACAACATTATAACCAATATACATTTATTTTTTCTGCGTGTTACGTTTACGGGACGAATTCGGTTCTCTGAACATTCTTTAACTAATTGTTGCTTAAAATATTATTCTCTAACGTTATTAAATTATTACACTTCTATTTAATTAAGTTTTATTTATATATGGTAAGTGAGATAAGTGTTGTACAGTCAACGAAAAAATGTGCTAAAAGTTAAAAGTAATTGTAAATATTCCAAGTAAACATAAATCAAATTCCGAGGAAATTGGATAGAAATGCATAAAAAAAAAATAGCTGTCCTAGAATAATGGGAACGAAAGTTTCGAAGGTAGGATGTAGAAGGGAATTTAATATATATTTGTAAGCAACGATAAACTATTGCTAATGAAAAAACGATTCTAATTAGATTTAAATTCATAGTAATGCTTTGTCATCAATATACATATGATAATATTATATAATACCATAATATTATTATGGTAAAAAAATTAAAAACGCATTATATATTTTCATAATAATATTTGTTTAATATTGTATCGATTTTTCTGTTTTCTTACGTTTTTCCCGGTTTTTCAAATTTTCTGGAAAACTGTTGAGAAAATTGAAAAATAACCTCCTTAAAGTACCTACCGAGTCAGTTTTATTTTCAGAAAATGTGCTATCGTATAAATTGGAGCAAAATTGCTGATAGCTTTCTTTTTTTCGGTTTTTCAAATTTGATTTGTAAACTAATAAGTTTTCGACCAGGATTATCAGGCTCAACGATATACCCAAGGGGGGCAAAGAAGGCTTCAGCGCCTCCTCCCCCAATGGTCGTATTAAATACAAACAAATATAAAATAATATGCTTTGAAAAATTATTAATAATAAAATAACAACCGTTGCACATTAATACTACTTATAAACTAATTAGAACTACTACATTATTCATTATGTTATTTGTAAAATATTTATTTTTTAGTCAAATTTTTTTGTTTATCCCCTCCCCCCCCTTTCAATTGAAGAATCCTGAGTACGCTACTGTTTGTACCAAATAATATTTTATCTGTGATTTCCAGTAAGCTTTCAAATGCAATTGGGGCATTACAGGGATTGTTTTATCTCAACAAATTTTCTTTGTACTTTTCAAGTGCCAACAAATTTAGATCATACCCAAACTTGTACCTTGTATTTGATCGAGGAACCTTTTCTAGGAACCGTTATATTTTGTATTATTCAAAACATGTATAAATTAAAAAAAAAAGACGTCCTAAGATAATAGGGACGGGTGCAGCCAATGTTATAGATAATTTAATGTATACCTGTAAGCAACGATTAACCACTGCTTACGAAAAAACAATTCTAAGCGGAGTTCAGTTGATAATGATGTTTTATCAACAATATATGTTATATTATGGTGAAATAATTGCACAGGCATTATTTATTTTCTTTAATAATATTTATTAAATATTGTACCTATTCTCATTGCTATCATTATAAGTTGTAGCAAAATTGCTGGTAGAAAATTGTGGAACGTAAAGATTATGTGTGAAAGACTATTTTTTTTTATTAAATACAATTTTCGTTAATTTTCACCTTTATTGTACTTTGTCGATTTCACTTAAAATCAAATATTATTATTTTATTATCCTATAGTAACAACGGATCGTATTTTAGATTCTGAACAAAAACGAAAAATCGATTGGTTATACAAATTAATGATGACGAGAATTCATATTGTGTAATAACGATAATATTATCGATGTTTCCTAATAGAACTGCGAGTATTCCGAAGTTTTTTAATATTATATATGATCTAACTTCTAAAAAAGTAACGCAACTTCAGTTTGAATACGTTGATGATGTGGACGGTTCGTTTTTTCGTATTCTCTAGTTTTTTTTTTTTTTATTTCTGTAATTGGTCAAGCTCCTTGAATAACAATACTGTCATGTAGTTAAATAATGCGATTTGTAAATTGAGCGATAAAATACGCGCTTAGAGAGTTTTGGTAATCGCGCACTATTTTCTGTTTCGGGATTCATTTCGATTTTTCCGATATTCGTTTTTATGATTTTATAGTGTACATCGACAAATCCTCCGAGCCATTTCTCATTTTTGCGCTATAGGCAATTTCGCCTGACGACGACGACCATTGTTACTATAGTATATATTTTATTTGAATTTTCAATGTCCGCGCGAACGAATAAGTATCTTCGGAATCACGTACAACAGATAAACAAAATTATTATAATGTATACAATCGCCGAAATCGGATCTATGAAAACATAATTTTTCGTTAAAATATTTAGGAACTACGTTTATCCCCTACCCCTTTTCTCTCGTTTTATTTCTCGGTGTCGTTTTTGGGATGATTGAGCGTATAAACGCTGCCGCTATGCCGCGCCGTAGGCCGTTTCAAAATTTCATTTATCAACTCTCCGGAATCCGGAACGTCCGTTGTTTAATATATTTTACGTTGTATACATTTTAATCGACATCGAATCCAAAACTAACGTAGGATGGTTGATTTTATTATGAATCGGCGTAATTGGCGTTCTGTATCATTTTGCCTGGAGATTTCTAGTAAATTATTTGATTTTGGTTTTTTTCTGACGTATTAAAGAGACAATCGTTTAATTATGATAACATTATTTACAAAATTATACCATTGTTTCGTAAACAATAAACACATAATGATATCGACTATTGATTTTAAAATATTAAAAGTGGTTTTATAAAGTCAGTATATTGTATACACCGAAAAATTCATTACATTTCAACGGATCTGGCAAAATTGTTTGTACTAAGATGACTGGATGTCCGCATAATACTATGTACGTTTTACAAAGGACGTATACGACATAGAAAATTAAAAAATCGCGTTCAGTTTACTTTCGTCGTGTAAACTGTTAACCATTAGTAAAACTATCGTGAAACTGTGAGAATGATAGTAACTGTCACCGTGTGAACACATAAATTATCGTTATATTTGATTGTCGTGTCGCACTAACGTTACCTAATATCTAATATCGAAATATCCAGACTACCAGTAGCGCATAGTATGCCACAGTCCCCTCCCCTCCGATATTTTTCTCTCACCTAGAATATTTCAAGTATCCATATTCGTATTTACGCTTGGTCGCGGCGCAAAACAAAGTAACAAAAATAGAGCTCGTGCGTTGAACGCAGTATATTACACGAGCCTAAACTAATGGACAAAATTGTTTTGAAATTTACACGGGTTGATCAGTATGTTATGTAGATGATACTTGTGTAAATTTCAAGTTGATCGGATGATTACAGTCTAAGTTATATGCAAAAATATTGGCACAGTTTTACTCGAAACGCTTTTTTTTTTTTCAACAATTCAATAATGTATATTATTTTGTACGCGTTGTTACCACTTGTTTTGCGACGGTGGCCGTTTGCGGCGAATGAAAAACAATTTTGTTTATTTATTTAATCGCTGTATTGCTACGGTATCGTTTACCAGCAACATTCATAAGCTATACATCATACATTAATTTACTCAATCCATAAAACAACAAAGATATTTTGTCTCCATAAATTTTCACTCGATAAAAAAAAAACATAACTTAACTATGTCCAAAAATTTAATACAAATAATTTAACTTAGCTTGGCGACTATTAATAGTACGAGTATGTACTTAAAAAGTGTTATGGTAATATTAATAAATTATAAAATGGGGATATAAATATTCATGTCAGAATTGTATCTTTATTTGCAGTCGTAAATATTAGTTAACAATTTATATACTAATGAACTTAAGAAACTAATTAGTTCCTTTTTGATATCACAAGTTTCACTAACTTGAGTTTTTTTTTTTGTTTTCTTAGTGAGGTATTTACACGTAGTTGACGGAGGGTTTTTGTTGGGATACTATATTACTGTACTTAAAATGCATAAAACTAACAAATCTACTTTGTTATCCTATCAACAATATAAATACAATTTTTGTTATGGGTTTATTTTGGAATTCATGTTTTATCATAATAATAGTAGATTTTTTCATGATTGCACAATATCATTAGTTTTTATTTATGAATCGGATTTTTCGGTGAATCGCATAGAGAAAAATTCTCTTAGAAGTTCCAACAAACAGTCCCGGCAAACGCATTTGTAAATGACAATAATTTCAAAACTGAGAATAATTTTATTAGTTTTGATTTGCACACTAGTGACATAGATCTGTTTAAATATTATTTTTTATTTTGTATACTTAGTATTCTATACTACTATGTATTCTATACTTAGTAAGGACGTATGGTTAAAATAACGTATCCTCAATAATATGGATATCTAATTAAGTAATTACCTGATTTAATTCAACTTATTTTACTCATACGTTTTTATTGCAAAAATTAAACTTTGTTTTATTCTGTAAGGCATGCAATAGCTCACCCCTCTACATTTTTAAAACCTTTGTTTATTGCAGCTCCTCCCCGAAAATATTTCCTTCACACGCCACTGCACTCTACCGTATAATGTTTTCTACTATCACTCTACTCTTTAACGCTGTATCTGTCATAGTTATTATCACGATAGTTGCATCTCTAACTATCATCGTATAGACCAGGTTTAAGGAACATTGAATACCTAGGTATTCGAATTTGATAATTTTCGTGAATGTCCAATCGAATTCCCTTTTGAATGCGCAGCAATGAAGAACGCAGACAAATTAATTAAGTACTATAGGCACAAGTGCGTATAATAAAACATCAAATGCTAAATTTATTTTACGTACAAATATATTTTAATTACATTTAACCATGTATATTTTGTTTTATATATAGTACTTTAGTTGGTTTTTAAAGAGTCTTCACCGGTTCATGTGTATTTATTATGAATATAATAAAATAATAATATTATGATATCAAATATCATCACTGCACTCACCCAGTATAAAATGGGATTTTTTTTTTTTTTTTAATTTTAATGAGTAGGTAATATATATATTTTTTTGCAAACATCAAATAAAGGCAAAATGCCAGAACATATTTTAATTATCATATCATCGAATAAATACTGCATTTTGTATTTCTAAATTGCCTTTTAATAACTATCATCGATTGAAAAAAAAAAAAAACCCATTGCAGTTACAACAGTAATAATATGTATTATTAGACTGGTTGAATTAAGTTAATTTAAATAGTACGGGACGCATTGTATTCTTTTAAATTTTAAATTAATAACAAAAATAATATCAGAGTTCAGAAAATATAAGTATGGGTATACAATAACATCAGTAAACAGTACATACAAACTAATAAGAGTAAATTGCGTATTATAGTCGATAAACAATTAAAAGCATAGTCAACTAAAGTAAACTAGAAGTATTTGAAATAAGTGTTACCAAAGTATAAAAATGGGTAGAATAATAATACGATGAGTCACAAACTTTGGTAATTTATTGAAGTTAATGATTAAATGTCATGTAGAAGATAACGTTAGAAGAGGAAGACCAAATATGAAAAGTAAAACAAAAAAGCCGGACAACTATGCACTTGGGCGGGCCCTTGTTGTAGGTGAAAATTTGGAAGATAGTAGAAAGGAAATTGAATGTATATCTGTGAGCAACGCTAAACCATTACTAACGAAAAAACAATTCTGAACGGAGTTTAGTTGATAGTGTTATTTTATCAACAATATATATGTCATAATATGCTGGTAAAATAATTACATAGGCATTATTTATTATTTTATTTAATAATATTTGTTTAATATTGTATATATTTTCCCGTTTTTCTTACTTTTTTCCTAGTTTACCCATGTTTTTTTTATGGTTTTTAAATTTTTTGGGAAAATCAAACAATTAACTCTTTAAAGTACCTCCCCAATCGGATTTTCTTTTAGAAAAAATGCTACACTTGTAAACTGGATTTCTGGTGAAAAAGTTGTCCACAGAAAAAAAAAATAATCATCTTTGTAAAATCACAAGCTTTTTCGGTCCACTTAGAATCTAAAAAAAAAAACGTATAAACAACTTAATTTATGCTCTGAAATAGGCATTTGAAAAATTTTAAAATGAAAAATTTGTAAAACCTAATTGAAATAGGAAAAAAAAATTTTCATTTCATATTTTGAGCTCTATGTATTATGACTAGAGCGCGGATCTATATGCATTAAAAACCGATCAAATTTGCTCTAAAAAGTCATACATATGCAAAAATATATGCATTAAAATGTTAAAATATGCATAAAAAAATGAATAAAAACTTTATTTTTTGAACATTTAATTAAAACAATAAATTTAAAATGATGGGACCCTACTATAAATACTTTTTTAAATTTTTTTTTCTTTACTTTCATCATTTTTTAGATCATTTAAATGTATAAGACTCTCGATAAAGACGATTTATCTTTCGGCATTTTGATAAAAATAAAGTAATAAAAAATCGAATTACAATAGAAAGCACACACGAACGCACAGTAAATATTTTAACACGACTGAAAAAATGTCAATGGTCAATGGTCGTAATCCAAATTTTTTATCTTGGTATACGTATAACATTTCACTGATTATTATTGATCTAAGATCATATTTGGAAAAAATCGTTTATACCTACAATCAAACCTATTAATTTATTTTAATATTAATCGAAACTATAAAAATATGATTTTTTTTTTCTTATATATTACAATAGTATATATTTCAAAAACGTCTGAGAAAACAAAAAAACCCATCAAAATATGCACTGAAAGATGTAATAAGCAATTTAAATTGTATAATAAACTCTTAAAATTGGAAAAATTTGGGTAAACGTAGAAATGTGTTCTAAAAAAGTTTAATATTTTAAATATGTATGTCATAAAATACATTTTGTGCTCACTTAGCATACGATCAATCAGAATAAATATTCAAATGTATACAAATCTGCGCTCTAATTATGACATACATTTTCATATTACTTATTGTTAGACTTAATGACACGCCAAACTAATAAGCAACTGCTATGAGTCTCAGGGCCTGGTTATAGCCTATGTATAGTCGTTATAGGTTATTTTAGATTATTTTATTTTATTTGAATAAACGCCCGAGGGCATAAGTACAGTTAATTTATGATTAAAACATCAATACATTAGATACTTAAACGAATGATAATTACAATAATGTGTAAATGAGTAAATAAAATGAGATTGAACAACAAAGGAATAAAATACTAAATTTAAAACAAAATAGGCAATAAACTAAAAAGAACAACGTATTATAAATTATTAAAACAGTAAAGTACTAGTTCGTGATTTCGCCTTAGAGGAATGAAAAATGCCTTTTTGACTTTTAGGCCATTAATTATGATATTTTATCATAATCAAACAAAAATAAAAAAAATGTATGATGTTTGGTTAACATTGCATGTCTATCGATAAATAAACAAGTTATTCATCGAAAAATATTTCATGATTATTCCATTTTTTTTTTTTGTTAGATTCTGAGCGTATTTTTTTCGATATCATTATAGGTTCGGTTACACATACAAATATTACCGTTCATGTGCATAAACAAAAAAAATAATATACGAATCGATAAAATGATGCAGCCAGCTAAATAGTCGTTATAATTTCATTATTACTAAGAAAACTACATATATTATTGATGAATGTCTCTCAGTTAAAATTATTAAAAAAAAAAAAAAAGTTCTTTTATAGTTTTATTAAAAACCAAATGTGTATAATTACTATCGTAACTTAAAATTAAATTAAAATAAATATGATATTTTGTAGAGTATATCGGATGTTTGTTTCGAAAAAAAAAAACTAATAGATTAACTGGCTAACTGGTGTTAGTATCAAATTTTTGTAACTTTTACGAGTGATATGAATGCTCAGGAAAAAAGTAACAATTCACTTAACTTATTATTATTATTTTTTGACAGCAACAATTAAGATCGAATTTTAAGTCTTTAAGTTATTAAATTATCAAATTTTCGTTCATTTATATGTGGCCGGACAAAATTTTAATAGCACAAATCGAAAATAAATGTCGACAATTTCAATGAGTTCAAAAAAATATGCGAACAATTTTTGAGATTAGAAAAACGTAATAACACAAGCTACAAATTACAGGGAATTTTTTTCCTTCGCTATATTATCCCAGCAATCTTTTGGTTTCGGCCGAATAAAAGTGTTTTTTTTGCCTTCGCCGATATCCTGCGCAGACTTGCTGGATAACTGAATTTATCGGGCCCCTATAAACAATACAAAAATACCAGGATTTGAAATTCTATGTAAGTAGACACACGTCTCACATATTATATAAACGTATACACAAATTTGACCGTAATGAACGGCCAAAATAAGAAAACCGCCGAGTTCGACGATAATGCCAAAGAAATTGCCATTCGATAGACTGTTTTTCGTTCTCTCTCATTCAGCCTCGCTGTCCCTTTACCTTCGGCTCATCGGCTCCTGCGATTCCTCTGCTACTGTTCATCAGACTTCGGTTCAAAATGAAAAGCATAATCCCCGTGTATTCGTATATATATATATCTAGCCTAGCCGTCTTTTTAGTGTCCCGTTTTATACGCTAGTTGTACACACGTAGGTCAAATATTTATTTTACGCGTGTTTGGTAATATTGGCTTTTAGCAGGGACGTTTTATTTTCCGCGGTGGTTCCGGTCGAATCTATCGCGACGTGACACCGAAAAAAAGCTACAAATTCGCTTAAAAAAAAAATCGTAATATAACGACGAGGGCCGTCTAATGAGTAAGTTTAAGGGTTTAAAAAATAAAAATTTGATATATTGAAATAAAAAAAACACATATTTATATTTTCGATCTATACATTTTTGGAAGCGTGTTTGGATTATTACAAGTCCTGTTCATAACATTGCATGCCTTATTGCCATATCCAATTAATGACGCGATTTTGAAGTTCACTTTCGTTTTCGAATCTTTGGCAGAACCTATTAGCAGTATCAGCCTTTTCTTTTTTTTCACTCCGATGTAATTTAAATGGCCAAAAAAAAAAAATATATATATAAAAATACGAGCACAACCATTATTGGAGGGTATGTCCCGTAATCATTATTTCAAATAAATTAATAAATAAACGGTATGTTTTTGCGGGTCGGATCATTACGGTGAACAGCAGAGCCCTGGACAGGTGCCGAAATCGTGGACGTTTATACGTGCCCAAAAATGGGAATAAAGCCAACTCGATTATTAACGGTAAAATAATATTTAATATCGTGTAAATACGAAGAGAAATATGAAAAAAAAAAAACAGATTTTTTCATCTCGATCTGTTGATTTAACGCAGTGGCCTTTTTAAACGCTCTCTCACCTCTTCGTAATATTTTTTTGATTATTCCGCTTACGATGTGTCATAATTTTTATATGTTAAAAAAAAAACCTATTTATTACAATAATATGCTCTAATAAAAAAATTCGTACGCCTCCCCCCCCCCCTCGTCGTGAATTGGGAAAACCTTCATTATTTCAAATCCTCGAATAATTTACGTTTTACATCATTTTATAGTAAAACTCGTTCTTTTTTTTCTTTTTTTTTTTACCGTCGACAGCACGTCATACATGCGCAAAATTCTAAATTCAAGACACAAATCTTAAACGCGTACGACGAGATTAATTATTATTATTTATTTTGTAATTCAACTCGTAGAAACGTACCTACGTACGTATATCTCTACCTATTTTAATGAGAACGAAACGCTCAACGGACATGCCACTTGCGTATACGTATGTACAGCGAGACGAAAAGGATCAGTTCGTCGAGTAAAGTTTTTGAAACAGAAGTTTCAGAAACCCACTATATAATACGCGCACTTCGCGTTGTTACAAACAAATAAAATACTTATACGCGGGGTTTTTATTAAATTTCAATGAGTCGACCGAATGTTTATGAACAATTAAGTATTTAAAACGTTTTGTCTGCGAAACACATACTCGCGCGCTCCCAGAAACCGCTACTTAATTTTGCGTATCGATTGTTTAACCTTTAATTTACTCATATACGTGGCGTAAAACACAAGCAAATAATACACTAAGTGTACCTACCGCGTTTTATGGTAACGTGATTACTGGAGATTCGTTTCGAACTTTATTGTTGCGCCGTAACCCGCGTTTCGTGAGTATTTTACGAGTCGGGCCGAGTTATTTGTAATCTACTCGTATAACCGACAAGGATCAAACAAAATTACTAATTTTAAATTCAAATTTAAAATACGGCCTACGCAAAGAAAATACCTACGGTTTGACTGAAAATTAGATATACTTCTTCGTCGTATAATTTTCAAATTGAGAGAGTACAGCGAAGGATCTATTGGTTTTATTATGATGTGTTTTTTTTTTCTGTCTTTAAACAAATTTTTGACCAGCGATTATGTTCTAATCGATAAATTTCGAAAAAAACATTTTTTATTGTATCCGACATATATAGATCATCGTCGGGATCATCGTAATGTGGTGGAACCCGATTGAGCATGGTCTCTATTTTTGAACAACCCGATTGAGCACAGTCAAGCGAATGAAATTGTGCTAATTTTTTGTCTGTCTACAACCAAGCGCCGTCACATACGCGTATTTTGAAATACTCGTATATTTTACTATACATAAAATCGCGGAGAATATTCGCCAATAGTTATGCTTTACGGTCAATCGAAACTAACAATCATAGAAATATGAATTTTATCGAAAAACAAAAAAATAATACAACCGACTTACGATGAATGTGTAAGAAATAAACATTCTAAAAGTTTACTAAAATATTTATTAAACGAGGGAAATAATTACTTAAGAATATCAGTTTAAAATGTCTGATTTATTTATACAAAAACAAATTTTTTATGACACTTATAAACAATTGTATATATTTTCAAGGACGAAAACGACAATATTGCATTGAAATGTATTAGAAGTGAAACATAAGTAAAAAAAAAATGTTGACACATTATATTTATTTTATAAACAATGAAAACGGCAATGTTGAACGTATTTCGGTGCTCGATCATATCGTATTTTGGATTCCTGTTTGATTGCATATGCGTTTACGCTTAATCGGAGCGTGAAAAAAGTAAACAGTACTCAATCGGGTTGCAGCCGTAATAATGTACACGATTTTTTAAATTCAGAGTGGAGCGAAGCAGCTTTGTTTATTAATTAAATAATTTATTTATATATATCAATGCTTTAATGGCATAGTACAGATCATGATGATGCATTAAGATATACACAGTAAAAGAGAAAAATAAAAAAAGCTAAGAAGAACAAGTCGAGAGCACTGAATAAATAAAAACGAATGCAATTTTTGAATTATAGAAGGCAAAGAATCTAAACAAATATCAATATTAGATAAGTTATTGAAGAATACGATCATGTGGGGCTGCGTGCCCATAGTTAGTATCATGCAATTTTGTTCTGAAAGTTCGAGAGTATTTTGAATAAAAAAAAAGAACTGCTAAAGATAATTTAAAAAGTAAATCTAGAGTACCATTATTTAATAATTTTTAAACAAAGGTTACATCATGCTTAACTCTCGGCTTTCAGTTAGAGATTTACAATGTTATGGGTTCACTTCGCACGAGCTCACATTTAAGAATTTGTTTTGTACTTTATTTAACCGAATATTTTAAGAAATTTAATGGGATGACCAAATAGTAGAGGCGTATTCGAGCACCCAACGAACTAATGACATATAAAGGGTGTTTAATGCGTTAATATTAGAGAAACCAATAGTGTTGCGATATATAAACCCAAGTGTCTTCAAGGATTTGTTACAAACATAATTGATATGGCCATTAAATGATAGATCGGTAGAGAAAATAACACCTAAATCTTTTACAGTAGAGACGGAAACGAAGGGGTAGAACTAATAGAATGTACCGAAAGTTTATAAACGAACGTGTACGGAAAAACGATGAATAATTGCATTTGTTAATATTTATATTTAAGCCATTAATAGAGCACAATTCATGAAAATTATCTAGGCATCATTGGATATCTAAACAGTCAGAAGCGTCGTTTATAACATTAATTACCTTTAGGTCGTCAGTGAAACGCGAAAATTTACGGAATAAAAAGCTTTGAGACGCATCATTAATAAATGCATTAAATAGCCACGGAGAATGGTGTCCGCCTTGTAGGACACCCAAATTAACAGTAATATTAGAAGAAAAATAATTATGTATTTTTATAAATTGGGTACGGAAAGTGAGATATGAGTTAAACCACGATAACAAGGAATAAACTAAAAAGTTTTGGCTTGTTTACAAGGGAGACATAATGAACGTCATCGAATGCGATTTTAAGGTCAGTGTAGACAAAATTAACTTGTAAACCTGATTTGACTGATTCCACATAAAAATACTAAAGGGAAACTAGGTGTACTATAGTAAAACAGTCGGGTCTAAACTCGTGTTGTTCATTTATAGGTGCTTTCTTGAAACGGAGGTTAATTTTAGGTAATAGAATTTTTTTGAAAAACTTAGTAATTGAAGATAAAGTTTGTTATTGGTCTGTAGTTACCGATATTTTACTTATTACCAGATTTGAAAATGAAATGAAGAGAACTAGATTTTTCAATTGTAGGAAAATAGCTAAACGTTAGAGAAAATTAAAATAAGATATTAATACGAAGTACCAAGGAATAATATTATAATACTTTAATTTCTTACTATAGTTTTATTCAGATGTGATTTTTAAACAAGTTTTTGACCAAAAGATTAACTGCAAAATTTTTCATCTATAGTTTTTTTGTGGAATTTTTGAGCCATAGTTGGTCCACATTTAATTAGTCGTTAATTATTATTTTTTTTTAATATCTTTGTATTATTTCTATAATAACGGGTAATAATCGAAAAAAACAATCGTTGATAAAAAGGGAATATTTACGCGACGCAACACAAATTTGTTTTTTTTTTTTTTTTTGGTATTTTTGTTAGGTACTTAGTCATGTTTGAGTTGTGTAAATCAGCAAGCAATTTTAACAATTATCGCAAAACAATACATGTCTATATCTATCAAAATGCCGTATGATAGTTTGTGAGATTAAAAAAAAAATAATAAATAATAATACGTGTCAAATGCGTCTTGTTCCAATTTTCGAAAAATATACTATACAGAGCAGTTATACGCGTAGGTATACTATTTTACCCTAAACATTTATTTTATCTCTGCGAGGTGAAACGGAAGTGAAATACCATAATATGTGCGGGGTTAAATGTTTCCGGTCATATACATAAACAAACCCTAAAATACAAGGTAGGCCTATATATTTTATTATTTCATTTCTACCGGCATTAAATCTACATTATTATTTTAATGTGCGGGCAAATAATAAGGTATAGGTGAGCATTATTTACCCAAGACGATTTTTTTTTTTTTTAGCATAATATATTTTTGGTGACCCCTTCACGGTCGAAAGAAAAATCATGAACCATCCTATCGGGTGCGGTTTCACTGGTGTAGATGGTTGCGTGTTTCGTATTTGCTCTTGCGTCGTTCTTCCCCCTTTCTGCTGCAGTAGGTATTTGTTTAAACGAAAACCGTACAATTAACCTGTCGTACCGCGTAAAACCGAATAAGTCATTATATTATTATAATACTGCAAGAGTCCCCGGGTATTTTTCACATTATTATATTATAATGCATGTTAAAAATAACCCCGGAAAAAAAATTAAACAAAGAAACTAAAAGTAATATTGTGCTTCATGATAATGAGGGGACAAAACAACCACCTCGAAGTGCGTGTAATCGACCTTTGAGTTTTTCCACCTCGGACTTTCGGATTTCAAAGATATTACTAACGATATATTATACGACAGTATAAATATACGTTTTTTTTTTTTTTTAAATCAGTTAAAACTATTCGTAAAAACTTAAAATTTTAACAAAAACATATACTTGCGTTTTGTTTACGTGGTCAAATATTCAAAAAATTATTGAACTATTTATAGATATTTAAATTTTGCTAGTTTGTTTTACGTAATTTTTATTTGGTAGAAGATACTTTATGGATAAAACTGTTGGGCTAAACAGAACTACTTGAAAATTTATCAGGAAATTTGAGATTTATAAGTCGTACTTAGTAATTTAATAGTAATAACAAACAATTGAGTTTTTATTCACAAGTGTTTTAAAATTTAATTTTGACAATAATTTTAAATATCACGTCCTTTAAAACCACGTATAACCGAACTCCACTCAGAATCGTTTAGTGTTAGAATCTTTGCGTACAGATATAAATTAAATAACTAAATCTATCCTACTTTCTCAACTGATTACCTATAATAGCGGTGCACCCGTCCCTAGTATCAGCTCTTATAGATTCGAAGTGTACAAAGAACTCGAATGTTCGTCATATGAGGTCCTGTAAGCTCACGTAAAACGCGATGAGTGGATGACAGAAAGTTGTGATAACAAACTTACTTAAAAAATTTGTTTAATTTACTTTATCTTATTATTGCAGTTATTCTTTTCTCTGCTACCAATGCTTTAGTTTTATTATATTTCCTGGCTTTTTATTATTATCTGTGTCACGGACAATAATAGTATATTTTGAATTTATATATTTTCTTTAAATTGTGTGATTTTTTTAAATTTTAATTCAGCTGTTTCACGCCGCGGTAAAACTTTTATCGTAATAAATTTCTTCTGTACAGGCAACAAATGAGGTTTGTATATAAAAAGTTTTCACCTCCGAAAGTGCTCGAGGGGTTATCGTGGATTTCGATCCTGGCGCGAAGATATTTGTATAATGATAAAATTGCAATATTTCAGTAGTTAGTAACTATAAGTACCTATAGTGATTTGGCCGGAGAAAAAGAACGGCGAGTTTTTATATAACTACTTAGAGGTACCGACCTACCTCGCCTACCCATGCCTAAAACCACGGTGAATACGATACGCGAACGATTATTATAAACTTTTATTTATCGCGGACAGGGAGTGTTGTATAAGAACTGGCGATAATTTCTTGGCACTAAAGATCGCCAACAGACGATACGACCCGGACCGATTTATAATATTATTGGGAAACCGAATAATGTGCGTACTATAACGCGGTACCATTACAGAGCTTGTATTTGCGGAGATATTCAAATGTCGATAACGACGACGAACGACCGTTACGATTTTCGCCTACAAATATAACCGCTTAAAACGTTATGGATAAGCGATAAGAGTAATATTTCAAAAATTGTAATTTCATCTAAATAAACAATAGTAAGAAAGAAAAAAATCGATAAGTTTAGAGTTGGTAAAAAAGTACAAAGTTGAAATTATTTTTAATTTCGATATTATCCCGCATACATGTTACATGGGGGGGGGGGAAATCTCAAAAAGTAAAAAATATGATTTTTTTTATTAGAAAAATTGTTAAAAAAAAAAAAAGAAAAATGTTCGTCAAAACAATATAATAACACAACATGTTCAATATTATTTCATATTTAAAATCGACATTTCTATAGCACATTGCTCGACTAATAGATGTCACCTTCTAGCCAGAATAATATATTACCATTAATACTTATTTCGATTTATTTAGCTCCTAGGACCGACATGGTCTCACGACGATCCTCTAGATTTCTCTTTCCTTTGACAAAATCGTCCAACTCGGTCCACCTCTTTTAAAGTTTCCGCGTCCTTTTTATTATTGCCTATCTCACCTTCAGCCTTCCCAAAGATCTTGTTTGGCTTAGTCCATCTTAAGTCTGGAATATTCTTTTCTCCGGACGTTTTCTATAGTTGTCTATTTTGTCTTGATTTCCACGCTCCGTTTACTTAACTCTTCGTTATATTTTACTGATCCAGTTGGACCAAAGTCGTTTCGCGATATGTTACTTACATGTACCAAAAGGGCATTTTCGGCGTTTCCCTCAGCGGCCAATATAATCAAAATATTACGTAACACGACGATTCCCAAACTCGAATTAATATTTCGGCGGTAATTATAAATGTACAATTTACAAATGAAATTCACGACGGCGGAAAAAAATCGTTGGGTATTTTTTTTACAACACGTCCGAGAATATAAAAATATATTATTTTAGTGTGTATACCAATTGCGGTCGCGTGAAAAAAACTTAAACCTAACCTATCCGTACGTGGGTTCGGCGGTGTAGGTATACGCAAACGTCATTATACCTCGCGTGTTAATCCGTCGGTATAATATTGTTTTTTTTTTTTTTGTTTTTAGGTTTTTTCTACTCTGCGTATTTTGTATACAACAATAAAGCGCTCAACATACGCGTTGCGTTTATGTATGTCATTGTTTTTTTTTTTTTTTTAAACCACAAAAAAACGCCATAAATCCGCGTGTTAATTGCTATACGTACCGAGCGTTTGTTTGAATATTATTTTCCAAATTTTCGGAAAATGGCGATCGATAGTTAATTTCGCCTAATTAATAACTTTATTATGATATTACGTTAGTTTTTACTATCATTACATTACATCTGTCGGCCGTTACTTTTGTACACTTCCAGAGGCTCTTTATCTACCAAATTAAAAACAAAATCAAAAAACAGAATTACTTTGAAAGTAAAATCGATTTCACGTTTCACGTTCTTTTTTCCGGTTAGATTTCGAACGGTAACCTATATTATTTCGGTCTGTAGAGCCGGTTTTTGGCCATTTCGTATGGAGCGTTTCTTCGATACGGCATTTATTCCGGGGCCCTAATTGTAATTATAATATCATATTATAACAGCCGTCGTCGCGATCTGCTCGCCCGTTAATCTAACTAACTTGGCCTCGGCGCGATAGCAGGCAGGTATACGCATTTTGCAAATTATTCACGTCCGCCGCCGTCATTAGATATTCCGGATCCGCGAGCGGCGAACGTTAAATTACCGCGAAAGCGGTTGATGGCGACCGACGGGGTGGAGAGAAACGTATTTACCAAAAAAAAAAAATCCCTCCACTCGGGTCTGAGGCGAATTCGCGTTTCCAAACGCGATAGCAATATGATCGCTGCGTCGTTTCGATAGATATTCGAACAAAAAAATTGAAGGAAACGCGGTCAAAAATCTGGTGTATGCACGTGAACAATTAAATAGGGTTACACGCGCGACGAAATAAATTCAATGAAAAAATATGTCCCTTGTAATTTTTGATCGGAGCAAAATTTTTGGTGAAAAAATTGCACACAGACAGAATAACAATAATAAGCACTCGTTGACATCATTGTAAAACAAACTACATTCCTCGCTTCGCTTAGAACCGAAAAAATTTGTATGCTATGTACGAAATTTGCTTATATATTCTTTTAAATTTTCAACTAAAATGATGTGATACAGATTTTACAGATGTACATTGTTATAGTTATCTATAACATTCACGATTATTCATTTTGAATTCTTGATTTAATATCTTTGTATAGCATACATACACATTGTACATTTGTATAGTATACATTGTATACGTATACTAAATTAGGTTTCTTTTATAAGTTTGAGTTTGAAATCCGATGGAAATTTTAGCGAAAACATGTAAATTCGATTGACTAGTGTAAAATTAATTTTTATTACAAAACTATGAAAATATCCACAAACATCTTACCTAGAAGAAAACTAGAATATACTATTACAAAAAAAAAAAAAAAAGGGGGAAAGAAATGACCGTACCACAATATTATCATAGAAGTGGAGTGAAACTTCGCCATTCTATCGCTATTCTGGCTAAGTGGGACACGCTGTTGGCTGATTAAAACTCTTATTTCACATACGAAATGTAGTCGGAAACATTTCAAACGTGAAAATTTCGAGGGAAATATTTCATACTCATAGGTAACAATATACGTATCTTGTTCAATATATTATCACTTTCTTTGTACCACAGAAACGTTCCCATAAGGGACCTTCGTTTCTCTCCCTGTTATATTTGAAACGATACTTATGTCTATGTATTATATTATATAGGTATGCCGTAACCATATGTTTAACATCTATAGAATTTAATATACCGTTTCTCGTATCATTGTTTGATCTAAAGTCATTGTAATCATTATATTATTATATTATTCCAGGTATGTACCTTTTCGGCATTGTACGTAGTTTACTGTGTATTGTGGTACCCGCCTACCTATACACTTGCGAATAATTCAGTGGTTGGAAATCGCTGTTTTAATGTAGTGCATTGCATTAGTAAAAAAAAAGAATTCCCTACAATATTTGACATTTTTTTTTTTTTTGTATTTGTTAGGTGCATACATGTATGAAGTAAAACAAGGAAACTTTTCGATATTTCGCCCTTAATGAAAAGATATGTAAATAAACAATTTATTTAAATTTGGTGTATGTTGTAAGAGAAATAAAAACTATACTTACGTTTTATAACGTATTTACAGTTTGTACGTTACATAAATGTTAATTTTACTATCTCACAAATATTAAAAATCACAAATTTAATGAAAATAAAAAGTTATTACGTCAAACTTATCATAACAATGAACTCTATAAAATTATTATCTTCAAAATTTTCAAAAATAATAAAATTAAAAGAAATTTTTTTTACTAAAACTTAAAAATGTAATTGAAATATAAATTTTTTTGCCTTTGTCCCTGTATAAAATGTCTATGTCTATGTGGGTATTCTCGGTCACAAAACTTATAGCGAAAACTTCACACAGGTGCATGCGGTATACGCAATTAACGATCAAACCGGTTTAATGAGTATAATAACGAAATATAAAACAAAAAGACGGACATACTTCGCACGTGGGTACAGCCACTGTTGTGGGTGGGGAATTGGGAAGACGGAAATTAAATGTATACCTGTAAGCAACGATAAACTATTTCTAACGATAAAATGATTCTCAGCAGAATTCAGTTGATAGTGTTGCTTTGTCAACGATACAATTAAATGGTATATGTCATATTATGATAAAATTATTACAACAATGTGCGTTTCTATGACAACAATGATTTTTTGAAAAAGATTAAAATAATAAAAAATTAACAATTAAAATAAATAAATAAAAACAGTTGCCAACGACAACATTATTTTTAATTTTTCAATCTTTTAAAACTTTAAGACCCAGATTTTCCTCATTATCTCGAATATTAATGAGAATTAAAAAAAATGACCTCATATAAGTACCACCCAGAGAACAAAAAAGGTGCTATACTTGATAATCGGTGTACGTTTTCTGGTAGAAAAAGTGTTCACATAAAAAAAAAAAAAAAAATAAACATCTTTGTAAAACCAATACATTCTTCGTTTCTTCAAATAATTTTTTTTTCTATCGAGACAACAATATTACATTTATTTATTATTTATTTATATCCGTTCGAAATAAAATTATTTACAGATACGTTTTACCGATAAAATTGTTTGGCGGAACGGTCGAAAAGATCCACATTCCATATTGGCACGAGTATTTTTATTGAAAATTAATTATAGAGACAATGTCTATGTGAGTATTTTCGGTCACAAATCTTAGGGCGAAAACTGCAACAGACGCATGCGGTATACGTAATTAAGGGTCGATCCGGTTTAATGTGTACATCCAATAGTGAATAGTCTATTTTTCATGATCGCAAAAACCAATATTAATAAGCGTCATTGTTTATTTTGTTGAAAAGTTTCCAATTTCAAAAAATTCGAATGCTACTGTGATGTAGCAATTTAATGTAATAAAGTCTGATGATAAAATATTATTTTTTATCGACTTAACGTGTTATATTATATCGCCGGTCGTGTATTTACTGACAAAATATGAATTTGATCGAAGCCAAAACGTATAAACGAGTTGGTTTTAAAAGTTCTAGGGTGGGTTTTAGGGGATTGTAGGAGTTTTACAAAACATTTCCTATACTTTTTGGCCTAACGTCTAAATCTGATTACTCCAAAGAGGTTATAGTGTCGTTAGTATAAACCTCAAATCTACCTGTTTGGCCAAACCTGATAATGTTCCAAGGAAATTAACGTCCTAAGTGTAAACGTATAAAGTCTAGATCAGCGTTTCCCAAACTGTGGTCCGCGGACCCTTAGGGGTCCGCACGTATACCGGAGGGGGTCCGCGAACGTAAATTAAAAATTTACAAAGTATACCTATCCATAAAACGAAAATAATGATGCAATATTCGTATTACATGGGAAATACTGTTGATAATAAATACATTGTTGAAATAGTTATCGTTGAANGAATCAGATTTACGTATTCAACTTTCTAATATAGATCCTAAAATACCAGATTTAGTATTAAAGAAACAACACCATCCATCACATTAAACGCATTAATTATTTATTATAAAAATAATATATCTATTTATCCATTTTTTTTTATTAATTCAATTTTTCATTATAAACATATGTGTATTTAATTTTAAAAATAAAGCAAACAATTTAGTATTATTATTTATTATTGCTTTAATTTAAATTTTTATTTAGGGGTCCGCGATCTTTTTTATTTTCTCTAAGGGGGTCCGGCAGAGAAAAAGTTTGGGAAACGCTGGTCTAGATAATGAAAAACCATGACGGGTGACAACATTATTCTTTGGGCTGAACTCGAATACGACCTGTAAATATACACACCCCGGTCCAATAGTGTGAAGCGTCGAGTCTTATCCGATTTTGAAACGTTTCATAATTTGTCTGTTTATTGTATTGATGCAATTTTAGACTAATGTGAGTAAGGGGTGGGGGCATCTGGATTAAACAAAGTTTAAGAATTCGCCGATTTTCGGAAACTTGTTGTGAATCCGAAATAATTAAATGATTGTTTTATGCATTTTTAATCTCTACTAATAAATGTAGTACTTGTATAGAATCATTAAAAAATTAGTTGCGTGGTTAAAACCGATAGATTTTTTTATTCTCCCTCTCGCTTCTACCTAAAATCCATAAATACGAATTTCGAATTCCAAATTCAGAAATCCGGGTTTTTGGAATTTCCTGTGAATTCGGATTCGAGTCGCATAATAATAAATCATTCTAATCACAACATGCATAGTTGCTTTGTATTTTATCAAAATAAACTATTATACAATAATAACATAATATTATTCTAACCTATATAGGATTTAAAATTAATTAATTTAGCGTTTATTGCGTGTATATATATATATTCATTGAATTTACGATAATAATATTAAAAAAAAATATATACCCTAAAACAAATTGACCTTCTAGACAAAGTGAACTCTTATGAATTAGAGTGGTTTTATAGGTGGATTGAATCAGTGATATGATCCGAGTTGAATTCCAACTTGAAATTGCCCGCTGAAGGATGGTATTTTGTTGGTTTTGAACACATGTATATAGATCTCTCTCTCCTTTAAATGAAACCGAAATCATATTTTGAACGTGCGTTGCGTTAGTATCAAAGATGTGTCTATTATGAGTTTCAATTTTGAGTCCTCATCCCTATCATTTGAACATAATATACATAGAGTGTCTGTTCATTATTTTTTACGATTTTTTGAAACTTTGAATAATTTTATTTTCAATCATAACAATATTGCTTATCGACATAAATGACCATTTTTAATTGATTGATAATACCTAATACTTATAATATGATAATATTATTACATGATATAACCTCACAAAAAAGAAAATCCTTGTAATGTGTCCTGGCTTATAACTGATTAAATATTGTATTAGGTTGACAACAATAGATAATATTCACATTTTCAAAAAATTCAAAAAAATCGTAGAAAATGAAAGACCACATTTTAACAAAAGTCTCAACCACCAAAAATTGTCTAAAAATCTATTTTATAAAATGGCTACTATGAATTTTCCTAAAAAAAATTATATTAAAAATTTTAATTTTTAATTTGAAGTCCTCTTCTTCCTTAAACAAAAAAAAAAATTCATGAATAAATTGTAGCCCTTAGGCATACTAATTATTTAAACAAAGTATATTTCAAAACTACTAAATAGAACAAAATTTATTTCTAGTTGTAGATCATCGTGGGATACCTGTATATATTATGTATCTATATTTGTTTTAGGTATGGCTAATTTTTCGCGTAACCGATTCGGTTGATCATCGTGATCGATTTGTCGGTTACAGTACGATACCATCACCACCACTATACTGCCAACGTTACGTACTACGACATCAACGCCACGCCACCATCTCCTACTATTCTACTTACCACTTTTGATCGATTTTACTTTCTGAAAAACTGTAGAATTACAATAGTTAAACGATTCACAGCTGCTCTTGGAGATATGGTTATTTGTGCATGCAATCGTCCGTTTTCATCCAATTTTCCAAATCCAATCATCCAAATTTTCACAATTCGAGAAATTATTTTAATTTTAATTTGAAAACAATAAATTATGGTTGAAAATATAATTATTGGTGGTGGAAATTATATAAGTCAATTTCACAAAGGTATCAGGAACTGTTTCTGAAATTCGATTCCTCGTATATCGGCGTGATGTACATTTTTGTTAGCTGTCAGTGCGAGTCCTAAAAAATTACGTATAATACAACCCGCCGCTTATAAAAATATCTATTTGATCGCATCGCACAACGTGCGTCACCGACGATACATTATAAACGATTAAAAACGTTAAGAAGAATTATCGATTTTCGCTTCGTGAATTGTTAACGATATTAATTGAACGTTTTCCACTGGTAAACACGTTTCGTGAATATCTCGCGACGAAAAACGCGTAACGAGGAACGTCTGTATTTTCTCCAGAGACATGTCGCGGTAATAATATATTTGTACAATCCGCCACCGACGCGACTCCAAATAACGAGACAGATAAATAAACTGCGTTTCATTTGGATAAAATAATAATTTTGCAACCGTAATATACGAGAAGGGTAGGTATAGGTTCAGAGTATAATTTACGCTAACCGAGTTCATTTTTTTTTTCGCATAAACAGTATTCGTTTTACCCATGTGGTTAATCGGTCTGTTGCGTGAGTTCAAAAACGATTTTCGTTTTCTTTATTATTTAAGTACGTACGTATTACGTTAAAACAAAATTTCCGGTGTAAATAATCACGTCGTACTTATATAATATTAATAATTGTTTTCGGTAATAGTTTTTCTTTTTTTTTTTTGGGAAGGGGGAGAATTTAAAACATAGTTAATGAGTAATGCACTAATGCGGTGTAGGTACGAAACAAAAATTGCCTACAGTCACGGCGGTATAAATTATTTTGATTATTTAGCTACCTGCTATATAATAATTGAAATGCGTTTTAAAAGAAATTTCAATTTACAAGAGAAGAACTATCGTCGTACTGATTATATTTTTCTCTGAAGGACGCTCTATAATCGTCGTGATGTGTGAGTAGTTTATATTTTCTTATATTCTGCGAAGTCCGAAGTGACATATATACGAATAGTATACACATACAGTGTGTTTTACTGTGAAATAGTGTTGTTTTTTTATTTACGTACTTCTCTGCAAACACTTTTTGACCGAAAATCTTGCTCTGATCATTGATTCCAAGAGTTTCTAGTAGAGACCTGATATTTTTACCGAACACAAAATTTTAGTACTTTTTAAATGTGCTATTATTTTGAAAATGTCCGGGCATATTTCGTGTTACTTATAGCTTTTTGAAATGTTAAATTTTTTAGGTCATATGCGATTTCATGTGAATAAAAAAATACAGTTTCACTAAAAATAATCAACATTAGAAACGAAATACACTATTTGTTTCGACGTTGCGAGATTTATTAACAAAACTCATTCTATCATTTAACAATAATTTGAACTCTGCAAAAATAATTGATATAAATATAGTACCCTATCAGATTTTCGACTATTTGTTTTTTTCAACACTTTATTTTTAAAGACTGAATACGATGGTGAAATGAGAATTTCGCGGTAAGACTTGCTTTCAGTGTTATAGCACTTTGTATAGTTTGATATTGTGATGCAACACGATAATGGAAAACATTCGTTGCCACAGAGGTTTTTCATTCATTTTTTTTTTTTTTCTGAAACCTTTATACAATTATTAGATAAAAACAACGGTTTGATAATAATTTGTAGATCATATTTTTCGGTTTTTGAGATTTTAGTATTTTAAATTACATGATGCTATTGAGTACAGTTGCGTGCGGTGACATGCACTATATCTACATAGTACCACCGAATTGCGCGCTATTGATCTATGAAGACAGTGCATTTTCCAATGTTACTATATATTTACAGAAAACAAAATATATATATATAAAGTTTGCCGTTTTTACGGAATTCTAAGTTCGATATGAGCTCGCGAAGCCAGTCGGCAAGCGAATATGGTAAACGTATCCGAGCTATTTCGGACAATTTTTTGTTCATCGTATTAGATGGATACTTATAACGACATACAGTCGTATTCGGATCACGACAACGTATAAAATAATAGTTTTCGAAAAATGTTTATTGTACCGTCATCTTCAGTATTGGAAAATGGCGTTTTTTTTTTTTTTTTTTCTTAAAAAACAATTGAGTGTTAAAGTTTTTTGAAGGTTTGAGAGCGAAAAACACCGGGTGATCGGTTTATGTAAAGATAAACTGGCATGCTTTTGTTGTAACTATTGGCCTGATGCTCTGGTATGCGCTCAGGTAAATTTAAAGCGTACGTTTTATCCCGCACTAACTTCATAATAAAATAATAGTATTTTATGCCTGGTTTATGTATATTTAGTATATACACCACAGTCGTATAGATATACGCTTGCGGGTGTGAGTTCAAGGCGAAGTTCTTACGTCCAACCGCGGTAATACATTCGTTTTAGTGCGGTATACGGTAACTGGTTACTGGTAATCTCGTGGGATTCTTTACAATTTCCTTCTTATCCATTATCCCGTGTAGTGTTATTCGCTAAGGGGTCGTGCGAATAATTGAATTAAACGTTCGGCGCTAATAGTACGACGACGAACGACGACGCAGGAAAAGAAATACGCACAAAAGCCGCGCATAAGTAATTTTTCGCCTTCATAAAAATAATATAATTTTCATTTTACGCCGAAGCCGCCACCGTCAAGTAGAATATACGATTGTTTTTTTTTTTTTTTATTTTAATAACCGAGTAGGTAATAAATATCGCCGTTGGCTAAGACCCCGGTATATAACTATAATAATTCCGTCAAACGACGTGGAAACGAAAACGAAATATAATATTATACCATATTGTGAATTTTATTTCCTCAAACGGTTTTATAATAATATAATCCACCGTTGGCTATTATGTGTATCATGTATCATAATTTATAATAAATACTACTTGAACTTACCCTCGGAAAATAATAAATATACTTTGTGTCTTGCGCTAATGCAAATTTCTATACAGGGTGAACAAACCTCGATGAGCCACTCATTATCTCGTTAAATTATTAACATTTTCGGAATTTATTTTTAAGAATATTTATAAAACAATCCTCTCTTCTAAAGTGTTATATCACTGTTATTTCTTGTCGCCCAGATGTTTGGTAGTAAAACTACTACCCAATTTTGATTTTCAAATAGTAACCTATATTTCAAAAATCCAAAAATAGATAAAATGTTAATTTGAACAAATTCTAATTTTGAAATTTTTAATGGCCGTTAACTTGTTGACTTGGCATTAAACTTTCATGTTACCTCTTTAGTAGCTTGGGGTCAGTAGTGTAGTGAAAAAAGTTAATACTTTACGAGATAATAAGTATTTTATCGAGGATTGATCGCCCTATATACAATTATACCACATTAATACAATTTGCTTGTTCACGGGACACAACTATTGGTTTATTAAATAAATAAGTATAGGTACACTTCTCTTATATGGATAGAAAATATGTGAGGAACATTACTCCTTCTCACACCACCATATAAATTTTTCCCAAAAGTCAAATAATTTCTTATTGTTATGATTATTATAATTTATTTCCTAGTTTAAGTTGTTCACAACAACATAAAATAATATATCAAACATATTTTGGTAAATTAATAATTTTTTTTAAATTTAGTTAACTAAAGTTAGTTAGTAGTTAGTTAGTTAGTATTAGAGTTAGTTAGGGTATACTTTAAATTTAGAGGGTAAGAAGTAATGGTGAAGTTGACCATTTTGGATATTTTATCATTGGCAGTATAACATTGGCTATGACGTATTGTTCAGACTTCCATTCACTCAATGACGGACCGTTCTCGCTGTAAAAAAATGTCATGTGTATATCCGTGGACTTCGTTTTTTTTTTTATTTCGGGTACACTCGTGTTTTGAAGAATAAAAAGTTTGTACACGCGTGGCGTGCGCCTTTCACTGTATCACTGAACACAACTCTAAAAAAGTTTTGAATCACCGATTGTCTATAATAGGTAGAACAATATGCGGGATATTAAAAGAGCAAATAATATTATGACAAAGATGATATTCGGAGTTCAACGAAAGCCCGAGACAAGAATATAATATATTCTGCGGCTTCTCGTTATGCAAAATACCTATACACCCACTTCGTGTATACGATTTCGTTTACTTTGCAAAATAATATATAATATGTATGCGGGTATACAAGTATATAGGTCCGCGCAGGAAAATCAAATCAAATATAAAAATAAAACCGTTTACCCCGGTTCCAAAGGATATGTCTGGACAACGACGACACTGCGCAACGAGTTTATATTGGTGTATATAGATACTTGTATTATACGCCAATCTCGTTTTTAGAGTACATTTCCATATCGGTTACAACGCAAAAACACGTGTCCTCAATGTCCACACACACACACACACACACACACACACACACAAACACACATACACACACACAATCGTTTTATGAATACGAATCCGTTTTTGTGTACTTACGGAAGCGAGCAAATGGAAATTATACGCGTAGTGTCAACAGCAGCGATTTATTTGGTATAAACGGCGCGAAACGTTTCCATTTCAAAATATTTGTTTCACGATGATTACTACAGAAAAACAATGAATTTTTTCTTTTTCCGACTTTTGCGATTTTTAGAATATTTTGCCAAACATTAAAAATATTAACGAAATCAAGTTCGCCAAGACTATTGAGCCACATCGACATATCAAACGTTGTGCAGTCACTACTGGTGAGTACCCGAAATAGCCAAAACGTCCAAAATGATATTATTAACAATTTAACATTTGGATGGGACACATCTGTCATCTATATCAGTACTTTTTTGGGGTCGTATATTTGGTTTTTTTCATACTATTTCTCTCTGATGCTCAGGGGTATTTTTTGAGTTTAACGGCGTGTAAATTAAATAATTTATTCTTCGTTTTGATGTAAATTATGTTTTTACATTTATTACCGACAAAACAAACTAGGTAAAAACGCATTATAATTTATTTTATTGTTATTTTGACTAGCTAGACGTGGGGAAGTCAATATCTCAACAATAGAATAAAAAGTTAATACCCCATAAAAACTTTTATTAAAACTGTGTGTTAAAGCTAACAATGGCCCATCCGTTTGAAATCATTTATGTTGTCTACTATGTTTATATTATTTTATAATTATAAAACTATGATAGTTTATGATATAATCAAGTACTTGAAGTAAGTAATTCGCAATAATATAATCGATAATCTTTACAAGTCTCGTGATATGATCAATATACTAGAAGTTAAAAAATATATAAAAAGAGTAGTTTTTGGAATATTGTATTTAATATACCACGATTTAATGAAATATACGAAAAAAATAATAATAATAATCGTGTACCTACACGATTCTCTATAATATCATATTATACACAATATATATATAATATTATCTATGTATTAGTATACCTATATAACACCAATAGTATACAGGGTATAGTTACAGGGTGTCCTACAGTGTTATCCTCATACTAATAATTCCTTTTATTTTTTTTTGGCAATTTGGTTATAAGCTAGGGGGACACATGTGTAGAGAAAAATCAATTTTTTATTTTCATCTCGTAGTTATTGAGAAAAAAATCAACTTTATTTTATAACTTTTCTAAATTTTCAAAATAACCATTTTGTAAAAGATTTATTCTAAGCCTTTTAATGTTGCATACATTCATATCCAATCAATAGTTTCTAATAACCGTTTTAATTTCTAGAAAATTGGAATAATAGAACAACACGTTACGCGATAAGGGATCACAATCAGCACGATAATTCCTTATTTTCTATTGAATATTAATTCATTTATCGCCTGTTTTCTATAAATTAAAGTAACTATAACTAAGATACAATTAATTAGATATGAATGTATGATACATTCTAATTTTTAAAATAATATATTTTACAAAATAGTTATTTTTGTCAGTGATTAAGGAATGAAAATAAAAATTTGATTTTTCTCTGCATATATGCCACCCTCGAACAAAACCAGATTGCAAAAAAAAAAAATAAAGGAATACTGACAGAATTATTAACTTAAGGACAACACTGTAGGACACTCTGTATGTGACGTTTCGATCAAAAATGGTCGCATTTTTAACGGTCGAGTTTCTTTTAAATCGAGGCTTTTTTTCAGGATTTCCTTTTCAAGTTTTGTTTCTTTTGTGCCATTTTTATTCAAGCCTAGTTTTTCCGACGTGACGAAATTACGTGGACGTTATCTTAAAATTTAAGTAAGTATATATATTATAGTCGACTGCAATACATAGTTTATTAAATTAGAATGTAAATTTAAATACCTAATATGTTTAATTTAATTTTGAATTAACATAATTTAAAAATCGCTTCTACGGATCTACGAGTATATAAAACAACGGAAAACCATATGGACGTTATATAATATTTCAAATTCTAATTATAGCAGATTTGAAAATTACAAAAACCCTTGAAATGACCTAAAAACTGAAGATAACGAATTGAAAATAAACAAATGTAACAAAAAATTGTATATATTTGTTCAAAAATACATGAACCGACTTCGTAACAAAATGACCATAGGTTAGCGAGCTTGGAAAATAATGCAATGTACATTGAAATCCAATACCTTACTCGTGAATTATGATTTTATCTCCAATTACAGATTAAGAAAAGTAATATAATGTTAATCGTGTACACGTACCTACACGGACACCTTAACTATACACATTTTGATATGCCGATATATCAAAGTCAAAGCTCGAACAAATTGTAAAGTATTATTATCGTAAAAACAAAATAATTATACCTACTTACTTTAAATTATGTTTATACACAGAATCCTATCACCGCCATCACTATTGACACAAAAGTATATTCTGTCTTAAAAACCACGTTAGGCGTCACTGCACGTGTACACCTAGATAAATACACACGCACATACGAAAATTGACTTTTATTTTGTAGTATAGCTGTCTCGCACGTGTTTGCCCGTGTCAGTATTGAACGACAAAAAAATAAAAACGCATTTTTCGGTGATTCCCCGTTTCCACCCTCGGTCATAATCACTATAGGTAACTTTTATTACCCATAAATGTTTAAGTATGCATTTTATTGCCAAATAGCTGTCCCACTCAGCTTTGTATACAGTATGAAAATAATCTAACACAATTTATTAATATTTATTTCCAGCGTCACTTCGACTGTAGACAAATTGAGAGAAAATAGACTATGATAGTTTGGGTAGAGGTCACGGGTAGAGAAGAATCTGAAGTAATATTTAATGAAAATAAACATAAGTGGAAATTGGAAGTTCAAGTGCAAGTTTAGAACGAGGGTGGCCAACCCCAAAAAGTTGGATGACAGCGAACAAGAAGAAGATATATAGCTGAAGAATTTGTATGTTTGAAAGCGACAATCTCAGTACCAGTCCAATTAAACATTTTTTTTTGTGTTAGATATCCCATACATAGATGTTAGTTATAGACAATTTTTAAGTTCAGAACCCAGAGGGTGGTTGATACTGGATTTCTGTTATTATTGGGACGAAAACCAAATTATGTTTGTTGGTTTATGTGTTACTTTGGCAAAATGGATGAAAAAAAAAAAACAGTTATTAGTAATTTGTAAGTTGTCACAGTAGGAAACGAATTTTTTTTTTTCGTACAAAGCTGTGCAAGACAGACAGTTATAAATAATGTATTCGTCGAATACGGTTTATCATTGTTCATTTACATCCGTAGATGATCTATAAAGGTATAAAGGATCGGGTTGATAAAATGTTTGAATGATTAGGACGGTGTTGACTGTTTATAATAATAATATTGTTTTTAGATAAAATAACGCGGCTTTAATGCGTATAAAATAATATAATATTTAGATTCGGTCGGGGTTCAATTTTCGAATGAATAATATTCACGTATACGTATAATATAATTATAACGTATAATATTAATTGAAGGGTTGGGCCGCCGAAGAACTAATTAAAATAACCGGGGGATAGCGTGTTCGGTATAGTTCGTTTGCGAAAGTACATATTTATATGTATAGGTAGGTAGCAGGTACAGTTTATAAATAATAATTCGCGGTAGTTTATTATATTATAATATATACATTTGACTGGATGTCTCCGGGAAACAAAAAAAGTAAAGAAAAAAGTTACCGTAACGGCACAAAAAAAAAAAAAAAAACTAGATCTAAGATAGTATTCATTTACATTAAAACTTGTCATCGTAAATCTACCCCGGCGAAACAATAGCGTGGACGGACGTTTAAAAAAAATTACGTGCTCGACGAATATATAAAGTAATTAAAAAAATTACTTTAACGAAACTACCTACTACCTAGCTACTTTTTTTTTTTTTTTTTCGCAAATTCTATTATTATTATTATTATATTATATACTTAACCGTGTAATAACAAAAAATAAAAAACAAAACAACGATATATTATTATATCGTTAAATTAACGTTTTACAGACGATAAAAATAACATTATGATACGAGCACACAACAAGTATATTATTAAACACTGCGCGTTGCCCGAGACAAATTAAACGCACGTGGCAGTAACCCGTACCTTACCCTCACTTAGCCACCTATCCCGTCAATACCCCTTTCATCACCCTAATCGCATTCTGATCGTCGATATTACGTTTACGTGTACAAATTTATTGCAGATCTTATATCATCTCGGATGTTGTTGTTGTTTTGTTAACAAAGATCTCCATTATAAAACTACTTAACCGGTTTTGATAAAATGTGTAACCTAAACCTTTAAGAGATGATATCATAAGGGAATCAAACAAAAAAACGATCGGCAAGAAGCGGTCAAGTAGATCTCAAGACTTTGGCTGGCATACGATATAATTATATTGTATACATACATAATACTACAAAAGGTATCTTTAGATTTATTTATAATTATCAGGGTTTGATCTGGACAGAGAGGAGGTGGACTCTAAAGGGTTGGGTATTATAATAAACTGTTCGAATATTTTAGATTCCAATGAGTATAGTTTTACCAAGATGTGTTCGTTTTTTCGGTCGTACCGTTTTTGGTTAGTAAAAATCCGGTAATAATGTTCTTAATCTTTTACCTAATACATATTTTGTACAATTTAAAATATTATTCTACATTCGTAAACAATTTTCTACAAAAATTTAAAAACTGACAACAGACAACCGAAGCACAAATTCGAATAAAAATTATTAAAATTCATAAAACATTATAAGTAAAATCAGGGCTACATACAAATATAAAAATATAATTCATCGTGTATTCATGTCATATAAATACAAACTAAATTACCCTAGGTTTATATCCTACTTTCCTAACTTACAATCCAGTCACACATCCGTATGGGTGCAAAGTATGTCGGTTTTTTATTATAATTATATTTTACAATTCGAATTTGAAAGAATTGCACCGTAGTAACGATATTATGTAGGTTTTCTAAAAATAATGAATTTCGATTAATACGACAATATACATTTCGGCATAATGATACGGTTTGCGTAAATAAAACAATTACCTCTATTTATATGAACGTTACGCCGAAAACGATTTTCACGTAAAATGTAATATTAGATTCTTAACGGAGCGAGGAATGTACTGGTTTCACAATGCTGTTTATTATTACTGTTGACAACCTTTGTTCGCGCATCGTTATCACCGGTGCCCACCAGCGTTATCGGACCGGCCGTCCGGCGCCCCTGCTTTCCCCGAAGCTTAGTCGTCGCGCGAACCGGTACCGCTCGCCCGTTCGACCAGTGTGCGCGCGCGACCTTTGCCGTACACTCGCGGCCAGTCGCCTGCGTCCGTTGCTGTGTTCGGTGCCAAAGTCGTTTTGGTTTCAGTGCGTTTTAGTTTCCGTTGTTGTCCATTAACGTTACCGGGTCGTTTGTCCACCCGGGTTTCAGCGCGAACGCCCGCGCCTCATATAATCGCCGCGTATCACGTCGACACCGCTCGTGTCTGCGCCAGCGAGCCGCTTTTTGTGCCGTGCGCGTGTCGCGGCTCCGTCGTCCAGGCCCCAGTTAACGGGAGCTTAATCAAATCAAGTCCGTTTATATCCGTTACGTTTCGTTCGCGCAGTGTCATCCGCTTGCGGCCGGTTCGTATCCGCTTTGCGCCCGTGCGTCGTTGACCGCTGGTCGGCGGGAAAATTGTCCTCCGCGGTCCACATAACCTCAAACAGAGAGGTCGGAGCCAAAGCGCCGGCACCCCGTGGGACTTTTGTCGCCGTCAAGTCGCCTCAACCCGCTGCTTAACTGCCAAACCACATTGGACCGCCGCCGATAACGTCTGGTCGTGAGTAGCGATAGCCTTGTATAATATGTTTTTCGTTTTTTTTTTTTTTTTTTATCAATTTATAGGTTAGCAAACTATTCGTTTATGTACACCCGTGTGATCAAGTTTCCGATTACGCCGTTATTATTTTCCTTTTGCTACTATTTTCATTTGTATATATGTATTGCGCGCGAATCTAACTTTAGTACCGGTACTCTGTGCCAGCTTATGTCTGTTTTGTATATTTAAATAAAATAACGTATGGGCCTTGCCGCACGTCCCCGTTAAATCACTTGTTCAACGTCATTTATAAGTATGGTCGTCTAGCCCATAATCCCCAACCATCCCAAAATATTCGTCTGTTCTCCGTCGATGTAGTTATTGATGCTAACCGCCCATTAGTAGGAGCATCTCGACTGAACATCTGGTAGCAGAGCGTGGTTTTTCGTTGTTTTACGGTATTGTCACATTTTCGGAGAAACACCAATGGATAAAAGGTTGTCTGTTACGATTTTTACATTTATATAGGTCAGTATTTACGTGGGTAGGTATTATTTGACTAAGTTGTACGTACCTCTTGGATTTGTTTTGTTGTCTAGTCGCATACCTTTAGTATAGGTAAATGTCCATGGGCACTAATACAATTTGCCGCACACTCGGGTTCACTGTGCCGCGTATTGTCACCTTTTACTATTAATACGACTAAAAACTGTGTCTTGGTTCTTCTCTTTATTTCTTTTTTTATTTGTTTTTTCCCCATTTCTGTACGTTAAATTAATAATGGTAGAAACAAAGGAAGAGAAGATGGCTCGGGAAAATCGGTTGTTGGAAAGAGCCAAAGTTGTGGCTATCATCAATCGGGACAGTACGGTTAACCGTGTACGAGCGTTAGCTAACACCGCATCGTGTGTGGAAGGACATTCGGACTTGATACCGATTTTTTTGGTTGCTGCTGGGGACCTAGAGTCCTTATGGAAAGATTTTATGTCACATAATCAAACGGTCTTGGTTGCTCTGTGCGATTTAAATTTGGTTTCGGAATTTTTTACCCAGTTAGAGACAGAGATTCGGGCTCTATATTCGAGTGTAAAATCTGTGTTCGAGAATTATTCGAGAAATATAAATTTAAAAAAGAGCTGAAACTGTGAATGTGAGCGGCCACTATTTTTGGTGAGAAGTTGGGAAGGTAAGATACATAAGGTTATTTCATTTATTTCTATGTGCAACGACAAACTATTGCTTGACGAAAGACGATTCCAAACGCAGTTCGGTAATACATAGTTTGAAGTGCCGTCGTTTTTTTGCGATTTTCGTTTAAATTTGATTTCAAAACGCTTATTAAACAAATTACTTCTGTAAAGTACCATTTAGACAACTTGAGCTTTCGGAAAAGGCGCCGCGCGTGAAAATCAGAGTAAGTTTGCTAGTAAGAAACGTGTCCACAGTCTAGAACAAAGATATCAATAATATCTGAAACATACTACAAAACAAATGAAAGGGGTGTAATTAGCCCCTAGAAGAGGGCTAACCCTTCTACATAATTTTCGAAAATGGTCCATTCCCGTCACCGAAACCCTGCCCAAATTATGCCACTGCAGAGTATCTGATGGTACCTCTTGTATTATTGCTTTTTTAATATTGATCACTGATAATAATCATTTAGTGTAACAACATAATATTATGATTGGCCAATGCAAAAAGAAGACATATAAAATGTAATCTGAAAGTATGTGCGAATTAAGTGAAAATTAATTCCTACGACACAATATATATTATAATAATAATAATAATATGTTTTTGTCTACAGGTTTTTCGTTCGGCGGTTTTTTTATTTTTAGTTTTAATTACGTTTAAAACAAAACGGCCGAAAGAACCCTAATACCTTTTACATATATACCTACTGCACCGTTGCTAATGCGCGTTAAATATTATAATACTATTATAATAATTTTCATATTTAAAAAAAAAAAAAATTGGATTATATTATAATAAATATAACGCATAAGACTATTATAAATATATATATATATATTTGCATGGCACTTTGAGTACGAAAGAGTTGAAAAAAACCTTCTGTACAGTGATGTTTTAAATTTTTATCGTTATCCTGCGTTTTTCATTGAGGATTTCAAATTCATTTGATTTCTGTTTATTATTATTATTATTATTATTTTTTTTTGTTTTTTGTTGGTCAAATTGGAACAATAATAGTTTAAAATGTCCATCGTTTAATGGAATCGTTTAAGACTTTTTCGAACGATATTTTCAAATTGTTTCCCCCTATGCTCCTTATATTGTATGCGTTAACCCTTGAACTGCTATAATCATTTGAATAATTGTGTATTGAAAAATATAATATAAATCACATTCCTACCGGTATAGAGTAATCAACTGTTTCGGCTACCAAAAGTATTGAATATCCCCTAAAATATTGACTATAAAAAAAATAACAATAATAAAGAATAAATTCTTGAACAACAACCATATGCAACACAAAACAAAAAAAAAAATGTATACCAGCAAAGTGCCTTGAACAAATTGAATATTGCAGTAAAAGGGTTAAACGAGCATACATTTGGATTTACAATAAAAGCAATATACTTTATTATTCCATTCTACATTTTAAACCGTTATAACTTGTCAACGAAAGATTTATCTGATATATTAGTGCTATGCATTATCAAAGTTTTTGAAAAAATACTCTCTATTTCAGAGGATTTTTTAGTGAATATTCTCTTCGTGTCTCCGCTCTCCCAGATAAAACTTTCCTTTAACTTTTGGATTTTTTCCAGTTACCACTCACCCTACCATCGAGAGCATTTCCTTTATGGAATAAAATAATTTCTTAGAAAACCTTCTATTTCTATCAAACAATTTACTTTTTGTATAGGTTGTCAAATATACTTAACTGCAGTGCATCAATTTGTATTGAAATTCAGGGTTCTGTTTGGTAATAAAAAGTTGATATGTATGTGCTATATGAATTAAAGGTTAAAATTTGGAAAACATTTTGGTAACGATATTGATTCAACGATTATTCTGTTATAAAAAAACCATTCTGAAAAAATCCTCAATTAATTTTACTCAAACTATTCGTAGATATAATATAACCGTAGTACAAACATAAAATCACCCTATATTTGTCAATTGAATCGTTATAAATGATTTCGTATTTTTTTCTATTATTATTTTCGAATTATGATGATGAAATAAGAGTTACAACTATTAGAAGGTTAATTTAAATATGCAAAAAATGCAAACTAACGCACTAAGTATTTATATAATTGTATAATATACTGCTCCGGCGAGCACGAAAAAAGTAAGCTTTATTAACGAATTATTAAAATTGCAAATTAAAATCGGACGAATTGTCATCAACACTATTGAACGTAATTTTTATTCTATTGAGATAATTGCTTTCAGATGTTACATTATCGTCAATCTACGTGTCTGTGAAAATAGTTATGATATAATACAATTAGGGTGATACTTTTATCGTGAACCTGTAGAAATTTGCCTTGAGACTTCAAATCCTTATTTTATTTTTTATAGCTATGTGTTTTTCTACTCAAAAAACAATTGTTTTCAATAAAAACAATTCAAATTATTTGTATAATCGTCCACCTTAATAGATGCGGATTTTTATACTTTATTTTCCTAACGGTTTTTTTTAAAAAAAATCCAAAAACTGGCATCAACTATCTGTTTTATTTTCGTCGATTTCTGGATTATCATAAGAGTTATCAATTGATTGTAATAAATTATCGTTACTTTTAGTAGGCACATAAAAAAATTGCCTCAAATTCTCGACCTTCCATAATTCTTCCTACAAAAGTGGCCTACCAAATGTTGTGAAAAGTGTCAAGCTTGTTTACTAAAATATATAAAACATTTTTAAAAATAATTTTTTCGTACCAAAATATAAAATAAAATTATGCAATAATAATTTTCCAAATTTCCAATACGGTTTCTAAAAAAATTGCTTGTTTTGTTTGTTTTAATCCGAGTAACGCTTCAAATTGTTCAACCTTAAAAGTTGTGGAATTTTCATTAGTAGTATTTAAAACGGTGCATTCGTCAAAATATTCAGGAGTTCTACCCCGAGGATCTTTTTTGTTGTTTATTTTTTTTCGATTTCTGGGTTGCCTAGGAAACATGAAAAAAGCCACGAATAATACTACTCCGTACAGAATCGTTTTTTTCGTTTGCAGTGGTTTATCGTTGTATACAGAATAAAATCAAATCATTTTGTACATCTTATCTTCTCAACCATTTGTTTAAAATAGTGGCCTATTCATGAGCAATATTCAATTTTTCAAATTGTAATCCGAAAATTATAATAGGTACCGAAATAATTAAGTTCATTTATAAACGATTATTCGACTATATAATGACAGAAATACGCTAAAACAAAATTCACACGAAATATTTGTAAAGATCATCGCTGATGAAATAATCGTTCTGTAAATAAAACGATAATCTTTGAGTCCGGCAGGCTATAATAGTAGGTATAGGATATCGATGGCATTGCACATACACGCATTGTATAAGTAAAAAAAGGAAATCGTGCTAAATCACGCGTACAGTATAATATCGTTTTTTACGTCATCGAAAACGCCACTGTAAACATACATGCATTTTGAAAATAGGACGTTCCGCCTTTCGCGTATCGTAGTTTCCTTGTTATTTTACGTGTTCGATTCGGAATTGCTGACCTTAAGATTATTATTCTATCGCAATCTCAGTCTTCTACGAATACGTATCCCTTCGAAATACATTTTTAAACGAATTTTTCTCCATACGCCATTTTAACCGTCACAATAATATTAAGTCGAATAAAATACGCGCATACTCAATTTAAATTTAAATATAAAAGAGCTGATACTAGGGAAGGGTACAGCCAATGTTGTAGGTGAGAAGTTGGGAAGGTTGGATAGCTAAGGTTATTTCATTTATATCTGTAAGCAACGATAAACCATTACTGACAAAAGACGATTCCGAGCGCAGTCCGGTAATACATAATTTGAAGTGTTGTAATTTTTTTTACGATTCTCGTCAAAATTTGATTTTAAATTTCTTATGAAAAAAAAACGCCGTTACACTCTATATTTTTTTTATTGATCATTAAATACGACTTATAATGGACCTATTGTAAAATTTTCAAGCATTTCAGTTCAGTCTAACTATTTTATTCATAGAATAAATACTAAATAAAAATTATGTAAAAAACTTGCAAAATTAAAATGTCTTTAAATAGCTCATAAATGGCTTAAATTTTCTAAAAAAATTTCCATATCTAAAAGAAGCAAATATAAGTATTTTGTGTAAATTTTCAAGTCCCTACGAATATTTTTAACTGAATAACATTGAAAAAAACTTAATCTAAAATAATAAAATAATAATTTTCGTAAATTTGCCCATTCTTTCTACGTATTTTTCGATTTTACTCAATATTAAAAATTTTCAATGGCAATCAAAAAAGGCTTTTCTTAGTTAACAATTAGATTAAACATATACCTTTTTTTTGTTTTTTTTTTTTATATTAATATTTCTGTTAGAAAACGAAAAGCGTAAAAATGTTAAACAATGAAATCGTTGTGCCATAGCTTTTAAAAAAAATTTTTTTTTAGTTTTACTCAATTATTATAAAAAATACTTTAGATATCAAAAAACGAATTTCTTTGGAGTTTGTTTTATATTAAAAGAACGAAATCAATATCTAGTCGTTTTTCGACTGAAGCAATATTTCTGGTAGAAAAACATAAGTTATAAATATGAAAAACAATGAAACGCCACTGTGAGCCATACATTTACCGCCAGGTATGGTAAATTTTCTTTCCGATCGTTTTTCCTAATTATTTCGAAAACTCATTAGCAAATCAAAATTAAACTGAACTTCCTTTCGGAAAAAGTATTACACTTTACACATCGGAGAAATATTTCAAGTAGAAAAGTTGTTTACAGATGGAAAAAAAAAATGAATAATAATTCATCACATCACTGTAAAACCAATAGATCCCTCGTTACGCTCCGAATCTAAAATATTCTATAGTAACCGACTGACAAAATATTATTATCGTCGTTTTTTTTTCGGCCAATTACCCCATAATTATTATAATATTATAATAACGGTGTTCACGCGTCATTATTTCTGTCCGAAAATTATATTTAAATATTTTTGACCGCCATGAACTCCGTTTTGACACGAAACTCGCGCGCGATTTACGAGCACGTCACACGTCGAAACGTGCGACCTGCACCCTCACAAAATAACACTACCTAAGTATTTTATACAGAGCGTTCTGTTTGTCACTGTACATAAATTCAGGGCCGTATTGAAACGCTAAGGGCCCCAGAACCGAGAGAATATTTCGAGGTCCCCGAGTGGTCTTATATTATAAACAAATATTGCGTCGTAGTAATCCGCCGATTTTGAGATAATTTCGCCGTTTCACTCGTTGAAAATTAAAACATCTCGTCAAGAAACCATTTTAACGACTTGTCATAGATATGATAGCGTTACAGAATTATTGTACAAATGGTTTAGTGTGGAAGATTGAATGATTTTATCACTTCTATAGTTAAAAAATCCAGAAATTTGTATTACAATATTTAGTAAAAATTACAATTATTATATTTTATCCTTGAACTAACACATTAGTCAATGAAATTAAAATTGAAAATCCTTAAAACTGCGGGGTTCTAAGAGTGATACCCCTATACTCATTTCCCGGGCTATTTTATAGTGAATATCCATGATGTGTCTATTCCCTCTCCCTTAAAATAGTTCTATTTTTGACATTTTCTCAGTTACCCTACCACGGTTAGAGTATATCTTAAATAAAATAAAATATTTTCATACAACTTCTACTTACTCAATCATTCATTTTTTATTTCTTAGTGAACACAGAATAAGCACACTCTTACTATAGTGAGTGAGTGACAGACCTTACCTCGCATACAGAAAACTTCATTAAAAAAATATCTTGCTACCAGTGTCGAGTTCAAATAACAAAACAATTATTTAGATAATATATAGATAATACATATTTATTTATCTATATAAAGATAAATCTAAAACGTTATTATCTAGATAATAAAATAGATAAATTAAATTTTTTGCAAATTTATTTTAACAAAAAATAAATATTATTAATACTTATAGATTAGGTGTATTTGTAATATGTTTTTTTTCTTAATATAATATATAGACTACTCTTCTAAATTAGTTAAACTAATTTAAATTATTTAATAACGATTCGAAATATGGTTCAAGCGGGTGTTAATATGTTTGCATTTCCGTTCAGATATTTATCCATAGATAAATTTATCTAGATACGTTTTTAGTTTATTTCAGATTAGCATTAGATAACTTAAACAATATTTATCTAGATAAGGTAAAATATCAAAAGTCATTATCTAGATAATCTCAACACTGCTTACCATCCTCACGCGAGATTACAATAACGATAACGATTCGGCCGGGGTCACCTCTATATTAACTGACTGTGTAAAAATTGAAAAGTTTGAAAAAAAACAAAAAAACAAAAACAAAATTTTTCAACCATAGGCGATCGAGTGACATGTTCTGAACACGTGTAATATTACGGGAAGAAAAATATGAAGACCGTCGGCGGTCCACAGGACCACGCGTGCGCGGTACAAACCGACGTGCTCGCGTTAAACCGATCGCCTTGTATATTATACCTCACCCACATATCACATATATATCTATACGCGTTAGTGTATTATATAAACAAGAAAAAAAAACTCCGTATTTAATCATAATAATAATGATAATAATATATATACGTATGCATACGCGCGCATAATTGCGTAAAAGCTCGCCCAAGTACATACTACTACGACACCCCTCGCGGGCTAACCTCTAATTACACGCGGGGTAAAAGGCTACACAACGGTTCGCGTGGGACCTACCGGTTTTCCGTTTTCGGTGTACTATACGATAACGCCCGCGGAAAGGGCTCGGGCGGCAAGGCACACCCCTGCCTCCACAGAAACCCCTCCCCATTACGCACAAAGGCGGCATATTGACCCGAAAAGGGTAATTCCTTCACCCCACATCAGCCGCACGCCGTTTCCGTTTGCCCGTCATAGATTTCCATCAACGGGGAGGGGTGACACCGTAATTGCGTATAGAGCGTGCGTGTGCGAGACTCGCGCGGTGTACGCGACGTCGTCTACTGACGCGCGTTTTCCTACTTTTTTATAATTTTTTTTATCGAAATTTCGTATTCCCATTATTATTTTAATGACGTCATTCCGATTTTGTCGAGATATCGGTCGCAGTTCGCGGTGGAAAAATGTTCATCTTTTGGTATTATTTTATACATTATAAACCGTAAAATTTATGTTATTTTTCTTCTTATTCCTTCATTGCCCTTTATCATTTTTTTTCTACCTCCAGATCCTTCCTCTATATCCATCATAATTTCTTCATTTACACCACACGTCTTCGCAATTCCCATAATCTACCCTACATTTCTTCGCAATATCTCCTTTAACGACCTTTTTTGTCGGTCTATAGAATCCTTTTGCATTAAACCTAATAATGCTTGTATCTTTCGACTAGATTTATAATTTTATCTCTATTCTTCAAACGCGTTACTCCGACATTCACCATTATTTGCTTCTCACTTCATCATTTTCTTACTCATACTATAAACGTTCCGTATCGGTCCTACTTTTCAAACTTTGAAAACTTCTACCTTTTTTTGGTTATTATTATTTCTATTTTACCAAAATTCCGTATTTTCATCGCGTATTTGCGTACAAAGGATAGTAAAGCGTTCATTTTGTTTTTGGCCGCGAATAATTTAACTAAGTGCTAATAATATTCGTTGACGTGATAATCGCACGCAAACACTTGCACATCTAGCTGTAGTTGCGGTAAAAGCGGTAAATTCACTAAGTACACAGGTTCAGTTTCTCCCCTTCAACCCTCTTGTCCATTAAAACGGTGCCATCACGCAACTTTCGCATGGACAGGCACCTTTATAAAAAATAATAACTACAACGAAGCCGTTCTATATATTTCATACATAATAATATTCGGACAAGGCGGGCGTGATGTAATATTCGGACATTATTATTATGATTTTTGGCATGTGATTCGGGTAAATTTGATTTGAATATAAAAAAACACCTCTAAATAATTTAGTAGACAAATAGCAACGGTGAATTTGCAGTTTTATTTTGGTAAATTATACTAATATATCTTTGGTCCCAGCATTCTAAATATCCCAAGTAATGTAATTATAGATTATACATGGTTTTCAAGTTACCGTAACCAGCGTTTTCCCGAAGGATTTTTGGTGTATAATCCAAATTTCGAATTCCGCAATACAAATTTCGAACTTAAAATTCATTAAATTCGAAAATTCAATTTTTTGATTTTTTTAAATCTATGACCTATCTATAATTTTATATTTTCTGTATTTAAAAAATTCAGACCACATGATTTTTACAAAAAAAAAAAAAAAAAAATGTTGATTTCATAATATTTTCATAAAATAATGTATCTTACAAAGATATATTGTATAAAAAATGCCTAAAATATGCCGAATAAAAGTTTGAAAATCCAGATTTAAAATAATTTTGTTGATTTCGTGGATTCGGCCAACCCGAATTTTCCCATCCGCTATTTATGGCGCAATATACTCGCATATGCCGTTTTGACCGAAAAAAAATGGGGGGGGGGCGGGGAATAGTATAAAACAAAAATATGGCGGAGGAAATAAATGCCGGAAATGTGTACACGAGCCTATACCCGGGACCGAAGGCGGCATAGCTTCCACCGCGTACCGCTCGTTTACGCGGGTTGACCGTCCAATGTCGCCATCGGTGTCGGCATTGAAACGCGACACGTTCACGTTGTAAACATAACTCGCGAACGTAGCGCGCCCTCCCGTACCCACCGTCTCGCGTGTACACGTGCATTTCAGCGCCACTACGGTGCCCTGGTCCCCTATTTTCGTGGCGTTTGTCACTCGCCGAGTTCTCGACGTAAATCTGGCGGCACCGCCGTTATACGGCCGCACCGGGTACTGCGCTAAACGCAGAAAATGACAATGAAAGCTCGGCGGTGGGAAATTGTCGACTCGAGAATGCCGTCCGCCGTTTTAGTAGCAACCGCACGCCGCAGACGAACGTGCGTGCGACGGCCCGAACTCAATTAACGAAAACCTCCGCAGCCGTCGTGTTAATATTATGTTTACGGATCTAAGCTCCGTCCGGTTACTACGGCCGTTTTTTTCGGATTCGGAGTGGAGCGTGAGATCCTATTGATTTTAGCCGCGGCGGATCCAGAAATTGTTTACTGGGGTAGGGCGGGGGGAGGCGTATTATTAATATTTTAAGTAAATTAACTGTAGGCTGTGTATTAAATGCGTATAAAATATATAAATAAAATACTGTATTACATAAACGGGGGAAGCACGTGCACCTGTGACTACGGGGGGAACCCCGTCAATTTAAGGATTATTCCGCACACTTTTAACGGTTGTCATTGCGATTTATTAACCGTCATTGCGAATGCAAGGCAAACCGGAAACTGGACACGCTTAAATTAAAACGGCCAGTCGGTTGGAATCTTGTATGAAAGTGGTATTCTTGGAATCAGAACATTCTCGCCTTTGAATTTGCCTATGATTACCATTGCTACAATTACGTTGTTACAATTACAATCACTTTTTTAACAGCGAATCTTGTTTCATTGTATAGTTTTGGTTGGTATCAATTTGTGATCAGCGTTCTCTGGTGGCAACAATGCTCCTGCACAATGGTGAATTTGTCCTTAAATCTGTAAAATTGAAGACAAATTCCACATTTATGAGTCTCGATGAAATATTTCGAATCTCTGATGTTAATTTTGTATTTTTTTGCATGTGATAAAGTTTCAATCGGAAAATAATTTACATTAAAAGTTAAGTTAACACCTCGTGCTTCAATAATAATCATCCCGAAATGACGTCATTCGGAACTGTTGTACTATTGTATATTCCGCAAGAAATGCTTCAATCAGAGGACAGGACGTGAATGTAATAATTGTCAATTTCGAAGTTTACTGTAAAGATAATCGTTCCGTTTTACTCGTATTCCCACGTCCACAGCTTGTCTAACCCGGATTCTACGTAAAATAATAAAAATAGTCAAACATATTGCCGGGAATTTATAAGACCGGTCACCCGGCGCTCGTACACTATTCGTCGGAAAAATAAAGCCGTGCTCGTATCTTTGTCAAAATTATTTGTATTGTTTTTACAATTTCGGCCGTCTCCCTATACGACGACGTCCGTGCACGTCTTTACAACACGTTGTGAATATTATGTTATTATAAAAATCGGCGTTTAGTTACCGTGTTCCTACTCTTGTAAACGGTTGCAGTCTCCGACGACGATATATATATATATTGTATAAATAATATTTAATCTACATCCCGTGTCCTATTTTCTAAGTGTTTGTGAAAAAACAACTATGCATTTTGGAATTTAATACTCAATACTAATCGTAAACCAATAACAATTCAAACATCTTTTTCTCTTGGCTATAAAAGACTACATAATTCTCGTAATTCTACTTTCCGAGTATGTTGTATGCGCGTATAACACCCGATGCCACACATCCATTAAAGGGACATTTTTCCTTTAAATTTGTCGGTCTTTTCCCACTTTTAGAACACTTTCATCACTACTTACCACGCAACTTCCGTACGTACTTATCATTCCATAATATGACAAAAATGGTCTCAATTTTTTTTTTTTTTTTTTTAATAATACAATTTTATTGTTTCCGTAATAACTACAACAGTCACAATGGGTACTATATAATTTAGTTATCGAATAATAATTCAAAAACATCAAATTATTAATATTTATTATTTTTTTACGAACAATCGTATAATTAATAACTGAAATTTAATTTTTAAACATATCAAAATTAGGGGCCATCGTTAAATCATAAAAACAATTTTGCTATCAAAAATAACTAGCACGGCGTTTTGTGAAAAAAATAAATAATTTGTATAGTATTATTTATAATAAGTATGCGTATAATCCTTTTTATATACGGTCCATTTAAAGTGAGTAGAATAAATTAATTACCAAAGACCCGAACCGAGGCTCGCAAAACCGTCTCTTTACTCGAATTTACAAAAACGAATAACCTTTCACCTTCACTTTTTTTTCTCTCGAAACATTTTTCAAAACTTATTCGTTTTAGTCAAAGATTGTCCACGAGGGTTTTTTTCTCTCTCTTTTTTTTTTAATGATTTATTTCAGTTAATGAATTTTCATAGGGAAAGCGAACTCTGCCGTACAGCGTTGTATACTCTGAATGAGAATGACTACCTAGCTGTTGACTAAATATAAGTATAAACAAGTATTTTTTTTTCTTGAAAAAATGCTAAATTAAATGTTACGTGATATATTTTTTCCAATGCCTGTGTGAAACGTTTGTTATTATGTCAAGGCTGTCGGTTCATATTGAAAACAAGAATATGGATATCGAGTGCAATTTTAATGTCAACATTTAAATATTGTTCGAAAAATACGTGTATCGTTTATTATTATTATTATTATTTTTTTTATAAAAATATAAAAACAGCCATGTCATGTCGTTTTAATTGGTATTTTATTGGATTATTATCTATCGGTAATTTTTTATAAAACTATTTTTCCAGAATTCTTGCTCCAATCGAAAACTGTATGTGTTGATAGGAACATTCTTGTAGAACAATTGACCTAGTGCATTGGGGAAGTCATTTTTTCATATTTTTATTTAGTTATTTAATAACTGTATTTTTTTCAAAATGATGTAAAATTTATTAAAATTGATTCAAGAGTGGTTGATCATCGACAGTATACTAGTTAGTACATTATTACTATGTTGAAATTTTGCAAGGGTTATCACTAAAAAAAAAAATAAAAAAATCGGAATTAATTTTTTTTTTTCATAAATTACGATTATGACCAAGTTTAATTAAACAATTTTTTTTTTTTTATTTATTAGAACCATTTAATCAATATTATTTACACCTATTTTCAAAATGTATACTCTACAAGGGTTCTCAACCTGAAGTAAAAATAACCTGACGATAAATAACCAATTAACCAAATTAAATAATTAATAACGATAAATAATAATGACTATTGACCACCATTCTTATTATGATTATTGAAATTAACTCTATAAATAAAATAATCAAACATATTAAGCTCAGAGTCACATATATCATGAGTTAACTAAGTTTCAACAAGAATAAAATAGTCAAAGTGTAATAGACTAGGCAAGTGAATAGTGGACAATTTAGATTAATTTAATTTTTAACCCACGCACATTTTGGTAAAAAATCAAACAATGATTTTGAATTAATTTTAAAATGTAAAATATTAACACGAGTATGATTACCTAAATTAGAATGAAAAATATTTGACTTATTTCTAGAATAAACATTATTATTGATAGGACAATTTTGGCGATAAATTATGTTTATTGTACAAAATAAGGAGTACCATTGTTATATTAGATAATCCAGTTGTAATCGCCTTTGTCTCTTCTTAATGAAACTTCAAATCTCAGTTTTCGTGTATAGGTTCGTTGATATGATGTTCTATCTTCAGCAATCGACACTTGACGCCAACAATCCATAGAACGTAATTTATTTAAGAGCTTAAAATTTCGAGAACATTAGATGGGGAGTCAATTACCAATAAATCTTTCAAAAAAGTTAAAAAAAGCTTCTTATTCAATCTTTAATTTTCTAGTAACATAAAGCAAGTAAAATCGTACTTTAGTGAGTGTCGAATGGAATTCACTCTGTGTTCATTCGGATACAGAAAATATATTTTTTTTAAAAATGCCTGATATGATGGGACGTAATGATCAATATAGTTACGTTTAAATATTTCATAGTTGTCGAAATATATAGATACTAAGATGCAGGTGAATAATAAGTCGAATAACAATTGTGTATTTATTATTTATACCGTAAGGGGAAAAAACCTGTTAAATAAAAACAATTACCAGTGTATATTCGTTTATATATTATAGAATATATTGTTGGTAGTTTTATTTAAAGTGAATATTTAAAATTTAAAATACGATGTTTTTGTGGTTGTCACTACACTATTCGAACGTGCCGAAAATGACAAATAAATAATCAATAGGGTTGTGTTTTCGATTATTAATGTTACCATAATATTGTCGAGAAAAAAAAACGGTATTTTAACAAAAGCTATTAATTTGGTTTAGGCATAAAAAAAACTCCGCGGTAAAAATATATTTGATATTTCGAAATACTACTATGATGTTTTCAGCGTAGACTATGTAAATAAAAGCAAAACAACTGTCATAGTTACCTATAAGGTAACAGCAGGGGCGTCTTTGAGTCCGTTTCATAGGGGGTGAACAATTTTTACTCTTAAATCCTTAATTTGACAGGTTAAAACCTTTATGTCTGATATCATTTCAACTTATATTAGAATAGAATACTGCAGATATATTGTACAAATGCAGTAAAACAGTACAATTTAAAGGTTAAATTGATTTTTTTCACATTAAATAAATAATAATCAAAATAATGATGTTATGAATAAAAAAAATATAATAATAATAATAATAATTAATAAGTGAGATGACCAAGTTCAAAGTATTTTTATTTTTAGATGCGTTTACATTTTAGGAAGTGCTTTTTAAGCGGTTTGATCAATAATATTTACTATATTAATGTTTTCATTTCGATGAATATTTAAAAAAGATTGGCCAATTAGTCTCTGTTCAACATTTTTTTTTTACAAAGTACGACTTTAATGAACCTCATGTTAAATTCTAAAGCATTTCTGTTTGGTCTAACAATTTTATCCACAGAGTACTTACCGAATAAAAATTACGTAAAAAACTCGAAAAACAAAAAACAAAAAAACACCAAATATTTTAAACTGTATAAAAAAGGAAAATATACATTTTATGTCAACATCATAAATCTTTAACTGAATTACAACCAAAAAAGTCGACATATTTCACACCTGGGTGGGCCACTGTTGTAGGTAAGAAGTTGGCAAGGTAGCCGGGAAATTGAATGTATATATGTATGTAACCATTAATTATTGCTAAAGAAAAACGTTTCTGAGCGAAGTTCGGTTAATAGTGTAGCTTTGTCAACAATTAATATGCTATATTATGGTAAAATAATTAAATAGGCTCCATATATTTTCTTTAGTAATATTTGTTTAATGTTGTACCGATTTTCCCAATTTTCCCACGTTTTTTCGGTTTTAAAAATTTGATGAGAACACTCTTAATAAATTACATAGTTAATGCATAATATATATATATTTTCTTTAATAATATTTGTTTAATGTTGTAACTTTTTCACCCATTTTTACCCTTTTTTTACTATGTTTTCCCCACTTATTAGAAAAACTCTTGAAAAACCAAAATATGTGCTCTTTAAAGTACCACCCCCAGGAAAAATTCCTTTCAGAAAAAGTACTAAATTTTATACTTCGGAGTAAGGTTTCTGGTAGAATTATTATACATAGTTTAAAATATATATATTCGTAAAACCAATAGGTACATTCTTCGCTACTCAGAATCTAAAACAAAATTGAAAATAATAAAACCATTATTTACGAAAACAATCCCGTTATTTCTATGTTCTTTTCTGGTTTTTTCATTTATTAGGAAAAATACACGAAATATTATTAAACGACTTTCTAAATCATCGAAAAAAATCCCAAATAATAAAAAGGTTTCTTGTCATTTTTCGATTGGTACAAGTTTTCTGTTCAACAAATTATTTACAGACAATAAAATGTAAAAAAAAAACAACTTAACAATAATATTCCAAATAAGATGTCAAATTGTTAAACATTTGAAACAATTAAGATTTAATAAATTATGTCATCTAACCGTCAGTTTTAACTCTAAATAATGGGACTGAAAAAGCAAAAAAAATATTTTCCAAAACGTTGTGTCGTTTCGCTGCAATATGTTCTGCCAATTATTTATTCTGTACTCTGTGTTGTTACTACTTCAGTACTATATAATTACTTGACCGTTTTAAGTACCTGTATAACAAAAAAAAAAAAAAAACCCATGTACAAAAAAGTACTTGTATTCATACTCATATCAATATTTACAGTAAAAGTAATTAAACAAATATGATTAAATTAACTTTTACAGATGGAAAACAAGGTTAAACTCTATAAACTTTGTAATGGTTTCTATCGTAGCATAAAAATCAACAGAACTGTATAATAGAATATCATCTTAATGAATTTACTGAATTATTTTTAAGAATTTTAACTTCTTCATCTCTTTTAATAAAGGAACTTTCCTCTTATATCATCCAATGTCAATCGCTTTATTGTAATCAATTATAATTCTTTTACCATGCCAGGTGATTAGCCTTACGAAAAACACCATTAATTTCATATTTCCTAGAATAATAAAGTATATTATAAGATAATAGGGTTGATTATGATAACAGTAATAAAAATAAAACTAATAATTAAATAGCATGGTTAAATGTGGGGAGAAGGGTATTTGTTAATAAGACATATCAGGCGGTGAATTGAGTGGTTATGTGCATAATTTTTGGCGCGTAACGTGACCGCAATGGGAGCATATATTCGTAAGGAGGATGAAGAGACTTTGAAATTGACTTGGGATAGAATAGATTGGGTATTAATGGAGCCAATATTCAAGAACGATAAGTTTACGGACACTCTCCCGTCAACTAAGGTGCTTAAATTAAGGTACCGTTGGACATTGGAATAACCATACTGTAGATGATTAAAACCTAGGACTTGACCTGCAAAAAATAGGAAATGACAGTCGAACAAGGTGGTTATATTTCGGAAAAATGTCAAGTAACTGCGAAGATGAGAAATTCACACTCTTGTAATACATCTTTTTGTATCATTGATAAACAAATCGAAAATATTTGAGCAAAGTGTCTTCCCTGGGACACATCAGTCGGGATAATGGTGACAGCTGACTTGTTCCCAAGGATCTTAAACCAAACTATGATTAATAAAGTATGAGTATATCCAGGACAATAATGGTCCCCCAATTCGGGTTTATACAAGATATTAAGTACTATTTTATAGTTAACACTGTAAAATGCTATTTTAAAGTCAGTAAATATGATATCCATTTGCGTGTGCTTTTCAAAAGAGTCTAGGATAAAAGTATTAAAGATGAGAGAATTTATTAGTGATATTTTAGTTGCTATAAGCAAAAAATATCGATGCATTCTTTCGATATTTGGATTGTGTTTGGACATTTCAATCGGGTATCAAATCAAAGTATCGGTAATTTTCTTTTAACACAATATTCCTATATATTATATTCAATTTCTGATTGTTAAATTCATATCTTATAAACTGGAATTTACTCCGTATAAATAAATACATAGGAAAATTATATAAAAACTTTCGGTTGAACTAACTCGATCGCACATGTCCACATTCATTATCATTGGAGAGGGCGGACTGAATAAAATATTTCTCTTTGGTATTCATACTTTATTCAACAATGAAATAAAAACTATTATTTCTTCACTCGATCCGTGAACATGAATAGTTAAGTTATCTTCTGTAGAGACATAACATTAAGTTTAAACGTTATACAAATATCAGCTATAAAAATAATTTATTCTTGTAGTTTCAAAAAATAAACATATAACTTAATAATAATAAAATCAATCATCATTTAAATGGAAATTCGACTTCCTAGGTATTTATTTATTTTTTATACAAATTTGATTTTGTTTATTTATATTAAGTAGGTACTGTGTACACTGTACACAATGCATATATATATTTATATTATTAGTAGTAGCCAGAATGTTATTTATTTATTATGAGTTTATTTTCAATCCAAAAAAAAACAGCAAAAAAACAAAATTTTCGGTAACCTAGTGACACAAATATTTTTGTTTACTTTCAATTTAGGTGTTAGGTATACTTACGTTTAGATTTAGATATTTATGTACAATTTTATAATTTATATAAAATTATCGCTCGTGTTTTTTTGTTTTAGAACTGAATGAAAATTCAAATTAGTGGAAAATAATATTATCATAGTTTTTATGCATTTTCCAAATAAATTATTAATATTATAATAAATCCATCATTTATGAACAAAACTGAAATGGCCATGCGTATAATGTACATATAAGTTCATTAAAAAAGAGGAAACAAATGATATAAAAAATTCATGGGTATACTTCACATAGTATACAATTTTATTTTGAAGTATTCACTTACGGATATTAATTTTAGAATTTTATAAGGAAACTAAAATAAAATAGCAAAACCATTTTTTTAAATATGGTTACATCCTTGAGTAGGTACTTGTATTACACTTACATGATTAAATTTGAGTACAATTTTCAAGCGTTTATAAGAAATCAAAACATTAATCCGAATAGTAAAAAAAAAAAAAAAAAACTAGCTGATACTATGTATTTTAACTAAATTAACCTATATTTTGTACCTTATCGACACCCCAAAGACAAATGTGGCCTACCCATGAAGGGTAATCTAAAGGTCTTAACAATAATTTTACAAACTTAACAAGTTCAATACATTTACTTTTATTTTTAACCAAGTATAATTTTTCTTTGTTTAACTTAAAGTTCAAATTTTCAATTACAATTTTTTATACACACTGTTAAATAATTATATGGATAAAATTTGTTATATAATATTTATCGGAGTTTGAAACACCAAATTGTTGGTTTTTAACAATGCAATTCCATAACGTTATGTGAATTATCAAGTCTTTGTTATCAGTTGTGTTTATGATAATCGTGTCGATTTCAACTCACTGTTAAGTGATTTTATCATATTATTATGTGTACACAAAATTTGTGAAACTTTTTAGTGCGCTACACACTATTAATGTTATAATGGTCTTAAAACTGTGGAACTTATTTTTGTCCGCATGAATGTGTTCTTTTGTGGAATGAAGTATCCACATACACCCAGCATGTCATTATGGTATGACTCTATTTAGAAATTCAAATTTAAAACTCATACTACGTAATGTTGTAGGATTTCTTGGTTCAATATTAAAGATATTTCCGTGCTGTATTCAGAATTCGTTAAAACTCATCAGACATTTGTGATCATTTTTTACCATAGTCAATTTATTAATTTTTTTAAAAAAATTTTGGAAATTTTGAAAAATGTTCAATTAAAGTTTACTAAGATTTTGATCATTTATATTAAATGAAAATCTATACTCGAAATTAAATCCAAATATCTAATTTTAACATTTTAATTATTATTGACATTGAGAAAAATAAACTGTTAACATTAAATCAATTCCACTGCGAAAATTAATATTCGTCTATTTAAAATTCATTATTATAATATAATGGTTTATTATTCGTCCTCGCTGCACATCTATCAACAAAGATGAAATTATCCGGAAATCAAAAATACGCGTATTGTGAGTAGGTACCTACCCCGCATAATAATATGTTAATTATAAACTTCTCTCAGCATCATCATCACCGTCTTGATAATAATAATATGATATAGTAAAGTGTGTTTAATTTTACAAAAATATACGCGATTTTATAGCAGAAAATTATTATAATTGGGGTGTCTTTAAAACTTTGAATTAAAATTAAACATTGTTGTATATAGTTGAAGTTTTCTGGAGTTCCGATTAACTTTGTATGATAATAATATAAGAAGAAGAAGAAGTCATATCAAAATACGAAAGTTTCACGCTGTGCTCTTTCCGTGCCCCATAAATTAGATAGTGAATAATAATCATCTTGCTAATTGTACGGTTTAAAAATGTATATAATTAAAGTTGCACGTATACAAAATATATACGTTTTCTTTATCTTTGTGCGCATTTTTGGTTGCGAAATTAAACTTTAAACTTTAAACGGTCGAGATTACTCGGGCCTACCCGTCAAAGAATATTATTATTTTCGAAAAAAAAACATGTGAAAATTCGGAAAGGTATAATATAAGATAATGTTTAGTTGAAATCTCGAACGCGACAACTGTTATCATACCGAGTATGATTTTGAATTGAACATAAACATGGTTTGCAAGTTAAAGATTGAAATTTGTTTGCAATTGTTTGCAATTTCAATGAAATACAGTAACACAATTTTAACTTGAAACGTTTAAAAAAAAAAAAATACATTGTGGCATATTTTCTAAGTTAGAATAAAACTTTTGATAAGTTCGTGTTAAATCTTCGAGCATTTATGTGAGATCGAAAAAATGGTATTCACAATAATTCGGAAAACTTAAAAATGTTAAATACCTGTATGCAACTCAAAAAATACATGAATATATTAGGAATTATACAAAGTCTATATAGTGCAATATAAAGAATATTCGTTGAAATATTTCTGCAATTATTTCTTATTGAACGAGTTTTTTACGTTTCCGGCTTTTAAGAACACCCGTAAATCAAACACTTCTCCGTCTCTCTTTATTTCCGGTTGTTTTCAAACACCCAAAAACAGGCCCACGCAAAAAGACAAATATTGGCCAGATATGATTTATCAAAATTATGTGATATGAATTACTAAAGAAATCTCAAACATAGCATGCATGAGCATTTTAAAGACATATATGGAATTGATTCATTAGATGGAAAATAGAGATAATAGTTGGCGATATAAAAAGAAAAAATAACTAAAAAGAATTCTATTAATTTGTTCATGATTATAACAAGTACAAAAAATTTGAAATTAAATTTTATTTGAAATAAACTCACCGTGAAGTTGCAAAAAATATTATTATTGTATTTTAGATTCTTAGTGAAACGAGGAATCTATTAATTTTACAATAATGAATATTTTTATCTGTCTATAAACACTATTTCTTCTAGATATTTAATGCCAATCAAAACATAACACGATATTCTTTTGTTACATTTTGGCTCTAATTCGTACTTTTGAGGTGTTATTTTTTGAAATTCTCATTAATATTCGAGATATTGAGGAAAATTTCGGTGTTCAGATTAAAAAAGATTGAAAGATTAAAAATAAGGTTTCGTTGGCAACCGTATTTATTTATTTTTTGTTATTATTTAGTTTTTCATTATTTTAATCTTTTTTTAAACATTCATTGTTGCCACGGAAATGCACATTGTAAACATTTTACCATAATATAATATATACCATATATTGTATTGTTGAAAAAGCAATACTATTGACTGAACTTCGCTCAGAATTGTTTTTCGTTAGCAATAACTAATCGTTGAGTACAAATATAAATTGAATTCCCCTCAATATCTTATCCTCCACCTTCCACAGTCTTCTGAATTATCTCTTTTTTTTTTAATAATACAAGTACTAAAAGAAATATCGTGGATCCTAATGCAATTAGAACAATTTTGTATTTTAAACACTATAATGATATAGTGGTTACGTATGAAAAATATAATCAAATTAAACAATAACAGACAAAAATCAAATAAAGCTCCCTTCCCCAAATTGCGGTTTAAAACTGTGTATATATACGTCCAATAACCTACTTCTTTGAAACCTATGGAGATGCAGCCGGAGTTTTACTTTTAATATCTTAACAGAGTCATACTACATTTAAAAATTAGATTTTTTTAATTTTTCTATTTTAGGATAGAAGAGAGGAGGATTCTGGAGATCCTTGGTTACATGGAAGAAAAAAACGACACACAAAACTGAGTTCCACTTAAAATCAATTTATGGCGTGGTTTCGCCAGATTCCTAATGACCTTACTATACAATTTTGTAATAAGTTGCTTTTGATCCTACCATAAGACAGTCGCCTTATCAAAGTGCAGAATTGTAATTTTCACTTAAATTTAAACTTCCCCTAAAAATAGAGACCAACAGAGAAAAGAAACGAAGACTAATGAGAAAACCAGGAATAGACATTATTCTTTTAGATTATGAGCATAGAGATCAATTATTTTTTGCTATGATGTATTTTTGTTTTTTGTCTGTAAGCGATATTTCTAAAAATTCTTCCTATAATCAAAAAATGACAAGAGACATTTTTGTTGAATTTTGGATCTTGTTGTTGCATATAGAAGGTCATTTCTCGATTCCCCAAAGGATTTTCCTTATAACTGAAACAAAAAACCTTAAAAAAAACGTATTGGTAAACTTTTGACGACACGCCACGACGTTACCGATTTCATTATTTTAAATTTGTACTGTTTATGTTTTCTTCCAGAAGTATTGCTCTAATCAAAAAATGACAAGAAGCTTTTTTTGTTTAATTTTTAATTTTGTTTGTAAAAGTCAGTATACCAAGTATAAGTAGTAAAAAGGTTCTTTTGATATTTTTCTTAATAGTTGAGCAAAATCGAAATAAATTATAAAAAGAACGAGAAGGCTTAAGGCATTAATGGTTTCGTTGTATTCGATAATGGTTTTTGGATGACATTTTTACCGTGTTATTGTGGCTGGAATGTATATTTTTTTAGCTTTTTACACCCCTACAGATCTAAGGATGCAATTTTGAAACATCTTTTAAGGGCTTAAATTTTTAATCCTCTCCACAACCATTTTTATATTCAAATATAAAGACTAAAGTGTAATAAAATTCTGGCAACTATAATAGATTTAACTATTTTGGATTAATTATGAAGAAATTAATGAAATATTATAATGGCACCAATTGCCAAGTCAACTGAAGAAAAATATGACTCTAGTGACGGAGCTCTGCTGTGCAAGTGTTTTAAATTTCATTAAATTAATTCAATTAAATTTTACAGATATGTTTTTATTCCTATTGTTCCCGGGCAATAGTAGTCGTTTCTTTCAGCTCAAACGCGCAAGAGCGTCCGCTATTCAGACGTTTTAACTGTATAATATATTAGATATTATTGGACTTAGCGTTTTTAATATAAAAATACCAATCGTTCCAATAATTTTTTAGTGTATGTATATATATTAAACGATGATAAAAGCAAAATAATACAATATACAATCATATATAAATCGCGTATATGAGGAAATTTCGCGATCGAAAACGACAACGGCGGGACGTCATAAAATTGATATTTTCAAATAAAAATGAACGGAAATCGTCCTGAGGAAAATATAATAATATATAAACGAAAAATAGAGAAACGACGCTGATCCGTTTTCGCTATATTGTGCGGCATACTGACCGTTAAACGGCAAAAGTGTAACTGGCCAAAAAATATACTTGTTTACGATATTATATATATATCCCGGAGAGTTTAATAAAATCACTATGTCGCCAAGATCGTAAAATCATTCTCGTCTTTTAACCCTATGCTGAACGAGGAGTTCAGTCATTGGTTTTTTTTTTATTTATTATTATTATTATTATTATTCCGTTTCGCCGTCATTGTTAGCCTCTGTTTGATTTAACATACATATTATAGATAGATATATATTTTTTTATAGAAATAATATCATTTAAAAAACTAATAATAATAATAAAAAATAAACTCTTGGCGCGCCATAATACGATATTATATTATTATTATTATTTGTTTTTTTTTTTTGTCAATACGATTGTGCGTCGAGACTAGTGCATACGTGTATAATATAGTACTCGTACATTATATTCACAATGATAACGCTGTTTATTAAAACTTCGGATTTTTTTTAGATTCTGAACCAGTATTATGATATGTGTGCTTTTTTATGATTTTTCTATTAGAAATTTAAATTCATCAAACCTTTTAACAAAATTTAATCTTAAATGCTTAAAAAAAAAATTAGCATCAAATACAACTTATGATAAACCTTTTGTTAAATTTCTATAAATTTTGGTTTGACCAAAATATTATTTACGCATAAACCATAAGTAGTTTACGAAATAAAGTGAATTTATGATTCCCATTCAAATTTGAACCTTGGTTAAAAACTTGCTACATAAGTCTAAGTTTTTTTATCATTAAGTATAACTTATAATGAACGTCTTGTTTAAAGTTTCAAGCCTTTCTGATTGTCCAAAACAATTTCGTTCACATAAAACCAAATAAAATTAAAATAAACTTCCTAGGATAATGGAGACGGGTGCAGCCACTGTTATTGGTAATTCAATATGTACTTGTAAGCAACGATAAACCATTGCTAACGAAAAACCGATTCTAAGCGCAGTTCAGTTGATAATGATGCTTTGTCAACAATATATATTATTTTTTACTATGGAAAAATAAATAAATAGGCGTAATATATTTGTTTTAATAATATTTCTTTAATACCGTACCGATTTTCCCATTTTTCCCAGTTTTCCCTTGTTTTCACGGTTTTTTACGTTTGCTGGAAAAACTCTTAGGAAAATCGAAAAATGATCTTCTTAAAGTACTTTCTTAGTGACATTTTTTTTTTCAGAAAAAGTGCTATCATTGTAAATCGGAGCGAAATTTCTGGTAGAAAAGTTATCCACAGAAAAAAAAATCCTAGTTTTTCCCAGATATTATGAAAACCGCTTGGAAAATCAAAATTATGATCTCCTTAAATTACTACGGAGGTAAAATTTCCTTTCAGAAAATTAGATTTTTACATCGGAGCAAGATTTCTAGAAGAAAAGTTTGCGCAATAAAACGAGAAGAATTTTACAAATAAAATAGTCCGAGCGAGTGACTGCTTGGGTTTATAGGTACACCCAAAAAGCATTTGTTTTTCCTTGTTGAGATAAAAGGGAAAAAAATGCAAAGGATTTATTTTCGACACACTGGTTTGAATTCGGAACCCCTAGGAAGGTAATAAGCATAACTAACCATTAGAACACGTCAAATATGTTTTATTAGGAGGAACAATATAGAGTTATTTAACATAACATATAAAATCTGCATAATATCAAAACTTCAAAAACTTTCAAAATTTCGAAACTTAGTCAATCCACTCAATTCTGGCCTCATTATCGTTCTTAAATCGGTAATATAAATTTGTTCCACATAATTTTTTATTCAAACGAATTTCGTCAAAATTTGATATTAAAATTTTCTTATAAAAAAAATATACTACGTTAAACCCATTTTTATTTACTCCAAATTATGACTTTTAATCAACCTTCTATTAAATTTTCACGCATTTCTGTTCAAGTTTAATAACTTTACCACAGAATAACTATCAAATAAAAATTACGTACAAAACTCGAAAAATGAAAAAGTCTAAATTTGATCAGCGTTTTAAGTACACATTTTTATGAATACCTTAAAAACCACGGCATTTCAAAATGTGTTTTTCACTAAGAATCGTTTTTTATTAGCAACTATTTATCGCCGCGCACAGGTATAAATTAAATTACACTATATATTGTATCCTATCTTCCCAACTTCTGGCCTACAGCAGTGGCACACCCAACAGCAATATCAGCTCCTTTTTTTTTTTTTTTTTATGCTCGTAAAATCCTTTACAGTGGTCGTAAAACTCTGTGAATATATTTATATTTATTATTTTGTCGGCGGCGAATAAAATCCACGACTTGCGTTAAATTTTTATTTTTCCGTGCATACGGATTTATAATTTCGTGACGGCAACGGCGGGTTCGACGACGATATAGCTGCAGTATAATACCTGCCAACACTACGTCCGACTTGCACCGGACCACTGCACCCATAATACACTTCACACCAGCGCGAGGTGGAGCGGCGGAGTTTCTTGGCGGGTCGTCTACGAGATGAGGGGGGGGGTGGGTTTACGGACTTATACGGTCCGTTCGGGTCGGTTTTTTTCTTTCATATTTTTATTTTTTTCCTTGTCCGATATAATATACGCGTTCGGCGTATGCGCTCGACGTGTGCCGTGTATGTATATATATATATGTATATGTATAAACGTATTTCGAGTCGTTAAGAAGGGTGCGAAATCTCGGGAGCAGTGGGTACTGGATTTATCGCGCGGCCGAGGCACGCGTCACCAACAGATGACCGACCATAGAGAGAGGCTACGGCACAAAAGCGATTTACAATATTATTATTATGCACTGTGCAGCAGCGGCAGCAGCCATCGTCGTCGTCCATTATTATGTCGCGCAGACCGTACTTAATAACAATAATACAAATAATAATATTTATTATAAATATCGTTATTACCTGCTAATAATATTATTGTTTTGAGCGAAAAGATTTTACGAATCTTTTTCAATGTATTGAATGCTTTTTATGTTAAACGTCTTTGTCTGGAAACAATCGAAATTTGGAATTTTTTTTTTTCATTTTCAGCGCATGTAATTAATGTATTGGTTCTATGCCATAATAGAATGTGCTTTTTATACTTTATTCGCTGTTTTCTGTCTGTAAACGCCGTTGTTTCTATTAGAAATCAAACATATACGAGAATGGTTGATTTTTATCATTTTGGATTTAGTTGGTGCATCGGGAAGATAATTTTTAGATTCTTAGTGTAACGAAGAATGTATTGGTTTTACAATGATATTTAATTTTTTTTTTCTTTTTGTATACTTGTACAAAATTTCTACCAGAAATTTTGTTCCAAATTATCTAATATGGCACTTTTTTTTAAAAGGTATTCTTCCTGAATTGGTACTTTAGGAAGTAATTTTTTTTGATTTTCTCGGGAATATTTCCAATAAATGAGAAAACCCAATAAAAAACGTAGAAAAAACAAAAAAATTTACGAAATTCATTGCTTTGGTTATTTTCAATATTGTTTTTTTTGTTGTAACTCTGTGAAAAATATTCGTAGAGACTTGAAGTTTTGACGGATCAAATATTTTCAAAAAATTTGAGCTAATTTTAAGTTATTAGACATCATAGTTTTGCGAGTTTAGTACGTAATATTTATTCGGTAGGTATTCTGTGAATAAAACTGTTAGATCAAACAGAAATGCTTCATATTTTAACAGAAGGCTCAATAGAAATTATACTTTATGATTAAAAAGAAAAAGTTGAGTCTAATGTAATATTTTTTTTATTTATACATAGGAATATCAAATTTTAACGAAAATCGTAAATATTATGACGTATAACCGAACTCCGCTCGGAATCATTTTTCATTAGCAAAGATGAATCGTTGCAAATAGTTAAATTTTCTCTTTTGAAGTTATGCATCTTAAATTTGTGATTATTTGTAAGATAAAAAAAAAAATTGTATCAATCTAGGATGCTTGTAAAAAAGAATATGATTATTCTAATATAATAGCAAAAATAGATTTTAGGAATTTTAGGAATTTGTATTGCACATGCACGCACCGAAAGGGATAAAAATTTGAAAATTATCATTGCGTATTTTGTATCCCCTATCATTTCCCGAAAATGAGATTTAATCAACATCATCCAGCTGAAATAGTTAGTGATGTCTGGAAACTTGACACATGCTGTAGACTAAATTCTTGTAATTTCTGCTTTGTAATTGTAAGTATTCCAATTAATATTTTTCCATATATGTTCCGCATACAATATTTAATACGCCTACTGGCTGCATACAAGCATTCTGTTTTTTGTTTTAAGACCTACATGAAGCAATTCTCGTTTGTGATTGGTCTATTAAAATTGCGCTAGTATAGAAGTGTCATAATATTGTTAATATCTCGTGATTAAGATATCGATACATTTACGAAGCATTAGTGGCGTTCCCGTGGGCTAAAACGACACGTATAAACCATTGTTGTCGAGTTCAATGTACCGACGATCACTGAACAAATGACGTCCTTTCCCCCTGTGATTTACCCAACTCGATTTTGCACAACAAATCAAGGGTTATTTTCGATTTTGTGTCGACATGATGAATTTGCGAAGCTAGCGAATGAAGGTAGCAGAATATAAACCCCAAATACGAAGTAATTCAACATTGATATAACAGTAACACATTATGCGTATTTTCAACTTTTTCTGGACTGGGTCCATAATTTATAACAGTTACGTAGCTAACCATGTTTTTAAGGGTGTTCAATATTCAATTTGTACCGACATAAATTCTAATCGTTTATTCGATCAATAATGACTAAATAGAATAATCCTAAATCCATCAATAATCAGTTTTGGTGCGATAAAGTTTATATCATAAAAGTCAGGAACTTATTGACACACAGACCACATAAACTGCAGCCTATGGACCCGTATTACTTTATAATTGTTGATAGTAATCTAAATACATAGTGTTTATCACCTTAACGATTTCCCGTTGTTTTTTTTTTTTTTTTATTTAATCTTTTCGATAACTTCTACATACTATAACGTAAAATTAACTAAACATATTTGATTTTAGGTTGTTAATAGGAATATGGTTCTTATACCTATGTGACTTTTACAGAATCGTTAAAAAAACTAACTAGCCGATGGCAATGTTGAATCCAAGTACACTCCGGGGGGAGGGGGACAAACGCCTCCTATAAAATTTCATTTTTCCTTTTGACAAATACAATAACTGTCAAAAAAAATGTATTCATTAAATGTACAGTACTCGTTATTACTATTTACAATTTACGTCGACATGACCAATGAAAAACAAAGTGAGCATTTCCCAGAGTAATTCTCTGAGTTCAACACTGCCCGGTAAGGTCTGTACCACGGGTTCAGCCTACGGATCTATAGATCTTTAGTACGACTTAGCACCAACATTGCTTTATTGGACTCAGTATATTAAGTCCCAGTCCGGAAACAAAATAGTTCAACGTAACGACACTGTATATATAATTTATTTATACTTAACTGTATGCTGCGAAAACTTTTATCTGTTTTTTTTTTTTTTGGTTTCGTCGACTGTGGGGTCTACTACCCCTGAAAGCCCCCACCCCCGTATATACCTTACTGACAATACTATTATGACACTCCTGCACGCGCACGATGACACGTCACGCGGGGTGAATTTTAATCGACCGACCAGAATCGACGGCGCGGTGCCGAAGCGGATCCCGGAATAGCTGCGGGCTAATAAAACGGACCACCCAAACGTCCAAAAGTCGCGAGCGATAACGTGCGATAGTCGCGCGCGTGTTCCGTAACAATAAAACGCGCACATACACGTGAACAATAATAGTAATAGTAATAACAATAATAATAATAATAATAATAATATTAGTACACACAGCAATGAGTCGCGATAATATATTATTATTGTTATTATAATGTACTGTTTTCTTTGTCCGAATGGCGACGGCACGTCGTTTTTTTTTTTTTTACCCCCGCTGCCCGACGGCAACAACACCCCGCGGTCCCCGCGGTAATAACAATCGTAATATTATTATTATTATTATTATTATTATCGTGTTGCACGACCTCGATAGGTCTCCTCCTCAACATGTTATCCTCCTGCTGCAGTCGGGGGTGGCTACCGAATATACTTATATATACGTATACGCACGATTGTATATAATATTTATGCCTGTGTACATATTATAATAAAGCGAGTATTACGAAATATAGCCGAAAAAAAAAAAAAAAAAACGGTTTTGTGTTTCCGGTTTCCGTTTATTTATTGCCGGTTACGTTGCGTTCGTTACGATATTATGTACCTACCTGTATATCTGCCCCGCACTCTGCAAGTCGACGTAGCGGACGCGATTCGGCGACGACTCGACGTTTGACCGGGGGATTTATTAATAATTGATGGACTATGGAGTTTTATTCTTCCACGTCTCCAAAGTTCCTCCCCTTCACCATCGCGAAATCGCGTGTCACGGATTGCCGACGACAACGTGACGGCGGCAGTGGCGATTCGTCGCGTGGTCGTCGCGATCGTCCGTGAGGGTGGAAAAAACTCAATTTCCCAGACCCCATCCCGCTCCCGCAATCCAACACGCGACCACCCACTATTACTACACACTGTATATATATATATATATATATATATATAATATATATATATATATATATATATATATTATATACATACATGGTGATCAATCTAGCGTAAGACATTCATTATCACGAAAAGTATTAATATTTTTTCGGAATTTGTTTCATAAAATATCAAAGAAACAAGCAGCTCTACAATAGTTGTAAAATTAGTTTATATTATTGTTATTTTTTTATCACCCTTATATTTGGAGGTGAAACCACTATCTAATTTTGGTTTTCAAATAACAGCCTACATTAAAAGTTCCATAAACAGATGACGTTTCGATTAAAATAAATTTTTGGTGTTGAAGTCTTTAATTTCCGTCAAACCGTTGACAAGATATTTCACTTTTATGTTGGGTAGAGGGAGAGTAGTGGAGCACCACTCAAACGTCAAACTAGGAGGTACTTTGTAATTGTATCACTCGTATTGTGCAGATCGTAATTAGTAAAGATCTCAAGGAAACCAGGCACAACGCGGCTGCATACAACATGTTTAGAAAAGATTTTTTAGAGGCTTCCCTGTATCGGGCAATTATAGATTGGGAAAAAAGAGTTATCATAATATATAAGTTAATTTCGGTAAATATAATTAAATAATTTAAATATATTAATTTTTTTTATAAGGTAAAATTTAATGTAAAATTAATTTTCTCTATTCAACTTTAGTTTAAACTAGGACTAGTTTGGTACCTTATTATAAATATTAAATACTTAAAAGTTATTAAAAGTTATCTTTAAATTTAAAAATTCCGCGATATTTTAGTCTCGTTAAAAGGACGTGTTATACAATTGACAATCGACGATTTATTTCACTTATTTTTTTAATTTATGTATCGCTGTCACGAATATAATATTTAAAATTGAATTTTATAATTTATGTGAAGTCAAGGTATAGTTTATAAATAATTTTTAAATGGTTTACATTAAATTATATTTATAGATTTAAAAAGGAAATTAAATGTATTTATTTAATATGAATATTAACTAAAATATTTAAATATGTACATATTGCCCGTCATTGTTATTAGAAATAAGAGAACTCATATAATAAAGTGAATTTAGCGGAAAGTTTATTTTTAAAGATTTTAAAGTTATTATAATTTTTAAGTGTACGTATCATTTAAAATGACAAGATGCTCATGAAAACTTTATTTAAATTTAATTTGTTAATATTGTTTAATTTGGTTTAACAAATTTATGAAAATGATTTTAAAATTGTATGTTTTACTTAATAGCAAAACAGAATGCTGTCTTTTGTAAGGAATTAATAAAGTACTAATAATAAGAATAGAAATTTGTGAAAAACCACTATCATATAAATTATGAAACATATTTTGTTGAAAATATAAATAATTTATAGATAGAAATTTCGAAATTAGCAAAGAACCTGTTACAGATTTCAACATTCTTCTGCGAGGGGTTCAAAAAAATAAATTTTTTTTTACATTTTTAAAGATATCTATTATTTGATACCTCTTTTTTTGGATGACATTTCATTAAAATTATATCGATTTCTATAGAAAAGTTGTTCACGGGAAAAACAAAAGGCTGTAATATTTTTTTAGTACGTAATACATTTCGTACATATTCCCGTTTTTTCTCCATTTTTTCCCGGTTTTTTTTTTCAATTTATTGAGAAAGCTCCCGGAAAAATCAAAAATCTACATCTCTAGAGTATCTCCCAGTAAGATTTATTTTCAAAGAAAATACTATCATTGAAAGTCAGATTAAAATTGCTAGTAGAAAAGTTGTCCACAGAAATAAACATCATTGTAAAACCATAAGCTTCTTCACTCCATTCAGAATCTAAAAATACTACATTAAACTTAACTTTCTCAACGTTTAAAATCTTAAATATTACGGCTTTTCAAAATTTGTGTAGCCAAATTTCCCTCCGAAACGTTTTTCGTTAGCATTGGTTTATGTCATTGCAAATAGATTTAAATTATAAAACAACTTTATGTATCCTACCTTTCCGACTTCGCACCTATAACAGTGGCACATCCGTCTCCATTACCAGGTCTTTTCTTTTTTATTTTAACATGAGACATTTAAGAAATGTTTCATTCAGTCATTTAGGAAATGTTAACATTTAATTTGGGCACATAGAATTTTTAAATACTAGTATGATTTATGTAGGTAGGGTTTAATTTTTATTACATTTTGACGGGTTGTGTACACGCCAATAAAATTGAAAGAGCTAGAGATATATTTTAAATTTTTATTTGTTAGTTTGTAAAATAAACAACATAATTTATAGATAATAATATTAATATGATGATATTTTTAAACAGAAAAATACATATATATATATATATATATAATTATATTCAGCTACGTGAAATTTTCGAACACCTTATAATATATATATATATATATTTCGTCGCATGTCCGAAATTGCAATATACAGAGCATTTAACCGAAAAACTAAAAAAATAATATTACTTTTGAGTTGTTGCAGTCTTAAACTGGATAGTCGATGTAATAATATAGAAAACGTATACACAAATATTATAGGACAAAGAGTAATGTAGTTTTGAGCGATTTCAAAGGATTTAATAGATAAAATTAGAAAAACAAAAAAATAAAATCTTATATTTTATTAAAATTAATTACTGCCTACATAATTAATCGCAACTCGAATTTCCAAACGCAAACGGTTCGATGACAAGTTTCTAAGTACCAATGATTTTATTGTCATCCCCGTCCGAAAAAATAAATCCCTCGATATACTACATACATAAACACCACATCACAATGTTATAAAACAAATTATACTGATGCAGTTTTTTTTAAAACAAATTGCTAGTCCTAACCGAAGTTTATAAAATCACAACAAAGTAACAGATATAATCCAATTTATATGGTATTTTTTATTTTTAATTATTAATATTTTTTAATTAAATGGTTTTCTCGTTACATACCGTAAGATCATGATTCCGGAGTAATAATAATATTCTGAAATATATGTTAAATAGAAATATTATTATATTATTATTATTAAAAAAAAAAAAAAATACGACGGTTTTCCCGAGTATAAAAACGTATTAAAAAGCCGCAATCAAATTAAATTTTACGATCTTCGTTTGCATATGACGCGGGTTTTATATTTGTATGTATATATTAGAAATAATAAAAGTTTTTTTCCAGTCGTGTTATAAAACGTATTTAAAAAAAAAAAAAAACATTTTTAATATAAAAATCGTAAAAAAAGAGATCGTTTATGGTTACCTATATTATATACTTATTACAATTTATTTTAACATTGTATAATTTAAAAATGAAATAACTACTATTTTTTCCAATCATACGGTCGGTGTCTGAAATAATATTTTTAATCGAATAATCAAGTAAATTTCACATTTTCGACGACATTTCAAAATTTGTTTTGCCAAAAATAAGTTCCTGAAAATAATTTACTCGAAGCACTTTTCGACATTTTAGATTCTAGGCAGAGCGAATGTATTTTTTTTTTTACAATGATTTTTATTTTTTTCAGTAAACAACTTTTTTACCAAAAATTTTGCTTCGATTTTCAAACGTAGCACATTTTCTGAAAGGAAATTTGACTGAGTTAGTACTTTAAAAATTTTATATTTTGATTTTCTCAAGGATTTTTGTAATAAATGGGAAAACACGTAGGAAAAATTGGGAAATTTACAAAATGTATTATTTTCAAACCGTAAATATTACGGCCTCTAAAACAATTTTTGTCAAAATTTGATAATAAAATTTTTATAAAAAAATACACTATATTAAATTAAATTTGTTTGTTCTTGACCGCAAAGTGCGATTTATAATTAACCTCAATTTTCAAGCATTTCTGTTTTGTCTAACGATTCCATCTACAGAATATCTACTAAATACAAATTACTCAAAAAATTTATATGTTTATAAATAGCTTAAATATAACTTAATGTTTTTACAGTTTTACCACGTAAAAATATGCAAATTTAAGTTTTCTGTCCAAATTTAAAATTTCTACAAAGACGAATTTTTAACTGAACTACAACAAATAACACAATTAAAGATAATAAAATGCATTTTTTTCGTAAATTTACCGTTTTTTTTTTAAATTTTCTCTCGAGTTTTTCCAGATATTATGAAAAATGCTTGGAAAATCAAATAATAACTTCCAAAACTATCATCTAGATAGTATTTCCTTTGAGAACTAGTGCCCCGCGTACATATTGGGGCAAGATTTCTGGTAAACATTTTTGTCACAGCATAAAAAAAAACCAAACATCTATATAAAACCAATACATTTTCCACTAAACTCAGAATCTAAGAAATTATGTCAAATATTATATTTGTTATACCTATTAAATATACTTCAATTCTCTAGGGGGGAGGCGATCGCCTCCATCGTCCCCCTTCCTCACGGACACGCCTGACCTTACTCAGAAACGTTTTTCGTTGACAATGATTAATATTTTCATTAAGATAAACATTATTGTCCCATCTACCTTTCCAACTTCTTATTTACAACAGTGGTCCACCCATCGTGGGAAGTATGTCTGTTTACTTTTTTTTAACAATTTATCCCATAAGTCCTTATTTTTGAACTAACAGAAATGAAAGAACTGTGTTAATGAGTTATTGAGTTATGGTAGAACAATTATAGTAATATAACCAATTACAATGAAGTACACAAAATACGAATATGTAAAGATAAGTAGGCAAACCTACCACTACTTTCCCTTATACAAAAATGCCCTTACATTCTATTAATACACAATAGCTAGTCAATTGCACATAAGATGGAGACCCAGAGCAAAGTTGTTCATATAAAAAAAAATTAAAATAAACATCACTGTAAAATCAATACATACCTCGATCCGCTCAGAATCTAAAACAAAGTGACGATTTATATAACTACCAGTAAGAATTTGAAGGATAACTAAACGCAACAGTGTGCCTACGGTATCTACAGCTGTTGTAAAACCGTGGAATGGTTAGAGTGAGCAAAAAAGTAAATGCTTCTACTGAGTGAACCCAAAGAAGTAAGGAATTTATGTAATGAAATCGTCCAGCACCTTTATGTCTTCCGTGGCTGCCACATTAAAGACTCCCACTTAGTTGTCACAATAACTTAAAGTGGGGGGCCTCTGCGAAGCCAAAACGCGTAATTAATATTGTGAATTAAGATGTTACGCGCTTAGGTGGCAACATTGTTTAAGAGGTTTTATTCATAATGGAACTAGTAATTGTACCTACTACCTCACCTTGGTAATTTATTTTACAAATATTAAGTATTAAATGTATTACATACCTCCTGTTAAATTGTTAAGCATTTCAAAAATAAAAACTCGTAAAAATAAAATGCCTACAAATAGCTCAAAAATCGATAAAATGTTTTGAACATTTTACTTCGTCCAATAGCAAGTATAAGTTATCTATCAAAATGTTACGTCTAAACAAAATTAAAAATAACCAAACCAATACATTTCCGTAAACTATATTAAATTATTAAAAAAAAAAACCACAAAGAAAATCAAAAACGACTTTCCTATAACCCAACAAAATTAAAAATAAAACAAAAACGGCCTTTAGTCGTTTTTTTATTAGAGCAATATTTCTGGTAGGAAATATAAAGTAACACGTAGTAAAACCTATTTAGATCTCTTGCTACGCTCTTAATGTAAAATAAACTATACATACAACTGTACAACTAGACATACGGTACTCAAAAATATTCTCCGCTTTAATGGTTGCGATTTAAACTCTGATTTTAACCTAAACGTCACAATTTATGTTCCAAGTAACGTGATTATTCTGTTACTCGTTAGTTAGTCAGATATAGCGCACGTATCACACAATAACTGAATCGTTCTGAATAGGAGTTTCAAATATTAGTGGACGATTATATCATAAATTATTACTGTTGTATTGTAAGAAATGTATTTTACTGTTGACAACCCGGTTCGGTTCAAAAATATCGACTAGACTGAGCCGTAAAGGCCGGTTTCGTACATATCGTATAACTGTATCTATATACACTCAAATATACGCTCAAATCAAAATTATCGTAGACCAAATTGGTTTATGGTAAAACCGAACAAAGATGTTTCCATTCGTCGGCTACTGCATTTGGCGTATGTAAAGTTTTCACGATAGTAACGTAGACACCGAGCCTAAACGTTTAGAGAAACGTATAAAAAATTATAAGAAAGCCATTGCCCATTGGCCATGTCATAAAAAGTACTTTGTTCTCACCTGGACGATCTCAAGAAACAAGAACTCAAACGTAGTAAATTTTATTTAAACTAAAGGCCTGACCGCGTGGCTATGCAAGATGCTAGGTCTCAATTGGCTATGTTACAATTTATTTCATCTGATTTATCAGAAGTCGTGGATCCATTCACCATTCATTGTGATGAATTTCTATAGAAATGAACTAAGAAGTAAATGATTTTTTCGCGAACAGCTGCCACTAAATGTCGAGTTCTTTTTTTGAAATCCAGGTTCGGACATCATTCCGCATCTTATCATACGTATGTACTGCGTTAAAAAACCGGAGAATTCGCGCAAACGAAAAATAATAATAATAACAATATACATCACAGTAATGTAAAACGTAGAAGATATGAGAATGAATAATTTTTATTGGCCGAGAGAGCAGTGCAGCGTGCGGCAGGATCATAAACGCGCGTTGCCGTTCGGACGTGCCCGGCGAATTCGCAAAAATAAAATACGACGCGGGAAAACAAACAAAATAAACGAAAACGCGCATTATAATAAATCCGACGGGAACGAAATATTGTCCCGCGGGAAGGCGGCGCCCGCTGCAGTCCTGTTGGATAACGTCGGGGTGGGGGGGTTATTTTTTTCGCGATATCGGGAGACGGCATCGCTCCTCGCCTCCCCCCACATAACCCGTGGACTCGAGCGCGCGTGTCGTCTGTCGGAGAGGCCTGCACGAATATAAAAGAGCCGACGGGGAAATGAGATTTCGGCCGTTTTGTATTATACACTCGCGTATTTTCTTATTCGCGCAAGCGCATTGCCGTTGTCGTCGTCGTCGTTAGTCTGTATCGTCACACACACACACACACACCCCGTAGCGTATCGTATTTTATCCCACACTAGCCGATGGACGGGGAATCCTCGCCGCGACGAGGGGTGGCGGTGGGTCTCTCGCATCACTTCTCTTCCCCCCTCATACCGTCACGACCGCCGCCGTCCATCGGGACCTTTGCCCCCCCCCCTCAAGCGTTTCTTTTATTATTATTACTATTGTTGTATACTGTGTTCCGATCCGCGGGCACGCGCTGCTGCGCGGTGTTCGGGTAACCGCCCCTCCGTCGCGGGTCCCGCGGGAATTTCCGCATTCTTTTCCCCAAAATATACATAATAATAGTAATAGTATATGTAAGTATTCGTTATTGCAACGATAATAATAATGTTATTAGATGGAGGGGTTGGGTGTTTTCGCGCGTTCGTTTTATCGAGACCTGCGGCCAATATCCGTGCTTGGTTGGGCGGGAGAAAAACAAACGCGCTCGCGGAGCCGGTGCCCATTTAAACTTTGGATAATAATTCGATTTCGGGTAAAAATAAAATAAAATACCGATTAAAAGTATACGTGTCGGTGCCTGATAATTTTTCCTTCGTACTTTGCGTCTATTGCAATATAATCAAAAGAGGATAAAATACTCGGGCCGTAAACAAGTGAAATGGGTAGAACTTAAATGTATATATAGGTATCTACCTAGAAGAAAAAAAAATTTAAATTAATCATATCTTTAAAACATACGCATGCGGTGACTTATATCTATATACTCTAGTACTAGAAATTTATCCCGTTGTAAGAACAGAGGAGGGTACAAGTTTTAAAAAAATTAGCTGGTACTGGGGACAAGTACACCATTGTTTTATGTGTTAAGTCAGGAAGGTGGGATACATAAATTTATTCAATTTATCGGTAACGATAAACAATTACTTATGAAAAACGTTTTTAAAGACCGTAATGTTTACGATTTTCGACAAAATTCGACTTTAAAACATTAAAAAATCTACAAAAAAACCAAAACACGACTTTCTTACTCAAACAAGATTAAAAATAGCCAAAAAAAAAAAGTCGTCCTAGGATAATATGAGGACGGGTGCAACCACTATATTTTAACGTATATCTGTTAGCAACAATTAACCATCGCTAACGAAAAAACGATTCTGAGTGGAGTTCAGTTGATAGTGATTCTTTGTCAAAAATATATATGTCATAAATAGTAAAATAATTAAATGGACTATAAATAAAACCGGGTTAACGGGAGTTACTGTGGGCTCTTCTCGTGTAGGCCCTTGATGTATACACGTTTTCCTACTACTATTTTCTTAATTATCTATTGTAACTTTGTGATTTCTTAGGTGGGTAGGCTGAAACTCCTCGAGCGTATAATTAAGGCCAGGCTGGATATGCACCTGGAGACCTTCGGTGGGCTTAGTGAGAGGCAATATGGATTTCGCAAGGGGAGGTCAACGATAGATGCCATAAATCACGTCATGGATGTGATCGACAGTAAAGGATCGGGGCCGCTCTACCGCAGGGAGCTAGGCGCGCTGGTGACGCTGGACGTGGCAAATGCGTTCAATACAGCAAGATGGTGCAATATTAGCGAAGGGCTAATACGGAAGAAGGTCCCTGAATATCTGCTGACAATAATCAGGAGCTATATGAGCGATAGGTCACTGGTATTCGGGGAGGACCAGCACAGGAGCATTAACCGTGGCGTTTCCCAAGGGTCAGTGATCGGGCCCCTGCTGTGGAACGTAATGTACGACGATCTCCTTCGCATCGACTTGGGTGACAATATCCCTGGGCACTCCTCGGCCGAGCTAGTTGCCTTCGCGGACGACGTGGCAGTAGTGGTATCGGGACACAACACCGAGCTACTCGAGATAGCGGCAAACCGGGCTCTGGAGGCAGTTTCGTCGTGGATGAAGAGAACCGGTCTAACGCTAGCGGCCCACAAGACGGAGGCCGTTGTGCTTACGACGAAAAGAGGGTACCAGAAACCGACATTTATGGTAGACGGAGTCCCTGTGGTACCGAAAGAAAAGCTAAGATATCTAGGCGTGGAGATGTGCCGCAGACTTGGCTACCGAGAACACCTCCTGACGGTTGCAGCAAAGGCCGGCAACACGGCCAATGCACTCGGTAGGATACTACCAAACGTTGGAGGCGCGAGGTCAGAAATAAGAAAACTCCTGGCGGTAGTGGTCACAAACCAGCTGCTATACGCAGCCCCCATATGGGCAGGCGCTTTGATCCACAGCANCAACGTGAAGGCAATCGAGGCGCCGCAGAGAAAGATTGCACTGAGGATATGCATGGCGTACAGGATGGTCTCCACAGAAGCCGCGCTGGTGGTGGCCGGCCTGATCCCCGCCCACCTGGCAGTCATGGAGAGCCAGAAAAGGTATAACGCGGGCAAGATCCAACAGGCAGTAGACAAGCACGCGTATCGTGGAGTCACCATTGCCAACTGGCAAGCCGAGTGGCGCAACGCCACAAAAGGTAGGTGGACATGTAGGCTGATCGGGGACGTAGAGAAGTGGATCAGACGGAAACACGGAGAAGTAAATTACCACCTCACGCAAATGCTACCCGGGCACGGGTGCTTCGGTCACTACCTCCACAGGTTCAAAAAGCGCGGAAGCCCCGCATGTGTGGACTGTGGCAGCGAGGTAAACGACGTAGAACACACAATTTTCAGGTGCGACAGATGGTGGCGTTACAGGAGAGCCCTGGAGGTAACTCTAGGGTGCAACATGGAGCCAGAATCAGTAATCGACAGGATGATCGAAGACAAGTGCAAGTGATCTGCAGTTACACGATTCGTCGATAAGGTTCTGTCGACTAAAGAAGAAGAGGAAAGGGAGACTCAGAGGGCGCACGCACGTGCCCCAGATCAAGGGACTTGATTAATTTGCGGACGGTGTGTTATGACAATTGTTGTAATAGTCGGAGGCGCCACCGACACCGTCCGTAACAACATGGCGTCGGGTGGGCGGGCGGCCAGCGGCGTCGGGTAACAAATGACCCGACGCCACTGGATCCCGATAGCAGGAGCTACTCAGCCAGGTACGGGACAACAAGGGCGGCGGGCATAGCCGGCCCGGGAAGAGGGCGATGGCGAACGAGCAGTTAAGGGCGGCGGGCATTGCCGGCCCGAGAAGATGAAGATGGCGAACGAGTAGTCAAGGGCGGCGGGCATCGCCGGCCCGAGAAGAGAAAGATGGCGAACGAGTACTCAAGAGCGGCGGGCATTGCCGGCTCAAGAAGAGGAGCACGGAACCACATCTCAAGGAATATAGTTATAGTCATTGTAAAAATTTGTATTTTGCGATTTGTTTTTTATCAATAAATGATGCGGATACAGGGGGTAGGACGGCCGCAAGGTGTAGAACCCCCCTGTAGCGCCGTAATACCAACACAAAAAAAAAAAAAAAAAAGGTGGGTAGGCTGAACAGGCTGGTACTTGAAGAATGTTCATAATTGGATCCTATTTAATAATTTCCCAGGACAAAATTAGAACCCAATACGCGCTTGTAAACAGGATGTAAAAGGACTATTTAACAAATGTTTTAATCTTTATCTATTGAATATTTTTTAGTTGAGTTAATAACTTATATGTACGTTAACTGTATTTGTACATATTATATGTGTACTTTTTATGTTTTTATAAATCTTGAGCACTTTTAGACAGACTATTTCTTTAGAGCCATAAGCAATGTTTATTTTGCTCTAAGTAAACTCAGCCATGTATATAATTATTGTTATAATATGATTTTTAGATTTTTAGCAGAGCTAGGAATATATTGATTTTACAGTTTTGTTTATTTTTCGAATTATTTATTTTATCTGAGAACAATTTTGCTCCGATTCACAATAATAGTACTTTTTCTAAAAGGAAATCTAACTGGAGTTGTCTTTTTTTGATTTAGATAAATCAGTTTTCATAATAAATGGGAATAAACGGTGTAAATACGAGAAAATATGTACAATTATAAATAAATATTATTAAAGAAAATATATACCTAATGCATATGTATTATTTTACCATAATATGACATTGATATTATATTATTATTGAATAAAACAACACTACTAACCGAACTCCGTTCAGAATCGTTTTTCGTTAGCAATGGGTAATCATTGTGTACAGTTATACATTCCCAACTTCTCACCTATAACAGTGGCCCACCCACGTGCGAAGTATGTCCGTCTTTTTTGTAATATAATTTCTGGTACAAATACAATCGACAGCTAATTTCAAACGGTCACATATTTTACTCAAATATTATATTTTTATTGTATTATTTTGCTCATATTTATATAATATTAGAAATGATAATATTCGATGCATGTACCTTAAATATAATAGTTAATTTAAATTCGGTATTGCGCATACTCAAAAATGAAAAAAATTAAATTGGTTGAATATTTTATCAGTATAGAAATCAGATTAGGTTGTATGTGAAAACAAATCCCTGTAGGTTTTGGTAACTTTAATTCTCCCGGAGATTAAGTGAAAATAATTTACCTGATATATTATTACTAAGTTAAATTTAGTATAAACATACTCTCCGAATCTAAAAAAAACTTCGGTTGAAAGTGACTTATAAAGTTACCTTAGTGAAAAATAAATTATACGCACGAAGTTTTAAGTTTGATAACAAACAAATACGAGTTTCTCAGATAAAGAAAAACTTGACAATTTTTATTTGTACATTTTTTTCATCAATGTTATCAATATTTTATAATATAATGTTTTGATCGTGAAAAACTGACCCAATCATTCGTCTTTAGTAGTTGAATTCCGCTACTTAAAATATAAATAAATAAAAAGTTTTAATTAAATTAAATACACTATACACTACACTATATTGTATAACATGGGAATAAATATTATTAATCAATGACTTAACGTATCGAAAGTTATCGTTAAGCTATCTTATCGAGAATTACTCTGAATTTATCTACAGCTCGGGTAACTTAATTGCAAGACGTTTATGAAAATTAATTGTGAGTATAAAATATAAAATTATAACTGAACATGATATATGGATTGGTTATCGACAATAGAAATTAACTTTAACTATGTTTTCAAACAAATTACATTTTTCAACTTTATTTCAACTTTTAACCAGTTATAATACCCCCGAATTGTTTGTATAGTATTTCTAACATTTGTCCTGCTTTACTTAAACTGTCCCAATGAAGTTTAGTTAGCCGTCGGAGGAGGGGGAGTGTGGGAGAGTCGTTGTATAGAGTACTTTTTTTTTAGTTTGACACATTTTTAATATTTTACTGTATTGTAAAATATAAATCTCAAATACACCATTTCAACGCGCGTATTTTCCTTTTTAATTATTTAAAATATCTCCGCCCATTTTATTTTATTTATTATTTTTTTTTTAATTTGAAACATTTGGAATTAAACTTGCATGCGGTGCTGCTAGAAAAAATAAACTAAAATACATAATATACTGTAAGGCTCAACCCAGAACATTTGTTTTGTTTTAAAGACTTATCTAAATTCAGACTTATTGTATGAGTAAACGCCTACATAGTGACCTGCAGTAAATGATCGCAATAAGAAATTGAAAAATAATACTTGAATTATCGTAATATTCTATTATAACTCTTCAAAATTCGATAAAAACTATACAAGAAATTATTTCACGCCTAGAATTTTTCATACAGAAAAAAAAGATACTGCGATTATTTCTAACTGGTTTAAAGTGACGTATTTAGTTTTTTTTTTTTCAAGTGAAAGGGAGGCGCAGTAATCGGAATTGGATATTTATTGGGTTAAAGGTATATCCACACGACTCCGATTTATGATACACTAGCGATACAATAACGGTAACGATAATATAAGTTGTTCGTGATTTCATATGGATCAATTTTATCATACCTACTTTTATAGAATATTTGGGCCATTAGACACAAACATGGATTTGTTATTTAAAAATATAACGTGTATGATTCATTTCATTTTTCGAAATATGATAAATATTAGGTATACAATCGACTTACATACTGGTTAGAAAAAAAAAAAAAAACAAAACAAAAGTTTTTTTTAAATTAACAAATTAATAATAATAAATAAATATCATTATATCAAATACATACACAAAAGAAAGAATACATAGACAAACATTTTTGCAGAGAGAGTAAACCAATTTTATTAGAATATATTTTAAAACGCTTTAAAATAACACAGATTTAAGAAGTTTTATTATTATCAATATTATCTAAAAAATATTGGTATAGAATATTATTTTAAAATATATCTGCACATTCAAGATATTTCTAAACTCATTTTTTTTTTTATTCCCATTATAAATATGCAACTCTTCCAGATTTATCCTCCAGATTTCAGAATATTACATAATTAAGTTTTAAACATTTTAAATTTCGTCAAACGATTTTCATAAACCTTAACAAAGGTATGAAATATAAATCACATGATACCTATTATTGTATAACAATATAATTTAAGGTTTAGTTAGGTAAACATGCTATAACAATTAGCGAATATTATCCAAATTAAACGAATAATTTATTAACTTGAAAAAAACTTTAATAGCGAAGGCTATTTTCTTTTATTACAATCCATTATAATGCTTATATATACTGACAATGAAATTTAAAAGTCAAAAAACATTAGACAAATATTAAATACTCTAATTGTCAAATGCCAAGTGTTAATTTAATAATTAAATAAAACAAAATAATGTCACCAACACTTTTAACAAACATTTACAAGACTGATATTATCATGGTTTCTGTTGAACGTGATTATAGGAACCTAATTATGAACCTTATGTCCGTTGATTCATCTGTGATGGTATTTTAGATGACTTTATCTTGTTCAAGATTCAGCTAATGAATCGTATGGTTGTTATCAATGATGCCACCGTTGATGCTATTAATAATAAATTAAGGAACATAAAGTATAACCGCATTCACGGTCTGTTAGTAATTTTAATACCTATATTATGTTATAGGTATTAAGTTATTGTTGATATTTTAAATGTTATCAACCATCGATGTTCTTTACATAATTTATGACACATTTGTGTTTTGATGGTAAGATAGTTTTGAACAATAATTGATACCATCTGTTTTTACTACTAATTATTGCATTTTTAAACGTATGTATTTCATAGTAAGTATTTTATATTAATTTGGTATAGAAAATCTAAATCCAGGAGGTTTCATTTCCCCCTTTAAAAAAACCACCGTTGGTTTACGAAAAAAAATCGAATTTGATCTGGCCCGCCACGTAAAATTTCCGATTTTGTTCTCAGTTTTCCCCCATTGTTTAAAAAACATAAAAATAGTACCAAAAATCGATCTTTTTAACGTGCACCAAATATATAAATATTTCTAAAATGTATCAAAAAAATGTTCGTAAAGTTTTTGATTGGAAAGAGCAATTTGGTAAACTTCTTTAGCAATGCTAAGTATTTTGTACATATCAATTAAATCCGAACTTTTGAACTTTGTACTGTTTTTATCCGTATGCGGGTGTGCCACATAGATTTATGGGATTTGTGTTTATTTTCCCGACACCTTTTTCTGGTCGGTGAATTTCAGACGCTATCCGAGTTCAGACCATGCTGAAATGAAACCAAGTCTATTATAATTTTTTTTTTTTCTGACATTTCGGGAGGTTTAAAGGTTTAACAAAACATAACCTACTTCCTGAAACCTGATACTGTTCCAAGGAAGTTAGTTTCATAAGTGTAAACCTAACACCTGTTATATAGTCAATGATGAGTCTCCGTGGATTTAAAATGGAAATCTTAGATATAAGCTCTAACCAGGTAATGCTCGAAGAAAGGTAGTGTATTAAGCGTAAACCTTGAGCACTAGAAAACGCAGTGTCTTGGTCGATGAAAAACCACGACGGGTATTTACATACTACTTGGGCCAAATTCGGGTAAAGTCTGTAAATATGCTTCACGGTCATTCTGTCGGTGGTTTTTTTTTTTTTTTTTGTGGTTACAAGTGTGCACCGCCACCAGTTTGAATAAACAATAATATAATAATAATAATCGTTCGGACTTCGAAATAGTATAAACGGGTCACGTAAAACGGGCCTTAAGTCGTCTGAAATATTACGAATCGAACTAGCCGATATTATTGAAATAATAATAATATTATTGTAAACGGGACGAAACTCGGGATTAAATTATTTAATGGAGCGACCCCGGAGAGCTTGGCGGCCGGAAAGGCTCCGCGGGGAATTGAGCGTGCTTACCGGAAACAATGACGCAATTTCTGAATTCGCCTGGCTTTTTTTTCTGCTTTTAAACGCTCGTAAAACACCGTATTTAATGTACATTTAATTGCCAGCGTTAAAAATAATCGTCTTTTAATGTGTATATATATATATGTATAGGTATTGTTGTTTATTGCGTCGATATCGGTGAACAGTAGCAGTGTTATACCTGACATTCCGCCGAGCGATATCGAAAGATTCGCGCGCGCAATAAACGAAATCGAAGGATAATAAAATACAACGAAAAATCGCGATAAAAAGAAATTCCGGAATAATATTGTACTAAATATATATAGTGTCCGTTTAAAATTCGTTTTCGCTTGGTTGTTTATACGTGGTGTTGTTTTTTTTTATATATAAATTCGATTTTGAGCTTAGCGAGGAATGTATATTGGTTTTATTGCTGCGATGAGCGATTTATTTATCTTTCGCTGTCTATTGACAACTTTTCTACCAGAAATCTCGGTCCGAATATAAACTTCAGCTATAATATTGATGGATGGCAAATTTCATTAAAATTAATGAAAATATATGTGCAAGAAAGTTCAACTTCTAGTGTAACTAGAGTTACCAACCCTCCAGCTGGAGGTCCACCCAGGACTACACTTTGACAACTCAGATTTTCTGACGTCTGTCCAGTCGACAGTTACACCTTTAAATTAGACGCCAAATGTTCAGGTTATGGCTATTATAACGGCAAACTTACAGAACATGGGTGAAATTTCGAAAAATCTTTTAATAAGAGTTATGATTAAACGATCGTACATTTTACTCGAAATCTCCGTATAGATTAAAATAATATGTAATCGCTGATAGTTCGTGATGAATAAAAGAATCGTACCGTATAACAATGCGGCTGCTCCTACCCGCGTAGTACGCAATACGATTATTAGATAAGGTCACGAGACGCGATTTCGTTAATTCAATTTTTTTTTTTGTTAACTGCCGTTGTACTCCGAGATTGCATTATTTTATTAAGGCCATTTTAAGGAGTAATTACTATAAGACATTTTACCCAATGCACGTACACCGTGGACCATATGTGTGGCTCGTAAACGAACATCTGTGTGTGTGTGTAAACTTTACAACCTTTACGGACACGTATACACTAATGTTCATCTGTGTATAACGGATGCTCGAGTGCAATATTTTTCCGTTTACTAGTAACAAAAACAAATTTTTCAAAAAAAAACATGTATTTATTAGGCGTTCCTATTAAAAATGCGATATCACGTCGTACATTTATAGAATACCCATCACTGCGAGGTTTTACTGCAAACTGTAATCTCAAAATACCGTCCGGGTGAGTTTCGTATAAAACGGTCAATACCAGACATAAAAAAAGTTTTAAATTATACCTACAATTATTATAAAACAATGAACGTGTAATTATTATAATTAGTAGATGATATAATATTTGTATATAAAAATTTTGTATAAGAAACGTAAGTATTCAATTTTTGTATAACTTTTCTGTAAAAAGTATTTTTTTTTTTTTAAAGTGTGCAATATTGCACCATTAAATAGTGAAGTAAAAAACTCAACTGTATTCAGTTAAAAATGTAATACTATAAAAGTATAATATAACACAACATTTGATTTTATAGATAACAATAATAAAAATGATTATCACAAGGTGCTCTACGGCTACCGAAAACCTGTAGTGATTTTATGATATCAAACTAATTATAAATTCCACATCGGTGTATAGGTGAGTGATTACTTTTCTTTTGATTATATGTATCTATTTAGTCAGCGATACAAATTTCCACTGGAATTGTCATGAGACTCTTAGTTCATACGAATACATTTATTTTTAAATTGCAGAAATCGTATAGATATTGATTTATTAGTTTCAATTTATCGTTCTTTATGGTTAAATATCGATAAAAAATAAATACATACGAGGTTGGTTAGGTTAGGTTAGGTTTTGTGATTGGTGTGTTACCTTTGCAACGTGGATGTAAAAGACAGTTAATATTATTTAATTCGGTTGTCAGAGAGAAGAAAGTACTCGTTTTAATAGATAAATAACTATGATGTCGGAGACGCGTTAAATTGAATATTTCCTTTTATTGATTTCTATTTCCGTATGGATTGATCCGGAGAAATACCAAGTAATTCAACTATTAGGTGTACGTCGCACCGTTGAAAATATGATAAACAATTTGTGTTATTATTATTTTTTTTTTATTACTAGCCGACCACGGTGTTTGCGCGCATAATTTTTTAAGATCGTATTATATTATTGCATTATTAAACTTTCGAACAAAAAAGTCCTGTTTACGTGCAGTGTATAAGCGTAGGTGGTTACTGCAGTATAAGCGGTCTCGTATACTTAATACGATCGTAAGTAATGGTCGTAATATTCTCCGAACCTACTAATATATACAACACCACCCAGTACGTATTAGTACGTATGTAATATTATATTTATTGAGGCTTTTTTTTTTTTTTTGTTTTTCTTCAATTTTTTACCATATTAATATTGCATATGATATGTAGCCGTGTATACCTATGATGTAGGTACATAATAATATTATTAAATATTTTAAAAACGCGAAACGAGAGAACCTTTTTTTTTTTTTTTTTCTATATATATATTGAAATATTTATTTGCATGTTCCCCGGTGCGGTGAAAAGTGTATTTATATAAATTTATATTATACTAATACGTCTCTGGATTTTCCGCATAGCCGTGATAATAATATGCAACGCGTTTCGTTGTCGTTAATAACATTTCCACCGTGTCAAAATACTCCAAAACCGCATCGCGAGTTCTCATTACTTCTCGTAACATATTATTATATATAATTCCGCGGTATATAGAGGTGTGACTCCGACATGTCGGATATAACAATAATAATGATAATAATAATATTTCCATAAACTGTTATTATTATTGTATACAGTGTGATTTTTTTCCTTTCCGTGTGACGCTATCACGCTAAGTGTTTCGTAAGTTATACGGAACACAGTTCTGTTGGCAATAAAGTGTAAAATGCAACACGCCTAATTGAAATGAGTGTGGTTCAAAATATGTATAATCCGATATTTCCGGAATAAATCTCATTTGACGATCGTTCTTATAATTGAAAAATAATTTTTGATTATGTTGTAACTGTACAAATTGCACAAAATAAAAAGAAAATTAACTTAAATTAAATTATAGTTAATGAAAAGAAATTAAAACAATTAAATTTAAAAAAAAGTGATAACCCGTAACATTTTTTTTTTCAATTAACTTAACGCAATTAATATTATTGATAAACTTACAAAGCCTTGGCAATATAATATGCAGTTTTAAAAATTCTACACTGATTGGTTGTACCCTAATTTTTAGTTTTCAAACAGAAGTCACACGTTGATCGAGTTTTAGTCCAAATAAAAATTATAAATGTCAGTGTTGAAATTTTCCATTATCATCAGCCCAAATCTATCCATCGCAAAATAAATCTATATACATCGATTTTAAATTTAGCTAATTATTTGAAAAATCGCGCTGTTGTATTTTCTCCTTTTCAAAAATCAAAAGTTCTGATGTTTATTAAACATTATAATAATAGAGGTACCTATTATATCTGTTTTTTTTTTTACGATTGTAAACTATTGTAATACTTAATAGGTATTAATATGTTTAATGTCAGCTAACTTAACTGCAACCTACCCTTGTATACTTATAAATAATTTAAAAAAAAATACATTCAAATAATTAAAAAGTTTTAAATTTTCATAAATAATATTCGAAATTCCCGAATAGAAAAATGTGCAAAACTGTCAACACTTTTAGAGAGACAATAACGAGGAGTTTCGGACAAAAAAATCGCCCTGATCGGTAATTATTTTACACAAATATCACCAATTTTAACCACGGTTATAGATATTATATCTTTTAGTTGTATTTATTTTGTGTATTTTTAGTTCAAACGTTATATAAACAATATAAAATGTATAAGGTAAGTGGTATATAAAAGAGAATAGAATTTTGGCGCTACAATCCCCACAGGTTTTTTTTTTTTTTTTTGTATGGTAATCTGTTAAAGATTACAATTTAATTAAAAAGTATGTCCCCTGAAATCAGGTGTATTTTAGGCCCTAATCTTCACCCCACATAGTGTACACTATAACCGTATCGTGTCTAATCTGTCGTCGTTTTTATACCGTTTGACGTTCGACAATATTATTATTATTTTAACATCCGACTTCTGAACCGCCACCGCCGCATATCATTACTCAACTTTTTTTAATTCAAGGGAGGTAAATCACAAGAAAGGACGTCAACGATAATACCGTTTTGTTGTTTTTTTTTTTTTTTCATATTTTTCGCTAAACCGCTTTATATTGGCTATTGTGTGACGCTGAACAATAATAATATTATAATAGTATAATCTATGGTTTATGACATCACCGTCCGGAAAATGTACCAAAGCGATGATATTATTATTGTTTCGACGCGGCACCATAAACGTCGTCGTTTTCAGTGTGGTTATCTATATCGATATAGATTTACTTTATCCGATTAATCGACTCGAAAAACACGTACCTATAAGTATAATATAATTCCACACTAGCACAATTTATATTATACCTCCACAGCACCACCATACGCATTATACATACAGTGATTCTCGAGTGAGCTTATCAACAAAATAATTTTTTTTTAAAACAATACTTAAAACAAAATAAAAAAGACGTCCTAGGATAATGGGCACGGGTGCAGTCATTGTTACAGATAATTTAATGTATACCTGTAAGCAACGATAAACCATTGCTTACGAAAAAACAATTCTGAGTGGAATTCAGTTGATAGTGATATTTTGTCAACAACACACATGCCATATTATAGTAAAATAATTAAATAGGCTTCATATATTTTCTTTAATAATATTTGTTTAATGTTATACCGATTTCCCCAGTTTTTTTACGTTTTTCCAATGTTTTATCTCGGTTTTTAACATTTACTGAGAAAACTCATGATAAAATCGAAAAACGACTTCCTTAAAGTACCTCCGCATGCCGATTTTCTTTCAGAAAAGATGATATATGTAAATATTCAAGCAAGTCTTCTGGTAGAAAAGTTGTGTACAGATAAAAAAAAAATAAACATCTTTGTAAAACCATAAGCTTTTTCGATCCACTTAGAACCTAAAAGAACGTTAAAAATCATACGCAATGATTTATAAGGATTAGGGGGGTTTAGTCTTCCCTTAAAAGTATTAATTTTTCAAATATACTCAAATAATCTTACAAGAAAAAACAAATCAACAAAACGTCTACAAAACAATAAATTATAACGATTTAAAATTCAGGTAAGATTGAGAAGAAAGATTATAAGTAATATCTCATAACGAATATTTATTATACCTACTCTTCTCTATTTCTCTAATTTCAGATTAAATTGTATAGCGTTTGGTAAGTACATCGTTTCACTCTTCACTTCACCTTAGAGAAAAAAAAAGCTTGAGTCTATTGATATTAGTATATTATGCACTTAAAGACAGGATTATATCATTATAAAATTACATGAAATTATAAATATCCAGACGTATGATTGAATTTAAATATCATCTGGAATCACTGTGATAGACAAAAGCGATTAAATAGTTTTGCCATTAAGGCTAATTAGTTTAACAATTATTGTTATTTACCTAATTTGATATTATTTAAATACAAACTTATCATACATAACATAACATATATTACAATAAATATCGAAGAGAAATGAGTTCATGGAAGGAGGATACATCCCCCTCATTCCACAATTTGACTAGAAATGGGGGGGGAGTTTGCGCTCTCAGATTTAACACAATACAATTTACTCGTTTTTGAAACTATTGTGTTTCAACCGCACCCGTATATAATACGGATTATTATGTTGAAAACCATATAATGTCGACTTTTTGTACAGTGGAATAAATCGAATTTATGCTGTTAGTTTTAATATTAAAGTGAACCGGCCAATAATCAAACACAAAACTAAGAACGCTATCTATGTTTGATCTTTGTTTTTTTTTCTACATCTTATTTTTTAAATGGAATACGAGTAAAGTATTATGTTATTTAAAAATCATTGTATTCCGCTTTAAAATTAAGATATTAGAAAAAAAAAAAAACAACGTATAAAAACAGATCTCACCTTTAAATTTGATAATAGACCAATGCACTTTAATATTAAAACTAACAGTATAAAATGGGTTATACTGACCAATAACTTGACATTGTCCAATTCTCAAAATTAATCGTTACATAATGAAGTAGGTAATAAATATAAAAATGGATGATATATGATTCTGATTAAAAATTTAAAATATCAAAATTCAATTTCTACGAGTATACAGTGGATTCCGCTTAATGTGGGCACGCTATGACAAGTTACATTTGCCCATTAAACGGTTGCTCATTTTAACCAAAATTAATTTTGTTATACATAAGAATCGGGACCAGACCATTATGCCCATATTAGGCGACTACCCGCATTAACCGGTGGTCACATTAAGCGGAATCCACTGTGTATGGTTTCTGTGGTTTCTGAATTTGTTTCTTGAATAAGACCGAAAGTTGCGTGACGCTAAAATAGTAAAATTATCAAATTTCGTGCACAAACCATTAAAAACTCATTGACCCAAGGACATCAAAATTCCAATCTGTGATTCACATTGTTTTTTTTCTAGAATATCTCTAAAACCAATTATGCATAAACGATCACCTTGGGTAGAATGTTCAAATTCCAATTTAGATGAGCCACGGGAACGAAGTCGGTAAAAACAATGCTACTTTTGCATTGTTGCAACAATGCACGTCTTTTTATCTCATTTCTAGACCTCCCAAAGGTATTTCCAGACAGAATCCTGCTATATTCGTTGTATCTAGCCGCGGGTTTCGGTTCCTATTGATGCATTTTGCGTTCAATGCAGTCTTCAATTTTTTTTTTTTTTTTTAATCGTCTCTAAAATACTTTGGTACCACTACTAAACTTATGTACAATATCGAATCGGCGGTAGCTTAACGACAAAACAACAGGCAGCGCCGAACAAATAGTTGCGCAAAAACAAATTCCTCCCGCTCGCTCGAAACAACAGCTTTACCTATTATATACGACAGCATACTCACTGTACAAAACCGAGATTCGTGGTTAGGTTATAGGTATTCTATTGCTCGTATTTCTCTCTCTCTCTATATATATATATATAGTTTTAATTCGCGAAATTGTTTGCGGGACTCTGCTATTATTTTGGCTCACCGCCGCCGCTTTGTCGTCGTGAGTATCGCGATGGCGTCCGCCCAATTCTAATATTATATTATAACCGAACATTAAAGCAATAATATTATTATATATTAAATTATCATCCCCAAAAAAAAAGGTGATAAATAAATATTAAATTGTGTTTTCGTTTTCGGAACGTTGGCGTGCGCGTTTAAACGCCAAAAATATACGACGACTATGATGAAAAAATTGTTTTAAAAATTAATTTACCAGCTACCTATCGGATAATCCGTTTGTCCGCTTGGAACACATATTATTTGCACGTGTGCGTGTGGTAGATGCCCGAGGGTTGTATTAGACGCGACTTTATTATACAGGATGATCAATTTTTTGCGCAATAAGTCACTGCTTGTTTATTATCTCACGAAAATAATATATTATTTGCAGCAATTTTTGGGAATTCTTTGTTTTTGAAAAACTAAAAAATAGTACGGTATTCACGTGACTTATTACGTTTGGCGACGAAACCACATTACCGAATAATCTGAACTGTCAAACTTTTTAATTTTAGTGCTGACGTTTTTAATTTTCATCAAAACTCATTGGCGGCGAAAATGTACCCTTACATAAATGTTATAATACAAATTTTATATAAATATTTTTTTTTTCAATCCGAAAATTCTCACATAAAATACGTTATTTTAATTTAAAACGGCAAACACATTTTGCAAAATAATTCGATTCTAAATGTTTCTAAATCTTTTGAGGTTAATCGTTTTGGTTTTTTTTTTTTCTCTTAACTAGTTGTTTCTTTTTGACTGAACAAATTCTATACTAGATATGATAGTCTTGTTATAACTTCAGGGGTAGAAATGTTTTTCAATGAGTGCATTGAGGAGGTATTTTTTGTATTTTCCCTGTAGTTGTCTTAATAATTTGGAAAAAAAATACCGTAAAAACCACGTATATTTCTGGAAATACCAAATAATGTATGCAATAAAGGGTTTTGTTTTTTTCGCTTTTGCTGTCTGCCGCATTTTGAGCTATATATTATACAATCATTTGGCATGCTTTTTATCTGATTTTATGCGGATAAAATTTATTGAACTTCCCAAAGATGTTCGAAAAGTGGTAAAAAACAACTTGAACTTTATTTAATGATTTTTTTTTTTTTGTAAGCATTTAAAATTCAATTTTAACGAAAATCGTTAAAAACACGTCATTTCAAAATTTTCATGTTTGTTCGAACATTGAGCTCAGAATTGTTTTTCGGATATTCCCGAATTTTTATTTGTCTAAGACATACGCGTAAAATTACATGAGAATTCAGCGCTTGAAAGCATTATTGAAAGTCCGGTATAAACCGGTAACCGGTTTCAAGTCCTGCATATTAAGTCATGACTTTTTCCAATTTAATTTTAGTTTTTTATTTTTATACACATAATTACTTGGCCGATATCCTTGTAAATGCTGTACATTTTACACTCAACACTAATGTGTTATCAAGAGTTTTAACCCCTAGTAAAAAAAAAAAAATATTAGAAAACTACAAATATTTCTACAATAGTAATTTCGGACAAACTATTAGACATTTTAATAGTTTACTACTAAACAGATTTTATTAGTTTACTACTAGATTTTAATAATTTATACAAAAAAAAAATTGTTTACGAAAATATGAAAAAAAAGGGGAAAAATTGGAATTTCATTTCTGTCGTCACCTATCATAGGCCAACGCCTTATCCGCTAGCCTACCTACCTAATTGTTGAATAATTGAATTATATGATTATATAAGTTATAAAATTAATTTCAAAATATTATATACCTATTCACGGTGATATCTCGAAATTGCAAAATTTTTGGAAATGGGAATTTTAACACCCTCTAAATAGTGGACGCCATTGCCAAGAAGAGGTGAGGAGGAGAAGGAGTGCGGGACGTTCCCACCTCTTTATTGTACTACAAAATAATAGCTTAGATAAAAATGATAAGTGCCACCCTCCGAAAAAAAAAATTGGCTACGGTACTAATAGATACTTACGAATAATGGACAATGTCTTATTGATCTCAAGTTTCTGATAGGTTACATTTACTCGTATTTGATCCAGCAAGGGGGTAAGTATGTTTGTGGGGGTTGAGGTGGGGTTAATTTCAAAAATATTATATAAATACTGCAGTTTGATACCTCGAAATTGCAGACTTTTTTAAGGAACTTTATACTCCAAACTGAATTTCCTCCTAATAGCAGTTGATACTTATAGTGCGATAGTCAGAACTTCAAAAGGTATAGGGGGCCCATGCCTCCCCTCGCCGGTATTTTTTATTAAATTGATTGTTTTAGTTTTTAATTGTTCTAAAAAATAGTAAGTTACGAATGGTGGCGGGGTATACCAACATAGATAAGTTAAAATTTCACTAATATATAACTACTCACTATTGAAATTAACTATAGGTTATTAAATAGTTCACTATTCAAAAACTACTAATCGTAATAGTATAGTATACGTTATTAGATATTTCACTACTAAAAAATTACTTAGTAAAAAAGTTTACTATTAAATACTTATAGTTTTTTTTTTTTTTTTACTAAGAGAATTACATCGATCAAACAGACGGATGATAAATCGCTACGTCGTGCACGTGTTTGACAGAGAAAAATGAAGGGAATCGCCGTTTTGTTCCAAACCTCCTTTACAAAACAATCCGCAATATTTAGTATCCTATCTTGCCGACTTCCCGCCCACAACGCCGACACACTTGTAAACATTATCAACTTTATTTTTGTATAAGGAATTAAAGCTGATATCATTAGGGAAGTTATTGTAAATAATAATTAGGGCTCGGAGGTTATAGGGGCTAAAACAAAACAAAATATGCACAACAATTGTAAAATATGCATGACAAAATACAAATTTAATGAATAGGCAAACAATTATTCTAAGTTTATGATTCAAAAATATATAATGTCATTATTAATACGCACAAAAAAGATAAAGATTAAATGCGAATCGCATCGTTGTTGTTAAATTAATAATAGATTACATTAAACAATATTGAGTTTTACATTTAATATTATTTAGAATACATTTTTTTTAGAAAGAAAAAAACATTTATTTTTATCAAATATTATACATATACACAATGTGCGTAAAAATGTACGAAAATCGATGAAATATGCACTTTTTCTCTAGAGTCAACGAAATTTGCAAAATATGCATTTTAACCTTTTGATTTTTAAACTGTCCGTCGTATAGAAAAAATGTCTTGCTCGGTCTGTTATAAATCCAGTGCATACGGAATAAAATGCAACTCCTTTAACACCCGAGTCCTGATAATAATTATTATCTCTGTACGCGCAATATCCCGAAAAACGAACCGGAAATATTATGATAACACACGACGTACGGTGTAATAACAATGATACGACCACGTCACAAATCACAAACAATATCGAATTATCGAAACGATAACGTGTGTCGTCGCTGTCGTCGTAAATACGATCGGGTGTGCGTGACCTCTTTATATTTTATATTGTACACCATCGTGAAAAATTAAATAACCTAACCTACATATTATATACATTTGATTTTGATATGTATAATGCAATGTGCGCGGAACGCGAAATAGTCATTTATTTTGATAAATTATTCGTGAGAGTATAATAATATGAGCCGCTGAGTGCATGTCTGCTGTATTTATTTCCAACCGGAATTATTGTTCCGTTCAAATGCGTTTCGATAATACGATATCGCGTAATATTCAAAATCCCAAGTACATAATAACATTATAATACGCACATAGGTAGCCATACCTCTTATGATAGTATAAGAGGTACCTAACCTAACCGAATATTATTTGATATGCATTGTATACACTTAAGCGGGTTGTATTGCGACTTTTAATTAAAATCAATTTTTTTTTTTTTTTCACCGATCATCGAACATTGATTAAATCGGGAAAATATAGCTATTTTAGTAAAAAAAAAAAAAAAAAAAAAAAAAAATACAAAAAGTATTAATTAAAGTATAATATTAGTATTGTTATATAATATTGTACATAGTTAATAAAATACTACAAACGCAACGTCTCGGTTATTTTTTTTATTTTGTGTGACTTATGGATATAATTAAAAACTAAAAATCGATTTTATCGTCGTTTCAATACACACACACACATATATATTTCTTTTTTCAAACGTTTAATATTATTATTATTATTATTATTATTATTGCAAATCGTTCATGCGTTTACGTTCACGTCGACTACGCGGACAATATAACGCGATAAAGATTCGAATTCCGTCAATATTATTGTGCGAAAACCGATTTTAGTGTGCGCATTTCGAATGTAATTATTTTTGATTTCCAGTAGAGCGAGGAATTATATTATTTTCACTGAGATGTGTTTTTGTTATTATCTCTCGGAAGAATGATCGCACCGTCGTATAGTACGGTTAACAGTTGATTCTTTTTCTGTCCGTGGAACATTCCCAACAAAAAAACCCGTGCCCAAGGAATTCTTCAAGACAGCTTTTCAAGAGAAAACCTAGGTTATAGACTTAACTAGTATATTATAGGTGCACCGGTATTTTCGGCAAAATCTTTAATGCTCGGGGATTTGATATAATATAATTTTACTAAGATGCGTTTTTTCTTTCGGAAATTACTTTTTCGATTAGTAACAATGCTCCCGGTTTTCAGTGTCGTACCTTTGAAGATTCAGATTTTCCGTTCAGGGATAGTGCATTTAAAACCCATTTTTCTAAATTATCGATGATCGTTCGTAAAAACAAAAAAAATGAAGAAAACTCATAGCTAATTACATTACGTTGATTTTATTTTTGTTAATTTCTGGGTTACCGAATTGATTACCATTGGAACACGGCTGAGACTCTAATCTTGCCGGACTATCGAGTTCCTCTCCCAGAGCTGGTTTTTTGATTGCAATGATTCATCATAGTTTTCGATGTAGTCCGATAATTATCCACACTGGAATCGCCTACCCACCGTGTACAAAAAAAGCCTTAAAAAAAAAAAAAGCGTAAAGAATATAATGAAATTTCGCGTGACTTCGTAAAGAAGGAAAATAATAAAAATTAAAATCGCATTAGCTATTTATCATTCTGTAAAAATCTAAAAATATAAGTCACATTTATTCGTAGTATATTATAACTTTAATACTCTCTGCTCTGCTATGATTTTACGACCGAAAAAAATAATAAATTATTATTTTCCGCCCGTTATTACTCTACTTAAATAATACTATAACTGCTGCTACTACTATATTACTAATAATAATTGTATATCTTGATTCGTATAAAGCGTAATTAAATGGTTTCCTTGAGCGAATTTTATATAGATACGCGGTACCGTAGATTTTCCGGCAAACTATTGAGAATTAAAAAAAAATTTCTCAAGTAAAGTACTACAGGGTGAAAATCTCGCACACTATTCGGTACATTTATTACAAAACCGGAGCATTTTTAGTAACCAAAAAAGTGTTTTCCAGAGGATAAAAACCACATCCCACATTTAAACGAATAGGTTTGCTATGCTTGGAATCTTAAATATTAAAAATTCATGTGTTTTTGTGCCTTCGATAATTTCCAAAATTTTGTTTGGAAAATTCAATTACGAGCAATTTAATTTTCTTTGAAATCACATTTAAAAGTAATTTTTTTTCTATTTTGCATAATTATGCATGAACAGATTTCACAGTCACGCTATACAGGGAAAATACCTTTGGGAAGGTTAGAAATGAGAGGTGGGAAAACATGGAGTAGGTAGACTGAATAATCGGAAGATTTTGGATGTAGCTGCATGATTGGAGGTAAGACGGGATAATCCTATTGAAATCGGATAAAAATGAATGATAAACACAATAAAAATACTTATGGTAACGAAGATCGTTTGTGTATTTATTTAAAAGTGAATTTGAACATATATTTTTTTTTTTAAATTTCGTTAAAATCTCTGTCCCTTAAATATGTTGGGTGTTCAATATTTCACGTCGAGATGTTTGACATTTCTCATTTCCTCGATTTATTGCATGACACTATACGTTTGTCCGATGTATATCAGCAATTTATTACCAAGACTATTTTCAAAAATGAATTTGTTTTTCTTTTACTAAAAATATGATGTAACAAAATAAATCAAATTTCAATTTTTAGTCTTAACTATTTGTTGTTCTGTTTTGTTGGCATTGACCGTTTATCGTCAACGATTTGTATAGTATAATACAGCAAAGTCCAATCCCCTCTATTGGAACGTTTCCAAAGATTTTATTTGAGAGAAATCGAAAGAAAACAATAATATAACAACAGATCTATTTGTTTGACAATAATTTTATCATCTCGACTTTCGGTGTCATCAACGTATTTGTTATGTTTCACCATAGCGCAGTACTTAAAGTAAGTTTTACTATGTATCTATAATTACTCAGATAATAATTTCACATAACATACAAAATATGATCAAATTACTTAGTTTTTTTAGATTTGCCTAGAAGAGTTAGATGAATCTACCAGTCGAACGATTTGTTATGAACATGCGATTTGTCATGGGCCTATATTGTCCGATAAAGTGTTCACGGAGAGTGTCTGTTCATGTATGGGCCCTGCGAGGACGGCAATAAAAATGTATAAAGTAAATGTAGCTTGCCGAAATAATTTCCTCTGGGGCTTTTTATCCGTCATTCTATACGAAAATGGTTGGATGGGTTTCTCACAAATAACCGATATTAAAGTAAAAATTACATCTCACGTGAAAATAACGTATAAAAAAAAAAAATACGAAAAGCAAATTCCTTTTGAAACAATATTATTATTATTATTATCAGCAAATAGCGGATAAACAAACAAAAATCGCAGCTATATTAACCGGGTATATACTATTTGGACAATAATTTTTAACGTTGGTATTTTTTAATTAAAAACAAAATAAATTTCCGGCAGAGGACACCGGACTACTATTATTATATAGCAAGCAGGAAGGCTACTGTGAGCAATATAAACGTACGAACCATCATTCGGACGTTTTTATATTATAACGTATTATTACGACTCGGCTTTATCAAATCGTCGTCGTCGAGCGTTTAAACTTCGCGAACGTTTCACGGACAATATTATTATTGCAGTGTCGTTGTCGTTTTACAATACTAACACAATCGGCGTAATATAAAAACGGAAGGACTTAGTGCAGTGGCGCCGAACCTAATAGGACTAAGTATGGTGACCACCTTAGTATACGGTGTAGTAAAAAAATGCGATTGACTACTGTTACTTATTTAAACATTTTAGTGTAAAAACACAAATATTGGAATACCTAACAGTATATTATTTCGAAAGTACCGATAAAATTTAATTCAAAAGAGTGTGTATCTATATATTTACGAGCAGTCAAAGCATTCTTCTACCGAGTTTCAACATCCAAGTTTCCCCACTGTCAAAATATAATGCCACCAACCAAAACTCATAACCAAACCTAAAAAAAAAAATTTAACAAATCAGAAAAAACAATGAAATCACCCTTGGAAAAAAACTATAAACATGGGTAATAGACGAAACGTCTGGAACTCTATATAGGCCTCTCAGCTGCCCACCTATAGGCAAGTCCGACTCCATACATTTTTTTGCAGATTATACAAGACTTACTGGTGAGGTAGGAGAGTTATCATTTACTATTAAACCAATTGTATACTCACTATAGTGAATCATAGCTTTAGATTTTTTGTTACTTAAGTAAAAAGTGAGAAAACAGAACACATTGTGTTATATATGCATAGATTACACGGCACTTGGAAAACTTACAGGTCTTATATTAATATATTACTTATGCAAATTGTCAAATTCACGTATATTATGTAGAGAAAGGCCGTTTAAAGATCCATCGCGTTTAAAGATAATTTTGAAAATTTGTGCGGTACTACTATAATAATATATTTTCTCGAATATATTTTATAATAATAATATGAAAATTATAATATGTTCTCTCGAATATATTTTGACAATAATTTTAGAACTTTAATAAAAATACCAAAACAGAGTGCTATAAAATTATTTTAGTCGATTTCTTATTTGATGTCACATTTAGGTACTATAGATTGTATAATATCAAACTATACATTTTTACACTTTTACTCGGGGGCCTAGAGGCATATTCTCCCTGTTCCTCCCCTTCATCCGGACTTAAATACAATTTATTTACTGAATACAAGAATAATTTGTAAACAAAAACAATTTTGAGCAGAATCCGATAAAAATATGATACAATTCCTATACATATACAAAATAAATCACAATCGTTCGTGATTTCCTCTTATTCCTCTCGTCCAACAAGATGGATTATAATCATTAAAATATACTCGATTTACTGCATTCGATTTTTCGGTATTCGATATTATGTCTACCGTAAATCTCGGATTTAATTCCTCCCCCATGGTTCATCGAATCTACAAATATTAATACCGCCGCCATTTTACGGAACGGCTCTGTTCCGTTTACCTATTCCGAAAACCATGCGAAATCAAATCGTCAAACGCCACCGCCTCGTGCAATTAGAGAACACGCGCGCGCGATAATGATATTAACAAACTCTAATTTCATCGCAAATAATATTGTAATAAGAGTTTTTCGTTATTATTAACACGTATAGGTAACCCCCAAATGGTATACCTACGCGTGTACCCGTGTCAAAAAGCGGTTAGGTTCACTTGCGGTATGTTGATGACGTTTACTCCCACGCGTTACGTTTATAAGTAGCTTCCTCGCCACCATTTATCGCGATTTTCTCGACTTGATATTATAATAATAATATTATTATAGTCGAAAACTTTCCCCGAGCTGTACACAATATTGATGCGGTGAGACTATTATCTCGTTCGGAGATAGCCTGACCTATAACATTACCGGAAAATAATACGTAATTACGTATCTGATGACATTTCTTTTAAATTTTATTTTTATTTCCCCCCCCCCCCGTTTGTTTACACGATTTAGACTGTAGAAGATTAGCTCTATAACCAAAGAAATGTATCGCATGGAGGATTTTCGTAGAATGTTCGGTCTTCATAGAATGTAGACGATTTAGAAAGGTTATTTATTTGAAATTCCTGCAATACTTTTTGTTTCCAATTGTTGTAGAAGACGTAGGAACTATAGAGTTTTTGTGATTTTCGGTTAGTGAAAATGCTCTAATACGTACATACCAAACTTTTTCTGTACCCTAATAGAACCTATACTTAGTCTATTTTAAACATTTTTTCTAAAATTCCCAACAATTTTATCAGGAATGTTTATTTATTTTTTTTCTCAAGTGACAACAAAACCTATGATATGCAGAAATTTTAAATTGTAAATTTTGGAGGACAAATTGAGGGAGAGATCGAAATTGAATTTCAATTTTGTTTCGCTGAATACTCACGCTTAAATGTTGGATCTTTTACTCATAATATTATTTTTTTCTCATTTAATTTTCGAGTATCACCCGTGATTGTTTTTATTTTAAATCATTTACCGTTGCTTTAAGTCGCTTAAAAGTTTCCCTAAGGCCACGACACGGAACACATTCTGCATAGTATTAACTAGCATTTACTGTCATATTATACAATCAATTTAAGTATACAATAATATACATACAATATAATCATAATGTCGAGTATAATAGTATTATAATGCAGCAGTTGACGACAATAAATTTACGTTTTGCCAAAAATCACTAGAAACACACTTAAATATCATACACTGTACATAGTGCGATTATCATTCGTTATGCTCTGCCTGCACAATCACATTACATTCTAGTCAATTTTAGTCACAATAATATGATTGCCTCGGAATCGGTTTATGTTATATAGTATCCCCGTTAAAAGGTTCGGCTAACGTGCGGCGTATATGATGGTAAAATGTAATTTTTAAGAGCCGATTTTTATTGTCGTATCGTATATGTGACTTTAAAAAACCCTCTTGCACGCGCCGTTTCACACTCACTAGACGGACCGCGACGTGGGACGGTGTGAATTATGGAGGGCCAGATATACGGTCGTGTATATACTATACTATACTATGTATAATATTGAAATACACATATTTATACGTATATGCGTGAAATATAAGCAAGGAGTCCAATTTTTTCTTGGAAATGTACTTTCGTGCCATAATTTATATATTTTTTTTTAATTTAAGTGGTTTTTTTTTTTTTATCGGTTTCCTTTCAGCACTGTACGAAATAATTAGTTTTGGCTTCTCTATGCCATTACAACTTAATTATATGGCTTCGGATTCTGATCACGAGATTCTAGTTCCCCGTTTTTTCTATTTATCCACTCAATGGTTTCCATAGTAATTAGTTAAAATGATAATTTTTTTGTTAAACGTATTCACATTCACTAGACACTATTAGAATATTTTCAAACTACCGTAAGGGAAATATTAATACGATAAAACTGGCTGTTCCAATATTCTTTCTCTTAAGTTTAAGTTTATTATCAACATTATTTTGAAAATTACAGTTTAATATTTTTCTCGTGATGAGACACCCTGTACATATACGCGTGTAGACGTGATTCATAATAATACGAACTGTATGCCAGAGAGGGGATATTTTTTTTGGCTAGAACAACACAAAAATTAATAATATATTATAATTTAATATGTACATTCCTATTAAAACCGTTCATTTTTTTTTCTCAATGGTAGGTTTCTTTTCAAATACACTTACCTATTGTTAAATGTTATAATCAAGTCGAAAAAACGCGATGTCTTTTCGCGACTAAAATAAATGACGTTTAAACACGCTGAGGTTGAATCGCTCTTATTTCTCTTTCCTTTTTTTTTTTTAAGTAAACGAACATAATATTATTATTATATCAGTTAGCTATATGACAAAAGACGCATCCGTTTAAATTTATATTTTTTGTAATCCAATTATACGTCCGGGGGACTCTAAAAAATTATCGTAGAATTTTCGGACTGCAGCATATAAATCGCCCGTTATTTTCTTTTCGAGACCTTATGAAGCGTACGTATATATATAAGCAACCTAGATTTGCAGTCCACACGGAAAGCTTTTAAGATTTATTAAAGGATTTAGATGTTATTTTGTTTTTGTTATGTTTCGTTACCCCCACCTCAAAAAAAGCCTTAGTGGCGGTAGTTAAAATACGATTGTCTCCGAGATCTATTATTTTTTTTTATGTACCCGTCCAAGAGAAACTATACTTGGTATTATCATTGTACAGTGAAAAACGATTGATGACTGTCATAGACATTACGGACAAATGGCCCGAACTTATGCCTATAACAATTATAAGAAAGTGATTTCTACTCCTTCTCTCCCACAGCACATAACAACAAACTGCATAATAATGCATATTCAATTTTTGTCCAGAATTTGATTTTTCGGGAAATATTGAAAGCTACAGATCCACCCAATTGTAAAACATCACGTATATCTACTATTAAATAGGTTAATAAACAATGTGCTGTAGTTGAGGGTATATGGCGATATATTTTTGATAATTTCGAATAAACACAGTATACCTTCGTAAGGTCCTTAAGTTCGTAAGAACTTATATTCTCTGCTATATTTAAATCATGAGAAGTATTCTTTTTATTTATACAATACAGGATTTCGCCTAATTTTACAGAAATATATATGATCAGGTTGTGCTTAAAATATCAACCTTAACAAAAATAATTAATTTCATGTTTATTAATACGAGTATGAATATTAATGTACCAAGATAATTACGAACAACATTACAGAAAATATACTTAGAAGATGCCCTGCCAAATTGTGTGACTTTCTGCTATTTCACAGTCAGATATTATATAGTTTTGTTACGATGATTTTCGGGTCAACTAACATATATTTATAGATATATCGAAATCTATTTTTAATATTCCGCCATAAATAATTCATCGAGCCGCTATTTTTTTTTTTTTTTTTTACACTTATTTCTGTGGAAATTCTCCCGCAAATATACTGTCAAAAAGAAAAATATACAAGTCTACCTACATAAAAAAAAAAAAAAAAAAACGTATTTACCTTTTTACGCTAAAAAAAAAAAAAATAATAATAATAATAATAATCAAAATCCACGACCTTAAATAATAAATACGTAGGTACTATTTTCATAAACCACGGTACGTTTGATTTACGAAAATCGATATTCGATTCGAAAACAAATGTCGACATGTGTAATACATATACTCATGCCCGTACTGGCACGCCGGGAATACCGGGCCGATGCACGGTGTTTCCTATCATAACGCGCTCTTTACAGTTTTACATAATTGATCGTAAAATTTTCGAAAACCATATTAATAGTTAAGGAACAGTTGTTACGTTAATGTTACTGAAAATCCAACAATCCCAATACGGAGCCCCCCCTACACAGTACACTTCTGACTCTTGCGTATACTTTCACCCAATGTGAAAAATTATTAACGGGAATAATAAATATTGTTATACGCAAGGTCGCGATTTACGAACAAATGAAATATATGCATGACAGTTTTTAGGCGACCGCGTGCAGCGATACGTTTAAGTCAAATTTACTCGAAATTTCCGCAGAAACCACCAACAAAAGTAAAAAAAATAAAACTAACAGTTTTGACACGAAAATCCGTCCCCTCCCCCGCGAGATTTATTAAACGATTTACTGCGCGTATTGTTATTTTATTTATTTATTTATTTATTTTTTTATTAAATCGCTGTGGCAGTTAAAATCCTACGATTGTTCCGTGCGAGAACTTTTTCAGTTTAAGTGAATGAAAAAAAAACTCCGAATTTTACAAGAACGCATTATTATATTGCCACTACATCAATATCATCGTTTAACGTGTAACCGAAAAGGAACAACGGAAATACAGATAAATGCGTGAGATAAAACGCTTACCTTGTATAATATATTTATAAATCGGTATGGGAATTTTTTTCGGTTTCCAGGCCAGGCGAGTTTAACCTAAAAAATGTGGTTAAAATACCTAAACAACTTTCTAGGCGTGTTATAATTTTCAGAATATTCTGGCGTTTTAGCGTTATTTTGTTTATAAATGTATGGAATTTTCTTAATTTTATTTTAGTTTAAGATATCAAATTTAGGCTAGGCCATTTTTACTATAGTTTTTTTGGTTTTTTTTTTTTTATTGTTATTATTTTCTTCTAAGTATTTTATACCTAGTGGCTGGTACGTGTTGGGCCAACTAATTTTTTCACGGGATTGTAATTATCATAATTGCTTTATTTGCTTGACTTAACACGGATTTTAAAGCGCTAAATTCGAGATTTTCAGTGCTACTTAATAAATTATTATTTAATGCCACTTGTACAATAACAATATTAGGGTCGCTGATATCGAATTTAAAATACTTTTTGATAACATAAAATAAAATTGTTAAAAATAATAAAATTACATTCGTTTCATTCTTCGTTATAGTTTTTAGTGTTGTTTATTTTAAACGCGACGCAAAGTAAACGCATTAGCAGTGAATTGCTCATTATTTGTTTATAACAATAGTAATATTATAATATTGATACTAATGTGATTTCATTAGAAAAATAAAAACCCATACTTATTAGTAGTAGCACGTAAAAAACTACGACATTTTTGAAATTTAATTATTCTTAAGGTATAATAACCGAAAATTATAATATTCTAATATACTTCGGAATCTATAGGATATTTTTTTCTATCAATGTGATTATATTGTATATTTGAAAAAAATTGATTTTGCTTTTTGATTTTTTTTTTATTCAGAAATTCAAAAAGCGAATATATTTATCTAAAAATATTTTGAATTGCATAAAATGTATTTATATTGAATTTACCGTTTACGAGTTTAAGAGCAGTTGAACATTTAGATCAGAGAATTAATTATCATTTAGGAATATGAAGGAATATAGAATTAGATACCATTACCTACTTTTGTTGAATTCACGTGAACAATGATTGGAAGGGGGTGTTATCATTTGAAAATATAAAGGCCTATGGATACAAATTTGAAAACAGTGTTACGTAAACAATATTATATATTTTAATAATTGAAAAAAATCAGAAATCAGGGTTTGCTAAAAATCGTCCAAGTAAATAGATGGCTGCGGTAAAAAATGAGCTTGTATGAGCTTTCTAAAAAAATGAGTTCGTTATTACAAGCTGTATATTATAAATCAAACCAAAACAACACGTTGTGTTATAGTAAGTTATCGCTATATTTATTTACCACGAAGCTTGACGTTTTGTACTTGCTCGAAAATACGGCGAGCACCAAGTAAGTAGGTATAGTTAGCGATATTATTTAGTTTGAAAGATTTCCAATTAACTCAAAGTTTGAAACATAAATATACAAGCCAACAATTGCAGTAGTTCTTAACTAACCTATACTATAATTATTACAGCATTATATACTACTTACGTAGACGACAATAGCGAGGGAGGGGGCTTTAGAGGATTTTTACTTTTACTTTTTTTTTTTTGACAACGAAAAGTTTTATATTGTGTTTTATTTTGAATGGAGATTAATACATATGGAATATTTCTGATCATGATATTTTAAGGGTGTGTCGTCTAAAACATATTTGGATCAAGGCCTATACATTTTCAGACTTTATTAACCTGCACATTTACGACAGTGTTATATCCACGGTGCGTAGTTTGTCTAGCTTTAATTCGAGTGTTCTTGAACAATGCATTTCAACTTTCAAGTAGGTACAAATTATTATATTTAAAATACGAGTAAAACAGATAACTATTATTCGACAGTAAAACTTTTATTTTTCATTTTTTGAGTTCTGTTAAGGTGAAAGGTATTTTTTTGTTATTTTTTTTAAAACATTTATTTTAAGAAGACGTGTAGTAGGTCACCGTTCGCACGATAATTTCATAGATTTTACCCAAAATCCGATCGTACGTGATTTATCATATATGATTATGGCCTTTATTTACTACGAGGGATTAAAATGTTGTAAGTATATCAATATATTATATGAGCCTTTTCGGTCGTTGACGCGTATCTGTTAAATTTTTGATCAAGACGAACTTGTGGCTCTTACGTATGGTGTGTCTCGGAACATTGATAACGAGTTTTAACGAAGATGAGAAAACACTCAAGGATTACTCTCATGTTTTTTTTTCCGTTTTAATACGCCCCGTATACACTTTCGATCTCTGTTATTTATTTAGACATCTTATAGACATCCGTTGAACAATACGGCGCGAATCTGATTGATGACGCCTCGTTTATATCAATCAGTGAAACTATATAAAAAATAAAAACAAGAGAAAAAAGACATCCTAAGATAATGGAGACGAGTGCAGGCACTGTTATAGGTATTTTAATGTATATCTGTTAGCAACAATTAACAATCGCTAACGAAAAAACGATTCTGAGCGGAATTCAGTTGATAGTAATGCTTTGTCAACAATATATTATAGTCGTACTATAGTCAAATAATTAAATAGACATTATATATTATCTATAATAATGTTTGTTTAATTTACCGATTTTTTCGTTTTTCCCGGTTTTCCTATATTTTTTGTGGTTTTTCACACTTTCTGGGAAAATTCTTGAGGGAAAAAAAGGAACTCCCTAAAGTACCTTCCCAGTCAAATTTCCTTTTAGAAACATTGTTATCAATTTAGATTGGAGCAAAATTCCTTATTTGTCTACAGGATAAAAAAAAGCCGTAATAATTTTAACTAATACCTTTATTATCCAAGAAGTGATCAATCGTTGGCAATTTAGTCGTTTATGTGAATGTGATTTAATGGGATTATGCGTTTAACGTACAATCAAATCTATATATGGGACGAAAAGATATGTAATTTTTTTTTTTTAAATGCATGAAGCCACTTTTTTGGTTAGCAAAAAAATCCTCAGAAACTTGAATACTCCGTCGGATATTCCAATCGAAAGATATATGGATTTTTCGCCTGGTAACACTGTAATGGAAAGAGATGTACTAAAAATAATCCGAAAAAAAACCCGACAGGAACCGAGAAAAACTCGATATTTAGCACGCAGGGATTTGAAATTTTTAACACGGGCCGGATTTCAATAATATTTAATTGTCTTTATTATACACTCACTCAAAAGTTTAACTTTTTACATTTTATCCTGGGTTTTCTCTTGGTCGCGCAGCATTCGGTTTATATGGAAAATCGCATTAACGACGTGTGACAATATATTATAAACCTATTGCAAAACTGAAATATTTTCTCAGTCGTTTTAAATTCCGTTTGTGCGAGATTTACTATTCATTCGAGTGTGTCCATTATTTTCGCGGATATGCACATTTCGTACTATAATTTAAACGCAGGGAACAAAATATTTGGAACGAGAATCCACTCTGAGGGACACGAACGGCTGATCGAATTATGATATTATATCATAATACGCGTATTTCGAGAATGATAATCTAAATGTGCCAAGATTATGGAAGCTTATTGTATTATTATCGTCAGCACGTGCGATGTTAGGGCACTCGAATGTCCCGAATGATAACTTTTAAAAATTGAGATATACCTACCATATGAATTTAATGTTCAAAAATCCAAAAACCAATGCTGGCTGTTAATTGTTCAGTTAAAAAGTTCTGGTTAAAGTATTTTCAAGCTTTTTAACTTGACTAGTTGTTTTTTTTTTTATCGTCATCTAAATAAATTAACTGTAATACTTAAACTTAATGTTAAATATTTTGGTACTTAATTTCGTTAAATAAAAAACTACTCAAATCTTTAAACAGAGTCGATTACGCATAATTTTACATTTAGATATTGTCAAATGAGTTAAATTTATTTACTTTTCATAATAAAATAATAAAGTAAAAACAAAATTATTAAAATGATTAATATTCGTAAATACATATATATATATATATATATATAAATAAAAAAATGTATGTATAAAAATAAAATAAATAAATGAATAACGTGATTCGCGTTTTACATTTTGACTGTGGTATTATCTGATGATGAATTTTTAATTCAAAACCGGTCGTATAATACACTTATCATGATACTCCAGGCGACGCATTGATTCATTTATTTATTTTATTTTTATGTATACATTTTTTATTTATATATTTATTCACTATATTTATTTTTTACTTAAGCCTTGTTTTGCTTATTTAACTGAAGTTTACCTAAAATTTATTTGCATTATTTTCTATATCTTTTAAAAAACTTCAAATCAGTTCAAAAAGTAAATAGCTTAATGATTTGATAGCAATTTTTGGTAGAATCAATTTAATCAGAAAAAATATGTGTGTATTTTTTTTTGTTCTTGATCATTTTGAAAATGTTATTGATAAATATTGGAAATCATTAAACTTGGCCATTAAAAACTAAGCGATCCAGATAGAACGACACTTAAAGCTTTAAGCCGATCTACATATTACACCTTCACTTTTAACTCATACATCTCACCGTATACTTAAATTACACGCGACGTATTTCGCCGTTCTCGGGCAGACTGTAATAATTTATAATGTTATTATGTTATTGGGTTATGTATGCGTACTTACACAAAAACGCGCGATATCGATGTTATATATTAAATTGCTCGGCGAAAAGTTGTGAAAAGTTAACGGAACAGCTATATTGCTGCTGCCGTTTAAAACAATAATCTGCAAACTATTTTTATTAATATCCGCGGCCGTGATTTATTGTAAGTATACCGTGTTACGATATTTTTTTAATATTTTACATTTATCTTGTTATCAAAAAATGTGACCCACCAACTCTATATATTTGTATTCGATAAAAAAAAAAAAAAAAAAAAAAACACACACAACGACTATATAATTTACGAAAAATTATTTACGAGTATTTCGGTATGTTTTCCGTCGCCCCTAAATATAAAAGTCGAGATTTCGCTTCGATAAATTATATTTCACGAACAGGTGTTTTATTTTCACACGTTTATCGCCCCAACGATTTGGCGCGGTGTACGCTAATAAAACGCTTCGTGTCGCTACATGGCGTATATTTTAATATTCGAAACGGATTAATATAAAAGTTCAAACGTAACAACGAAAATTGAACGCACAATGTACAATTTCAAAACACACTTATATTAAAAATACTAATTTTTAAATATCCATTTTTTGATCATGAATATAGCGAAAATGATATTCGTTATAATTAGTACATTAATCCCGCATCAGTTAGCATGAATAGTATTCCTCTTAGGTCTAGTAATTTATTACTTTAGTGACCGCGTCATAATGAGTCCGCATCATTGGACGTTGCAATAGTAGGTTTTCGTCCTAGACGCATCCATATTTGAACAAGGTTTTTTTAAATTTTATTATTTTCACCAAGTTATTTTTTGTTCTAGCTACCCATGCTCACAGCCGATTAAGTGTTTTCCATGTCTCATATTTCATGTTTAGACCTGGCAGTAGGTTTTCTATTGCTCGTATCCATGTTGGTTCACGTCATATATTCTTTTCTTTTTACATATTCTGTAGTTCTCGAACGATATCTTTTTCTACTACGCATAAAACTCCTTCTTAATTATTAGAGCTTTACCGCAGCAGTATACCCGTAAAGTGGATGGCTTACATTTGTATGTTTCAATTTCGGTTGTCGTTGACCTGCGTTTGTTCGGGTTTGCTATTCCACTTAAAATGTGAGTTTTATGTATTTCTTTTATCTAAGAACAGCCTGTTATAATTCTACATGACTATTTGAGCGCCATAGAAAAAAAAAAATGTTTAAATACGTCATTTACACCTATGGAAATTTTTATTACTAAATCTACAAAAATATTAGCATATAATCTACAAAAGTACAGTTATTATTTTGACTATTATTTATAGATTTCATGAACATTATAACTAAACATTTTGTTTTTTCCGCTTGTTGAAAAATGTCTTCGTGTACCACCTACGAGCTTTCCACGTACCGTAAGGGTTACGCGTACCGCAGGTTGAGAACCGCTGCTCTAGACGAACGGAAATTATCTTTTCAATATCAAACACATATGTAGCATAGCAATATTTAGACCAATTTATTTCTATCAACTTGATTGACGTATATTAAAGTGATACAAATTTTAAAGACAAATTCTAATTCAACGTGTACGTGAGATCGGCCACGATAGTTTTTTAAATTTAATTTTTATAAATTAAGGACTGAAAATTCACTATCATCGGACTGACTGAAGGAAAATGCACTACTTATGTGTGTTTGCGAATGTATCAAACATAGAAAGACTTTATTTCGTTATCCAATTCCCTTAGGCCTTAATATCATAAATCGTTGCTTTTCATTTGTATTCGGTTTGAGTACTCTATGGAAAGTACCACCGGAACGCAATATTATAATATCTTTTGCAATATATTTTCCCCTCATCGGTGAAAACTCGTGAAGGAGGAAAATCCAGCGAAATAACGCGCGTTGATAATATTATTGTTATTCGTGGTCCTTTACCCGCGGCTTGCTGCAAGTATAAAGAATATAATACAGAAAATTCGAGAAAAAAAAATAAAAATTAACAATTTAAATTATTTCGTTGTTTTGTTCGTGGCCGCGGGTTCTGCAAGTCGTTCCCGATTCTCGGAAGCTATTAATTTAAACGGGCCGCGGGAAAACTGCAGCCGCACCAACGACAAACCCGGGATACAAATTATGAAAAAAAAAAAAATGCTCATAAAATGGAAAAATAATAATAATACTATATATTAATAATAATGTTAAAATACATATACATGTTATAAAAAACTAACGTTTTGTATGCACGAACACGGTCCGGAGATGTCCGAATATTTTTTCCCTCTGGTACGTGACTTCGTTCTTGCAAAACCTGGTCAACAGCCACGGGCATTCGTATTTGATTTCCTCCACAATTTTGGTGCCGTTCGGATTCTCCAGGAATATCATTTCCGATTTAGTATTCACTGTAGAAAAAAAACCACGAAATTCTTAACGGACGAGCGTCATATTAATACAATATTAAAACATGAAATATTGTGTTTTATCTTGATAACAATTATACATTTATCTTTAATGCCAGAGAACTAAAATTTTAAATTTATCGGTCCATGAAACATTTTATGCAAACTTTTAATTCTACTCTTGTAGACATTCATATTTATTTGTTTACGGATTTCATAAAATATTAATCAGTTTACATAGTATTTGAAATTTATTTTTTTTTTTTTTTTGTAATAGTAAAAATTGTAATTAATAGAAGAAAAGTGAATGTTTTAAATTTTTTCATTTCAACAGCCTTCAAACTTTTCAACTTCACGAAAAGTTTCGAAATCATTCAACTTCACATGTCCACTTTTATCTTATCTAGAGAAACGAGATAAATAAGTTATCAAAGCTGTTATCTAATACAAACAATTAAATCATTCATGAGAAATATTTAGATAAATCTTTTTAAATCGTTAAGTATATTATGTTTAGAAATAATAACTAAACTACTATCAGTCATTTTCTTCTTATATTTCTAAATTTCTTATCAATATCTCTCATATAATATATTACTTATTTCTAACTAATAATAGTCTATATACTTATTTTGTTTAGTACTTCGATATCCGTACTCTAATTTTAATGAACAGTAATTAAGTATGTAGGTAGATACATTACTCACGGCAGTAAATCTTTGCGAAACACGTCCGATGAGTCGATTTGATTGTGCGATGTTTGGATCGCGATTGCAGTTTGTCTATCACGAAATCGCCAACAATCGTGTTGGTCACGAACGGAAGTTGAGACAAGTATTCTTTGTACACGACCGTGTAGTTCCATTGTTTGTAGTTAGTCGATTCGTGGGTTATTGTAAATGTGGTTCTGCGTATAAAAGTTTCAAATAATTAAAAAAGGAACGAAATAAAATAAATGATTTCCCCCCCTCCCTATCGAAAAAAAATGTCCTTAAAAACTATCGACGTACTTATATTTTCCGGTAGTCTTTCGAATTTTTCTACCGATCGCGATGATTTGATTTACTCCCCATCGCAAAACCACGCATGATTTTCGAATACTATAAATCTAAATCGCCGACGATCGCGAAGTTTATCAATCAACTCTAACGATATTTAATGACCGGAAAACGACGGGAGGTGCCTATATATATGCTTGGATATATGAGTATACGATTTATTATTGTTTCATATAAGAGGGATGTGAGACATTGTATTATGTACAGAACTACAGGGCTAGACGAAGAAACAGTCGTGACGGATAGGGAGCTGATGTGGAGGGCGAGAATAAGAGCTGTTGACCCCATGTTGAGAAAGGCGGTGGTTGAAAGCAAAGACTGAATGTAGTCCAACCGCATTATATAATGTTTTCCATTCAATTTCCAGAACACTATACAGGGTGTTTCAAGAAGATGAGTATGTTTTCAACACCACACAATATATTCTAAGATAATAATGATAATCAAATTTTAATTTTCGTTACTCACACGAATAAGAGTTACAAATATTTATATTTAAATTCAAATTTTATCTTCTAATAAAAAAATTTAAAAAATAACCTTTGAACAATTTATAGATAGTCATTTTATATTGTTTATTCTTCTAAAAATTTTGATGTCTGACCGTTGTATTTTCATCGAATTCGTGATTTTTAATAAGTATTTTAAAGTTCAAAGTAATTGTACAGTTAATAATTTGCTATAATAACAAAAATAATGTTATATTATTTATTCATCCAATTGCCATACTTATGCATCAGGCTGTAATTGCTAATTGACTATTATTATTATTATTATTATTGTTATTGATAATTGACTGTACACTTTTTTCTCTAAACTTTGAAAAATTATTAAAAATCACGAAAATAAAAAATTGTAACGTCAACATTTCCAAAATAATATAAACTCTAAAAAAGACGTCCTAGGATAATGAAGACGGATGTATATCTGTAAACAACGATAAACCATTACTAACGAAATAACGCTTCTGAGCGCAGTTCAGTTGATATTTATGCTTTATCAAAAATATATATGTCATATTATGATAAACTAATTAAATAAGAGTTATATATTTTCTTTAATAATATTTGTTTAATATTTTACCAATTTTACCTTGTTTTTTCCTGATTTTTCCCATTTATTGTAAAAAATTCTGGGAAAATCAAAAAATTACTTGTTTAAAGTACCTTCCCAGTATGTGTAATTACAGATTTGAGAAGTGCGTACTAAAAAATAAGACTAATAATACTATATTGTACATAGTAATATATACATTATACAATACAATTAATTATTTTTGAATTTTCTAAATTTTGAAACAAGAGAGACATCTACGATACCAAACAAAAAATAATTGTTATCTATCACATTTTATCAAATTGACACTACACTTTATGAAGAATACTCCTACGTATTTTGATCAAAATATTATCCATGAAAAAGTGGTCTCCTTAAACCCTCTTAATAAATAAGACTTTTGTTTTGTAGATTGTAGGTGTTCCGAATATTGTAAACTTCATATAGGTAAAAAAAGCTCACTCTGAAAATCAAAGTCCTGGTATAACACTGCACGGAAACTTAATCTGTCTCCCGGTGTAAACCATATACGAGTACTGCTCTAACTTATACTCAATTTACTGAAACAACAGAGTGTTTCACTCAAATAGTTTAACTCGAAATATTTCAATCAAATAAGCTTATATTTAAATAAGGTGTTTTTTTTTTTTAGGGATTTCGAAACTTCCATATACATATACTACATATTTTCAAAATTTTTACACTCTCGGTGTACAATAACACTTAGATTTTTAACACCAGATTCGAATAATTCTATATTTTTTTATCTCGAAATTTCTCTTTGGTATAACCGTTAGTAAAAGTGCATTGAAAATGTATGATTTTATCTCATACCTACTTAAATTATTCGAAAATTGTAAAACGTACATTGCTATTATTATATATGTGTAATTCGAAAGTTATATCTATATTTATTCATTATCATTTTTTATTTTATAAAACGATTGTCAAATTTGTTTACGTTTAAATTGTTTGTAATATCAAAAAAAAACAAACATCTTTTCTAATTAAATTATGGATGACTTCATCATACATTTAATTCGTCAAAGTTACTTGAAAAAAACTGAGTCGGACTATCGATTCTGGCGTTAAAAATGTAATAAAACTGAATGTTTTTATTTCGCATGTGTGCGGAATGCGGGGGTTAAAATGTCGAGAAGAGTTTTAAAATGTGAATTTTGGTACCCTCGATATTTCTTATAAAATAAGCTTCATTTCAATCCAAATCCATATCTCATGTTACTTATTTGAATGAACCAAACTGTTCATTATATTACTGGATTTATTGTAAATATTATCATTGTCGTTGAATAATATTATATGAAACACACGAGCTCTTCTTATTTTATTCGCAGAACGTCGAAACGGTTTATATTGTTTTGAACATCTCGTCGGGTCACTAGGTCAGCAAAATAATATTACAACATTCTCGTCCATTCGTTCTCTAGGACTTTATGACGTGTTGGTTTTATTTTAAATGTGTAATTTCACAGTGGTTTCATTAAAAAAAAAAAAATCCGTTGAAGTGGTGTCGATGTCAATATGATGAAGAGCATTCCTCTGCCACTTTCAGATTCATAAATTTACTTTTGAGTTATAGCTAGGCGATAGATGGAAATAAATCCGTTTGTCATTTGACTAAATAGATCTATATAATATTGTAAATCTATTTTGAAATATCCAAAGGAAAAGCTGATTTGTTTTTAATTATTTTACAAAAGAATCGCTAAAAGTGACTAAATGTTTATTTTAATAATTTCATTTCGAAATGTCAACGGAGAGAGATGTTATATGACGTTATGTACTCAGCGTGGTCAACACTACAGCTAATTATTACTATTAAATGGACCGCTATTTTATTTAGGTATTCAGAAAAATTATCATATTGTAGTGAATTAATGACGTAGGTGACGTATCTTGATGATATTATATGATGAAACAAATTTTATTAATTGTACAAAAAATGTAGTTATTTGTTGCGAGAAACTTTAAAATGTTAATAGGTATATTATCATAGAACTAAGTGGTAATTTAATGTGTAATAATAAATTATATACATTATACGGGATGATTCACTAAGCGTGCTCATCTTTTTTTTTTCTTTTTTTTTACTTAAATTTTGCATAATATATTCAAATTCTGATTTTCGGAATTTTTATAAGTGTGGTTAAATCCGATATTTTCGAATACTTAGATTTTTCACAACATTTAAGGAGTATCCTGTGGTGATACAAACTTTAGTTTTTCAAATGAGAACCTATATTCAAAGTTCCATAAATTGACGCAGTATTACTTTAAATAAATGTTGGTGTAGGTGGACACTTTATCATAGGTCAATGAGCAATATAGTATTTATAATCGTGCGATTGGGCCAGCAGATTCAGGACCGCCTGATAACCGATATCCATTATGGACATTATGACGTATTATATGAGGTGAAATATGACGGTCCTTAGATATAAACTATAGGCCAACCAATCAGCGGGCATTACGAGATTGATATCTTAGAAATATCTTAGTACAATATAGACTCAACCGATCTATTATCGTCTATAAATATCTTTTATCACAAAAAACCGTCGGTCGATACAATTTTTTCAAAACCTATCCCAAACAGCAAACCAAACTCGAATCCACCTATGTGGAACTGCAACGACTGAATGGTTTATCAACTTGGATGTCCGACTATAAGTCATCGTTACCACGATTTTTAAAAAGAATACAAAAAATGTACGTATTTACTTGTTTAGTTTATATTATTAATTGTTTATCTAATTTACCTAGTTATTTCATTCTATTGTATCTTATTTTTAATTCTTGTTTTGTTATGCCGATGCCATATGCTGATAATATATTATAAGAATACTCGACAAAATTATACGACGGTTTTGCGATTTATTTTCTGCACGCTTTGATTTTAGCTATCGATGTTTTTATTAGTAAAACTAATCGATGTGGTTAAACAGCTGCAACATGCAGTGTTGAAAAAATATCCAGATCGGAGTAAACTATTGCATTTTGCGTATATAGATGGAACAAATAGTATAATAATATTATGTTTATATGCACGTGAGTATATTTTTTTACGTACGTATTCAGCGCACGTTTTGTATTTCAATATTTACACCGTACATTTTTTTTTTTTAATAATCAAAAGTACAAATAATATATGGTACTTTATACAGTTTATTCGCCCATAGATGACTTAATATTATTCGCGTGCGTTATTACATGAACGCATATGACGAGTAATAACCGTTTCATGGAAAAAATGCAATCGAACATCGAATACTAGGTATAATATAATTTTTTATATATACATATATATAATATATAGGTCGATTTCATATTATTTCATGTAGTTGTAACTTTCTTAAGTCGCCAAATATTCTCTCGTACTTTGTCGCGATATAAATACTATGGCGGTATATTGACATTATATATGAACGACTTTTCTTCCAGAAATCTCGATCCAGTCGAAAAATAATAAGAGACACTTTTCGTTGAATTTTAATTGTAGTTTATGCATTCGAATGATTAGTATTTTTTTTTATTTTTTTTTTTTTTTGGAAAAACTTGGAAAAAGTTTACATTGCGTACCAGTGTAAATTAAACCATTTTATAATCCTTTAACCTGCCCAACTCTTTTAGAATCTGAATGTAGCGAAGAACCAGTAATATTAGTTTCACTAGAATGCGTTTAAGAAAAAAACTTTTATGATTAGTAAAAATGGCCAGGTTTTTTCGTACTTTATTACTTTTAAGATTCTGATTTTTCGACCGATAATATTCTTTATTTGAACAATGTTTCTAGACCCTTAATATTTTTTCAAAGTCAATTTATGCTACATGTATTTATTTTTATTGGTGTCTGGGTTACTTAGTCTACTAGGGAGAACTACTCGACTAATACAAACCTAACACCAAAAATTATACTAATACCAATAACCTTATCAGAATACCGAGTTTCGCTTAAAATTGTTTTCGTTTACAATGGAACTAAATTAAACTTTCAACCTACAACAATGGTTTAAATTTTTCTATTTTTTTTTTTTTTTTTACTTTTAACCATCGATTGATAACGGAAACCATCGAAACTATCGTGTTATGCACTTTTAAAAATAAGACTACCATCATGAAGGCTCCTTCTTTTCGTTTATAATATCACGGAACGAGCAAAATATTTGTATACTATCCACAACTTTTCGAGTATGCGTGCATGTATGGTGTAGTTCAATTAAATATATTTTGACATGTCATAATTTTTTATGATTTTCGTCAACATTTCATCTTAAAACGCTTATAAAAAACTCAACTTGTTTTACTGCTTAGTTTAACTTATAACAAACTTCGTGTTAAATATTGTAAAGAATTACTTTTGGCTTTACAATTTGTATCTACATTAAAATAATAAAAAACTCGAAAATATCAAATATTTATAAATAGCTCAACAATGACCAGAATGGTTTTAAATCATAATTTTTAAAAAAACTTATATTAGTATTCTGTGAAAATTTCAGATTCTTAATATTATTTTAAATCAATTTAGAAAAAAAAAAAATCAAAATCAAAAATAATTAATCCGTTAATGCCATAGACTTTCCCGTGAACGGTATTCAACTAACTGTTTATTTTACTTCGTATAAAAATAAGTTAGGTAGAGTTCGCTACCTATGACCAATATCCTTGCTGTAACTACTTATTTTTATTTTATTTTTAAATAGTGTAATTTTTTTATTTCATAAGCCATATGGTTATTGTTGTATTTATCTATACATTAATTAATTTATTGGGTGATATCAATTATTACAAAAACCCATAAAACGAAAATATTTAATTTTAAAATTCGAATACAACTTTTTCATTCCGCAATGTTCTAACCGGTTAAGAACGATTGAGCGAAATTTGCTCAATAACTATCGAAATACGTACCCGATTGAGCAAATTTCTCATATATATACACGGTTGTGCAAGATTTTAAATGCAACGTTTCCATATTTAGATAAATATATCAGTATAACATCATAATATATTACAAACCGCGTTCTGTGTGAAGACCTTACACGATATATTTAGTACTAATTGTCTTATTAGAAACGCAGTCCGAAACAGAAGTAAAAAAAAAAAAAAAACACAGTTTCTAATGACGAAATGAAATAGGTGACTCCTATAGAGACAGCACGCATTGAAGCAAGGGCATAATAATAGATATAAATCGTGTAAATCTGAAGATAATTTACTCCGTTATATGTCACTAACTGACACTAGATATCAGGGAAAATCATTATAATATATAAGATATTTTAATTATTTTTATAATTGTATAGCTGTTATATATTTATTATTAATATTGAATTTTACTAACAAACTGACCAAAACTATTGTTTTAAAATAACTTTTAATATACATCTATTATATTTGTTTTTTTTATTTATTATTATTATTATTAGTATTAGTATTAATACTTAACAATGGTTCTCTAAACTTCTATACTATTCATATTAAAGTAAATACTCGAAAAAATGATAACAAATTGTTAACTCTAAAAAAAAAAATTACTATCAACGTTCATAACCATGGCCATCTTAAAATATGTAAAATAATTATGTATTCATTAACTGTTGTTGTGTCTTACACTGTGGTCGTATAACTAATATGTTAACACGTATAACTAATACGTTATGGCAACGTTGCATTTAAAATCTTGCGCAATTCTGTGTGTGTGTATATAAATATATATATATGAGCAAATTTTGTATCTATATTATGTATTAGTGAAATTGTAATGTATTAATGGTTTAGTTTTGAATTTCTTTTCAATAACCGTATATTTATTAAATCAAATATAAATTGAATAGAATGTTTAAAATGCCCATGTAAATAGACTCTACGAGAAAACCAAAAAATATCTACTGATATTATAACACCGATATAGGTTTACGTTTAAAATCTTAAAAAAAAAAAAAAAAAACGTTTTCATTAAACTGTTTAGTTATGTATAATCATGTATAATCAGCCATTTATCGAACTATTTATTACTGCAGCAGTTATAATTATTATTTTATATAGTTAATAATATCGAAAATTCGAAAAATCGTTGTTAATTTAACAAATACCAATATTGGTTTGTTTCGAAAGTTTACATTTCATAATATTATTCCAATAATAAGTAGAACTTTATAACGATGGTATTGATTTTATTTTGCTTTTGTAAGTGTATAACATGGATCTATATATAAAAAAAGATTTCCAATGTGCTGCAAATAATTTGTTATCTCTATTCAGTATAATAAATTTGCCATTATTCATGCGATTTTCTCCAAGGATTTTAAGTGATGGTTTTATCTGTTCTTTTTTTTAGGCACCGTGGAATCGTTTTAGCTTTATTTTAATACTTTTTACACCACTCCATATGCTTTAAATAAGCATAAATTTTGGATTTTTAAATGGCAGTAAGCCTGTTCTCTTTTTTGAAACACAGATTTGAATTGAGAATATTTTTCTATAAATTGTATACATAACGTTTATATGAAATTTGCTGTTTATGGCGTATAAATATAACTAATAACAGTTTCAAATTGAGAAGTTTATAAGGAATAGGGAAGTTTTATCAATGTATCATTTGAAAATAGATATCAAATACGCAGCGTATCCCAGAAAGATATAGGTACCCATTGTAATATCTCCGAAGATAGTGAAGATAGTCAAATTATGTTTATTTACTCTCAGGGATAAGGACTACAAAAATTTATTTTTTAATTAAATTTGTATGTTTTGATAAAAAAAAAAATAAAACAAAAACTTTTTATTTTGTTATTTTCGAAAAGTTTGGAGATTTTGAAGCCATTTTATCGAGTTTATTCTTTAAATAATTTTGACGAATCAGTTTTATATTTTCATTTCATTTTTGATTTTTAATAATTTTTTAAAGTTCAGAGAAAAAAAGTCTACAGTAAATTAATCATAATATTAATTGATTTGGGTGCATGTTTTAGAAAACCTAGTCATAAAATGACATATTTTAGAAAAGCTACGCTTCAGAATGTAAAACTTTTAGAAAAACTGAGTTTTAGAATATTTGTTTGGATTTAATACTGTGTTATTTTTTTATTATTATCAATTTGGATTTAATTGCAATTGCCAACTATTAGCATAGAATAACGATTAAGAAAATAATAGAAAAAAATTAGAAAAACACAGAATAATAACTAGTTACAAATTTATTAAAGAATAGTTAATTAATCAAATTATGATTTAGATGAATCCTGAGATCTATTGTTAATTGGAAATCATTACTATTTTTATTTTCATTTTTGTAAATAGATATGAACTATAATAATTATGAATTATTTGTTTTATAGTTCTAATTATATTTTATTTGTAAATTAATACATTTTAATACAATTTAATTGGAGTAAATAAAATAAATATTCCTTAAAGTCTGCATTCTAAAAGTTTTGTATTTCAAAACATGTCTTTTCTAAAACTTTGTGTTCTCAAACTCAATATGACTATCTAAAACCTGTCTCAGTACCATCATATCATATACAATACAAATAATATAAAACTTAAATAATTTATCGTTTTGATGAAATAAAGCCGACATAGACGACAAACTCTATATTTTATAAATTTAGGTACGAGTTGTATATTTCATAGCTGTTCAATTTAGATATGCGTACGTATGCATGTAGGTAGGCGAAGAGTATTTTTTTTCGATTCTGTGGCTCGTATAACATATTTAACATATCATTTATTATGTATTTCTGTATACGTTGACTTGGTGGCTAGTAAGTTGGTATCGTATACAAATGTTAATATATTTAAAAAAAAAAAAATCCCATTTTATATTTTCTACCGTTTTGACGTGGGTAGGTCGTAGGTAATCGTAAAACTATAGGATTCGATAAACAATAAACTATTTATGTAGGTACGAGTTTATTACACTCTTGCGGTGCTTTTTAATAGCCAATTTCTGAGTTCCAAAATGTTTAAAATACACGTTGAATTTGTTCGTTATTAGACATAATTATTCTCATTTTCTAAGATCGTCTCGTCTCAAAATCAGTCCTCCAGCTATCTCTTTCTCCATCGCCAAAATTGTCCAATTAGGTCCAGCTTCTAAAGCTATTACGTCCTTTTTTTACTAAGCGCTCTCTCTTCTTCCTTGGACTTTCCAAATATATTTCCCCTATTGGGTTCTGTTTCAGCAATAATTCTGATCTACATTTATAGAGTAAGGTGATGGAGTTTTGTGTTTTGTAGGAATGTCTAGTCACAGTATTCTTTTTTGTGATGATATCTAAAACATTATTTTCTTCAAACGTTATCTTTGGTCTAATTTTTTTTTTCTATTTCCTCCCCTCCCCCTCTTGTTGACTGCTATGTATCTTTACACCGGCCTAAAGATTTTCGGCAATAATTGTTTGTCTATTTTCCTCGGTGGCCAAATATTAGATTATAAGATGTATAATATATATATTATATTAATTATAATACATTATACTATATAACTGTAAATTTCTCCTATAATTATTGTAAGGAATGTACGAACAATTTTAATAATATTACCTCCCTATTATAACAACAAGCTCCGTAATTATCTTAAAAAGTTTTTCGATTGGTTGATGTGCTCTGGTCGAAATCGCGTTTGCAGATGACATAAAACCACACCGTATAATAAAACCAATGCAAACAGATGAAAGATACATTTTTACTACCCAACGAACGATAATAAATGTTTCGTTTTCGGATATCTCCATTATACGAATATTAAGATAGGTCAACGAAAAACGCGATCAGTGTCAGTGAATAAACCAATAAATTACCGTTGTCGGTGACGTCATATGCATATATTATGGATAAATTGCATCGTAACTATTTTGTTTTCATGTTTGCTGGCTTCACGATTCTTCGCCCACTCGGTCGACCCACGCGCGCTTGAAGTGCATATTATAGCACATATAGGTATTAACACTATCTGGGTCTGAAATTTTCAATAATATCGTTTTTAACGCGTTTAATTTATCAGTTTACTGAGTGTACCGATAATAATAATAATATTGTCTCGGTGATACACCCTTCCATCATTGTATCAATTATAGAACAACGTGGCGGCTAGACGCGGTGTAATTATCCTATTTATTTTGATAGGACGAACCATCGAATCTCTGTTGGCTCGTAACTAGCGCCAAGCGATAATACACGGTCCGTATAGTTGTAGTCGCCGCTTGCAGTGAGCATCAAATCCAAGGATTTTACTGTGATATTGTTAGTATTGCTCATCGATTATTTAGTTTATTCTTACAGGGAAGCGTACAAATTAGCTAGAGGTTATTTCCTACACAGCATTTGGAAAATGATAATATTTTATAAATATTTAGAAATGGTTAAATAAAAAATATTTTACTAATAATATTGTATAAATATTTTATTCTTACGATACTAAAATATTTTGTTACATGATTTATACAAATTTAACGTTTTAGAAACATAAGATTAAAATGTTTGATGAATGTTATTCTAAAATATTTTCCAAACATGAACTATTCGGGCAAAAAATATTTCGATAACATTTACACTATTATTAAACAAACTATCGAAAATATTTTTACAACTATAAAATGTTCCTGATAATATTTTGTTCGTATTATGTAAATATTTGTTTGCTGGGTGGTTTGTAGGATTATAAACAAATATCGTTTGTTTATTATGCACAGATGCTCATTGATAACGCGCCTTGTTGATAGCACACTGTTTTAAGACGGTGGCTGATAATAATCACACCATAATATAATTTTTATTGACAGTTACCGTGGTTTGGGTAAACTAGGTTTGGGACCTTGGACCGTTCATTTATGATATAACTATAATTCATAAGCATATACAACCGAACGAAGTACCAACTCATTTTTTTTAGTAAACATTTTTAGTTCAAGACCGTTTGTAAACAACGTCAAATACGTTACGATGTATAACGCGCACATGCAAATGTTCTTTTACACACATTGACATGATTTTCTTGGCCCATCAGTTACCTAATACCTACTCCTTAGAAGATGGCACACAAGAACCCCGGCTCATGGTTTTTGAGCGTGGTTGTATTGAGTTACGTATCGTTTGTGGAAAAAATTTAGACTTACGGGTACGAGAGAGGGGACACATATGTGAATTATTCGATTATACTAACGAAATGGTTGCATTAATAATATTATGTTCGCCTGTAACTGCACCAGTATCTCGTCACCGGCGCAGTACATATTTAATTATTATCATTATTAATGTCCCGATCGAATCGATTGCGGTAAAATACACGGATATATTACATTATAGTATAGCCGTACCATGTAATAAAATATCATCTCGTGTGCAATAGCAATTATTATTATAGAGATCGGATTTAAATATTTATATGCGTTAGAAACGTTCTGAAATGCAAATGCGCCCGTCAAATACCGCGGATATTAAAATATATGATTCACCTAGTGTGTATAAAAAAAAACGGTAGAAAATAAATCGTATAATTTTTCTCTAAACCGAAAACCGAAATCGTTTTTAAGGCAATACCTACATACCTGCTGTACAGAGTGATTCTTATTTTAAATCAATGAATTCTTAATATTTTGAGAAGATTTCGATTTTTTTTTTCTGGTTTTTTTTTAGACAATATTTATTCTTATAGATTTTGGTTTTAAGATTTTTCATCAATATTCTAACCGAAATACCGAGAAAATCTTAAGTAGTTATGTATATTTAATGTTTGTCGTATTCGGAATAAGAGTAAAATTTCTAAAATGTTAAAAATTGGATGTTAGAAACGTTTCTAGATTGTAATGAAAAAAAAAATGAAAAAAAGAAACTTATGAGTATAAATCATCGTATAGATTGACAAACTCAACAAAAATCGTTATAACTCACTTTTTGATTTTTAATGATCAACAAAAAAAAATTACCTAAAAGTATTAATGAAGAAATATGAAGAATATTACTACAATAGTTTTAAAAAAGTCCAACTTAATTCACATGTAGGTAGGCCACTATTGTAGGTGAAAAGTTGGGAAGGTAGAGGGTAAATTTAATGTATATTTAAACGCAAAGGTTAATAGTGTTGATTTTTCAACAATATATATGTCATATTATGATAAAAAAATTACATATGCATTATGCATTATACATTTTCTTTAAAAATATTTGTTTAATATTGTACCTATTTTCCCGCTTTTCTTACGTTTTTCCCAATTTCCCCATGTTTCTTTCCCAATTTTTCCCAGTTGTTGAAAAAAATTCTGGGAAAATTAAAAAATGACTTCCCTAAAGTACCACGCCAGTCGAATTTTTTTTTTCAGAAAAAATATTATCATTGAAATCGGAGCAAAATTTCCGGTAGAAAAGTTGTTCAAAGTTGTTACGTTTTTTGTTAAAAAAAATATATATATATATATCATTGTAAAACCAATACATTACTCGTTTCACTCAAAATCTAAAACTTAAAAAATGTAAAAGTTAAAGTAGAATTAATTTAATTTTGTTCTCTTAAATATTTGTAAAAAATGATTTATGACAATTTTTACTATGGGATTGGAAATATTCATTCTCCGATCGTACTTACGAATTTTTTTACTTTTATTTATAATTAAATCCTTTATCTGAGATCGAATCGATGAATGATTTGATTTTTTACGATACAACGTAGAATATCGTACAAGCATATTGTATTTTATAACTATACGTCCGTTTATCATAAGTTGTCCGTTGCAGAAAACAAAATTACGCGTGAAATTCAATTTTTAGAACAATTCTTATCTACTTTTTATACAATGTTTTTGTTTTTTTTTTTTTGTTTTTTTTTTAGAATGTCCATCTTGGACTGGTCATATTATATAGGATTTTCTCTATTCGAACTTGTCAAAATACTTATTAAAAATTAAAATAAATTATTTTTTACCGAAACCGGTTTTTAAAAACAGACAAATTGTACACACTCGATTTGTTAAATACTATACATACGTTAATAACTAATCTGACAAATAATATTATTATAAACATCGACGATTCATTTTAAAACAACATCGTAACGCCATCTGGTAGAGAACGCCTGCGTATTTTCTGTTAATATTGTGTATATTAAAAAAACAAAAATATCACGTTTTTATGTCTAACAGCTCTGGTACCGTCCGTATCTAATAAAAGATCAAAAGCGTCACTTATGTCGTGTGAAGCGATATTTTTTTCTCTTCAAAATCATTTACAATTATTCCTGATTTAATGATGTTTGCAATTTTTATAATTTTAAAAGGTTTCCACTGTAAAGCTTTTATTGTTTACAATAATCAATCTCATGCAATAATTACGATATAATTAAATATTTGACGATATATCAAACGCTTAAAAGTTAAAATAATTCAATTTTTTGGGATAAGAAAATATTTAAAGGAAACTGATAACATAAAAATTGTCATAACCTTTGTTATTTATGTTAAACTTTAACATATCTGATTTTTTTTAAAATTAATAATTTTCTTTTTACTATACCATAATGAAAGTGTATTCGATTCTGAGTGTAGACAAGACCCATCATAGTTTAGCTAAGATGTGTTTTTATTTTTCTCGAAAACACTTATTCGGCTAGTAAATAGTACTCAAATTTTTTCACTTAGTAGATACTTTAAATATTCAGGATTTACAGCCAATGGTACTTTATTTTAAAAATATATCAAAATCATTTTCTACAGTTCTAGGTTACGTTGACAACAAGCGGATAAATCTGAAAATCTGTTTTCGATTGCAATGATTGAATGTTACATACATTATAAAACTCAATTACCCTACATACATTCTACATTTTTGAGATGTGACACAATACTTGTATAGATTATCCAATTTGTATTTCTGTAATTCACTTATGAAATTCGATACGTCTCATATATGATGTTCGCGCAAAGTATTAAACGAAATTCTAAAACAATAATATTATCCTAACACAAATTATTAAACTAATTTTGAAAATTACAAACAACTCTCATGTTTTATCTCGCGCCTTTTTTTGTTATTTCTGTTGAGACGTTTTTTTTTAAGAGAAATATTAAACGTATACCACGAAAAACCATTTTTTTTTTTTTTGTGTTTGTGTTTTTAATAAGAACATTATAATAACACACATAAGGTATAACGTTGTATGCCTGTAATTACCCATCGAAAAATAAAAAGTTGACACTGGTCTGTCTCCAATATACGAAATAACAACACTCTTGATTCGAAATTATGTTGATAATTCTCGGGAAAAGAAGAGAAAAAATGACGCGGAAGAGAATATTTCAAAAGAACAAAAATTCGTCATTAAATTATTTTACCTAAACTTTCAGCTAGTCGCTATAGTAGAAATACCCAACTCATAGGTATTCGTTTTGGATATCTACTAGTACCTCTTCTTTCGCATAGAAGAATTACAATTTTGCAAATTATTTTTTCGCTTATTTAAACGTTTTTGTCGAATTTTCCCCCTAGAATAAAGACTATTTTACCATGTTTTGGAAGTAATATAACTGTAATATAGACTATAGTATAGTATTCGGTCATTTATAGTTGCATAGTAATAATATTGTTGTGGGGAGAGGAAGTGAATATTGTTCGAGAGTTCCCCATATCCATCATAAGATCTATGTTTTAAATTCTGAGTGTAGCGAAGAAACTATTAGTTGAATATAATTTATAATTGTTGCCCCTGATGGTACCAAAAACGATTTATACGACAAAATATATATTATTACGGGTGCATATAGTTCTAATACTACTCTGATGAGAGTCTATATTCGATTGCAACGATTTTAATATATAAATTAAATTATCCAATAGTTTTTAAACTTGTTACCTACTATTAGTGAATTTATTCGTACTTTGTAAAATTTGAAAACTATACGTTGTATGGTTCTAACACTTTTGAGATGCGACCACTATTAACCGTACCATAGATACCATTACGGATATGTATACTTTGAGGTACATTATTTAAAATAAAAAAGACTTTCAGATTAAAGGAACATTCCCCCCTCCCCCATAACCACGTTACTGGTTATTTATTATTTTGCAAAGAGTAGGTATTTCTGTTTTCTACTATACACAATAGGCATAAGCGAAAATTCGATTTCAGTAACAGAGCTCTGCTGCTCACGAGTGTTTTTTTTTATATATTATTATTTTGATTATTATAAGTGCAATAATTTCAACCGATAATAGTTACGCTAAATTGAGTAAAATAAAATATATATAATATGTATGATTTACCGCAATTGAACGTCAGGCGTGAAGTTTTAAAATGAAAAATATAAATAGGTGCGCGGTAATGTTTAATTTAAACTTTTTCATGACTCGGCGGACCAATTATTCGAGTATATTTCGGCAAAATCACAAAAAACACCAACAATATACTTATCGTTTGCAGTCGCGGTGCAACATTTTATTATTATATAAGTACGTCTACTATATATACAGTTGACTTTAGACGAGGGGAGAAAACGAAATACGGCCGACAATTTATAATCGCGAAAACTTTTTTGAGGGGCTTTATAAAGGACAAAAAAAATATGACTTTATTTTATACTTTCGATTTGTCAATTTGTTTGTGTTTAAAATGATATATTTTATATACGTCCGACGTGTCACATTTAATTCGTTCTCATTTCTCATCAGCTGATAACCGACCGCCGCCGTTTTAATCTTATTACTGCCCGTAAAGTTTAAGATTATTGCCGTTTTATGGAGGTTTTATTCATACATAACATATTAAATACCTACACCACAGAAGTCTTAATTGGACTTCACACGCTCAGTGTCTAAAGGGTTTCGTATAATTTTTGATAAAAAAAAAAAAAAATCAAAATTTGTAATTTCGAAAATATCAAATAAATGCACAAACGGCCCCGTGTCTTTAAAAAATATTTTTTAATCTATTAATTTCATATAATAAGACTTGTCTTTAGGTTTTGTGATGCCCAGGGTTAAATTTGAAATATTTTTCGACATTTTTTTTTTGAACGCAAAGCCCCAGATATAAGTAAAAGGCGTGGGGCTCAGGACCTGGGCCCTGCACACTCACTTCCTCCTTAATAAGGCCTTGTGAGTATTTTAAGTCTGAAATCGCATTTAAAATATGTTTACCGTGTACTATCTAAACTAACCCAATATCCAACCTATAAATCTTAGATTTCCATATTACAGTTTTGTGGACAGTTATTATTTTAATTTGTATTATATTTTATACCCGATACTGGCTTATTTCTGATTTCTTAACCGAGTGATGACGGCTATAATAGGAAAAAACAGTCAACCGTTACTGAGAATAATTGTATTACCGTGGAAAGTGTAGTTATTGCTGTGGCTAATTAATATATTATACGAAAAACTACGACAACTGTCATAAAACTAAAGAATTACAACGTTTATCCATTATGCGGATGTCATTATATTATTATTACGATTTCCCATTTTTTTCCAATGTATATACCTACTGATTATTGGATTCAATGCTTTTAAACATCCAATGTTTGTAAAATTTTATAACGAAAATCGTCGAGCCTGTCAACTACGTTTCTAACATTTCAAATGACAACTTTTTGAATTAAATGAAAATAGCTAAAATATATTACCGTCGTCCGATGAAATATCATTATTGTCTCAGTATACAGGGTGATTTTTAATTTTTTTTTTTTTACCATGAACCCCCAATTATCTCGGATTTTAAGTAAATTTGGTTTTTGTTTTATTTTATCATTGTGGAATTGTTTAAGCAATAATTGCTTGTCACAAATTGCGTATCGATTTTTAAATGATTAATTGATAAATCTTCACTGATCCTCTTCTCTAAACTCATAAACATTAAACCTGATATTAGTGCTGTGTGTACCAAAATGACTAAAAAATATTTTCCATTCGAATCTGTGTCCAAAAGTGGATTCAGAAGTATATACTTATTTAAGGTATACGGAGTAAGAATACAAACTAAAAATGATTTTAAAATAAATCTTAAACGATCCCGCAACAATTCAAAAAACCAGAAATCAAATTCACTTAAAATTCTCCGAAATAATTGTTGGTTCATGATAAAAAATCACTTCTATACAGACGAATAATTTTAGTGTCTGAAACGATTCGTATACGTAATACAGTGGACGCTGCTTATAAAACTCACTTTTTAGAACAGCCCAAAGGACTCTTATAATCAAATGAACTTTAGAGGCGAAGTGGAGTTAAGATAGAACATATTGGGAATGACCGGACCGTTCCAAGTGATTTTGAATTTAATAAGTGACTGAACCGTGCATCCGTGAGTCTTATAAGCGGCGTCCACTGTATTTGTCGATAAGTCTGTGAAGTTAGCAAGAGTTTTTATAATTCGTTAACGTTAACGCAAGAGGAGTTGGGGAAGATCAAAACGTGTACATGATTATATACACGATTGAGAGTAATGATAATACAATACCGGTACAAGGAGTTCAAAGATGCTGCAAACGTCAGATTCATGTCTGGTGGGCATTCGGAACCAATAGTGTGTCTGACTCTAACCACGAATAGTTAAAGAAAAAAAAGACAAAGGAGAAGTAAAAGAAAATGTTTGTTTTTATTGTTCATGATAGCCGGGCCAATAATTAATTTCTATATTTATTGTAGTTTTAATAACCAAAATGCATCACCGTACTATGTATTAGTATAAAAACCTAATCTTGAAAATGCTTACGGGTTTCCGAACGAATTTTAATAAAACTCCCTACACAACCATTGATAAAATATCCTTAATACGCTACTTAGCCGAAACGTATACAAAATATTTTGCTTGACGGATATTTATATTCAATCGTCATCGCCATTCGCCCGAAATTTTATCAATAAAGCGCGTTTATTAAAATAATTCACACAACTACACCCACAAATACAAAATTATCTTATCGAACGCCCACCATTTTTAATTATTATTATTGTTTAAAAAAGAGTTCAACAGTTGCAGTATTAAACGAAAACAAATCGCATTAATTAAAAGATTTTAAAAAAAAAAAAAAGGAAAAGACAACACGTTTTTTTTCTGTATTTTAATTTTCAACGCCGCTTGAACACTGTACATTTTCAATGTTGGCAAACATTATTGATTAAAAATTGTCGATTAAAAATATTGATACAGCATTAGTTTTAACCATCATATATACATATATATATATATATATTTGTATTTATAGAAACGGAACGGAAACGATGCAGATTTCTTTTCGAAAATATTAATTATTTCAGATATTATTATCATCGTTTTTCGACATTGATAACGAGCAGTCCAATGTCATTATCGCAATTATTATCATAGTATTATTATTATTATGTAATTATAAAATTCTATCAAAACATGTTCACGCAATGAACCAAAAATAACAATTAATATCACTCTTAAAATTCAACACGTGTATTATTATTCATCAAAGTTATCCAACTAAATAGTATTTTTTATTTTTTTATTAAATCGATAATATTTTGTTTAGGTATAAAATTATACCTAATAATATAATTGTTTAGAAAAAAAAAATACATTCCCAATTTTTAATTATAAATATTTCTTTATAGGCTTTCAACTCTCCAAAACCACTTTAAAAAGACTTTTCGTTTGTATGAAAATAATGGTATCACAGATAATCGTTGGTATCCCGTCACGACAACTATATCTTTGGTCCCAGGGAAGAATGACTTAGGTCCATTTTTTATGTAATTTTTACTCTAAATTTCTTATAAGTGATATTCTGAAAGTATACCTTAAAAGTTCCTATGATGTCCTTTCTGTTCAACAAAGGTGCATAAACCATATAATTCAAAAGGTGTATGATTAAAATCATTTAGAATGCCTTTTTTAGGTTAGGCCATTAAAAATATAACAGCATTGTCATTTAATCATTTATAAATGTAACTTGCTTTTATTGAAAACTGTACAAAATGTATCTAAGCCCTTCTTTCTTGAAACTAAAAATATATTATAATATGCACCCATATCTACTTATTTTAGCGTACAATTCATTTATGACAAAATATATGCGTTTCAACTCACATGGTCGGGTTAAGGTCCATCATTCTGGAAAAATCGGACACGTATTCCCAGATGTCCTGCGGCTCGGTATTCTCCATTTCGCTGACGAACCGCATGCCTATCTCGCATTTCATCATCAGAAGCAGCGCCAATGTTACAGCAGCACAGCCAAAACAGACTGCCCGCCGTCGGTGCCGGTAGACTTTCAGCTACAGTGGTTAATAAACAAAAAAGAAAGAAAAAACAATTTTATTAATAGAAAAATATTATAAGTAAACGAGTATTTCGGTTAAAACAGAATATTTACAAGCGGTCACGAATACATCACGAATAGATAATGAGTTATAGTAAAATTCATTCGGAAACGCGTTCGCTTCAATTGGAAAATAAAAGGACACCTTCGAAGAGATTTTAAATTAAAACGGAACATCAAAACTATTGAGCTGACAATTGAACGTGCGAAACGTGATTTTTTTTTTCTTTTTTAAAACCACAATAGTAGCTACAAAACATTATTTTGTAAATCACCGCTGTCCTGTAAAAAATGTCCAAGCGAAATTTTAACTTGTTGGTATTTGTTAAACTAGGTAATTACATTTTAATATTTACAAATTAATTATTGATAAATAACAAATTTATTAGATTTTTGTTTTAAAAATCTATGAAAAAGTAAATTATTTTACTCTTAAATTATACAATTTCATTTTCAATCAAACTTCAGAAAATGTTGTAAACTAAAATAGCGAAGAACTAAAAAAACAAAAGGATGGACATACTTCGCACGTGGGTGCAACCACTGTTATAGGTGGGAAGTTGGGAAGTTGGGCTACAGATAGAAATTGAATGTATTATCAACGATAAACCATTGCTATCAATAAAAACGATTCTGGGCCGAGTTCAATTAATAATGTTGCTTTGTCAACAATACAATCTATGGTATATATCATATTATGTTACAATGATTATAACAATGATTGTTTAAAAAAGATTAAAATAATTAAAACTTAAATATAACAAATAAATAATAAAAACGGTTGCCAATGACAACCTTATTTTTAAACTTTCATTCTTTTTTAACCTTAAGACCGAGGTTTTCCTCATTATCTCGAATTTTAATGAGAATTTCAAAAATTACCTCTTTAAAGTACCACCCAGAGAAAATTTCCTTTTGGAAAAGGTGCTATACTTGATAACTGAAGTATGCTTTCTGGTAGAAAAAGTGTTTACATTAAAACAAAATTAAAATAAACATCAATGTAAAACCAATACATTCCTCTTTCCACTCATAATCTAATATAATCTATTAAATATATGCTGAAATACAACAACCCATAATGGCCATAATTTGGAACATATTTTAAAATTTTGCTTTGTCGTTTTTTTTTTACTCTTGAAACAAGACTTTATTTAGCCGTGTTACAAATTTTTTCAGTTAATTACTTTTGATATTTAATTATTTTTCGCGTGCCAACCGAGAAATAGACAATTATCATGTAACGAAAAGTAAGTGTTTTTATCTTTCAAGCCACTTCAAGAACATGAATTGCTACGGATCCCGTGGAAGCTGAAGACTCTCAAAAAACTGACGAAGTGATTGAAGGCGCTAGTGGGAGGAACGGGAAACCAAAAATATTCTATCAATATTTTTACGAAACTACTCACCCGAATGTAGTGTACGGACTCGAAAATCTTCATTTTTGGTTCTTTTCTTACGAATGCAAACCAAACAACCCCTACACTGGGAGAATGAATGACGACGACGACGGCGGTCTCTCGTTCGTGTACTGAGTGAGATAACGTATTCCGATGTACAAAAACGAAACCGGATGAACAATAATAATATAAAAAATTACAATATCGATATGGATTTATTTCATATACTACCGCAACAGTGATGCCCAATATCCGCGGACCGCAGACGTTATTGTCGGGTTCAAGCTAAAAAGTATATATTTTTTATTCATTTATACCTACCTAACTGATTAACAAAATTATATTATGTTTTAATCGAATTTCCCCCGAAACAGAAAAAAAATTGTTTTATTTTCAAAATAATTACTGATAACTGAAGCCCAAAATTCACAGATAATAATAATTATTTGTAACAATGCCTCGTTTTCTATATCCAATAATGTATATTTATTTATTTGTATGAGTTGTATTATCAACATATCCTTCCATTGTAATTTTAAAAATATTCGCCACTTCAACTTGGATCGTTCTTCAACAGTGGTATATTATTTTATTTTTCCATGCGATAAAACATGGAACGTTTGAAGAGACAAAAGGCGATTATCATTTATATCATAATGTAATGTAAGAACGGAAAATCTATGTGTCAACGGTATAGCAGAAGTACACATTAAAGATAAAACTATTAACCAGTAGTACGATACAAAGCGACCAAGTGAGACGATATTCTCAACTGTATACATGTGTCACGGTTCCTAACCGACACACCGTACAAGTTGACCAAATTCGGTCGAAATTAACCGGAACCGATTTGTTTACACATTTCAACTAAAAAATTATCCATGAAAAAACATGTTCGGCACCACTGGACTGCATCGAAACATTATAATTTGGTGACGTGCGTCGATCACCCGTCTATATTCAGACGAATAACATATTATAATAATTCATGTACCTGACCTAATGTATAAAGGTATTATATTATTTCGTTTACGTACAAATTTTTTTTCGTCATCGTCGGGAACATATTACATTAAATTATACAGTAGTAAGTGTAATAGTATTATAATGAAATCCGATTTTATTCATCGTGGTTTTGTTTTTTTCACGAATATACTGCACGTCGGCGTATATTTTGAAAAAAAAAATAAATGTTTTTTATTGTTTAGATTTCAACAGTCGTATAATGTGATGGTATCAAAAATCTTATTCGATAAAAATGGTATTTTAAATATCACGCGGGTGATATCCATACCAACGGTATTGAAAAGAACATCATTGTAAAACCAATACATTCCTCGCTCCGTTTAGGATCTAAAATATACAAGTACAACTTACACTAATACTGAACATCGTGTTAAATTTTCAAATATTTTGGCCGGGCCAAACAAATTTTATTAACATCATAAATCACAAAATATTATGCAAAATGCCGTAATATTTTCATTCAATGTTAAAATATTATCTACTAGAAGACAAAAAATGTTTCCTGGCGTGATATTTATGTTGCCTAGTATACTAGGTTAAAAATTCCATTGGAACACACTTTGTAGAGGTTAAGTGATAACACGGTTCTATTGATAACTTCGTTTATAGATCAGAGATATATAAACAAAGTAGTATTCATTATGGTGGTAATCGATTAGTATCAATTGTTTATATATTATTTGCCCGTAGATGGTTTATCCTCGCAGTACCCTTATCACCGTGTTATATCGTGGTCATCAAAATGTATAATTATTATTTTTTTTTAACTGGTATTGTTGGATCAAAAAAGATCCATGACTTTTCAACTTTTTTTCAATTAGATCGCACATTTTTCACTGTAAAAAGTACCTATATTTGATAAAAAAAAAAAAAATGTATCATTAGATGGAAAATATTCGTTTGAATACCTACATAGAATATAATAAGAAAAAAAAAATGTTTAAGTTAAAAGTAGTACAAATGTCGAGTCATTTTTGACCCGACAATACCAGTTACGTGAATACAAATAAGAATACCAGTTAAGGAATAAAATCGTCTAATTTACTGTCAAAATAATATCATTCATCAACATAATAACATTTATTGCAATTTCTTGCAATAAAAAATGTTTCGACTAGAATACTTATAATCCGATAATCAATTTCTCCAGGTTTCTGGTGGAAGTTGCTACCCAAAAAAATGATATTCACTCATGGTTCATTAGAAAGACATCTCTATGCACCCTTGGTACTCCCATTTTCAGTTTGGGGTTTGGTGCGTCCCTATTTTTTATTTGCCTATTCGTATCATGCAACGGATTAGCGTTTAGGTGCATATTTTATTTGAACAATGCATTTTATTATATGTATAGGTGGACACTAAACAAATATTATGCAAATATAAATAGGGAGGCGTTCCATATATCAAAAATCAATTGTGTAATGTCAATAGTTAAAATATCACAATAGCGATATTTTCTGCATATTTATTTTAGTTGTTTTGATGCTCCGTTGTTGTATGAATAGGATATTTTTCTGTGACTATAAATACCCTTCATAGCTTGTTTATTTAAATGTCGTTCAACCGGGAATTAGCAATCCCTAGCACATGAATTCAAAATACACCATTATGGTATCCTTGGGACTGAATATCGCACAGTAGATACTACGTAGTATAAATCTGAAATTTCATTTTTTTTTTTTTTTTTAATTCTGAGTGAACGAGGAATGTATTGTTTTTACAATGATGTTTATTTTTTATTTTTTTTTGTATGCAAATACTTTTTCTACCAGAAAGCATACTTCGATTATCAAGTATAGCACCTTTTCAAAAAAGAAATTTCCTCTGGGTGGTACTTTAAAGAGATAATTTTTGAAATTCTCATTAAAATTCTAGATAATAAGGAAAACCTTTAGGTTAAAAAAGATTGAAAGATTAAAAATAAGGTTGTCATTGGCAACCGTTTTTATTTATTATTTGTTATATTTAAGTTTTAATTATTTTAATTTTTTTTAAACAATCATTGTTATAATCATTTTAACATAATATGATATATACTATTTATTGTATTGTTGACAAAGCAACATTATTAACTGAACTCGGCCCAGAATCGTTTTTATTGATAGCAATGGTTTATCGTTGCTTAAGATATACATTCAATTTCTGTCTGTAGCCTAACTTCCCAACTTCCCACCTATAACAGTGGTTGCACCCACGTACGAAGTATGTCAGTCGTTTTTTTTTTTTTTTTTGAAGTAATTTGATTACAATTTTTTAAGAGATTGAACATTAACAATGGGACAAAGAGCACAAACAAAACGTTTGTACACAAGCCAGCCACTTGTAGCTGATTTGTGTATTTTCTTTTCGTTTTTGTATGCCTAGCTGATCCACGTCTTCATTTACTGTATTCATTCATCTCTCAGCTCAGTTCTCGTCCTTTCTCGGTTAAAATTCAGTTGATCGTTGCCTTTGTTCTTTCGACGGTCTCTCCCTTTAATTCCCAAGCCAATTATTTCTACGGTCTTATTAATACACACCTATCGTTTTTCTGTTAAAATATAAGTATTTTATATGGCCACCAATACAACGACGACAGAGAATTTAATTATTTTTTTCGAATTATATAGGTACTGATATAGTTGCTTATTAGTATTCGTAATTACTAGTTAATTATAACACACTGTTTATTATCGATACATGCGATGTGACATTTTTGTGAATTAGAGACGCGTGTCAAAAAAAAATAAATATCGTTTTGCCCTTCAACGTGTACCGTGTGAAAAATATCACTCCTTTATTTACGTTTCTCATACAAGTCAGTAGATTGTGTTTTTGATTATAAATACTGCGGTGTTACAACAATTTTTCGCTTTCTAGTAATTGTGCTCATCGTTATTTTAAGTACTATACATATATATTTAATATTTTTTACCCTCGTTTTTGTTTCTTTTTTTTCGTTAGACTGTTCAGAATTAGTAAAGTACTCGAGACGTGAAATGGAATATCTGCAATTTCGTTCCGGTGGTAAAATGCCTATTGTCGGCTACGGGTCATACCTGGTAAGTACAAGAGATCGAAACAACTGCAGGAGTTAGAAACCTGAATGTATTTCCAAAATCATAATTCTTATTATAAATGTGCCATAAAGGACACATCATATTAAAAACAATTAAGTTTTCCAAGAAAAACTGTAGGATTTAACTAGGAAAATGGACATTTTGGGAATCGACAATTAAACATTTTCTGAACATTCAACCAGCGATCCTTATCTATACGAAAATTGAGTGTAAATTTTATTTCGGGGGTATTTTTTTTTTTTATCGTACATTAAAGAATTATAAAACGCTAATATCAAAAATTGTTTTGGAATATTAAAACTTTTTATTTAATATTATTTAATATTTAAATTTATATTCTGTACATATATACTAAAACTATGTAAAATCATTATAAGTTGATTTTGATTTCAACAATCAACTCGTATTTTGAAATTCACATAACGAAATGTAATATTTTCCGAAAAATGTTGTCATGTTATCATGCATTGATTTTGTCAGGATTTTTCTCAACAAACGGGAAAAACGGGAAAGTATACGAAATGTAGGTATTAGTTGTAAAATATGTTGGCCTTTTTTTCCTGTGAACAACTTTTCTACAAGCAATTTTTCTCCAATTTACAATGATAGCACATTTTCTGAAAGGAAATCTAAATAGGAAGGTATTTAAGGGGGTTTATTTTCAATTTTCCTAAAAATTTTCTCAACAAATGTGAAAAACCGGGAAAAACGTAGGAAAACGAAAATCAGTATAATATTAAACAAATATTATTAAAGAAAATATATAATGTCTATTTAATATTATTTTACCATAATATGACATATATTATATTGTTGACAAAGCATATCACTATCAATTGAACTCCGTTCAGAATAGTTTTTTCGTCAGAAATGGTTTATCGATCCTTACAGATTCAAATTAATTGCCCCTCTATATCTTACCTTCCCAACTTCTTATCAATGACAGTAGCTGCACACGTCCTTATTATTCTAGGACACAATTTTTTTTTATAAGAGTATTAAAATAGAATTTTGACAAAAATCATAAACCTTAATATAACCTTTCAAATATGTATATATATAATTTAAGTTACTTCGCTCCGAAACTTTTTTCGTTAGTAACAGTTTTTCGTTGCTTACAGGTATAAATGTATTATAGCTTCTCGATCTCCTACTTGCAACAGTTACACACCCGTCCCCAGTATCAGCTATTTTTACATTTGTTTTGTTTCTATATTTGTTCAACGATTCAATAAAAGAATCAAATCGTATAATCAGTATAAGTAGATACTCAAAACCCGAATATATTAATCCGTTGCTAATCAAACGTCCTTTACTGCAGCCGTGTGTACGCACAACAAATATTTGACTACCCGATGCTACTGCTGCTGCAGGTAAACCAAGCTCCTTTCAATTATAATACTCTGACTCGCACCTAATGCAATTCTCACGAAGAACGTTTTTGTTCAATTAAGTATATAGGTATACACATTTATATATAATATTCTCTTTTTCAGAGTGTGACGTATAATAAATGCTCTCGTGTATCTTTTAATCTCATATAAATTTGAGTGCTGTTGACTGACGAACGGTATATAGGTATCATACATTATACTCGTGTATATATAGCGTTTCTCGAGTTTGTTCGCGAGTAAATACAGTACTTCAACAGTATACCTACTTATTCGAACATTTACGTATACGGTATAATATACTTACTGAATTCTTCCAAAAAATTTCGACTTGTCTTAAAATAAAACACGCCGGTTCTGGGTATTCCGCCGCTGCCGCCGCCACCGAATATACAGCAGCAGTGGCACCAGTGAGATATAAAGCTGCAAAAAAAACCAATGTTACACGATGATTATTATTTACGAAACGAGCAACAAAAAAAAAAAAATGAATACTATATATATATATCAATCATACATATCTCCGCTGACACCGCCGACGGAATACTTAGGCAGGTGGGTAGGTGAGTTTTTTTTTTCTTATATTTTTTAATGTCAAAAAGAAACCGCGGTGAAAGTTTTAGATACTTCATAAGAACGCGTGGATATGCCTTTGAGAAAGAAAGATAAAAAAGAAGAGGTTTGTGTTATTTACAACTGAAGGAACTTCGGGTTTTAAACTTATTACGTCTGGCAAACAACGATATTTTTATTAAAACAATTATTGTTGCCGATCAGTCAACCGTATACCCAGTAAAAACTGTTTAATAATAATGTAAAATCGTATATATACCGCAGTTAGTAGAAATTTATTTATTTTTTTTTTTTTTTCATATTTTTTAATGTCTGTATTTATTATTATTATTATTATTTTAATAAAAATCTTTCTTCTTTCGTAATTCTTTTTTTTTTTTTTTTTTGAAAGAGTTAAAAAGAAAAACGGTTGCGGAAAAATATTTTTAAAATAATATTATCCTGAGTTGCAAAAAAAAAAAAAAATGAAATATAAAAACGAAGGTCACCGTAAATAGAATATTTAATATTTATAACGTTTACATAATACAATGAATTCCGCTCAATGTGATCACTGGTTTATAGGATCGACCGTTTATTGAAATCAAAAACTAAAATCCAAAACCAAATCTTATGTTATTAATGTTAAATTAACTTTTTATTAGTATCACCAAATACCGAACAATTGAATCGCTTATATGAACATTCTTGTCGTTTTTATGGTATTGTATGTTTTTATTATAGTTATATGTATTTATATTGTATATTTTTATTGTGTGTTCCAAAAGTTACAGGTACAATGTACATACGTTCATATGTATTTAATTTTAAATATATGTATATTAATTGAATATATATTTAAATTTCAGGCTAATATAAAAATGAAATTAGAAGATTCTCAAGCACAATCGAAATTAGATAGCTTCTTTATTTTATTTTTAGTTAACGTATAAATAAAGAATCATTAAAAAAAATGTGTATGGAATCAATCGGTTAATAGAATCAAAATGACCTGAATCAATGTGATCGCATTAAGCAAAACTCACTGTACTATCTAAAACGTGTCAAAAACACACGTCTTAAGCCATTTCTTAGTTAAAACAAGCTTATACGAAATCCAATTCTATAAAATAAAGAAGACTTGTATTGTGCAACATTGGTTTTAGATTTTCGATATCACTATTACGAAATAAGTTATTCAGTTTTGAACAATTTAAAATAGGTATCAAATTTGTTAACAGTAATATATTTCTTTATCTTTAAAATAAATGAAAAATTAAAACTAACATTCCATAAATTAATGTTCTCTTTTTTATTTGGTGAACATTTGATTTCTTATTGCGCTAGTTGTTTTTTTTTTTTTATCACGTAAAATAGTTATTACAATCAATTTCAGGCGCTCTCTTAATATAAGGCTATAATATCTTCACTCCTTCCTATCACTTTTTGATAAAACTTCGAATTCAATTCATCTTGTACTCTGTCCGTCCATCCCTGTTCGTCGTTCCCTGTTCGTCGTTCATTGGGTCTCTCTTAGCGTTTGTTCTTTATCTAGATAGTTTTATCTCAGGTATATGAAACTATGCTGTTCGCTAACTCATTTTTACAAATTGTTTTTTGCAGGCTGTAGGCCTCGAATTAGAAGTAGCGTTGAACAAAGCCCTGGAAGCTGGATACAGATCAATTGACACGGGCAGTAATTATGGGAACGAACGAACGATTGGTAAAGTACTAAAAGAATGGATTTCGTCTGGCAAATTGACCAGAGACGAGTTGTTTGTCACCACTAAGGTAGCTTTCAATTTTTTGTCGTGATTTGAAAGCCTACCCCACAAAAAAAAAACCCCAAAACCTTAACTCTGTTTATTTTAGCTACCTTTTTATGGAAATCGCGCAGAGGATATAGACAAATATATTAAAAAATCACTAAATAAACTTCAGTTAAAGTACTTAGACATGTATATGGTACACACTCCGTTTGCTGTATTTAAAGACGGAAAAACTGAATACACTGAAATGCGAAGAGATGATAGTACGGATCACCTGAAAATATGGAAGGTAATAATTCGATTCTAAAGTATTCTGATCGAAATATTTTCTCATTATGCTATACCACAGTATATATTACTATTATAAACATGTGTTTTCGATACGTACGTTACTGTTCCTGTCTAAAATCTAAATTATCGTGTAAATAATTTAATGAATGAGGGGGTGAAATTTTTAACCTTGCGTCCGGGTGCAAAATCGAAACGACATGGCTTTGCTAGTGCACATCGCCGCGATCTTTTCACCACCGGTTAATAATGATCCACAAACCACTTTGGAATAAAATTCCTTTTTCCGATCGATAATAAATTTTATTAGAGTAGTCTAGAGGTGATCTAGGGGTCATATCTAAAGTTTGGTAGTAATCGGAAGAATCTCATACCAGTTTTTTTGAAAGGGATTTATTGATATCAAACTACAGAGGGAACCTGTGTAGGGTTTCAAGCCAAATTTGTTGGCATTAAAATCACTTTCTAATCACCAAATCCCATTAAAGTATAATTTATCCAAAAGTCAGAAGGAGGGGGTGTATTTAATATAAAATGCTTCTAATAGATCTATGCATAATAGTGAAGATCCCACCAATGTACGTTGAAAAACAACGGTGCTTGTTTTCAAACCAAAAAATGTTTCGCAGAGAATAGTTGGTAGCGAATTCAACGGCAATGAAACGATGGCAGCGAAAAGTTGACGGCAAAAGATATAGACCCTAATAATATTATCTGACTAATGATTAAATATTATAGTTCAGTAGAAAGATTATAAACTACAATAATATTTATATTTGCAAAAACTTCAAAAAGTTATAAAAAATAAAATATCATACTTAAATAAATAGTTTCGAACACGAAACATTTTCTTAATATTTATTTTAAAAAATTATAGTTATATTTTTCATTTTAAATTTAAAGAAAAAATAAAAAAAAAACTGAATATATTTGCAGTCGGAAGGTAATCTAATAATTTTAAAAAAAATATTGAACAGAATAAAAGTTATTTCAAGTGTCAAAGAACACCTTGCATATAGAAAATTAAAAATGTGCAATATGTTTACAATTTGAGTACTAATCGGTTTAAAGGGATTTTGTAGGCGATGGAAGACCAAGTAGACGCAGGATTAACTAGAGCTATCGGACTATCGAACTTCAACGTCCGGCAAATACAAAAGATACTGGACCATTGCCGGATCCGACCGGACAACGTCCAGAACGAAATTCANCGAGTCTGGGTATGACTGCCTGTCGAAAATTAATGGGGTTGTCTTGGATGTAAATATCTATACGAACAACAGTAAACTAACTTAACTAATAATATGTTGATCAAATATTTTACAAATAGCAACGAAAAGTTACCCGAAATGTTGGAAAACGATGTAGTAGTGGAGGTAGCGAAAAAACACAGAAAGACTCCGGCCCAAGTGCTATTGCGGTTCTTCGTCCAGAACGGTGTGTCCGTCATACCTAAGAGTACAAATCCTCAGCGGTTGATGGAAAACATTCGAGTAATTTAACACAAACTATACACAAATTACACGTTCAATAATTTCTCTGTGTTTTCTGCAAAAAGATTTTCGATTTTGAACTGGACCCAGAAGACGTGCGAGCTCTACGAAGCCAGGACGCGGGCGAAGGAGGGCGTATCGTCCGATTTTTGTTCTTCCCTGGGTAAGTGGAAATCGAGCAGATCTCATGATAATGTTGTATTGGACTTTTTTATTATTAACATTTTACATATTTGCATATCAAATTATATTTCGTCTTATTTTACTTTTTAGAATCACAGAACATCCGGAATACCCATTTCCAATTCAGTTTTGAAGACGTTTTGCTATTATACGCCAACAATAATTCTGTCGAATTCAACTTGTGAAATACTTAATTACACTGTATAGTAGGCGTATTATAAATATATCTATTTATAATCATAAAAAATATTATATGTATTTGTGCATTTGTATCGTTGTTTTTGTGGATGTTAAACAACAAATTGTATTTACTTTATAGCTGTTAATATTAATAATGTTATTTTATAATGTTGCAGTTTTGCTTAATTTTAGTTGGGTATTCCATATTCAATGTGTAGTTTTACAAAAAGACAGAAATATTTTTATTTTTTTTTCCTTCGCTGGGTATATAGAAATTAAATTTAGAGTTCATTAAAGGAGATGCTAGTGTATGTGAAGTATATAAGGATATTAGAGGAATATTTAGAAGGTATGAAACAGAGTAGCTTACCACACTCGCTTTGGATGATATTGATTGATGGGGAATATAAAAACACTCTCAATACAACGTATAACGTATTGTAAGATCAATAACGAAAACAAAACAAATATACACGTTTGAGTAGATTTTCAAGTGATTGAAAAGTATTAGATTTCCCCCTGTTTTTCTACAACCAAGTTTTTGAATTTCAGTGTCCCCTTTTAATTTCACGGGGCATTGTCAACACTCGAATGACCCGCTCAAATAATACCGTTCACTGTACTTGACTTTTATTGTATTATTTAATATACAGTATCTAGTGCATGATTTGTTTTTTTTTTTTACACGCTGCAGAACTCCCGAAGTAGGTACCTAAAAGTCGTTTAATATTAAAGACGTTTGCTACAATAAACCAAAGCCATTTCGTCAATGAGTATGTCTATCGCTGTAACATACATATACTCGTATGATCGAAATATAACTCGTCATTTTTGTTACGGTTGATGTAGTACAACTTTAAAGGAATTGAATATGTGCGTTTAATAATTAGTGCAGATGTTTACAGTTCGTTTAATTATGTTCTTCATTTGAATTTTACGCCAAATCCTACAACCACAAAGTCCATAATGCAGCATGCCCCTTGGAGAGGAGAATCACGAAACTTGTCAATAATTAAATGAATCCGATGAAATAATATTTAATTTATTTTGGGATAGTTTACACATGACCTGTGTTAACATATCTCGGACGAAGTAAAACATTAATTAAATTTTACGTTTACACAAATAATCTTAACAATATGAATATTACTATGATGATACATTTATTACTATAATAAAACTATGTTTCTTTTTTATTACCTATATCCATAAACATGGTCAATTTTAATGTTTGTGCAGTGTCGAGCTTTCGTGATACGTGATAAAACACTTATAATGCAAAAACATATACCACAAATTACTTAGTGTCAATAATACTTATTGTCTGTCTACTATTTTAAGCAGCATAGTTAGGCAACCAACTACACAATTTTGGGAGACCATGATTAAGTATGTCACCAAAATATTGTAGATTATTTCAAAGACTCATAACATACTTACAGTATTTGATGATAGATATCCGGAAATAACTGTTTGTATCCAACCACATAATATCGAACAGATACATCAAACAAATCGAAATCAAACATTATAATATAATGTTAATATATATTTGCACAAAACGTTTTCAGTCGTATAGTGCTGTAAGCAAATCCCTCATCATGATCATATTATATGACTATACAAATAGGTATAATACTCATGTTATACAGAGTGATTAACATAACTTAAGACGTATGAGTATCAAGAAAAGAGAAAAGCCACAATCGGGACCCTTAAAGGGGTTAGAACAGGGATGGGGAAGATACTTGAAAAAAAGTATCTATACCCTGTTTCAAAAGAGAGCATACCACTTTTGCGACCAGTTTTTGTTCAGCGATGAGCATTCCCATCAGCGGAAGTAAGAAACGTGTTTCTTAACATGTCTATGGTCGTGACCGATGCTACCTGATGGAGATGCCCGCCACCGAACGAAAACTGGTCACGAAAACGGTATGTTTTTCTTTGAAACAAAGTATAGATACTAGATACATTCTACATTTACCAAAAGATACTTGATAGTGGATATTACTTTTTCCTTCCTTTTAGATACAAGATACTAAATACTGTAACTAAAATACAAGATATATTAAAAATAAAAAAACGTGTAGTATATTCGCCTATGATGTCAAGTTTTAACTTTGTTTTTAAGGAAATAAAAAATAAAAACATATTACATATATTGTGAAAAAAATAATACTCTATTATTATATTATTAAGCAAAATATGAATATCAGAATATATAATACCTACAATTTCATATAATCACAAAAATGTAACCGTTTAAATGTAATTAATATAAATAACTTTAGAATGGAAAAATAAATGAATCATGATTTGTATCTAGTATCTAGAATCTTAACAAAAAAAAGATACAAAAAAATTGATACAATTTATTAACGTTAAAAGATACAATATATAAATGTATCTAAGATACATATCTTAAATACTGTCCATCCCTGGGTTAGAGTATCAAAAAATGATCTGCTCAATGTACCAACTAGATAAAATTTCCTTGTTACATAGCTACAAGATTTCTGGTAGAAAAGTTACTCACAGACACATCATAGTATAATCAATAGACCGATCCTTTGCTACGCTTTGAATATAAAACAGTCAGTTAAAAGCTGGTTACGTAGTTACAAAAAAGTGTTATTTGTTCTTATTAAAAAATGAATGTTTAAAATATTCAATAGCTAGTAATAATAATTCTCCTATTTACGAATTTTAAAATGTTCAGACGTTATATGGTTATATTAATACCACCTTAGCAGTTTAACTGATTCTAAAATTTAATGGATATATGAATTTAAAAAAAAATAGACTTAACCATTAGTTTTCGACCAGTTAAAACGCATAACTGTAAAAAACTTTCTTTGACGACAAAAATAATAATCTGCCTATAGTTACCTAGGTTAAATAAAACTGTAAAAGTAACTTTGCTTTTTACTAAAATCAACATTTTTAACCGTTTTATGTCCTGCACCGCCACACCTGGTATACACTATACACCCAATACAATAGTAGTTGTATTGTAGCAAAAGCTAACGAAAGAATCAGTTTGTCTATATTCGAAAAAGTCATCTGGTTGTACTCGAAGAACCAAAAATAATCGGACAAACGAAAAACTCAAAATCATTTAGTTACCCATTATTTTCATAAAATAATCTTTGTCGATAACGAAACCACTGGGTTGCGACAATAGTCTACTGAGGGGAAAACAATAGATTACACAAAATGTCATATCATCCAGTTATTGGGATTTAAACGAAACGGTGTAGACGCGTATATAGCATGAATAAAACATAATATTGTATTTACAGTAACAACTGATGTTTTTAAACGCGTCAGATCGTCAATATTGACCTCTCCTCCCCCTACCCCATTTTCTTTTTAAACGGAAATAGTTATTCTCCGTCGTCCTTTGCAGAAAAATCGCTGAGAAGTTTCCGGCGTAATCCGTGTGTCCGCGTGGACGGGAAATTGCGGATGATATCTCGGAAAATCGATTTATGTTTTTGTTTTTTATTTTATTTGTTGTTTTTTTATATGTATCATTCTCTCGGTTATTCCGAGTACACCGTCAAAATAGAAGAAACAAAATCGAACCGGAAGCAACCAACGTATGTTCAATTTCGCGCGCCTGGCGGAATATAGAAAACCGTTTGTTTCGTAATATTTCCCACAAATTCGATAAAATTGTATATTATAGCGTACTTTTTGAAAAATTTACGAAAAACAAAAACTCAAAAATGCAGTCTATTAAAATAAAATAAAATATACTAAAGAAAAAGAGCTTATATTATTGATGGGTGTAGGTACTACTGCAATTGGTGGGAAGTTAAAACTACTAGCGTATTAATTACGAGTTTTTACGTCGTAATTGCAAATTTATTCACACGGTTAAAATATTATATACTTGTAATTATCGATTGTCATATTCGTGTGGTGATTATTATTATTTCTTTAATCGAATCCATCGTGTGAAAATCGTTGTCCCAGAACGTATTTCCAGATCAGTATGTAATCTATTTTTAACCAAATTAGTTATTATATATTGCACTAATATAACATGGGAAATAGCTGTCAAGCGCTTTTTATTAATATTTCACTACGTTTTAGTCACGGATTTATAGTGTGTTAAAAGCAACAGAAGAAACGACACAATGGAATATCTGCGATTACGGTCCGGTGGTAAAATGCCAATAGTCGGCTACGGTACATATCTGGTAGGTCAGTCGAAATTTGATTAATTTCCTATTATACCTGTATACGAATCAGCAGCCCTCTTGTTTTATTTTTTGGAATTAATTTGTAGACTACGGGACTTGAATTAGAAATAGCTCTGAACAAAGCACTAGAGGCCGGATACAGATCCATTGACACAGCCAGCGGTTACGGGAACGAACGATCAATCGGAAAAGTACTAAACGAATGGATTTCGTCCGGCAAAGTAACCAGGGACGAGCTGTTCGTTACCACTAGGGTAAGAATTCGGTTTTTAATATCACAAATCGAATATGGGGTAGAAAAAAAAATTATAATTTGAATTCATTTGCAGCTCCCTATATACGGAAATCGCGCAAAAGACGTGGAAAAATACATTAAAGAATCTCTAAAACAATTTCAGTTAGATTACATCGATATGTATTCGATACACACTCCGTTCGGCGTGTTTCAAGGTGACACTACCGACTATACCAAGATGCAAAGAGATGACAGTACGGACCATTTGAAAATATGGAAGGTGAAAATAATAAAATTGTATAATATTTTACTGAAAATATGCTGATGTTTTGGATCATAAATGTTTTTTCATAATACATAATTTAAAACGGATTTCGTAGGCGATGGAAGACCAAGTGGACAAGGGTCTGATCAGAGCTATCGGTTTGTCGAACTTCAACGTCCGGCAAATACAGAAGATACTGGACCATTGCCGGATCCGACCGGACAACGTCCAGAACGAAATTCATCTGTACCTTCAGACTCCAGAACTCATACAATTCTGTCAGAAAAACGAGATCACCGTGACCGGATACTCGAGTCTGGGCATGAAAGACGGTAGAAAACTTTTGGGATTCTCTTGGGCGTAATTATATATCTGAATGACAATAGTTTCATTGACTTTACTAATAATATGTTGATCAAATATTTTACAAATAGCAACGAAAAGTTACCCGAAATGTTGGAAAACGATGTAGTAGTGGAGGTAGCGAAAAAACACAGAAAGACTCCGGCCCAAGTGCTATTGCGGTTCTTCGTCCAGAACGGTGTGTCCGTCATACCTAAGAGTACAAATCCTCAGCGGTTAATGGAAAACATTCGAGTAATTTAACACAAACTATACACAAATTACACGTTCAATAATTTCTCTGTGTTTTCTGCAAAAAGATTTTCGATTTTGAACTGGACCCAGGAGACGTGCGAGCTCTACGAAGCCAGGACGCGGGCGAAGGAGGGCGTATCGTCCGATTTTTGTTCTTCCCTGGGTAAGTGGAAATCGGGCAGATCTCATGATAATTTTGTATTGAACTTTTTTATTATTAACATTTTACATATTTGCATATCAAATTATATTTCGTCTTATTTTACTTTTTAGAATCACAGAACATCCGGAATACCCATTTCCAATTCAGTTTTGAAGACGTTTTGCTATTATACGCCAACAATAATTCTGTCGAATTCAACTTGTGAAATACTTAATTACACTGTATAGTAGGCGTATTATAAATATATCTATTTATAATCATAAAAAATATTATATGTATTTGAGTGGACTCGTCGTCATTGTTGCACATGCTAAGTTATATTTACGTTTTAATTGTTATTAATAATAATATTAGCGTAATTTTATATTATTGATGTTTAATAGTGTTGTTTTGCTAAATTTATTTGTTCAAAATATGATTATACCTAGGACATAAATGGTTAAAGCATTTGATTTTTGGTGTATTTCTAGCTGTTTTTGCCGGTTGGTGTGTAGTTGATAAACGTATTGTGTGATTTTCATTTTCAATAAAGAAGTCAACAATAATTTCGATACAAATTCATTCGGTTTCATCACCGTGCACGTGAAAAATGCAAACAGTTTATCTCCTAACATCCAAGTTCCAGCACCCTAAATAGTCGTACGAATTAAAGTATTAACAAAAATGACACTTTAGTGGTGGGAACAGTGGTGGAGTGGGTGTATTTTACCCGTACAAACAGGTGGAAATTGAGAAAAGAAATACATTTTTGAATACATTATAAAATGAAAAGATCGTAACGAAATAACGTTTAACCCATCCCGAAATGAAACAGATCCAAAACAAACGAAATATTATTTCGCTCCAAAAATCACGGTTCTGTATGTTATATTATTCATATATTCATATATATATTGCCTACAAAAACCACTTACTAAGCGCATGCTTATTAAATATTCTCTCTGATCCTGTTTGGCTTCGGATAAAATACATACTGTGAAACATTTCGAGTTAATTTTTACTACTCGTGTACGCGTAGTTTACAACAAACGCTCATGGACCCGTAAATAATTTGTAAGTTTATAACTAATTATTCATAATCAATTATTTATAATTCGTATGTATGGATTTCATCGGAGTATTAATAAATCCCCATGTCTATGTATGTTTTAAGTCGTTACGGACAATTATTATTATTAACTTAGCGGAGAGAATTTTACCCTCAGGTAATTTACTCTAAGTATCTGAAGATCTCGGCTTAGTCCAAAAATCCATATTTTTGTTTAGTCTACCCAGTGGTCTTTCACTGGTTTTTCTATTTTTCATTATGCCATTTAACATCCATATACGTCCCCTAACTTGATCATTTTTCTCATTTTATGTGTTCTTTTCCGAAAGGTTCTTTTATTTTGGCATTTCTTCTCACTTCATATTGATCCGTATAATCATTTTGTTTTTTTTTGGTCTACATATATGTCTACATTATGTCTTGAATTATGCTTATGTTGATGATATGTTGTATATATCAGTGTGACATTAGGACTATTAATTTACAAATGGGGGGAAGGAGCTAAACATAGTAAATTTTAAAAAAAGACGTACATACTTCGCACGTGGGCCACTGTTGTAGGTCAGAAATTGGGATGATAATAGAAATTGAATATACATTTGTACGCAACACTTAACCATTGTTAACGGAAAAAACTATTCTGAACGGAATTCGGTTAATAGTGTTGCTTTGTCAACAATATATATATATCATATTATGGTAAAATAGTTACATATGTATTATATACGATTACTACTCTATTACTACTTCTATTTTCTTTAATAATATTTATTAATATTGTACCTATTTTTCTATTTATCAAACATTTTTTCCCGGTTTTTCCTATTTATTATAAAAAAAAGCTTAAGGTTATACTAATATCTACATTTTTTACATTATCACGTTTTTTTTACCGGTTTTTCCTATTTATTATGAAAAGAGCTTAAGGTTATACTAATACCTACATTTTGTAGATTTTCACATTTTTTTATCGAGTTTTCCCACTAATTGGAAAAATATCTGGGAAAAATCAAAAAATTACCTCCTTATAGTACCACCTCAGTCAGATTTCCTTTCAAAAAAGGATAATATAACAAAAGCATAAATAAATAATTTAAAATTATTAAGTGGTAACAAATCGTTGCTTCTTTGGTTTATATGGTTTCTCTTTAACATCAGACTATGTCTATGGCGTTGTTATTTACATTTATAATATCCTCTTGTGTATCCGCATTTATTACATGAAGCATTTTTCTTGAGTTTTTTTTACAAAATATATAATTGTGTAGTACATAATATATTTCTACCTGGTGATAAGCAAAAGTATTACAAATATGCAATGATTATTGTTTTATTAATAGTACATTATTTCAAATGCTGAATGGTTTATGTTATGATTTATGTGTTACACCTGTACTAGGATTAAGTGTTCCCATGTTTGTTCAAATTTTTCAATATATTTTGCAGTAGGTTTGTTGTACCAACCTGCTAAACAAACCGTACATTTATATTTTTCAGCGACCGTTTTAGATATTTTAGTATATATTTTACTAAAGGTAGAACAAAAATAAATAAATAAAAATACGACCGTCGAATATAAATATTTTAACGGGTATATAATTACAGTTACGGTGGCGGCTGTTTGCCGCACAGTTTTGAATAATTGATTAAAACCCTCAACGTTCGAACAGAGAAATCGATAAATACCGTCAAAAGTTATAGACATAAGATGATAATTATCATTATAGGTACACGTGATCGAAGCGCAAAAACTTTGCTATTAAATTATACAAAACGTCTTTGTGGTACGGTCCCGTTTGAATTCTGCGTTTCGACGACGACCGCCATAATCGAAATGTATAATTTATACACCCGAAATAATTGTACTTACATACGAATTTCCAATATATTATGCGACGCGGCGGTTTGTTAATCATACACGCGTAGCGCGAAATACTATAATAATGAATTTCTGGAGGAAGAATATCTTAACTTTTCGATTTCGGATTTCGCACGTCGCCGTGACGGCGTTTAAGATCAGGCGGTCGGCGATCGAACGAAAAATAATTATTCTCCAGCGGAAATCGAATCACTTTCTTCAAAAACCACATTATACGCCATATGAATAAATAAAATCTACTAATTTGCGTTTAATCGTAAGTTTTCAGATAAGGTGTACGGTTTACAACAGAAATCCAATAAAGAATGAGTTTCCTTGCCTTTTTACGATGGCCTTGAAATTTTAATTTACCGCAGAAACATACTAAATAGCATGGTGTAAATGTGGTATTATTTTAATTTTATTTTTTATTGACTATCTAAGTCATCTCATCTCTACTCAGAGAGTTCAGGGGATAAGTAATTCAATTATAATCCCAAAACAATATTTGCATTCTTGTAGAATTTGAGCTAAACGATAGATAATATACAATCGAAAAATTCATATAAGCTTGGTCAAAAAAAAAAAAAATAAGGATTGTTCAGTATTTTTTTTTTTTTTGTTATAAGAATTTCAATATCAAATTTTTACGATTATCGTAAATATTACGGCATTTCAAAACATGTATAACCGAACTCCACCCAGAATCGCTTTTCGTTAGTAATTATTAATCATTGCGTACAGACGTATACATAAGTTCCTCTCTATTATCCTACCATCATGACTTCTCGCCTACAACAGTGGCCCACCCAGCGTACGAAGTATGGCCGTCTTGTTTTTTTTTTGAAAATCAAAATTTGTCTTTTTCACCGTGCACACGCGTCTATTACCCCGAAAAGTATTTTATATTTATACGGACAACATATGCATCCATGCATGAAACAAATATGACTGGTGCGTGTTGAAAGGACGAAAAAACAAATTATTCGAAACGATAATACCTACATTAAATATTTTAAAACCATCGAATTCTTTAAAAGTCATGAATCATATAGCAAAGGGAGAGGGCAGTATAATACTCACACACCTATAATACAGTCCCTTAATAATTTGGCTCTTATAAACCGAAAACCGTGGTTTATTTATTTATTACCATTTTCAAAGGGGTGAAACCTGTCGCCGTTGCACCGTTTGTTTCATCCTTTAACAAAATTATATGTTATTATTATAATATAGTATAATTATTATTTGTCCTTGAATATAAATTATTAATGTATTACTGTTTAATTTAAGATATTTTCGTGTGACTTGTCCGTGGCTATGATCACTTCGGTTTTCGGCGTACTCGGGAAAACATTTATGATGGAATATCTAAAACTGAGTTCGGGCGGAAACATGCCGATTATTGGCTACGGGACGTGGAAAGTGAGTATTTATATTAAATAATAAGGAAAAAACCTCGCCAGATATTACGAGAAAAGATTTATAGATAATAAAAATAGACATAATATCTATTATGGAGTAGATGAAGAAAAGAAAAAAACGGTCAAGGACATACGGAAAAATAGAGGTGGATGTAGCTCAGCTAAGGAAAGGATAAAGTCTTATGCGAAGAAGATTCTACGAAAAATTATACTTGAGAAATATAGAAATTAAAAATAATTATAATGTTTTTAAATTTATTCTTTTAGTTTCAGTATTTTACATTAATTTCGTTTCTCAAACTGTAGACCATTTAAAAGTGAACAGCAATTTTATTTATGGTTTTATTCCTAACTTAAAAATGTCCAGTTTAAGTGTAATAGTTTTAGTATTGTTGTTGTAGGTTAAGGGTGGTTCTTTGGAAGACGCTTTGAACGAAGCTCTAGAATGTGGCTACAGGCACATCGATACAGCTACGGTTTACGAAAATGAACACGTCATCGGAAAAGTACTAAACGAATGGATTTCTTCAGGAAAAGTAACCAGGGACGAATTGTTTATAGTCACTAAGGTAAAACAAAAAATATAATACGAATTAAATGACAAAAAAAATTATAATATTTTACAATTGTTACAATTACAGCTCCCTGGTTATGCACATCACCCCGAGGACGCGGAAAAGGCCCTGAAAAAATCCCTACAAGACTTGCAACTAGACTACGTTGATCTGTACTTGATTCACACGCCATTTGGAGTAAAACCTGGAGAAAATATGAATTTTTCTACCATGTATCCAGACAACAGTACGAATTACTTACAAACTTGGGAGGTACGAAATATAACCGCAATAATATACGATTATTAATGAATTTTCAAAATAATTCGATAATAAATCACCTTCATTTCGTCGCTGCAGATAATGGAGAAACATGTGGAGTGCGGTCGAACGAAGGCGATCGGTTTATCAAATTTCAACTCAAATCAAATTCAAAGGGTGTTGGACAACTGCACAATCAAACCAGACAATCTACAAGTAGAACTTCACCTGTACCTCCAACAGCCCGAACTCGTGAAATTCTGTGAGGACAACGGAATCACTGTTACCTCTTATTCTACTCTGGGCACCAAAGATGGTAGACACATTTTAGGAATTCCCTGGAGGTATAAAGAAATAAACGTAAATTTAGTATTTTTCAATATTTGCAATGAATCGTGATGAAGCTATTGAAATACCAAAATAAGAATGTATTTTAGATCTCTAACGTAGCGAGAGAACTATTGGTTTTACAATGCTGCTTATTTTTTTTTCTTTGTTCTTTGTTCTAGTCTGTGGACACGTTTTTTCCTAGTAAACTTGTTCCGATTTTTACATATAGCTACTTTTCTGAAAGATTACGTTGTTTAAATTGTACTTTGAAAGAGTCATTTTTTGATTTTTGATGCCATTTTTTAAATAAAAGAACTTAAGTGAGAAAAACTGTAGGAAAAAGTATAATTTTATGATTTCGTTATTCTATAAAAACACGAACGAATTTTTCTACCAGAAAAAATGATTTAATCGAAAAATCACAAAATACCTTTTTTTTTTTTTTTTTTGATTTAATTTTTCACAATATCTTCGACAACACTTTTGAGATATATTTGAGCTTTTAAGGAATTTTAATTTTTTGGAGTTTTTTGCTGCAATTCGGTTATAAATACCCTTAGAAACTTGAAACTTGATAATAAACTTATATTAAACTTATTTAGATGTGGTAAATTTTTTAAAACTACAGGACGACTTTTTTTTTTTTAATTAGCGTTTTGAAATCAAATTTAAACTAATAAATAAATAAATCGCTATTAAATTACGCACTTCAAGTTGTGTATCAACAAACTGCGCTCGGAATCGTCTTTTGTCAAGCAATGGTTTATCGTTGCTTACAGATATAAATAGAATTACCTTATGCATCCTACCTTCTCAAATTCTCACCTACAACAGTGGCCGCTCCCATCCCCAGTATCAGCTCTTTTTTTTAAAATTCATCAGTATTTCAATATTTGTACCGTAATTTCAACCTAACGCGTTGGGTTCAAATTTATAAAAACTAAGGACATTTGATATTTAGCAACACGTGTTTTTCCATATTTCAGCAAAGAATTACCGGAAATGTTAGAAAACGATATAGTAGTGCACGTGGCCAAAAAATATCTTAAGACTCCAGCCCAGATCCTGTTACGATTCGTCGTCCAGAGGGGCATTGCCGTCATACCCAAGAGCACGAATCCGGGACGGTTAGCTGAAAACATACAGGTATTTTTATATTATTATTATTATTATTATGAATACGATAACCACGGAGTGTGATATTTTCGAAAGGTTTTGGACTTCAAGTTGGACGAGGAAGACATGGAGGCACTACGGGAACAAAATATGGGGGAAGCAGGACGCATATTATGGTTCGAATTCTTTCCGGGGTATGATTAATCGGTCAAAGTTAATTTACTTTAGAAATATCGCTTGAATTTGTTTTCGTTAATTTAAAAGTTGTATTTTTATGAATTTGTATTCGCTCTCTCCTGTGATGACTGCGTTTTTATTTTGCAGGGCCAAAGACCATCCCAATTATCCATTTACGAAGGAAACGTCATCATAAAATAATAGAATTCGACGAGAAATTAGTTTGAATTTACACTAAAATGTAAAATATTATAGAAATATGTAGATCTGCGAGCATTATAAAAATTACTACTCTTATAATTAAAAGCTAAAAGGACAAGTATTGTGACGAGATGTAATATTAATATTAGAATAAATAATAAATAATAACGTAGTGTTATAATACGTTATATACAATTTTTGTTTTGCAATAAAACGTGTATACCGTTGTTATAATACCAATAGGAATTTCCTGTTAATTTTAATGTTTTAACTTTAGTAGAAAATGTTATTATTATGAAAAGAATAATTATGAGTGCGATGAATAATAATTACGCATCACTGCATGCGTTGTTTATGTTCTTCAGTCAACAGCATTTTTTTTAAATTTATATATAATTGAATTTCATAACTAATTTGAAAAATATCAAAAACCTAAATGTTTTTACGCTAATTCGTACCGCCTCAACGATTTCCATCGATACCTCTGAGGACAGTGATGACATTTGTAGTAGTTTGTAAATATTTCGGGCTTCCACCTTCGTCGGTGGATCTAACTGTCACATGCCACATAGAAGAACAGTTAAGGAGTAGATGAAAGGACATCTGGGAAATTTGTAACGGGCTCACTTGAAGGGGTGCCCGTAAATAGTTGACTCTCTTGTTTGAAAGAAAATAAAGTTCCGAGATCTTTGAGATTTTGTACTGGGCCCATCAAGAAAGTTGACGAGAGATAAACCCTTTTTGGACTTTTGGTCTTAACTTCTTTTGATTTTCCTGGACAACTGAGATGGAGTAAAGGATTCGAAGATACAATTCGTTAATCGGTGTTCCGGTCTTGAATTTCTGGATCATATGTTTACAATTAAAACAAAAAATATGAATTTCTGTCAAATTTCAACATACAAGTATATTAAAATTCAACAACTTTAATAATATTACTATGAATATTATAGGCGTTGAAAAATGAGTTGAACGAGACTCTAAAGTCTGCGGGACCCAAACACGATGTCACAGATGCCAGATACAGAAACAAATACATTATAAGAAAAATGTTGGATGAATGAATATCATAGGGCTGAGTGACTAGAAATATCTAAGTCTAAAGGATATTTAGTACTCTGTAGTCGCCGAATCATGTGTTTAAAAATCATAAAATAAAATCAGGTTCAACTTAAAAATCGACAACCAGTAAAATTTCCTAAGGAATCGCAGCATACGTATGCGTTTAGTATAATATTGTCATATATATTATCATAAAAATGCAGATAGAAATTTTAAAACCTTCTTTTTTCTCTGTAGATACCTATACATTTTCTAAACGCTTAATATTTCCACAAAAATACACACGATGCATTCATAATAATATCATATGAGTACATTTTAAATTGTCTGAACGTTTTGAGTGATTGTTGGGAATTGTTGCAAAATAACGTATGCATATTATTTATAATTATATGTTACAACATTGTGATTTGCAATAGCTTTATTTGTTACGATTTTTTTCTATGATACTAATAATATAATAATGAGTATCCTGTTTGACCGTTTCACTTACAGTATAATAATGTAAGCCATGGACTTATGCGAAAACTTAAGATATTTTACTTAGGATGATCTTTATTTAAAAACTTTATTATTATTTATAAGTTTATTACCTTACCTTCTTCGCAAATAATTTGTAAAAGAAATTTTCTACCCCAAAGTCTATATTAAACAGATTGATAAATTCTTTAAAGCAACCTAATTTTGAAGCATTTATGCTTGTCATGTGAAAAAGATGTACTAGTATAACTTAATAACGATGATATAAACAATTAAGGTATAACTAGTGAACATTTAAAAGAAAACGTTTGTATTAATTTTAAATTCTGAGTGAAGCGAGAAATGCAATAGTTTTACACAATGTTGTTTATTTTTTTTTTTTCTGTGGACAACTTTTCTACCTGCATTCGCTCCGATTTACAATTATAGCACTTTTCTGAAAACAAATCGGACTGAAGAGGTACTAAATAATATGTTTAATACATATGTAATTATTCACTGTATTACCCGGCTTCGCCCGTGGATAGTTTTGTAATGTAAAATATTTGAATACCTATTATTTTATATTTCACTCGGTTTTTTTTCCTTTCATACATGTTACAAACATTTAAATATGGTTTTTATTTCATTCGTATTACTGTGGTATTCCATAACAATAAATTTCATCCGTGTTACCAAGGCCGGCATTATGATTTCCAAGGCCCTAGATAAATATATTTTTTTGAGACCTTTTATTTTTAAGCGTACCACTCCTTTCATCTAATAACTGAAATAATACCCAATACTTGGCCACAACCAATAAATACTGGCCAGGAAATACTGTTTAATAAGAACGCGCGTGTACGTGTTTTTTCCAAAGATATCGTTACATTTCTAAAGAAAATTAGTATTCCAGTTTTACGCCTATTATAATTATGCCACTCTTTTTCATTGGTCTACAAGCACGGAGCTTCTAAAAGTGCGAGGCCCTGGACGTAAGTCCTACCTCTCTTACCCTGACGTCAACCCTGCGTGTTACTATGGTAATTCATAAAAAAATATAAATAATATCTTTATATACTTTTATGTGCGTATTTACCGATTATTTTAAAAATTAATAACTCGATTGTTAATACGTATTAGCGATGGATTATTATTATTATTAATTAATCCCCTTAAATGCAATATTTTTTTTTTAAATCCTTTTTTTATTTTGCATTTAAAGTATTAGAGAAACCACTATTCCAAATTCCTTACTTTAGATTCTAAGTGGAACGAAAAAGCTTATGATTTTACAAAGACGTTTAATTTATTTAATTTTTTTTTTCTGTGGACAACTCCTTTACCAGAGAACTTGCTCCGATTTTTACAGGTAGCATCTTTTCTGAAAAGAAATCGGTATGGGAAGGAACTTTAAAGAGTTCAACAGAGGTGAAAAAACAGGAAAATCACTACATTAAAAATATATTATTAAAGATAATATATAATGCCTATTTAATTATTTTATATATATATATATATATATATATATATATACACCGAGAATAATGTTATTTATGTTGTATACGATTAATGGTGTAATTAATAAATAATTCTTAATGACTGTAAACTTAAGTTTACTATAGTTATAGTAGTGTTATTGTGAATTTGTCACCTGTGTCTACTTAACGGGTAGTATATCCAAAAATATATTCTTGTTTTTTTTTTTTTTTTTTGTTTTTATTTTTTATTTGTGTAAATAATAATATTTAAGTAGAGATCATTAGATCACACATTATCAGAAGAAAAAAACAAATATACTAATATTTTTTTTCAAATTAAATAATCTAAATTTTACCTCGCGTTTAGACTTTCAAAAGTGAATTTTTAGATTATTTTAATAAATCAACCCTTTTAACTACTCTCTATTATATTTCTAAGAGTTAAAAATATGTTTAACTTATTCTCCATTTGATTAATAATTACCAAGGGGATAGTTATATTTATCTAATGAGTTACAGTAGTATATAAAGGTATGTCCTGTAACCGCCACCATCACTACTATAGTGGCTGTGATCGTGCTGGTGATGGTGGTGGTACGGTTCCAGAACATACCTTTATATACAACTAGTTACACTTGATATGGCTTTAAATAAAATAATTTTTACAGCTATTCATTTTATAGTTAAACGGGACTAGTTCAATTTACAATAAAGTATGATATATGTAGACTGTAAGTACATAGCTATATATATATATATATATATACATAGCTGAGTTAACACAAAATGTAAATAAATAGTTAAGTAATAAATAAAATAATAATTAAAAATATAAAATAAATAACAACTATAATAACTAAAAATTGCTTTGTCAACAATATATATATATATATAACATTATTCTCGGTGTGTAGGTACACGATGGTTTCAGTAAAGCAAACGAGTGCAAAATTGATTTGAGCCAGCATTCTCTGTTTAGTCGGAGGGTTTAGGTCGCATGACTACAGATTGCGCATGAAGTATTCTGCTGCGCTGGTGTATTAAAAAACGAATGTTTGGAAATAAATTTCTCTTGAAATTACACTATTTCTACGCTCCCCTAATCCACACCAATCCGGGGCATGGCATTTAGTTTTACACCTGTTTACAAAAACCAATATTATATGTTGTTTACTTATAGATATAACTCCGTCGTTCTGGTTAACCATAGACGAGTAGAGTTGTTTTTCCACACTGATTTTGACACTTATTTTGAACCCTTGAGAGGAATGTTGAATTTTAATTTAGCAGAAGACAAAAATTCCGTAGTACCTTACCAATGTTTCTCACAAAAATCGAGTCATCAGTAAATTATTACCAAAATACCAGACGGATACATCTCATTAGGGTACATCGTTTTTATTTATACACAAGAAATTAATTTATTACTGCATACCTCTGTATACTATGTTCTATGAGAGGGGCATCTGTGGGATTTCTTTTTTTTTTAAACGAAAAAAAACAAACGGGCATACTTTGCACGATTGGTGGGTCACTGTTGGAGGTCAGATGTTGGGAAGGTAAAGGGGAAATTTAATGTATATCTGTACCCAGCGGTAAAATTACTAATTGCATCGCTAACAAAAAACGATTAATTTTGAGCGGAGATCGGTCATACATATTTTGAAAGGCCATAATATTTATCATTTTAAATAAAACATTTCGTACATTTTCCCGGTTTTTTCCTATTTATTATGAAAACTGAGATAATGAAAAAAAAACCTCCATAAAGTACCACCATAGTAAAATTTTCTTTCGTAAATGTGCTATACTTGAAAATCGGGAAAAAAATATCTGGTATAAAAGTTGTTTACAAAAGAAAAAAATTGCTCCACTCAGAATCTAAAAAATTGGGAATCATTGGTTTAGTTGAAATAAACATATCTCTAATCAAAAATACTTAATTTTAAAAATTTTAACAGTTAGTAAATTTATTATCAGATTAATTAATTTTTAATTTATTTCATTTATTATCCAATTCAATTGAATTTATTTAAAATAAAAGACATAATTTTTTATAACATGAGATATAAATGGTTATAATGGTCAGTAATTCTGAGAAAATACTTATTTATTGTGTTTTCATAAACTTCGTAAAATGTAAACCGTATTCATTTCTATAAATTAAATTATAATTATCATAGTATTTTGGGCAAAATTGTATTTATATGGAACTAAATAAGTTTTATCCACATTAATCAAAAAAAAAAATTGATGAAATGCAATGATTTGTTTGTATTTTGTCGAAATTTGAACTTTATTAAACTTGATTAGAAACAAAGATTTCGAACATTTGGCGAAAGATTTGGCGAGGTTCAAATAGCAATCCTATTTAAAAAAAAAATGTTAAACTTGTCATTTGAAAAACGAAGAAATTTGATGAAATACTTTTTTATGGGACAAACAAATTATTAATCAAGATAACCATAAAAATACACGTGATGCATTCTTAATAACATAATAATAAGGGTACTTTTAAATTGCTTGATCGATCTTAATAATTAATGGGAATTGTTGAATAAATACGTATAATTTGGATATTATAATTACACGTTACAATACCTACATTTGTTGTTTATTTTTCATGTGACCTATAATATAATAATGATTACCGGTTTGACCGTTCGAAACGACCGTACACGAAAATTGTGTACATAATAATAATAATAGTTACCCACTACGCACACTGAAGTCGATTCAATCATCGCGAGTCCGTTGTCAAGTTGACACCACATACGTGAGATAGAAGAACCGCTGACATGAAATATCTGAATTTGAGTTCGGGCGGTCACATGCCGATAGTCGGCTACGGTACGTGGAATGTGAGTACCTATTTAGAGAGAAACGTAGTAAACAATAATTATTTATCATGGTATAAGGTGTCTCACGAAGATATAACCATATTAAATATCTCCTGAAGTAATAAAGATAATCAAATTAATTTTTTTTTATATATATATATTCATATTACTCACAAGGATAAGGACTACAATTAATATTTATATTTGAATTATATTTATATGGCTTGGTAAAAAAAACTAAAAAAATACCTATATTTTATTATTTTTGAAAAAATATGAGGATAGTCATTTTTAATAGTTTTTTAAAGTTCAGTGAAAAGAGTATACAATTAATATTAACTATAACAATAAAAATCTTAAATTAATTATTATTCCAATAATCTGAAATTAAGCGGCAGGCTGTAATCGCATTCGCTATTTGACTATTATTATTATTATTGCATATGTATAATATGTGTGGCTTCTTCTTTTCCATAGCCTTCGTCTCCGCTATATGAGGTGGGCTACTTTATACGTTTAAATTTTCAAAAAATTTAAAAGAGGTTGCCAATTTTCCAAAATAAATATTTGTAATTTGTATATTTATTTACTTATGTAGATATATTTGTAGATAAAATCATTTGACTAAACGCAGAAATATCTGAAAAAAGGACACGATTCTTATTATAATTTAAACTTAGTAATCAAAAAAAAAAATGAATAGACAAATTATCATTATATATTACCCTAGATACCAGGACAGCACAGATATTGCACCACAATACTTAATAATAGTTTTTTTTTCATCCATACTAACAAGATAACCCATAAGTCAACAAAAATGATTAGGTTTTTGTAATGAAAATACCTTAAAATCGATTTTTAGGGAATGGTATATTTTCTATAGCCATAAAACTTTTCCAGATAACGTGGAACATTTTGCAAAAAAATCGCGTAAAAATCGCTTTAGTAGTTTTTGAGTCTATTAATCGGACCTACAGACATCCATTTATATCCATACATAAATTATGTTTATAGGCTTTGGACAGTGACTTAGAAAACGCGTTGAACGAGGCTCTGAAATGCGGTTACAGGCACATTGACACGGCGACTATGTACTGTAACGAACACGTCATAGGAAAAGTTTTGAATGAGTGGATAACATCGGGCCGAGTAACCAGGAATGAACTGTTTGTCGTCACTAAGGTATAATCGGTATTTTATATACAGATAGGTAAATAGTAATAAATCACTTTGGTGCTTTATAGCTTCCGCCCAGTTCGAATAGACCTGAAGACGTAGAAGAATGTTTGGCAAAGTCGTTGCAAGATTTACAACTGGACTACGTCGACCTGTACTTAATACATATTCCATTCACTATGTCCGGGGGCAAACACAAAATGGATATCAGCAACATGGTTCCTGACAACAGTACAGACCATCTAGAGACTTGGAAGGTATACAAAAACTGCTGTCACCCAGTCAAATTTTAAAATAATTATTATTTCATAGTACAACGACCGTATCTTGTTTTATTTTATTTTAGGTAATGGAAAAGCAAGTGGACTGCGGTCGAGCAAAGGCGATCGGTCTATCAAATTTTAATGCAAAACAAATCCAGAGGGTATTGGACAATTGTCGGATCAAACCGGACAATCTACAAGTGGAAAACCACCTGTACCTTCAACAGCCCGAACTTTTGAAATTTTGCAATGAAAACGGTATTGTTGTAACGTCATACTCGACTTTGGGCACGAAAAGCGGTAGAAAATTACTAGGAGTGAGATGGAGGTAATACATTATAGAAATAATCAAGTTTTCAATGAATGACGATTGATAGATTCGTTTTCGATTCTGTAATAACTAACATAAAAAGTAGGTTTTCAGAAATACGTAATCACGTATTGTCTGTTAACAGACAAGAACTTCCCGAAATGTTGGAAAATGAAGTGGTGTTGAAAATTGCGGAAAAACACAATAAGACACCAGGCCAGGTTCTGTTGCGATTCATGGTCCAGAGAGACATCGCGGTCATACCGAAGAGTACGAATTTCCAACGGATATCAGACAACATGCAGGTAAATCTTGGTTTCTATAAAAACAAAATCAAACATTTACAAACTTTCGTTCAATTTATGGTCATATATTGCAGATTTTCAATTTCGACTTAGACAAGGACGACATGGAAACGCTGAAAGCCCAAGACGCGGACGAAGGAGGACGCATCATACTTCTCACTGTCTTTCCGGGGTGAGTTGGACATTATTTCATGTATATATTATAATAGTCAGGTCACTAGAGGTCTCGATTTAATACGTGAATTATTACGTAAACACGTTCTCCGTGATCTCGTTAATGAAAAATTCCTATTCGTGTATAATTAATACACGTGAATTTGATAGTTACCACTCGTGAAGTTAGCCCTGTCATTAGAAATAATATAAAATAATTTAGTTTTTGTTGTACAGTTAATTTGAAATCTCTGGAACAAAGTGGGAGGTGGGGCATCTTCACGAACGTCCTAGGTATTAGAATGTGAACAAAAATAGGGGATCACCGACCTTTAAATACTGCCAATATCGAGTCGATAAACTGATTAATATTATTTACTAATATTATACGTTAGAAATTCGGTATACTTTTTTATACTGTATTTTTACGGACTGTAGAAATCCAGAAAAAATAAACGTACAAACCGTATTGTTGTGGACCGTATATTTCCGTAATTTCAAAATATTCATACCGTCTTATCACGGACTTTAGAAATCCGGAAAGTAACCAAATGTGTTTTCGCGGACCGTATTTTTCCGGAAAAATATATACGTCCAGTGTATAGAAATCCGGATTTATACAGATTATAAGATTATAAATCAATTTTATTACATAATTTTTTTTTTTTTGAAAATTAATAAACACTCGTTATTAAAAAATATTCTTAACTGTTAGAAATTACCGAATTTTCATTTTTCAGGGCCGCGGATCATCCAGAATATCCGTTTTCGAAGGAGGTTTGAAATTCAATTTGGCAACAAAAAAATATTTTATATATTTTGCGAATTATTACGATTATCATGATTTGCTACACCTATCTGGATACTTATCTGCTATAATTGAAAAATAATAAAAATTCACTTTTTTCCCCCAATAAAATGTACACTCTGAGAGGAAAATATCACCGTCACATTATCTACACAATATAACACAATTTCCAAGGGTAATATCTCTCACCTTAGCAAGATACTAAATACGTCACTATGCATGGGTACAGGGAATGTGTAGGCAGTAGGTATTAACGATAATTAAATAGTTACTATTAACGATAATTAGTTACTATTAATTATTATAATAGTTTACACAACTATGATTAACAGTGAACAATTGTTATTATATTAAAAATGCCTAGATATCTCCATTAATTTTATTTTAAGCAATGGCAGTTTTACGGGGGAAGGAGGTCCTGGGATCTGGACCCCTCCAGACTCCGAGTTTAAACTATGAAGTAGTTTTTCATTGTAAATTTAAAAAAAAACAACCTAAAATAACTGTCAAAACAATACAAATTATAATCCTTTATTTATATTATGTAGGTAAACATATTATATATTAATTATACCGGCCACATAGGGTGACCTTTGTCATTTATTGTTATCGTCGTGATGTTCGCTGAAACAATACTGACATTGAATATTAAAAACAAAACCAGACAAATATTAGGATTAAATTTTTCTCGATGAAATTTGGTTTATCGTCGGTTATAATTAGTAACATATCTGTTATGTACAGTGTGTGTGAAGATCCACTGCGGCGTTTTTTAAAAAAATGTAGATTTGCGGCGTAAAATTCACAGATAATAAATAAGCTATTCATTATTTAGCAATAACCCGTCGAACATAAACGTATAATCATATTTTAGTTGTTTTTCACAATTTATTACCATTTATTTATACAAGTTTTTAGATCATCTATAATCAAATTTAAAAAATATTTATACCTAATGATGGGCACAACTAAATAATTTCAACTATCGACTTCATTCGATGGTTTGAAAAAAAAATTATCGAATTTCATACGAATAAAATTTAGTTGCATGGCTTTTAACTACCAAAAAAGTATTCGATAATTTGTATCGAACTATTAGATAGTAACAATATTATGTTAATCATATGCCTAAATGCTGATTAATTTTTATAAATTATTTCTGTTTATCCGCCTGTCTTCGGGTGTATTTTATAATTTGGCACATAACATACCTGGGTTATTGGATATCATAGATAAACCAATCGATAGTTTTAAACTATCGTCTAGTTCAATAATTTTCATTCAGTCGAGCCCATCACTATTTATACCTAACTCCGGTCTAAATGGTCTAGTATTTGACCATTTAAACATTAACTTATTGTTCACTAAATACTTCAGAAAAGACTAAATGATCTAGCTATGATACGTATTCACACAAGAATCCGTAATTAATGACTGACGAAATTTTAGACGAATTAAGTAAAACAAAGCGAAAAGTAGATTTCGTGTTATAATTTTTAAATTAAACTAAATATTGTTATTGATTAAAACGTATAGGTATATTTATGTAGATAAATAAAAAATAATATTTAAGTTAAATAGAATAAATTAATAAACATGTAATGTATACTAAATATATTGTAAGTTATTATTAAAAGACCCCAAACAGAAAAAAAGTTCGAAAACCGCCACTGATATTATTCTCTTCGCATTATTATAATTTATGCATGACGTACGTTCGTCACAGTACAACGACATAGAATTCGTATTATTTAATTTCGTTACAAATAAAAATTAATAGATTGCGGCTACGTGTACACGTATTTTATTCTATGGTAATAAATATTATGACATGTAATTCTATAAAATTTTTATTGTGTTAAACGTTTAACTGAATGCAGCTAATATCGATACGATTACCCGAACATAATTATATTATTATTTATAGAGATAATTATAGATAGATAGATAGATAGTATATCTATTATAATATTTAATGATATTGAAAAATTACCGTATTCGATTACTATGTAGAAAACGCAATCAAGCTTACAAAATTCTCTCGAGGGAATATAATATTTACTTATTTCACTCGCGGAAGAATTAAAAGTATACGCAATGGAAATCAAACAAAAATCCATATTGATATGGTTTTCTTTTAGATTCTGAATAAAGCAAAGAAGCTTATGATTTACAAAGATGTTTATTTTTTTGTTCTGCGGACAACTTTTCTACTAGGAATCTTGCTCCAATTTTTATGTGTAACATCTTTTCTGAAAAGAAATCTGTGTGAAGAGGTACTTTAAAAAGGTCATTTTTCAATTTCCTCAAGAGTTTTCTCATCAAATGCGAGAAAATCTGAGGAAAAATGGAAAAATGTACAAAGTATATTAGTAAAGTATCAAGTTTTTTTTTTCTGTGGACAGATTTTCTACCAACAATTTTACTCAAATTTATAATGATAGCAATGTTTCTATAAAAATTCTGACTGGAGAGGTACGTTAGAGAGGTTATTTTTCAATCTTCTCCGAATTTTTTCCTGCAAATCTGAAAACTGAGGAAAACTTGGGAAGCCCGAGAAAAACCTAGAAAAACCGAAAAAATCGATACAACATTAAACAAATATTATTAGAGAAAATATATAAAGCCTATTTAATTAGTTTAGTATAATATAGTATATATATATATATATTGTTGTCACTATCAACTAAACTTCGCTCAGAATCGTTTTTTCGAAAGCAATGGATTATCGTTGCTTACAGGTATACATTAAATTAAAAATAACAATGGCTGCACTCATACCCATTATCCTAGAACGTCTTTTTTTCATACAATTTTAAAATCGTATTGTAAACAAGAAAAACAAAATTTTGTTGTCTATATGATCTTTGGTTTAAAAAATAAAACAGTTTTATTATTTTTAGTATGTTTTTATCGTTATTCATTATTGTGTAAGGTTTTTTATTTCAATCTATAGGTTTGTATAAATTAGTATTATTGAACTTTTTTTCGGAATGGTATGTAATAATAAACATAAGAAACCGTACGATTTTATATTTTCTAAAGAAAGACACACGTAATCGACAAACAAGTAACAATGATACATATTTTACCATTAACCAAATCGAATGGCAGACAATACTCTTAATAGAATAGAAATTAATAATATTTAGTTGAAAGATATAAAATAATCTATACCGAAAAATACCGGTTTTTGTATAAAAGATTAATTAATTAATTAATTTAACGTTGATTTTAGTATTTTGGTATCAAACCAAAAACTAATAGTAAGTAAACAGTTTAATCAATCAAATTGTAATAATTTCTTTAAGATTCTGAGTAGCATCTGGACGCGTCGCTAAGAAGGGCTAAGGGGATGATCGTGCACCCCTCCCGTGTACCATATGTGATGTTTCATATTTTATAAAATAACGTCTTAATAACGAAAATAAAAATTGGTCTCCATTAAATTTGTTCAATAGGAGATCTAGAACAACCGGACCCGCCGTACAATTTTTACAAAAACATGTCATAGTAAGATACGAGTAATAGATTTCAAATTCAAATTTCTTTAATAGCATTAAGCATCTAAACAATTTTAATTTTTAAAAAAATGTTTAACTTTTCTTCTCTGAAATTATATATAGATTAATCGAAAATCTGAGGTCAACACGGCCTGTAAATAAAAAATATTTAAATCGGAGAGTTTTTCCAGTCGTACCACTCCTTCTAAACAGGTATAAGGCAGTTAATCAGTGGACAAATTGATTCTTTTAAGTGATCGTGAAAATGTTAAAAATAATATTTAAGTTTTACAAAATTGGAGAAAATTTTGAAAATCGGCTCCGAGAGTATTACGAACGATTATCCCAATGCACCAAATAGCCAACATGTACTTTCGGAAATTGATGATCAGGGCAATTATACTATTAACGTCTGGAATATCATTTTACGTATAACAGCAGTTAGTTTTCAGCGGGAAAGTACCTGGCTCAATAATGTTATTCACTCCGACAACTTGTACAAGTATAATAGTAGTAAACACGTCGTGTAATCTATAGACCGGTACGACCTTGCCGCACAAAAAAGAGCGGGATATTCGTAGGACGCGAACTGTTTGCTTCACGGTTGACAGTCGTCGTCGGTCGGTTCGCCCGTTAATAACACTACCGCATCACCTCTTCTCTTTTATAATTCCTTATCCAACAACAAGATGAAATACCTGAAACTGAATTTCGGTGGAAACATGCCGATCGTCGGCTACGGTACGTGGCTGGTGAGTACAATAGTTTCATATTAAAATAATACTAAAAAATAAATAATATATTATCATCGCGTTCCCGATATTTATATCAAATTTTAAATAAAAAGGAAAAAAACAATCATTAGAAATATTTTTATATTTTTTTTTTTTCGGTGGAAGCGGGAAAGTCGGCAACTTTTGTTAGAAACTTTTATCCATCAGTGCCACTATTGACCACGGGGTCCACAAGCATAGGCAGAGATCCTGGAAAATATTAGGGGGGCTTCAATATTTTGTATCATATAAAGCCACGGGGGCTACGCCTTCACACCCCCAAACGATTTTCCAAAAATACTGCATACTTACCTAACAATTTAGATACCTACAAATATAATACATTTATTTAATTATAAATATTAATATTTAATATATTATTTATTATTAACAACAAAACTACAAAGAACATAACCAATATTCTAAAAATACTTCCGTTTTCGATGTCAATTATTATTTTATAAGTAGATTCAATTCTTCGATTTGGTTAGACACGACAAGTTAGAAAGTCTATAGCAAGTTATTTGTGCGAAATATATACATGGATTAATATAAGATTAAATTGTTTCTGAGATTATATTTCAAAACGTAAAATAATTTTTGATTATCAGTATCAAATTTGTAAAAATACGTCTTATTAAAAAAAGGTATAGAATATGTATACAATATACATATCATTATTATTAAAAATAGGTGCATATTATTTTATGGAGCTTGAAAACATTTGAGGAAGCTAACCCCCCGTAAGCCCTCCGATCGCCGTCTATGTCCAAAAGTACAACATAATCATATAATCATTGAATGTTAGAAATGTATTATTTTTTTTATTTAAAAGAACCGATACCGCCGATAGGTAAGTTTATGTTTTGTAAAATTTGAACGTTGTAAATGTAGGATATAGAATAATGTTTTATTTTAATTACGAAGTACGATTCTGTACGGAGTTCGAGTAGATACATACAATATTTTTGTGCTAAAATTTAATTCAAAAATGTTTATTAATTGGTAATATAATCTTGTAAAAAATAAATAATAAAAAAATCCTGTGTATTATACAGAATTTGTCATGATTTATACAAGTTTCAACAAAATAAACGTGTGTAAGACATCATTAGGTTTAGAAACCGTTCAGAATACTAAAACGATTGCTGTAATTTTTGAAAAAAAAAAACATGTTTAATAATATTATTTTTTGTCCTATAAAGGGTAAGTATTTATAAAAAAAAAAAAAAAAACTTTAACCCCTATATTATAGTCACGGCATTATAGTTGAACCGCCAAACTGACTGACGAACGATAAAAATCAAACGTCATTCATTGCATGGTGTATTATAATATTTTTGTTTTCGAATAATAATATCATTAATGATACCAAAAGCGCTGTTTCTGTTTCGTATAAGGGGAGTGCAAACATTTTATGAAGCCGATGTCCTTCCCCCGCCAGGCGCCGGACCAATTATTGTTAAAATGTAAATGTGGTTACACAAAATTTCAATAAAACAAATAAAATATGAATATTTAAACTTAAATGCCACGACCATGCTATCGATTAACACCTAGGCTATGGGCCTAAGAACAAAAAATGCAAGTGTTGAGAGTGCACACTCTGCCCCATCCCCGAATAGCGTCCTTAAGTGATACCTCCATTATAATAATTTATAGTATTATTGTGTTTCGGTGTTTTGCTGACAAACCATAATACGGATCTGAACAGACGGAAAAAGGCGAAAATCAAGACGTACGTACACGGTGTTGACGACCGATACAAACTGTAATATATGTAATAATATACACGCACCCGATGAATTTGATGGCGCAACAAAAATTGATTACCGGGGGTTATATATTTCAAAAAAAAAATCCCAGACGTTTGTTCCGATAAATTACTAAATAGACGAAGCGTGTAATTTATTACGCAAAAATATTTCAAATTTGGATTGGTTTATAAAATCTAACCTACCTGCGTGTCGCACCACTTTCTATTTAGCTGTCTATAGTAGAAGATTTTTTTTTTTATCGTTTAACAATAATTATTTAGCGAAATATACTTTTCAAAAAAAAAAAATATTTTGCTGATTTAAAAACAAGTAAATCTAAAATTTCACATTTCAATTATTTTTTATTAATTACATTTCACCCTTATTTTTGGAGGTGAAGCGGCTACCGGCGTTTGATTTTCTAATGGTAAACCTATATTAAAAGTTCCATTTATAGATGAAGTATTAAAAAAAATAAATTTGGGTATAGACACTTTTGATTTCCGTAAACCAATTTACAGAATATTCCAATTTAAAGTTTAGGTAGGGGGAAAGTAGTAGAGTGGCATTTGTGTGGCGGCACGATGTGCGATGTTTTATTAGTGCTCCACTACTCTCTTCCTACCTAAACTTAAAAGTGAAATGTCTCCAAAACGGGTTGACGGAAATCAAAAATTTCAATACGTAAACTTATTTATAACGGCCTGTTTCTTAAATTGTCAACAAATTAATTTTTTTTTTTTTTTTTTTTATAAAAGTCAAAGAGTCAATTTTGCTAAATAATGAATATTCAACGATAAAAGAATCACCTTATATAATTATAGCGTTCGTTTGGTGACGTACAATTCTCAAAAACTATGCATATTGTATATTGTAATACAGTAGGTAATCTTCGATGATATTGTGTTCATTTTGGTAAACAAGTTATTGCGATTTATGGAAGTACTCACTAGTACCCGTATAGGGGCACCTACTTTCGCAGCAAAATGTTTGTGAAAAAGCGATCGTTTAAATTGTAAATAATTTATAGCGTAACACATAATTCATTAATCATATATATGCACATATTTAAATACGATAATCCATTGATCATGGCACAATACTAGTATTATTATTATATAGAGCTCGAAAGTCATTATAGGTACCTATAAATATATTTCGAAAACCGAACATATAAAAAAATGTCTACATCGCATATACCTACCTACTTGTTTTCCTTGGAAAAATGAGCATTTTTTTTAAAAAAATATCATATTCTTCCTAGTTTGAACATAATTTCTAATACAAATAACAAAAAAAATGCAAATGTATGCAATATGAATATGTTTGCATCTATTTTTAGATTTTTTTTTATCGGCATCGCCCGAGTTTTTAAATTAAATTGAATATTTCACTAGGAGGTAAGTACTGCAGCCAGCTCTATACATATACTTTTGTATCGCGGTGTTCGTACTCGAAATACACTTTTAAAAAGTCCCTACCTATTACATAATATTGGTACCTATATCCTTAACAAATCTTAATTTACCGGTTTTTTCTTTCGATTTTATAATAATCCCATAATTTTATTCGATATAAATTTTATCCAGATTTCTACTACAAAAATCGATATTTATCATTGAACAGAAAAAAAAAATTCAACAACAATTCGACGAGATACCGTATTCTTACGGTTTTTCATACCTCATTGAGCCAAAAAAACCTTGGCACAAAATAAAAAAAAAAAAAAAAAAACTAAGACCTCTGCGGGAATAATTAGGACGTATTCTTACCGATAATTCGATTGATGTATATTATTATGACGTAATATATTATTGTATTTTTTCCGTTACATACATCATAATAGTACATAATTAGTGTACTTTCGATATTGATTCAACGTCCCGCAAACTATGACACGGTTTAACTCATTGAAATATCCCCCTATCCCACACCAGGGGGGCCAGCTGCCGACCGCATTACAATAGGTGTAACACGACACTTATATACCGATACGTACAATCGATTATTATTACGGGTATTTAATATTAATTTGTTTTATTATGCTTGAACAGTAGAAAATATGCCGACGATTATAATACCATAGAGAGAAAACGATTCTTTGTCAAAAAATATTGCAAGTGCGTTCCGCCGAGTGCCGGTACCCGAAGAATCGAATCGATGATCGGTACATTTTCGGTTTAACAAAAGCAGAGTAGAGTTAGATTAATAACTATCGGTGTGTTTTTATTTATTTGTTTATACGAATAAACGGCATTCGGTTTTTTTTAAAACAATAAATAGTTATTATAAAATTAGCGGGGCTAATGACGAATGAAGGAAACACCAATATGATAATGATAATAATTATAATAAGAGGTACCTAACTAAATGAACATCACAATTATTACACTCGGTTGGATTGCCACAAAGAGATTAAAATAAAAAACCATAATTTTGAAAGGTTGATGGTTCCAAATATCTGGCAGCATAAATTAACAGACACAATAAATAGTATAAGTAAATAGTGGATGTTATTTTGCATTGTAGATAACCTTAAGAGGACATGGTACCCGCATGAGTCAGCTCCGTCACACAAACGTACGGTATAGCAAATTTGCGTTCGGCAGGGACAACTGTGGGCTGTTAGTTTTAGGAGTAAATGGATTTATTATCAAACTTAAATATGACATCATTATTTGTGCAACGCTGGCGCTATTTTCGGGTAATTTCATTTTTTAAGCGAAGTATAAAATAAACGTTTTTAAATTTTGATATTTCCCATACTCGTACCAAGTGATCCATTTAAGTGTCTTGGAAAGTATTAACTTTTTCCGAAATTTGTTTCCTAGAATATTGAATAAACAAGCTGCTCTACAATTGTATATGTACGTTATTTTTTGTCACCCTTATTTTTACATGTAAAACCACTACCACTACTTTTAGTTTCCAAATGGCAAATCTATATTTAAAAGTCCATAAATAGATGGACTATTAGTTAAAATACATTTTAGCGTTGAAATATTTGATTTTCGTCGATCCTTTTACGAGATATTCCACTTTTAAGTTTGGATTAGAGGAGAGCAGTGGAGTGTCATTTGCGATGCGGTGCGACGCGCGGCATGTTAATAATGTACCACTACTTTCCTCCAATCTAAAATCTCTCTCTACTCAAATCGTGAAATTCTACGTTTTCCCACGTTTTTTCCTACTTCAATGTTTTTATTTAAAAAATAGTGTCAAAAATCAAAAAATTACCTCTTTAAAGTACCTATTAAGAGAACCTGAGCTTTCAGAAATGTTGCTACACGTAAAAATCGGAGCAAATTTACTAGAAAAAAACCTGTTCACAAACTAGAACAAAGAATAAAAAAAATAAGCAAATAAACAGCATTGTAAAACCAATAGCTCCCTCGCTACGCTCGGAATATAAAAATGGTACATACTACGTTTATTATTAAAATTTCGCATTTATAAGGCGCTTCCTTTTGTGGATCTTTATGGGATATTTTTAAATCTAACTGCATATTTTACTAAAACATGTTGGAACTATTAGAATAGATTTTTAAAATAAAACACGTTGTATATACTAGGTATTCAATTTGTCACGTTTTATCGCACGACATATTGTATTTTGAATATAATTTTTCGATTAATTTATTCATTTTATCGTAATATTATTATAATATAGGCCAAGGACAGTGCGTTGATAGATGCGTTGAACGAAGCGCTTAATTGCGGCTACCGTCACATCGATACGGCGACCGCTTACGAGAACGAACACGTCATCGGCAAGGTTTTAAACGAGTGGATCGCTTCGGGCAAGGGGACCAGGGACGAACTGTTTATCGTCACCAAGGTACTGTTAAGATAAAAAAAAAAAACACAATGCACTTATAATTTAAATTACTTATATCCGTAAAGCTTCCGCCTTACGCAAATCGGGCCAGCGATGTGGAAGAGTGTCTAAAAAAATCCCTACAAAGCTTACAGTTGGACTATGTTGATTTGTATTTGGTACATACGCCTTTCTCCGTGATCGCCACGGACGATAAATCGAATCTCGCCGCGATGAATCCCGACAACACCACGGACCATCTGGCTACTTGGAAGGTACGTCAGAAAAAAAAACCTATTAAAAAATGTATTTCGTACAATTTACGAATTTGTTGTATAGGTTATGGAGAAACAAGTATCAGACGGCCGGACGAAGGCCATAGGTGTGTCGAACTTTAACATAAAACAAATCCAGAGATTGCTGAACAACTGCTTGATCAAACCGGCCAATTTACAGATTGAACACCACTTGTACCTCCAGCAGCCCGAACTTGTAGATTTTTGCCGAAAAAACGACATCACTGTGACCGCGTACTCGTGTCTAGGTACAAAAGGCAATCGCGATCTAATCGGCATGAAATGGAGGTAACGTACTCATCGTTTATTTCGTATAAAAAACATGCATTTTGTCGAATTTTAATATTTAAAAGCCAACATATATGTACTTCTCATCATGAGTGTTAGGCATTTGCCTTTATATGAGTGAGCGACAAAGTAGAATAAATGACTGATTTATAATACACGTACTGTAAACCACGCTAAATCATTGCAAATAAAAAAATGATTCTGAGAGTGAAGGGTATGTAATATTGAGCATTTTTAAAATTTTTTCAAATTAAGTACCACAGAATGAAGATTTAGTATCATTTAAGGGAATACATGAACAAATTTGAGCTTTTTCACTAACCTAATAAGTGTTTTCCGAAAAAAAAAAATACATCCAATTAAAAAATTAGTTTTACTATAAGGTGTATTCTAAAACATATTGTGCTTCATCATTTTTTTTCCAACAAGTTAACTGTAATAAATATCATAACATATGATACACAGTAAACATTACTCTATTGCCCTCCAAATTTAGCCTAACTTTCCATGCACTGATTATCAAATAAAATTCTTACTAATCCAACAGTGATTGTCCATTGTGTAACATCTATTGACTTTTATTGGTTTTATATACTGCAGTAAAGAACTGCCAGAAATGCTGGAAAACGACTCGGTGCTGAAAATAGCGGAAAAACATGGCAAGTCGCCAGCCCAGGTCATATTGCGGTACATCGTCCAGAAAGACGTCGCCGTTATACCAAAGAGCACCAATCCACAACGGTTGGCAGAAAACATTCAGGTAAGTACAGTTCGTCTTTGACGTGAGCAGAGACAAATTGGAATTTTCGTGACATCGTAACTATGTCTTTTTTATTTTTCGGTATAGATTTTCGACTTTGAATTGGACGCGGCAGACGTGGAAACTCTGCGGGAACAAGACGCCGGCGAAGGAGGACGTATCGTGTGGTTCGAATTCTTCAAGGGGTAAGTGACGACGGTGCTATTTATTATTTGCGCTATTTTACTGTCGACGTTCTATCGTCGTGTATCAATTATTTTCAATGACGAAAAACGAACAGATTAGAAATATTTATCTAGTCCAATTTCGCTACATACTTTAAAATTTTCACTTCATACAAGCCTCGACTTTTGAGCCTATGTATATCGTACATAATATTTATACTAAATTCATGTAAATTAATCCTCCCGATTTCTGGTAACCATCTGTATTAATCGAATTTATATATAAGTAAATAGAAAATAATCAAACACGATAACGAAGATACCCTTAATTCAATTTTTCAGGATCAGCGAACATCCAGAATATCCGTTCTCGAAAGAAGCTTGAGACGGTATACTCACATGATCTAACTGTGACAAAGACACAAACGGAACGCACTCAAACGATACTGTCCACAATTTTCATGTTCATAATTACGTATAGTTCACGGGACGTTCGTTGGCACGTAGGTCCCACCCGAAAACCAACCAACGTTGAAATGTCAAAAAAAAAAAATGTTTTGCTGTTATTATACTTAGATAGGTATAATAGAAAGAAAATAATTTTAACATGTTTAGTATAATAAACGCTCGTTAATGATTACTCTTACACTCTCGTGACGGCCGCCGTTTATTATCATTTACGAAATAAAATTATTTACTTTATTTACAACAAATATACCATAAATATTATAAATAAAATTATGCATTATGAATTTTTTTTTTTTTACATTTTTCTTTATTCTCAAACGGAGTGGTTAGATTTTAATATGTAACTGACCTAATATTATAGATTCCGTTCACTACCGGTGTCCCTACAGATGTGAGGTTGAAAAGTTTCAAACCTATTAAAATGAAAAGTTTTTTAACTTTTGATTATAGATAATAGAATAATGGATACTGGGGCGAACCGGTTGGGTTAAATGCCAACCGGTGATTTTTATATATCGGGCCATAAGAAATAGGCTTAAAAACTAATAAAAAAAAAAACGATTATAGTGACAACACTCAATTTCTTTAAATTTATATCTGTATACCCAATAACCATGCTAAGAACCCGAAAATGCAATTACAGGTCATATTTTGAAGTTAACAATTTACTTAATAATCTACTCATATTATATTACGTATACTCATAATTAACATTACTTATTGAGTATAGGTATTTAACCTTATTAAAACTAATTTTTTTACAAAAGTTATTTTAACATTTTCTTACTTATAAATATATTTTATTTAAATATTTTATGAGTATAAACAAAGGAAAATTTAAAATTAATTTTCTCTTTAATAAAAAAAATAACATTTATTACTCTAGACATAGATATTAAATTACAAACTTAAAAATACTTAATTTGAATTTAGTAAATTTATTAAATTGCAAACTACAGAATAATAATAATAATTTAATAAAGTAGTAATAATCATACTAATATTATACCATTAACAACCTTTTAAACTTTTTAGAGCAAGCACATTATTTTTCATCACAACATACTTTAACTTTTCTTTCCCAACTCATGAACAAAATATTTTCTAATTTATCATCGGACGATGAAGATCTTAATATAGTTCTAATTTTTTTCAATATTGAAAAACTGTATTCGCAGCTAACTTGAGTGAATGATAATGATAAAAAAATTGTACAGCCCAAATAAACATTACTAAAACTTGATGAATGCATAACCAATATGATTGCACAATTCATATATAATACTGTGCAGTTTAAATTTTCTGGAACAGCACATTTAACGGATTTGTTACTATAGATTTTAATTTCGGAATCTTTAACTTCATTATCTATATAATTTGAAACTAAAAGAACCGATTCAGATAAACCATAATTCTGAGCAATTTGCACTAGTTCATTTTGCAACTCCACTACATCTTCTCATGCCAAATTCGCAATATTTTTAATAGATCTTCCGAAAAAGTAAAACCTGTTTTTTTAAATTTAAAGAAATTCCATGGCGTCAAAAAATGACGAGTCATAAATTAAATCTTCATTTTTAAAATATCGTTCATCTGAAATACTAAGTGCGTTATTTAATACTAATTTAAATACTTCTACTTTAAATCGTTTTTTCGAGTCACTGAAACATCTTCATTAGCTTCCTCTCCTGCAGGTATTATTTTCTTACGTCTAACTCTTGGATTTTAATTTCGTAATCCACTGAAGTTTTAAGTTTTACATTAGTTCATTTTATCTAATACTTTTTGAATTCAGTGAACTCAGTAACTTTGCCCAACCATCTTGTTTTTCCTATTTTCTGTAAATGTGACATTTTTTCTGAGCCAATTGCATTACCAAGGATATTTTGTTTTCAAGCACTCATTCGCTTATAAGAAATACCAAAAATAAAAAAAAACCACTAAATAGTGAAGTAAACTAAACATGGGTGCTTAAATATATATTGCAACTTTTCAGCTAATAAGGATAAGTTTGATGATTCTATAAACCGATAGAATTGGGTTATTATGATTAATAAATTGATCTCTTCATTAAATAATGACGGCTATTGACAACAATTTATTTGTAGATTTATTAATTTTCATATTATTTATAAAATTTGATTCTTCCATAAAAATAGGCATTTCATTTTCGTCATCACTTGGAAAAGAAGTTTTTATAAGAATTGTGTAGTTGTGGTTATTACCTGTGATTCAAGCTCATAGTATTCTATAGCCAAATTTATACCTGCAAAAAAAACTATTGTGTTTCATGTCACAATTTAGATTAGGTTTAAAACTCGTAGCACTAACAAAGAAATTTAATCTCAGTTGTTTTTTTTTTATCATTTGAAATGGCAGCTAATTTTCGTTTATCAGTTTCTTTTTTCCTTGCTCAACCAGATCTGCGTTTAGATTTTTAAGTTGGAGTTTCATTTTCCATGTCGCGTTCACAACTCATATACAATTTACAATGGCAGAAAATTAAAACAGAATCATAACTAAAAAATAATTGTACAATTTTTATACAATCTTTATAAAACACGCTGTATACATCAAAACATATTTGTAATAAACCGTTGTATATTAGTATTGTTTAACAAATAACAATAACAGTATAGACAACGGAAAACGCCGGGCACATACAATAATTGTTACAACAAATTTAAATAAATAATTTATATTTAATAATTACATAACATTAGTGTTATATTATACTCATCATATTTAAATCTAATGAACATTCAATCTAAATTGTACTTAATATTATATAATATGCTATCATTTCTACAATTATTTGTACGTAGCTTTATTCATAAAATATACAGGCGATACTTAAAAATATGGTTAAATTTTCAAAAGGTCAAATTTTAAAACTAACAAAATCGTCTTACACAAATGAGGATCCCAAAACCTCAATACAGAAGACGGACCAACCGGAAATTATCCACCCCTAAATAGATAGGTCAGCGCATACACCCGACGCAATAAGTAGCTTAGCGTTTTGTAAAAGAGGGAAAGTCCGATACTCGCGCGCGGAAAAATTGTTACGTTATGTTCAAATTGAAAAAAATTACATATAATACCGACCGATATTAAAATAAAATAGATCATAACCAAAATAATAAAATACGAAATTGCCGTCTGATTATACCTTGACATTAGATACGCCACTGGTTATCATACTGAGTTTTCCATCTAGACGTATAATTCTATTGTAATACGTGTGAAACCGCTCGCTAACGATCGTCGTTTCCTTTGCCGTAATAGCCAACTTATAGTATTGTAATCTATCCGAGACAGTGCATAACGTGACGCAAACCATAAACGTTGTAAACCGTCATGCAACACAGTCGCCGACAGTAAAACGGCAATAAATATTATTTTAATTATTGTAACATTGTAGAAACTTTGGCGACATGAAGATTTTGAAATTGCGTTCCGGCGGTGAAATGCCGATCGTCGGCTATGGTACGTGGACGGTAAGTTTTTATAAACAGGTTTTGAAATTTCTTTTTAGTGAAATACTTAGTATTACACTCCATGCTAAATTTTCAATTGTACGCTTGATTTCAAAAAACTATTTTGGGATTCCATACATTCCGTCCTAAATTAATTATCTACTATTAAAAATAAAACTATCAATCAACAAATTTATATTAAATTGAATTTAAAAAACGGACATACTTCGGACAATGTGTGGGCCAATGTTGTAGGTGAGGAATGGAAAAGCAGGATATAAAGAAGAATTTAATTTATACCTTTACGCAACGATACCATTGCTAACAAAAAACGATTTGGAGCGAAGTTTCTTTCACACATGCATGTAAATTTTCATGTTTTTCCTAAATTTTTTACCATTTTTTTTTTTTAATTATAATACAAACAGCTTGTAAATACCTTCTAAATAAAATTTCCTTTGAAAAAAGGTAGTAAATAGAAGAAATATTGCTGGTAAAAAAGTTATTCACAGTTAAAAAAAAATTTCAAAAAAAAAATTAAACATCAATATATAATCAATACATTTCTCATTACGCTCCAAATCTAAAAAGTACATAAATATCCTGGTATGAGGTATATACTCATACCATGAAAATGACACACCTGTACTAATTTACTTTGACCCACTGATATTGGTACATGGCAAATCCTCGCCCTCGTCCTTTTCGTATTCCGCATTTTCTTAAAATTAAATTAAATCGTCTCTTTTAATGTTCTACAAATTTATATTAACTTTTCAACGTGGTTCGGCTTTTATTTTTATTGAATTTAACTTAATTCCGCAATAAAATCTAATAATTATTATTATACGTTATATTTTGTGTGTACATGTTTCATTCGTCGTACCGTACTAATACCGTTTAAATGGTATTCGTACAGTACAACACAGAAAAATAATTTTTATTGACGTTTCGAATATCGTACCATAATCGTATTAAAATTTTTTTATTTTTTTCTAACTTAATTATATCTCACGGACTTAAATATAGCGGAAATAAGGCGTAGAGTTATTTCAAGGTTGTCTATAAGTAGATTGTTATAACTGCGTTTACACTCGACCAGATGTTTTAATTGTATCGAGATATAATATAAGAGTATATTTATATTTGTTTAATTTATTTAATTTTATTTGAGCTGTCTAAATACTCAAATACCATATATGTTTTACTCTCTGAAGTTGTTTTTAAAAGAGCGTATGCTCGTTGAGTACACAATAAATGAAAAGTTAAAAAAATATAATAAAAACGCATCGTACTGTTTTATGATAGTCGATGAAACAATCTTAAACAGATCTAATCCACATGAATTGTTAAACCATCAAACTCGACATTTTTTTTTTTTTGTGTCTGTAGACAACTGTTCGAAAAGAAATCTTATCCCGATATGTAAAGTGTAGCACTTTTTCTGAAAGGGAATTTGATCCAGTTGATGCAATAGAGAGGTAGCTTTTTGATTTTTCAATGAGTTTTTAAAATAATTAGGAAAAACCGGAAAAAAAATTATAGGTAACACGAAAAATATTTACTGCGCATCATCACGTAATCGATTTTATTAATTTAAATTTGTACACTTTATGTATTTCTACCAGAAATATTAGAAAAACAGCAAGAAACCTTTTCATTGCATTCCAAGAAAGTTATTTTTTGATTATCCTTGTAGTTTTTTTAATAGTTGAGGAAAACCGAAAAAAAACGTTGAAAGAACGGAAATATATTTTATAATTATTTGATTATTTTCGTAAAGGCTTGATATTTTAACATGAGTCGAATTTAGTGGTCAAATTTTGTCAAATCGTATATATACGAGTAACTTCAAAATATATATAACCGAACTTTGCTCCGAATCGTTTTTCATTAGCAACAATTTATTGTTACTAACAAGTGTAAAATAAATATCTTTATGTAATATACCTTTCCTACTCCTCACCTATTACAGTGGCGTACCTATCCTCAGTATCAGCTCTTTTTTCAGGCTTCAGGCGATGTTTTAGAAAATGCTTTAAATGAAGCTCTGAAAAGCGGTTACAGACATATAGACACTGCGTACTTGTACAAAAACGAATGCACTATCGGAAAGGTATTGAACGAATGGATATCGTCGGGCAGAGTGACCAGGGACGATCTGTTTGTCGTCACAAAGGTAAGACCATAAGGTTTTAATTTTTTTTTTTTTTTAATAAAGTGATCCATCGTCTAATTTTATTCTTTTTTATATTATTTTAATATAGCTTCCGGCTTACGCGACACGACCCGAGGACGTGGAAAAGTATTTGAAGGAGTCGCTCCAAAATTTGGGACTGAATTATGTTGACATGTATTTAATACATTCTCCATTCGGCTTATTTGCCAAAGACCAAACTGACCTGGACACAATGGTTATCGATTACGATACGGACCACCTGGCCATTTGGAAGGTATTCGGAAATTATTTTATTGTTTATATGAAAGAGAATTTATTTTTTCCTGTAATTTATTTTCATGATATTTTAGCCCATATTCTTATTGGAAATAAACTTTTAATAATAAAAGATAAAAAAAGTACATATTTGATTAGATATGTTCATTTAATTGGCATTTTGAGTAAAATGTATGTATATTAATTTTTGTATTTCACTTAAATACACCTTAAAATTTACATATATGAATACAAGTATACAACATTAACCACAGATTTAGTATTAAAATAGTTTAATTTAGATTTTTTTATAGATTTTAAATAAATTTAATTTAGTATTAAAAATAAATGTATATTAAATATTTTAAATATTTATAAAGTAAATAGCATATGGTCTTAACTTGGAATCTTTGGCTAAGCGTAGGCGTTTAGGGGTAATATCATTAATTTTGCCCTTACATCTATTACATAAACCAAGAAATAAAAATTGTAGCGTGAAAATTTGGGTACTATTGAATTAGACGGCCTTAGTGTTTATTAACCTTCATGATTTACTCTCTCGGTAAAGAGTCAATAATGAATAGTGAAATTCTCCTCTCTCTCTCCGGTCAAATTTCTTTAGTGAAGTTGTGCATTCTGCAATTTCACAAAAGGAATAAAATTTCTTTAGTGAAATATATCTCTCTTCCTAGAGATATTTGACCGGCGTGGCAGTTAAATAGCACGGAGATAAATTTTCACGTTTTATACCCCACCGGGATTTTCTGTAATATTTTCTCATTAAAAACTAGAACTTAATTTTATTTATGCGAGTTTCTCACATACCCATCAAGTATTTTTAGAGAGGATACGGTTGAGATTTTGGATTAATATACATAGGTATACACAACGTCACTGTCCGCAGGTAATGGAGAAACAAGTGGACTGTGGCCGAACTAAAGCCATCGGTTTGTCGAACTTCAACGCCAAACAAGTGCAGAAATTGTTGGACTACAGCAGGATCAAACCGGACAACCTCCAGGTGGAACACCACATATACCTTCAACAGACGGAACTCGTTGATTTCTGCCGGGACAACGGGATCGTTGTGACCGCATATTCGACACTGGGCACGAAAGACGGTAAAAAACGTCTCAACTTGAATTGGAGGTATAACAATACGAGTAGTTTATAATATTATAATTCGTCAGTTAAATAATAATAACTGACCTAATGACAAGGGTGCACCCAAGCAAGAATATTAATTAATTAGATTAATTAGTTTAATATGTTTTGAAAGATGAGTATTTTAATTTTTTTGAAAAGCTTCACATGCTATTTTTTTATTTATTTTTTTAAACATAAATAAACATCTAAGAAAATATGTTTACATACTTTTTTGCTGCATTGTATATTTAATTTTATATCATAATCACTCTGGTCGCTTTTCATTTTTACAATTTAAATTATGTTTAAAGGAAATATTTCCTAAAAAAACAAAAATGCTTCCTACAAGTCATAATAGATGTATACTACCTAAGAGCATGTTGTAACATGGTTTAAAAGAATTAGTGAATACCATATTTTTATTTTAACATTAAATATTTGTACATTATTTATTTTATTTTATTTAAATTTTATTGCCAATGATTAATTGCCTAATAAATTGTAAATATACACCCACCTGCCCCCTGTATGGGATATACATAATCAAGACTAAATTAACAAAAATATAAAATGATTATGAAAAATCTATTTTTTTTTTTAAAAAATATGGTAAATGGGTAATTCATGTTCTCTATGCCTCTTTTCCTCTATGAAGAACTGATATACCTACTTCTATGATTTGTGGTACGCGAATTATACAAAGAATTGTTAAATTGCATTAATATAAAGACCATGCTATTACAAGCGGTTCACGAAAAATTACAATATTAATATGATTACCTGAAGCTAATTTAATGTGCATATTTTTATACAGTAAAGGTGTACCGGAAATATTAGAAAATGAGGTGGTATTGAGAGTGGCCAGCAAACACGGCAAGACACCGGCTCAGATCGTGTTGCGGTTTACCATCCAGAAGGGCGTCGTGGTTATACCGAAGAGTACGAACTCACAGCGGTTGGTCGAGAACATACAGGTAAAATAAATAAAATATTAGATCGGATCATATTAAACTAATCAGGATGATCTATTAAAAAGAACTAGTGATTTCCCCGGAGAATTTTAAATGAATTTGATTTCTTTTTGTTTTTTCAATCATTATGGAATAGGGTAATAAAGTTTATTTTAACATTATTTTTTATTTGTTTATCCCCACTCCTTTACCTTAACTTAGCATACACTTTTGATGTTTAAATAGGACCCTCCCCTTTAAACACAGAATCAAATAATGAATATATATATAATTTTTTAAATGGATATGACGTTTTTTACTCATCCTTACTACTTTATTGTAAATTTTAAACTATTGTAACTCATAAATGTAAATCTGATATTATAGTATTAAGCACTCGTATTCAGAAAAACATTGTCTATTCAAATTTATAATTTAAGGGGGAGAGGAGTTCTTACTTAAAAATTAAACATGTAAACTTATTTAGAGTATAATGAGTCTGGGGTAAAAAACGAAATAATGTTCAAATAAAGTTTAAACGATTTCATAATGATTGAAAAATAGAAATTTAATTTACTTGAAACTCTCTGATAAAATCGCTGGTTTATGATATAAATTAATTACTCTGTTTAATAGTTTACTAAATTCGTAATTGACACCATGTTTGAGTTTTACCATAGATTTTCGACTTCGAACTCGACGCACAGGACGTGGAAGATTTAGAACGACAAGACGTCGGAGATAAGGGACGCCTCTGGTGGTTTACGATCTTCGCGGGGTAAGAAAAATGAAGGAATCATCTTTAATATTTATTTATTCCTATTTGATTATCCCCTGCATTAAAATTGTCAAGTATAAATTAATAAATATTATACTTTATATAGAAATCTGATAATTCGATTAAGTCATTTTTGATCATTTTCGGTAAAAGTATAGGTCAATTCTATGTGACATTTCAAATCTCGTTGAAGAGTATCATTGCAATTTACAGATTTATAGGTTTGATGTCAAAACATATGAACTGCGTTTGGTAATAAGTGTTTTTAGATTATTTTTTTTTTATGATCAAGGACTATGTCAATCAATTTTTATTTAATATGAAGTCAAAATAAGAAAGGTCATAAAGTCATATGAAGTAAACTCTCATAAGATTTTAGGCCTTGGCTCTCCTATAAAATAGACATTTTTTCTATTTTCTATCTTTTAAAAACCGTCCGTATTATGTCTTTGGTCCCAAGGAAGAAAGGCTTAAGTTAATTTTATATAGTTTTCAATAAAAGCATCATATAAGTTTTAAAATAAAAACACTAGGTGCATACAGTTTTTAAAATTAAATTTACATACACTTAATTTGATTAAGACAAATAAATAAAGGGGAAAAATTGGACAAGACAAAGTTTAAAAAAAAAAAAATGTTTAGACCAATATTAATATACTAACAAGAAAAACCAACAAATTTACCAGCACTTATGACTGTAATTTTTATTTTCAGGGTTAAAGACCATCCAGAATATCCTTTCCCGAAAGAGATTTGAAGCGACGCCAAAAATTATATTATGATATTTTTTTCCCGTGATTTTTATGCTAAAATTTGATAACAATTTAGTTTTTGTTGTTATATCATAATAATGTATTTGTTTACCACGTTGGAATAAATGAATATTGCACGCTTAACAAATTTACCCATATTCCCAACAATTGTCTAGCGAGTACAATAAATATGTGGTATTTTATCCTCACAGCTATTATAGCCAGTATTATATGAACAGGAAGTCTTTGAATGAAAGTGGCCCTAATAATGTGACGCATTAAAAAAAAAAAATAACCTATATTATGATAAAAAATTTGCTACACTCAGAAACCAAAATCTAAAACGAGTAATAATCGTTTGGATTTTGTACAGACATTTATTATACAGAAAATTATGCTTAAATTACCGAACTATATATTTTTTTCAGTAATGACTTATTTATAATTTTCGATAAATATTATGTAATTAATTTATGTGCCACATAATTGAAGTTTAAGATTTAATAATAATTACACAACATTATTTCAAAGATTGATTTTCTATTAGGTAGAGAATATGTACATGTTTGAACTATAAAGTTTTAAAAATCGAATACCTAGTTGTTGTTGTTTTTTTTTTTTTTGAGGAAGATTTCCGGTTTCCTTCATTTCGTGAATGGATAGAGAATATAAAATAAAAATTGATTATTTTTTGGTCCTCGATTCTCAAATTCGTTTTTTCATCAATCTGATTGCGTATTACTAATAATAATAAATAAATAAGCACAAATAATTCCTCTTGTGTAGCGAAACGACCAGTTATATGATTCGATTACTATCGGCTAATCTTATTATGTGATGACTAATAAAATAAAAAGGTTTTCATCACGTTCGTCTTCTCGTTCTAGTCGATACTTTGTAGAAATTGTAAGGCCCGCTGGCTATTGTGTTCACAAAAAAAAGAAGAAAATACAATTTGTATCGTTTTCATTGTACCCTATTGCGTATCGGAGAGGTTAAGTTTTAGTCTGTCTAACATTCTATATTTATTTTTGAACATCGTTCTCATACCGTTTTTAATGTTTATAAGTATACGACGTAATTTATAACTTTAAAATTTAAAAACTAATAATAATATAATATATAAATTATAACATAACATATAACATTAGAACTTCAGGAATTAAATTTATATTTATTTATGATTTTGTATTCACTAGACACTTATTTATCACGTCTACTTATTTCCCCTACTATATTCCCCTTATTTCATAAAACCTAACCATTCTCTCTTTGAAGTATAAAAAGCTATCTTACAACATCCCGGTTTCAATCTTTTGCGTAATAGAAATACAATATTTCTAACCTCGCAAGCGTCACTCGTCTCTCTTATTCTTATTATAATAACATAAACGGACGAGAACGAGCATTGTTCGGAAATTAGAAGTTTATACGACGTCTGCAAGCGAGAGATTCGGTTCCGGAGATATCATCGCATATGTATTTTTCGTTTAAAGTATTTTGAATTTATATGTTTCGAACTATTATTCTTTAGTGTTCCGGAAACGGTCGGCGACTACTCAGCGTATTATTATTTTGGTTCTTATCATATACTCTGATCTATGTATTTATAGTTTTTCAGTACAACGTTTGAAAGGGTAGGATCATCGGGCCCCGAGGAGGGAGAGGGGCAAGACAGGGCATTTGCTCCCCCTAGACTTCAAAATGTCAAATATAATTTTAATAATTAGATAATTTATATAGTTTTGTTATAATTTGTTGGCGATTCGAAACTTTACTAAGATACTGACCTTCCCTGATCAATTTCTTGTGAGCGTTTATGAGAGGGATTCTTTAGGGTGAAATACGATTGTGAATGTCACGATTTCGAACGGACCTTTTTCCGTAACAAGATTGCAAACGTTTTTACCTGCCTTATTTCGTGTTTGTCAATTATATTTATATAATATATGAATTTAATATTATTTGTCTAAATTTTGTTTTATTTTCATATAATTAAATCATATAAGGTTAACAACAACGTGCGGCGTTGCCAGATTTGGCGTTTGTCAATTATTTTTTTACAATATATGAATTTAATATTATTATTCTAAATGTTGTTTTATTTTCATATAATCAAATCATATAAGGTTAACAACAACGGTTTTCTGCTACTCCGCAGGGTGATAAGATACGATATAGAATAAACACTAACATATTTATCTACAATACTTTTCCTAAACTTCTATTAATTTGATGGAAAATCAGCTCGATTCGTATAGCCGTGAAGTATTATTTATGATTCGTTTATGTCGTATAATATTTAAACCAAGAAAATAAAGTTAATTAATTTAATCATTTTATTTTACTTTGTAACGTAGTTATATAATGTTATAATGTTTATAATTAAATCCCGTATAAAACAAACATACCTATTCATAAAGATATACACTAACTTAACTTGACAACGTAGCCTAAGAAAACCGTCTCAATCATGTTGCACTAATTCTTTAGAACCAAAATCGAATTTCCTCTTATCGCTGAAATATTTTGATGAAGCAATATTGCGTTTTTTCGTTCAAAAGTAATTTTGCTCCTCTCTCCCTCCCTACCGTCACTCCTCTCATTTCTTGATAAACATTTTAGAAAACTCGATAATAGCTCATAATAAAATAGTAAATATTAAGTATAATATAGTAATATTTCGAATAACACAAATTTCTGCGTAGAAAAAATTTAATAAATCCTCACAGTTCGATCTTTTAAGAAAGAAATGTATTTTAGGTGAGTATATTAATTTACTAGATACGAAACATTAACTATTAAATAAGGAGTAGTTGATTGGGTGGTACGGTGTGTAAAGTTAGTATACTATACTAGAAAAATATATAGTTTGGGAGCCACTGATGGTTGTATAAGTTTCGTGTTGCATGCACGTGACTTTAAAATATATGTACAATTAATAATAAAGGTCATGTATAAACACCACACGTGAAATGTATTACATGGACGATTTTATAAAAAATAAATCTTCACACGGCCTTGTAATTTGTACAAGCGTTCGTAAAACACAAAAATCGGTTTTTGATGCCCTCACGCAATTTCCTTGGTCTAATGTCCACGCTATCTACGGTATGTTCAAATACGCAACCATGAACTCTAATATTACGATGCGTTTTTACGTTTTAACTTTTTAACTGTAATTAATATTAACAAGCAAATGTGTTTTTTTTTTTTTTTTAATTTTGACTATTTTACGATTGACTTTATTATATTGTGTATGTATGTGTGTGTGTGTGTGTGTGCGTGTGTGCCTGCACATTAACAAATTCTCTAGCAAAAATCGATTGACCTCTTTATACAGGCATTTACAACTTTCTAGTTTTTTGATTTTGATGAGGTTTTATGTAGATTCAATTATTTTGTCCGAACAGAAAATATTAATGAAATTGCTTTACCGCAATTTGAAAAATCGTCTATTTCATATTTTTTTATTATTTTCAATTATTATATAAAATCTAACAAAATCTATTCCAACTCATTTTTTGATTGGAGCAATATTTCTGGTGAAAACATCTTGTAAACTTAATAAAAACCATGAAAACGGTGCGCCTTGGCGCATCGTAAATATTTATCATTTATCAATAATTTTCTGTCGGGTATTCCCCAATTATTTTTAAAACTCCTTGGAAAATCAAAAAATGACCTCCCCAATGAGTCAATAAGAGAAAATTATCTTTCATAAAAAAATGTGCTATAATCTATATTTCGGAGCAAGTTTTCTAGAAGAAAATTTGTTCACAGACACAAAAAAAAAATACACACAAACATCATTGTAAAACCAATAGATCCCTATAGCTACGCTTCGAATCAAAAATTTAAATAAATAATAATACGCATACGATTTACAAGGAACATCAGTGAATATTCGATAAGTGCACCTCGTCGATATGAGAGAAATTTGTTCATATATTTCTTAGATTGAAAACCTAATGAAATTTTTGAGCTTGATTTTCCAAAAAAACTTGAAATTTGTCCAGGATGAATAATTTTGCTATACATTGTTATATAAAAACGCATATATCGTTGATTACGTTCATGCAGTTCCTTTAGTTTATTTTTAAATTAAAAGCCAGTGTTAGAAAATCCTCACTCATACAAATACAAATATTGAATAATATTAATTATATATATTATATTGTAGTGCTCAGTATGTTATCTTTTAATAAAATATTTTTTTTTTTATTGTTAAGTAAATAAAATTAATAAAACAGTATTTCTGCGTTATCTTATGTGAATACAAAATAAAAAGAACTATTACTGGGGACGGGTGCAGCCACTGTTATAGGTGAACAATTGGGAAGATAGGATACATAAGGTTATTTCATTTATATCTGTAAACAACGATAAACCATTGTTGACGAAATACGATTCCGAGCGCAGATCGGTTATACATTATTTGAAGTGTCGTAATTTTTTTTAACCTAACCTTCCTACGTTTTTTTCCGATTATTATGAAAACTAATTCGAAAATCAAAAAATCAAACTACATTTTTTAAAACGAGATTAATAATTCAATAAAAAAAGGTCCCTTTTCGTTTTTCAATTGGAGCCATATTTGTGCTAGAAAACGTGGTAGGAAATTATTTAATACAACGAAACCGTGCCAAAATCGTATTTTTTTTCCTGGTTAATTGTTTTTATTTTAAATACCGTTTCGAAAATCAAAAAAAGGACTTTGTATTTACCAAGTAAATAAAATTTAATTTTAGGAAAAGAGCTACTTATACATCGTAACAAGTTTTCTTGGATAAAAGTTGTCTACATAAAAAAAATAATAATAAGGTACCATTGTAAAAAAATTTAAAAAAGAAAAAAAGTCGTCCGATGATTTTAGAAATTTTATCACGTCTGAGTAAGTCCAATTAAACTATTAATACCAAGTTTAAGTCTTAAATTATATTTGAAACCGAATTACAGCAGAAAAACTCCCAAAAATTAAAATTTCTTAAAATCTCAATAATAGCTCAAAAGTGTTGTCAAAGATATCATAAGAAAGAAAATCAAAAAAGATATTATGTGAGTTTTCGATTAAATCATTTTTTCTGGTAGCAAACGTTGTTCGTGTTTTTATAAAATAATGAAATCGTGAAATTGTACGTTTTCCTACAATTTTTCCCACTTAAGTAAATTTATTCAAAAAAATGGCGTCGAAAATCAAAAAATGACTTCGTCAAAGTACAATCTAGACAGCAAGAGCTTTCAGAAAAGTACCTACACGTAAAAATCGAAGCAAGATTACTAGGAGAAAACGTGTCCACAGACTAGAACAAAAAAATAAATAAACAGCATTGTTAAACCAATAGTTCCCTCGCTACGCTCGGAATCTGAAATGTCAAGTTCCACAATTATCTTTGTATGCGGATTAGTATCTGTTTACAATCATTGACTATCGACTATCGACTATCATTGACTAATATTTTTTTTTATCTGCACAATTTTTTAATTTCTAAACTTAAATAATTTAACTATGTGGTTAATAACAAATGAAAAATATCTGATCATTTTTTTTTTTTTTATCCAACCCAAACTACTGCATGTTAGGTCGTCTACTACTTCTACTAGTCAAACCGATGTTTTCAATAGCTTGTAACCTTCTCCACGATATACTACGTATCATTTAAACAGAAAAAAAAAACACATAACGATTGGATGAGTAGTTTCGGAGATTACCCCGGATATCGAAATGACACTGTTTTATATATATAAAAGTATTAAAAAATTGGCACTTGCTACGCCAAACAGAACAGCTTATATAACGAATACATGTATAATATATAAATGCCAAATGCCAATTTTTTAATATTTTTTTTTATCTATTATATCCCTTTTTTAATCTCGCTTTCCGTTGCTCGTAATGACTTTCTCTTTCGTGCTTCAAATGTAGATCGAACAATTGATTTCCATTTGGAGGGCATAACTGTCGACGATGCAGTATTCGAAAAACCAATGAAAACATTATGAATGTTTTATGTATGTCCGTATATGTCTTATATTTGTCTTATAATATCGTACTTTTTATGAATGTTTTCACCCATGAACTTTACTGAAGCATACACAATATTGATTTCTTCGTCGGAAATTAAAATTAAACATTTTCTCTACAATCACGACAAAAAAAAATCGGAGTTACCTATATTCACACTCATAAAATACATACCATAGACATAATAAGAATTTGTCCATGACAGGCCAGTTAAATAATAATAATTGTTTTTGCATCCGTATATTACCAAGGTAACCCGTAAATGAAAAAAAATTATTTTATCTTCGTACCAAAAGTATCTAAAACCAGGGTTTTTATTGGTGATAGTAAAGGGTGCAGCCCATTTGCGCCCCAAGGGATGCGGACAAATGCGCCCAAAAGATAAGGTACTACCTGTCGATTTATAGTTCATATGTACCCATTTCGCATACAACGTTGCCATTTCATGTTATGGATTTTCTAAATCACGGTGGGTTACGTAGATTAGTAGATTTTAATACTTACATTATGATAATACATTTTCTTAATACTTTAATTTTTATGATTTTGTGTTTGAAAAAATTAGTTAATATGACAATAACTTACATAAAATGCTAGTAAAGTATTAATTAATCAACTTTACAATTAGCACTTAATCACACATAATGTTATTCACTGTAGTCGATCTCACAAAAATAAAATGGTATATAAATAATATAAAAACTAAAGAAAAGTAAGTAATATTTACGGCGATTTGGCGTCTCCGTTTAATTATTTAAATTTTTTCAGACGATATTTTATACCAGAAATCTTCCTTCAAATGAAAAATGACATGTGATCGATTTTGTTTCTCTATCTGGTTTTTCTAGATGTGATAAAATTTTCTAAACATTTGATCATTTTTGATCTATTTTTAGACATTTTAATTTTACAAGTATCTTATGTCATTTTTATTCGGTAGGCACTCTGGTGGATAAAATTGTTAGACTAAACAGAGATAAATACGACAATTGATTGTAATTTAGTATTTTTGTTATTCTACAAGTTTTAAAATAAAATTTTAACAAAAATCGTAAGTATTACGGCCTTTCAAATGATAAAGTGTATAACCGAACTACGCTGCGAATCTCTTTTCGTTAGCAATGGTTTATCGTTAATAACAAGTATAAATTAAAGAACTTAATTTATCCCACCATCCCAACTACCTACCTACAACAGTGTCCACACCCGTATCCAGTCGATCAATTATTTGTTAGAATCAATTTAATGTAAATGTCTTTATTGACAGTTTTCTTTTAAATAGTAGAATTAATTTAGGGCGTTATGTATGGAATTCCAAAATAGTTATTTTTGAAATCGAGTGTACTTTCAACACAATTATCTTTTTCCTATAACTGTAATATTTCTGGAAAAAAAAACATAAGTTGAAGGGACGTGCCGTAAATATTTGACGCTTGACCTATAATTTTCTTTCGGGATTTTACTAATTATTAAATCCCTTTGAAAATCATGGAAAAAATGACCTCTCCGAAACACCAACGAGCGAAAATTACCTTTCAAAATAGGTGTTATATTTTGGAGCAAGTTTTCTAGTAGAAAAGTTGTTCACAGAAAACAAAACAAAATTAAAAATACACACATATCATAGTACAACCAATAAACTTTTTTTTTACCTATAGTGAAATCATTAAAACACTAGTTTTAACTAAAACTGTTTTTTAACATTTAGCTTAACGAGTAAAACCAATTTGTTAATGACAACATGCAACGCCAAAATCATAATCATAATGTTTAATAACAATAAGCATTTTAATAATTATCAATACTTTTTACAATATAAATCAACAACAATAATAATAATTGTATGAAAGGTAATAAAAAAAAATTGCCTATTTAATTATTTGAATAGACTATTATATAAATATATAATCAATGCTATTAGCAAGGTCTAAAAAGATAATAAGACGATTAAACACGTAAAAACGTACACAATTGCTATTAGAATAAATTTCAAAGTATTATTCATCGACGGGCTTTTTAAATAGTAATACTATCATCATATACATCATATTTGATAGTTCTTACAAATATTTTATGTGTTACACAATATTTTTTCACTCACAAAATAATATTATTGTTACAATTATTTTACAAAGAATAGATTTTTGATTTTTGATTACCCGTTTTTATCAGGAAATTTCATTTCATTTTTTTTTTTTTTTTATTCATTAATTTAAAATTCTTGAACCGAATAATTAATAATTTGTGAATTGAATCTGAATTTGAATGATGATTAAAACTTCAATGGCGTCAAAAATGACCGTCAATATCGCTGTCGCACACCTTCAAATATCGAACAAACACGGACTGAACAAATATTGTTTTTGTGCGTTATTGGTTAGGTTGCGTTAATTGGACAGTATATTTTCTTTATTTACTATTTCGTATTTAGTACCTACCTAAATAACTTTAAAATCGTAATTTGTTATTGTAGGTAATCGCAATCGTGACAACATTCATGCAAAGAATGAAACACGTTTCGTTAAACACATAAAACAAATCGACAGGTTAGTTCTAATAAGTAACGGTTTAATAAAAATCAAGAACCGAAAGAAGAAATTTCGGAACTGGGTATGCACCGCGAAAACTGTTCAGGATTGATTTACGTTCAGATGACTCGTACGTGGATAAGTGCAACGCTATCTGTCAACAAGTGCCGACGGTGGTGTCCCGTCCGCACAGCCGGCAACCGACGTTCTCGCATTATGAAACCTAATCTGAATAATAATCCACAATTTATAACCAATTGGTACGGCGATAACACACGTAATAATTTTAACGGCCGAATGGGTACCTAATGAATAATCAATCATTTTTTTTTTTTTTCTTCAACAGCTGTAGCAGTGGCCACGGTACAAACCGCGTGGTTGACGTCGTTTGCGCGTAACCGGTAGGTAAAAGAAATTTCGCCACTACAGAAAAGTTAACGTAGTTTTGATAATAATATTTTCCGTGCGATTTTATTCGATTACAATAATTATTGAACAGTTTATTTCGTGTCGTCTTACTCGTAAACGTTGTAATATACCCAATGATATACCGTGCCTAGTGTACGGAAACTCGAAAATAATACACATTTGTTGCGAAACTCACCGCACGCGTATTATTATAAATGAGCATGTTGGGCGGCGGATGCGGTCTGAACGCGTTCAGGATGACGACTTCCTGCCGACGTCCGGTCGTCGGTGAGTACCCGCCGTTTTAATGACATCGTCAATTATTATAACATGATGCTTATGGTTTTAGACGCCGGTCAATTATTGGTCGATATCGACGCGAAAACTGCGGTCCCCGCGGTACCTGCATAGGCTATCGAAAAATAACAATTAGTAATTAGACAAGTACCCATCTGCGTGGGAGTCTCCCTTTTCGTCTTCATTCGTTCGATCGGGCCGCCACAGTCCTTTTATAACTTTAAATCCTTTAAATAGATATAATCGGACAACAAACCTCTTATGTTATCAATAAGATTCGCATATTTTTTAAAGCGTATCGATTGTGTTCTTGGTTTTTTTTATGTATATACGTTTATGTATTTTTTTTTTTTACCAGGACGACGTGTACAGTCAGTAATGCACGATCAATATTGTTTCGTTTAACGGCGGCTACAATTATACGTGATTCTATATTTTTACGACGTCACCGACGGCAGTGTATACGGTTAATTTCAAAAGTTTCCATCACATCTCCCCGCGTCCCGTGATCTTTCCCGTTAACACAACAATATAATCGTGCAAAGGAAATTTGAATGTTATTGTTACCTGTCAACTACTTTTCAACCGGAAATGTCGCTCCGATTTTAAAGCGAATCACTTTTTCTAAAAAGAAATCTGACTGGGGTGGTCATTATTTGATTTTTCAAAGGGTTTTTTTAATAAATGGGAAAACCCGGAGAAAAAACGTTAAAAAAAAGCGAGAAAATTTACAAAAATATTGCTTTTCTTGTTTTAAATTTTGTTTTTGTGTTGCAATTCAGTTCAAAAATTGTAGAGACTTGAAATTCGAACAAAACTTTATATATGCTTTTTCTAGACGTGGTATAACTTCCAAAACATTTGTTTCCGAGCCGTAAGAACACCTCTGTTTTTCGAACTCTCATACAAATTGTATGACAAATATTCACACTGAGGCAAAAATATATAGCCGGGTAAACGTTCGACTTTAAAATAGACGTTAAACGTTAAGATTATTATAACGACGTGCTTTATATGAAATACCCACCCGAATAACGTATTTTTATAATTGATTTTATTATAAACCCGACGTAATGTGTGCGTTTTTGTTTTAGAACGGTGCAGACGGTGGAAATCAAATGTCGGCTTTGTCGGTCTAGGAAACATGGGAATCCCGATGGCGAAAAACCTTTTGAAAAATGTAATTATCGTCAATAGGTATTATAAAAAGTGTCAATTTTTATGCGTGGGCGAACATTTTTTTTTTTTTGATTTGGGACGTAGCGAGGAATGTGTTGGTTTTACAATGTTTTTTTTTTTTTTTATGTATATAAATATACTGTAAACAGCTACCAGAAATCTTGCTCCGGTGTATCAACTACAGTACATTTCCTAAAATGAAATTTTATCTAGTTGGTACTTTGGACAGCTAATTTGTTGATTTTCCTAACGGTTTTCATAATAACTGAGAAAAAACGTAGGAACAATGGGAAAATGTATGAAAATAATATTTTCATTATTTTCAATTTTGCTTTTTGGTTGTAATTCAGTTGAAAATATTCATTGATTCGTTAATTGAAATTTGCACAGAAAACTTATATTTGCTTTTTCTATATATTGTAAAACTTTCAAAACAGTTCTGCCATTTATTTGAAGCAATTGATCGAAATTTTAATTTTGCAAATTTATTAAATAATTTTTATTACGTACTCTGTGGATAAAATGTTTAGATTAAACATAAATGCTTGCAAATTTATCGTTACAAATGGTTTATCGTTGAATACAGATATAAATTAAATTCTCTTCTGTATCCTAACCTATCTTCTCAACTCCAACAGTTACCCACCCGTCGTGCGAAATATTTCCATCTTTTTAACACCATTTTTGTGCAAAAAGCCTTCTTCTCTATCTTCTTTTTCCACTTCTTATTCTCATTGTTTTCGGCCTTTAAAACTAAATCCTCCAAATTTTCAGCTATATTTTCTTGTCCTTCACCACTTCTCTCCATAGTTCATTTCGTTCCAATGTTTTTACACCATCTCTTACCTGGACTTCTCTCCTTAAATGTGATCTACTTAATGGTATTTTACAAAGTGAGCCCTCTTTTTCTTATGCATGTCTAGTCCATGTTAATCTTCTCTTATTTATTTCTTATATTATGTCTGATCGTTAAAACAAAAGTTTTTCATTGTGAGGCTTTCTCTATTCCCGTGTCGAAGTCTAATGCTATGATCCTCAAACGCTGCAGTTTTTTTTTTTTTTGCATTTAAGAATTAGTAAAAACTAAATTGTATTAAGCTTGCAGTTGAACAGTATAGCCCCGAAACACAGAAAAAGTAGAACTCAAACGTATGCAAACAGTCCAAAATTTCAATATAAGCCCCTAATAGAAATATCAAAATTATTTAAATTTTAAACTTTTGCAAACCGGTGTTGTACCTATAGAGTAATGTATTGTTATCAATTTTTTTTTATACCTACTCTGGAAGTACGTATGTTTTGAGGTAAAACACATCTAGGTAAAATCGTATACAGACTAAAATACACTTGGTAGAAAAACTATTTAGATATTAATGTTATCACTAAGGCGCGTAATCATATTTTCTAAGTTAGGTTAGTAAGTACTTAATACTATGTAAATAAAAATTACCATGACATTATGTTATAATATATTCTTACTACGGCAGCAAATCGAAACGTAAAGTTATACAAATAATATATTTAAATAATCACGCAGCGTATACGTACCTAACTTTAATAAATGATTCAATTTATCATCGACAAACATAAACGATAAAAGTATAAGACTAATCGTATAGGAGTGCAGCCATTTCAGGTTTTCGACCTTCCTGCGGGGTCACAGAAGGGTAACGATCCTATACCTGCATTTTATCTGAAAAACATATTATAATATGTACACGTATAATAGTAATCACTTTTTTTTTCTTTTTTTTTTTATTAACAAAAACTAGAACACCTATTATTTTCGTTAATAAATTTCGATTGTATTATTATAGACTGTGGTTTTTTTTTTCTTTTATAATTTAATTATTATACTTAAATATTGTGTCGTTATTATATTATATCGTTCGATATTCCGAGTTAAATTTTTTAGTTCAACAATAACGACTTGTTTACGGTGCGACGCACGTGTTGGTATGTCGCGGACCAAGGACAAACTGAACTATAATTATTAATATCGAACAAAAGTAGTTATTTACGCTGTTTTTGACGGTGGTCGATCAAATTTACATCAATTCGGTCTATACAATGACGAACTTATTAAAATTTTATCTAAAAACACAAAATATTATACACTATATTACTAAAATGTATTGAGTGTTATTCGACTGTAAATAAGTAAAAAGTAAACGCTATCACGATCGCGGAAAATAGTCACCAAATCTTTAGATCTGTGGCGACTTACAATAATGGGACCTATTGATTGCATATTATCTATAAGTATTCTATGTATATGATGCCGATTTTACCGGGCATTGACTATGTACTCAGTGGCGTGGCGAAAGGGGCAATAGAGAAACGGCCGCCTCTGACTTTTTTAGGGGATCTACATATATTATGCTAAGTTATATGACAATTTTTAAAAATGTGATAAAAATTCAATGTTAAATCTTCATGTGGAGTAAATGTATAGCAAATAGATGTCACGGGTTCGTCGGTAGTTTGGTGGAACAAAATTCTCGCTTCTGAAGATATTTGATTTCACCGCGCATGCGTGCAAATTTCGCGTATTTACTAACCGCTGTTAATCGTTTCACCGTATAGTACTGCCGCTGATTATCATGACCGGATTAACCAGATGAGCAAAATAATTAGGTAATTAAATAAAACGCTGGTATTAAAACAAAAACGGGGAATAATATTTTACGATTACCTATTGTGATAACTTGTTCAACGGTCGGCGGCAGTTTTAAGGGCTTTTGCGAATGTACTCTAAAGACGACACGTAGGTAATTGTCCGTTCACCAAATAAATTTTTCGATTCGACATGTACAGGTATTTTTAATCGTTGTATTAATTTCAACAATAATTTTATTCGACCCTTGACCGAACCCAAACGAGAAAATAATAATTTATAGACCACGTTCAACTATACGAAGTGCAACTACCAAGTCTATCAATAAATTAGAGCCCGATTTTTAACGCACTTAAAAACTATCGAAAATGCTCTGAAAATATCTATTACCGCAATAGTACTACTACCATTTTTTACGAAATGGCCGAAATTACGATGCTATTTTTGTAAGTCCGGGTGACACAACACGGCCGTTAATAAAGTTAAGATATTGAGACGTCATTAAAATCGAAATAGAACCTATTATACAGATATTTATAAGAATACATGTATTATAAATACGATATTTAAAACTATATAAAAATACAAAATAAAAGTTTCAATTTTGAAATTATTACCTATCTGCAATTACGTTACGAACCAAACTATGATATACTTAAAAACCATTGACTTAGATCAACCCTCGAAAAATACACTTCCAAATAAAATTCGAGCCCTACCAATAAAAATAAGTGTCGATATTTCCTGTTGAGTATGTAAGTATAGTATCATATAGTAAGAACTGAACGAACGACTAAGACAAATTTATCCAATATTATATCCAGTGACACAATAACAGGGGTGGATGGCAATGTCTAACATCGGGGCCCCAAGGCTCAAAGGGGACCCCATCATAGTTGTAAACTGGTAGGGTATTTTTAACGCAATGGATTTCAATCAAATCTGCGATCGTTTAAAATTTTAAACGCGGTGAATAATGATGGGTACTGATCAAGTACAATGAAGTGTTTGTATTACATATCTCATATTACCAATCACTGTCGCATTAATCGAACTCTCGTTTTCGAAGCTTAAATTAATTAAAAACTATTTAAGAAATTCAATGGGGTAAAATCGTTTATCAAATATTGCTTTGTTGAACATCAAAAACGAACAACCTAATAACTTAGATATGAACCATAATATTTATCAGATTGATGAAGTTAAAACAAGAATAGTTAATTTACTTAGTTGAATTATTATATTTAAAATATAATATTTAATAACTAATATTTTAATTTAAATTTAAAATCTATGAGAAAATTAATATTTATAAAAAGTTATATTCAGTATAGTGAATACTTTGATAAACAAATAATATAGATTTGTAAAATAAAATAAAACTACTTATGCTTATGTTTGCGGGGAAAAAATGATGATATTTGTTGTAAGTACTTAATTGAATGATAAATTTAATCAGATTTGCCGAGCAGAACAAATATATCGAATTTTAGTAATACTCGTTAGGTGCATATTTTATGTACACGTAATAGTTTTTGTCAAATTGGTACTTTCATTTGGTAATTTTTTCACTGGAAATTTTTTTTTTTTTTTCTAACTGTTTCTTTGTAATTATTTATATTGTATAATGTTTTTATTGTTTATTATTATTATAACTTAACCGTGTAATATGTATACTCGTATATTATAATAATGAATACAAATTGAGTAGAGCGTTTAATGATAAGTACAGTCAGTAATAAAAAAAAAAAAAAAATGTATTTATTACGAGTACTTTAAAAATAGGGTTAGTGCCCCAGACTTACCTTATCATCGGGGCCCCGAGACTCTAGTCGCACCACTGATTATACTTCCTATTTAAAAACTGCATGAGGAGTCCAAGAAAACGTAGTGTATTTTTGAATGGAGTATGAATCTCCTGCAGAGCACCTTATGCGACAAATTTTAATAGTTTCGTTGCATGGTGCTACAGATACGATTTTGCGACTTTCCAACGTGCATTTTCCGCCGTCTGCGTAAATAACCTATAGGTATACGAGTCCAACTCGTACGGCATTGCATATTCTATTATTATGATAACCTTTGTACATTAATGCAATTTTCGACGATATTAATATTATTATTGATGCGTGTATCGTATAAACTTAGGTACATAAATTCATCCATACAGACCGTGTATGATGTATATTGTATAACGTGTATACGATATATATATATATATTATATAGCCCTACCCGGAAACCGTAATCGACCGGAAACGAAAACACGTAGTTGCAGTGGGTATCTATATAATACAGTAGTGCGCCTACGTAGGTACAATGCGGAAACGGTGGACAGCTATGGTACCTATACACGAGTAGGCACTCGCGACATTGCCATAGGTAATATATTACATCACGGTATACGGAGTGATTTTTATCGAATTTTCCCCCGAAAATATAGACACAATATTGCACTCTATTGTGTATGTCATAATAATATTATGTAACACCGACCATATGTATAATCCTGCATTTTAATAAATGCATTAAAAAATTGCCTACGATTGTAACTTTACCAAGATGTATATTGAAAATCCTACGGAAGCATCACATCTCAAATGGTTTGATTTCTAAAACATCTGATGTTCAGGTTCTGCTTTCTTCAGAATTTAAACGATTCAGCTTTTGCATTTTTAACAATGTCATTATTACGCAGGGTTACGCCGTGGTGGGCAACGATGTATCGACCAACAGGATGGAAATGTTCCGAAAATTAGACGGGGCTCAGACGGTAGACACGCTACGAGAAATGGCGGCCAACGTGGATGCGATTGTTACCATGTTGCCAGAAAGCGATCATGTGCTCAGTGCTTACGAGACTCTGCTTAAGTAAGAACATTAAATACTACTGAAATAAGTTTATTGAACCAACAGCATATTAATTAAAATTACTATACAAAGTAAAACATGAATATCTGATACTAGAAATAGCTTTTGTTCTGTTTTGTTCAATATGTTTAAGTTCTTGTTTCTTATGATAATTTTTAAAGCATTGCCGTATGATTCCTCTATTTAAAATTTGATATTATTTTGACAGCGATTTAAATTACCGTAGTAAATTTCAATAAATTGTAGAAAATTTATGTTTCATCATTGGTAAATATTTTTAACATCAAAATCGTGCATCAAAATATTTTTATAAAATCGTCATCTTGGATTTTGTAAAAAAAAATTGTTTTTTTTTTTTTTTTAATTTTGTATTGTTAGTTATAAAAAAAAAAATTAAAATCGAAGAATCATAACGCAAAACTTCATAGTTACTATTACAAAAAAAAAAACGACTTTAAAATATTAAACAGAACAAAATTTATTCCAGATGTAAAATCATTGTGCAGTTACGTAGCCTATATATAGAATACATTTTTATACCGTGAATCTACGATAATATTAGCCGCAAAGATTTCTAGTATGTTTTGATATAATCGTTTATACAACAATTTCGTTCATAGAATTTTTTTAAAAATTGTACCTTATATTATAAGTACAGCGATATCGACTTTCGATTTTCATATAGCAACCCACCACATTACTTTAAAATCTCATTCGAAAAATTAACATTTTCAGACAAAATATTCTCCCTTCGAATTTGAAAACAATCCAGTTGTTTTGTGATAATCAAAAGTCGATAAGTAAGTAAATATATTAGAGTACACGGAATAAGAGTAAAATTTCGATAATATAGTCGAGAAAAAAACCAAAAAATTTGAAAAATTACTAAAAATCTTCGTGGTGAGTAAATCACTGGTTCGTGATCACAATATTATTATAACCAGTCTCTAATTCGTTTTTCGTGTAATGAAAATTAACGAATGAACCGTAGATCGTCGAAACCGGAACAAATATTCGTAGACTGCAGCACGATTAGTCCGGAAAGCTCCAAAAAAGTATCAGATATGGCCACGCGGAAGGGATGCAAATTTCTGGGAGCGCCAGTTTCCGGAGGTGAGTATATACACCAATATATTTTCTGGGTAATCTCCAATCGATAGTATCTAAACTGACAATAGTGTTTGCACCGCGTGACCGACATGACACGTTTGTGTTTTTATTATATCGGTACTGTGGTACACTCGACGAAAAAATGTTTAAAATCATCTAAAAGGCTACTTTATCAGTGGATCTGTTACCAGTGTCAGTGGCGCGCAAAGTTTGACATTTTTGACAAGTAGCGAAATTTCAAACGGGTAACCAATCCGCAGTACCCGAAAACTGTTGAAAGTTCTCTAAATGGTCCATATTATAGTGTCGCAAAGTTTATGGAATAGCGTTCACGTGCAATACCCAACAGTTTTTGCATTCGATTCTGGACAACACACGATTCCCTCGGTTCTTTAATACGAGTACTAAAATTAATATTACTATTTGGTGGGTGAAAGTTTCGAGTTTAAATGAAATAAATGAGATGCCGGTTTGTCCGTACAGGCTTATAAAAAAACTCGGGTAACGAAAAAAGATCTGTTTGAAAAGTTAATATGGTCGATTGCGCCTTTATTTTGAGATGTTGCGAGACATTTTTTTTTTCTTTGTCAAAATAAAAACACGTCATTGCAGTCTGTTAATAATCGAAAAATTTCTTCAGAATCCCTATTTTAGGTCCTCAATTGTCGACCGATCACTATAAGTTCCTATACATACATAAACGCGTTTTATGCAACGTTCGCAGGGGTGGTGGGCGCCGAAAACGGTACGCTCACGTTCATGGTGGGCGGCGACGAGGCCGCGCTGAAAGAGGCCAGCGGACTGTTGAGCTCCATGGGCTCCAGATGGGTGTACTGCGGACCGGCCGGCTCGGGCCTAATAGCCAAGATATGCAACAACATGATACTGGGCATGACCATGGTGGCTGTGGCCGAAGCGATGAACGTGGCCGTCAAGTACGTAAAGCAAAAACAATCTTATTAATTCGGTAGGTACCGGAAACCGGCAGTGATCGCGTAAATAAAAGGCTAAAGGCAGTGACGTTTCGGGGACGTCGTGGGTCTTGTCGTATTTGGCCGTTGTAATCTAGGTAACATTCAAAGACCGAAAACCAGAAAGTGTCCAAAAATGAACTCATCTTTTCTCTCGTTTGTGTTACAACGGTCAGTTGACTTTTCTGTGTTAACAGCATGACAGCGTATAATAATGTATCTACCAAGCACCAGTCCTGTGTATCTTAGTTCGTGCTTAAGACATGACACTCGGTCCGACGTTCGATTAGTCACACCTGACCTAACACAGTCGATCTTTGGCAGTCTAGCGGTATACACTAACGCGATGACGGGAACTGGATGACGACGGAACGTTACCCATTGCTTATTACAATACCAGAAAGATGGACAATAATCAATATTAATGTACAAATAAAAATTAAAAATAATATGTGAATGCCGAACGATACAATAGATAATAGTTACTGTATAGCGTAGGGTGACCAAACGTACAGGATTTTCCTGTTATTCGCAGCTTGGTGTCCTATTTTTTTCATCGAAGAGTGATTTTCGCGATTAATTTATAAAAAACATTGTCTATAATAAATCTGCTATAGATATTTTTACATGTGAAATCTTACCGTTAAAAATATGTGTAGGTACGTTACACGACACACAATTTCGTAGCATTCTATATTTTTGATTTAGTACGGCGTATAAAAACGGTCAAGCTTTAATAATAGTTTATAGTATGTTGAAAGGTTGTAGGCTATAATATAAGGGCTATTTTTAATTTATAATCTCTATTCAATGACAAACTATTAGGAATAAAAAACGATTCTGCGAGGATATTTGTTGATAAAATTGAAATCAACATTGTATTAATTTGCAACTACCTACAAAATAAATAACGAAATTCTATTTATTTGTTTTCCATCAATAACCAATAGGTGTTTACCACAAAAAAAAAATAAAAAAACTACTTAAATTTCAAATAACTAAAAACCGCCGAAATGTTTCTAAATTTGTAAGTCTAGAAAATGCTTGATGATTTCAGGTCTGCGATTATTTATCACTAAATTACCAACAAAAAATAAAATCATAATTAAACCGATTATAACATAATCTATTTGTAAATCATAAATTTAACATTCCCATTTACCCAGTTTAAAAAAAAAACAAAAACAATTTTAAAAACTACCCACTAAGCCAAATAAACCGATAAGATAAAATTTGGTATAAGAATTCTACTACAAATTTTGCTAACGAACAGAAAATAAAACATCATAGTAATAATTAATGTACCAATACATTCCTTGCTTCGTTCAGAATTTATCTTGATCCTTGATCAAATCCGCGATACTAATGCAATTCATATACTAAATAAAAACCCTGTAACTTAATTTCGGGAGTTTTATAAGATGTGCAAAGCTATGGAAATCGTGAAACCCCATGACATAATAACATTAAAATACTGTAGGTAGGGATTTATATGGTTAAAACCCCCTAAAAGAATACATTATACCCAGGATATCAATTCAATTTATGTAAATGTCATCCCCTAGCTTCATTTGAAGGGTCTGTCGGACCAGTTCATACCTAAAAAAAATCACACCCTAAAAAAAAATTTACCACCACTTTTTCACTTCGATCAGTGTGTAAAACAATTTTAATAACCAATTTCTAGAATTCGAGCGCATTTTCAGTAAACCGTTATTACATGAAAGTGTCCGACAAATTATGTGAAAAAGGATAATAATATTATATTTTCACACGATACAGTGAAATAGTTTTTTTTTATCGAGAGGGAAAGGGGGCGGTAATTAATTCAGTACAAAAATAATTCATAAAATGCGAGCACGTGTAATACACACGCTCGCTCGTTGTCTTCGTATTTATATGACTTGTCCCATCCGATTTAGTGGCGTGATTTGGGCTAAATGTTGGGAGGGAGTGGACAATTTTTGAAAATTTTATATAAAGCGGATGAGGGTGTGTATTTGTGAGCTAAGGCTCACTTTCAACGGGGAAAGGACGTAGGGTTGAGAATAAAAAATATCATCACAAGTATAATACCCGTTGCCTTACACAGTTTAGCAAGACAATCGAAAGATAATTGGTAAATAGAATTAGGCATGGGTATTAATAATTAATAACAAACAAATCGTACAAATTTATAATAACAGATGTTGTAATACTGTTCTTTTGATACGAAATTAATTTTTTTTACGGTATTTGGACGTATCACGAATTAAGATCGGTTAATTCCTTTGGACGTACAAGTGCACTAATTAATGCCGTGCATTGACCTACCGTCAAACGCCGATATTTATTCCCAGGGCCCCGTTAACTCTTCGCGACTTATAAATCGGCTACGCTCCGGTTTATATATCTATCGGTTACTATCGATTCTTCCGATGTAATACAGTTACTATACCGTACACGTACGGGTAAGTAAACTCGGTACCGGGTAAATAATAAATCCTCCAATGACAAACATTGTCTTCTTTTTTTGTTTAGTTTCTTTGAATTCCATATGCATTCAAAAATTGACTATCGGATTCATGCGGAATAATTGCACATCAAAAGTGAAACATATTTATTTATACGCCATGTTTGGCATTTTCACAGGTCGGGCATGGAGCCGAACATTTTGGCGTCGGTCATCAACACGAGTTCGGGGAGATGTTGGGCCTCGGAAATCAACAATCCCGTGCCCGGTGCCGTCGAGAAAAGCCCCAGCAACGACGACTATCAGGTGCGAAAAGTTACCCATCTTCTTGAGTCTTCGCACCGCGGATAATTTTATTATTTGTTCTCGAAATCACAACAGCGGTAGGCGAAAATAAGAAATTCCTAATTAAATCCGAGGGCTCAGCTTTAACTGCAGTTTGCGAAATATGTTTTCACAAATCGGCGATAAATTTTGTTTTATTACAACTTACAATAGTACCCAGACACAATATTGAGAAAATTAAAATTAGCATCGGGTAGGTACTTACGTGTATAATATCTTGGGGTACGTCATAAATAACAGAGATCGGATGTACAGTGAGTGTAAAAAGTATTCGTACACCCTACTTTTTTAAATAAATATACATTTTTCTTCATGATATTCTATTTTCATCGATAAATTAATACATGCGTATTGTTCATTGACGATTTTTAATTATATTAAAAAAAAAAAAACCACGACAACGATAAGGTGTACAAAATGTCACATTAAAAGTTTGTCCCCGACCACGTTACAAGATTATACCAATTCAGTTAGCTTCGAAATATTATTGGAATATCATCTATCACAAAATGAGTCGAAAAAAATGCTAGACAAATAAAACTGAACGTGAACTAATTCTGCGGTTGCATAATCAATGTCAATCATTACGTCAAATATCAAAAATTTGTCAACAGAGCTCTCATAGCACTGTGAAAGACGTGATAGATCGATACAGTGAGCGGGAAAGTCACGAAAATAAGCAACGATCTGGTCGTCCAAAAAAACTTTCTGACCATGATAAACGTATAGTTTAACGAAAAGTCAAATTGAATCCAAAAATAAGCGCTCNAATTGTCAACAGAGCTCATAGCACTGTGAAAGACGTGATAGATCGATACAGTGAGCGGAAAAGTCACGAAAATAAGTAACGATCTGGTCGTCCAAAAAAACTTTCTGACCATGATAAACGTATAGTTTAACGAAAAGTCAAATTGAATCTAAAAATAAGCGCTACTAGAATAGCACAAGATCTTGCGAATTTTTCTAGAGTACGTGGTTGTATAAGTACAATTAGAAATTGTTTAAAAAATAGTGATTACTGAAAAAGTTAAGGCTTGGTTGTTGAACAATGTAACTGAATATCTTGTGACGCCACCACAGTCTCCAGACATTAATCCTATTGAGAATTTGTGGGATTNCTGATACTTTTGGAAAAAAGTTATATTTACAAACGAAAGTAAATTTAATATTTTTGGCTCTGATGGAAGACGTTTTGTTTGGAGAAAAGCGAATACAGAAATGGAACCAAAGAATTTGCAGCCAACAGTGAAATACGGAGGAGGTTCTGTAATGGTTTGGGAATGTATGAGTGCTCAGGGTGTTGGAAACTTTTTTGATACAACTCTTTATTATTATTATTATTTTTTACTATTATATATTTATTGTTTTGTTTGTTATTGATAATTATTATTAATATAACTGTTGTCATGGTTTTTTTTTTTTTTTAATTTAATTAAAAATCGTAAAAGAATAATATGCGTGTATTAATTCATCGAGAAAAATAAAATATCATGAAGAAAAATGAATATTTATTTAAAAATGTAGAGTGTACGAATACTTTTTACACTCACTGTATATTCCGCTTCGTCTTCGTAAATTATAACATTCAATTTTGTAGGTAGGTATTTGAAAAAAAAATTTCTAGAGGCTTTCTAGGATTTTAAACATTTTTTAAAAAATTCAGCTGTAATAATAATAACCAAGTGAACAACACTTTCAGAAAGGTTTCAAAGCGGCCCTGCTGTTGAAAGACATGCGCCTGGGTGAATCGCTGGCTAAAGAAGTTGGAGCTACAACACTACTAACGCGGGAAACCGTTGAGCTGTATGAAGAGATATCAAAAAAAGGTTGGGCTGACCGAGATTTTTCAATCGCTTACAAATATTTCAAGGAACTGTGATGATAAGTCTGACCGCTAGTGCACTGATGGAGGATTATTACATTTTGTTTTTTCATGTTATATACCGTAATAATATTAAAATGATATTTTTTGGGAGGTTTTTGTGTATTTCATTTTTTTATACATACATATTACAAATAAAAATTATTATTATTATATTTAGTTATAACCTACTAGTTAAGATATATTTTGTTCACAATTGTACAAAAAAAAAAAAAAAAACAACATTATATATGAAGAAAATAAAATGCAAAAAAATACCACGTTCCATTATTTACACATAATTATGGAAGAATATAGGTAGTCTTCATTTATACAATACAAAAAATAAATAATTATAATAGTAATACATGATGTTATTTTAAGTATTGATATTGTATAGTATAGGTAGGTTTATAATATAAAAAAAAATTACAGTCGCAAGTGGAATGTGCAACTAGTAATATAATTAATATACTATGTTTTGTTATACGTTACACATTAAAGAAATTATACAATGTTAACTCAACAAAATGCTTGTGGCAGATAATATTTTGTTTTTAGTAGTCTTTAGAAATATTGTCGTTGTAGAACAGAAAAAAAAAACACCTTGTCAACCCAAGGTAATTTACAAACGTTTAGAAAATACACTTTGTAAGAACACAAGTTATATAATATTCCTAGTAAATAATTATATTAAAAAGTTTATAGATTAAAAAAAAAATGTATAATAAATAACACCGCAATTTAGTATTGTGCTCTACTAAGCTTTTTTTTTTTTTTTAGCAGCCTCGTTCTCAATTACAATATTAAATATCGATTAAGTATTGCTCAAACTTACCACCAGCTGACCATTGTTTTAATATTTATTTAAAAGTGTGTAAACGATTAACAACACCTGTGTACAACCAACATATTGTGGTCATATTAAATGAATAACTATTTTTTTTTTTTTTGTTTTTTTTTAATATTATGTTAACATTAAATTATTTTTAATATTCACTTCTCACTAATCTGTGCACTTGTTTAAGTCTCTTATCTGAAACAATACATGAAAATTTAAATATTTAAACAGTTTAATGTGAAAAATAAAAAATATTATTTAAAAAAGATATTATATATTACCTAATAAGGCAAATTATATTTAAAATGTGTAATAAGTAATTTAATTATAATTGTTTCCTAATACTATTTATTGTTAACTGCAGTTAAGTTACCAACAATTTTGTTATTTGCGTGATATGAAAATTTAGATATGCACATTTCCAATGCCCGTAAAAATACAAATACTTATTTTTATTTATGTTAAATGCAAATAATAATATTTCATTATTATTAAACGGAATATTTAAAAATTAAAAACATTGGGATTTATTTTTTACTAGATGAATAATAGCGTATTTTAAGTTTAATAAATAAATCAATTTTTTTCAAATTGAAAATAATTGAAACTACTAAAACTAAGTACTGTACAGAATAATTTAACAATAATTACAAAAAATAGTTGAAAACTTATTAATACATCAAACACTGTATAATCCATTAAAACATAATAATTTTAACTAAACAATTTAAAATTACTTAAAATTTAATTTATTTTATTAATATGTACATATATAAGACTAGGTAAATTGTCAAAGAATTTAATTAAATGCTTAGTCATGTAGTTGCCTGGACATTTAACTAAATATATATTTCTGTAGTTGATGTTAAAAACAATAATTTTAAAACATTTCTATTTCAAGCCAGGCAAATAATAAAAATAAAATGTTTGTATATTATTTTAAAATAAATAAATAAACTATATTTTCCTATTAATTATTTTTTCCAACAATGTAAAAATATAACTTTAGTAGGTTTATACTTTTAAAAGGTAATATATTTTCATATGAGAACCTAATCTATACATCTATGGTCTCAAATAATGGTTTAAAAGATAGCAGATACTCAAAGGCAAATTTGTATCTATAATGAAGCTGTAGCAAACTTATCAAATTTCAACAACCGAGGTTTAGTTAATTGTCATTGTCAAACAGAAAAACGGCAATGTTAAAACAGTCAGAGTTTGTGTTTTGAAAAAAAATGTTTAAGGTTCCAAAAAATGCCATCAAACAATAATATGCAACAACAAGTTGTAATTAAAAACTAAGAAACATTTGTAATTATAATAAAACTTTGTATTCTATATTTATACTTGGACCATACCCGATTAATAACTACCTATATTTAAATATAATTTAAATTTCAAAAAAATAATACTTAAGGGCACAAAAATGAAAAATATTTCATATACCTACATATTTTACATATTAATAAATTATACATGATTTTTATATAGAATAGCAATGAATAGATAATAAAAAAATATAGTTTAATTTTTAAATAATATAAATAAGTTTCATTTTATTACTTGCCTGGCTTAAAATAGATATTAAATAAACTATAAGTTTCTTATAATTTTATTATTATAACTTAAACTAAATGTCTAGACAGATAGTAAAATCACATACAAATTAAATTCTTTGACTATTTGCCTAGGCATTTAGTAAAGTGCCGGATTTAACTATATGCCCACAACATATTATATATATATATATATATTAACAACTTGAACTAATTGAATTTTACATCAATCGTCTGAACGTAATAAAAATAGTTTTAATATTAATTTTTTAACTATATATGTCGAATATAATTGTTTGTAAAACTGACACATTGTATAAAATTTAACAATAACAACAATTATCTAATATTATTGAACATTCAGATATGTACATTAAATGATAAAGTTTAATTATTAATAAAGGGTAATAATAATACTAATGATACTAATGATTATTAAATGATTAATTTATTAATTATTTCCCGTTATGTCATAGTTAAAATTAAATGACTAATGAATGAATCTAAATCACCCATTATATTGCATAAATAAATACTTTCACATTGAGTCACAACAATAATTAATAATATTATTAAGTATGTATAAAAATAAATATTATTTAAAATTATTTTGTAGTTAAACTTAGTATGTACATTAATAATCACAAAAAAAGTCTGTACAAAGTATAATGTTAATTAAACACACACAGTAATTTTATTATCTATCACATAATGAGCTGGTCAAAATACTAAAAATTAGATTTTAAGTAAAAAGTTGTTGACATTTTGTAAGAACAATTTAATTTAAGTAATGCAATTTTTTTTAAAATTAAAATAAATTATAAATCTTTGATTATTCAAATATATTGGTAACAAAAAAAAAAATTTACTTCCTAATTGATATAATACAAGGAATGTAAAAATTTAATTCAAAGATATTCTGAATAAAAAATTATATAATTGAAAAAAAAAATATATAATTGCATATCTAGTAATTCCAACTATTTTTTTTTTTTGAACTGTCGAAACATAAATTATTTATTAAAAGAACTTTAATATTTTAAATTATATTAAAGTATAAATTCATATCAAAATATAATGATCCATTAAAACTATAGCTATAACATAATACAACTTTTTTTGTAATTAAACTCTTATATTTTTTTAAAAAAAAAAACAACTTGTTTTGTTTTAAATTAAAAATAAATAAATATCAGGTATGAGGTATTTTATTTATAATAACTATATGTTGATACTTTATAATATTATTGTTAAATACTGTTCATTTTCCAATTTCACTAATTTTATTGTTGTAAATTTAATTCAAAGCTTAATATCACACATTAAACAATAATAATAATTTAAAAAAAAATTAATTAATTAAATTTTTTTTTTTTTAAACGTATTAAACTATAATTCAGCAATATAAAACCAAATCAAGGTAGCTCATGACTTCTATTATTGAGTAAAAATATCTGGATAGCTTCTCGGATCTTTGGGCACATTTTGATAGAGTAATTGGCTTCTTAACACTTTTAGTTTTTCTGAATTTCCTCCAACAAGTGTTTGTACTCTCCGCGTAGTATTCTGCTGCGTCTTTATATCCTGCGTAATGAGTTACTAAGTTTCTGATTAAGAGGACAATTTAATTTGAATTGATTTAGCCATAAAAAATAATTCAAGCTTTGGTCAAAAGAAACTTAGTAAACACAAAGCTAAAAGTGAAATTTGAATGAAGACAGTAAATCAAAAATGCAGTTAATCACTTATGATAAACATGAATATGCAGTTTCTCTAAGCAGCCGAAAGCCATGCTGAGAGTACAAAACACTTGATGGAGATGCAAGAACAATCTGCAGTTGTTAAAAAGCCAACTACCATATCAAAACATGATCATACTTTCAATGAATAGACAAAATACTTTTGCTCCAGGATGTACAACATGAAGGCACTAATTGGTAATTGGAATTAGGTAAAAAAAATTTAAATTTAATTCCTTGTTGAATGCATACATTGGCCTATATAAAGCTTGAAAAAATATGCAAAATAATAACAAGCTATCAGTATACGAGAAAATAAATTAGTTCATAATGAAAATCTGAATTTAAAATTATAGCTATATTTATAACTTTATGGTTTAAAAATTTAATATCTATAATAATTAAAGGAATCTATTATTTGTCTGTAGACAGAAGAGCTATTTTAAAATATAGATATAGATATAGGTAATATATAATTATTTATTGTATTTATATAGAATGTATTAATTGCTTTATAGATAGGCAGGAATTTTATTATACTAAATGCACATTTTTAAACACGTATACAAATATATTTGGCCTAGACATTTTATAAATATTATAAAATGCATTATTATTCTATATTGAATAAATAGAAAATTGTAATCAAATAGACGATTAATATTATGCAGGAATTGTAAATGAATAAATTCCAGAAAAGGAGACAATATGAATATCAATTCTTTAATTCTGGTAAGAATTTATTTATGCTTATTTATACCCAATGATTAATTTTTTAGTCCCGAAATTTACCTTAAATTTGTTAATATCTCGAATTCGCTATGAGCTGGAAAAAGGAGGTATCGGTAAATCTGCTAATAGTGAGGCTGGATCTAAGGACATATGGGCCAAGTGAGTTTGTGACAATCTCTCTAGTGACCGGACATCCATGTCAACAGCTTCTAATGCCCGTTCTAATTCCTCAGTTTCTTCACGGGAAGGCACATACTGTCCATTTTTATCGACTAAAAAGAGGGGAAAAAAATTATAAAACATGTTTAACACAATAAACAAAATAATATTTACCAGTAAAGAGATCGTTGAAAGCATCTACGGGTATTTGACTGAAAACGCTGGTAATATCATCATGATCGTCTAATAGTCGTGATTCATGACTTGCTAAATCAGCTGCTTCTAAGTCTGCAAGTACTTCATCACCAACTTCAACCTCATTGGTTATAATTGTATTGCCAACTGTTTTAAATAAAATATATTAGTTTCAACAAATTGTTATGTTTGACATTATCAATTAAAACGTTTCAAATTTTATAAAATTCAATTTTACCAGGATGAAGATAAATATCAGGATTAGCGACAGACGAATACAGTGAAGTGACATCACAATTGCTAATATTTTGAGGCAGATCATTGGTACACGTAATTGGCTCGATAGTATTAGGTACGATTGTCTCTGTATAGGGTGGGGGTTCAAGAGGAGGGTATGTAGCTGACAGGGTTTTTTTCTTTTTACTGCGCTTCGTCACTTTATTAAACAGAGAATTCTTTGGCCTTTTACGTGATTTAGACTTAACTGTAGGCACTTCCTCAGCCTAGAATAAATTATAAACATAATTAATTCATTAAACTTAAACAATTAATAACTGATTTTGAACTCACCTGAACAATTTTTTCAGTACAGTACAAATGTTCAAAGCATAAAGGTTGTACGTTATGAATATTAAACACAGCATTGGTACATGGACCATGAATAGTTCGCGCAGAACAGTGTTCGAAAAGGAGTTGATCGACATTTCGTAAGATGTGTTTAAAACAATGACGGGTACATGGTATAGCTGGGGAGTTACATATTTCTAAACAGCACTTTTGCTGTACTAGAGTTATACCGCTATTTCTGAAACCAAAAATAAATATTTTAATTGGTGAAGAATATTTGAGTTTTCACTGATTATTCGTATGTTAAATATATAACAAAGAATTATTAATCATTTATCAATTATCTATAATTTATTAACAAACCTCTTGGGTTTAGTTTTAAGTTTAGATGAATCTTGACTTTCTAATTTGGAAATACAAATTGGATTATACCGCACAGCATCTGTCAGTGCTAATACTAAATCAGGCGATGGCGAATTGTCAGGAAGGTTAGATAGTTGGTGAAACTTTCGTCGAAGTTCTGATCGTAGGTTGTTTATTTTGGCATCTCGATCAGTAGAGTCAATTCGATCAGAAGGTAACCAAAATCTTTGATACGGTGCATCCTCAAATTCTAAACTCAATGGATTATCAGCATCCTCAACATCATATGATACTAAATCTATAACAACCAAATATTTGCATTTAAATAAACAAAAGTAAAATATATAATGTTTAAATCTACCTAAATAGTTATTATATTTTAGTATTATTAATAATTGACTTGCCTAAAGGATAGAGGTCTTCCCTCAATTTGGCTTCATTTTCACATTCCATTAACATCCTTTGCAATGTTTCATGTCTGGTACCACAATCTTTTTGCCAATTGGTTAATTTGGCGTACTTTCTTTTAGGTGGAATAGTAATTACATTACAACTCAACTGGTTCTTGTCGTTCACGCATGGAGGATCTACTTTATCAGATTTTTTATTTCCACTCAAACCAATTTTGTCAGCTCTACTTTTATATTTTTTTTTAGCTTTTGGCTTTTTTGGCAACGGCTCTACCTCAGTAGACAAACAAATTTCCACCTCTTGTTCTGGGATATCGACAGGAAGTGGTGGTGGTGGTGGTGGTGGTGTTGGTGGCGGTGGTGGTGACTGTGGTAATGGGGGAGGTGGCGGTGGTGGTGGTGATGGTTCTGGTGGTGGTGGTGGTGATGGTGTTGATGGTGGTTGCTGAGGTGGAGTTGATATTGGACATATTACATTATTAACAATTTGGTTATTAATATTATTAACAATCTGATTATTAATGTTATTAACAATTTGGTTATTAAGATTAACAATTTGGTTATTAACAAGACTATTAATGTTATTAAACAAAATATCTGGAAATATAGCTACATCATCGTTGGTAATAGGTTTAGTTACCACAGAATCTACTGTCATATTAAACTCTTCTGATTCCGACTTGGTTAGTTGATTTTTAGATTTTACATTAATTTTTGAAAGTTTAACAGTGGGTGTTTTGGTTTTTGATGATGAAATCAACCGGTTCTTTAACACAGTTTCAATTTTTTCTTTTTTACACCCCTTGCGGTCTTTTTTAGGTGTTCGTCCAGGCAATTGAACATGTCCGTTGCATTTAACACTGCTGTCAAATGAACCAATTGTAAACATGTCCCGGGGAAATACATTCTGCATTGCTTTTGCTGTTTAATTATTTCAAGGGTTACCTCATTCCGCTCTCTGTAAATGTATAATGACAGAATTAATATTAAAGTTATAGTTACTATCACTATAGCATGCGATATCATACATAAACAAATGCATAAATGGATGATCACTGAACTGATATTGAAATATAATACTTAAAATAAAAATGACCAATCGAGGTCTGATACACGATTAAATAGATATCGAAAAGGTAAACAAACGGCCGTGGGCACCATACAACCGACGGGCTACTGTATAACGGACAGTGGTGCATAGACACAAAGCATTACCCAAAAAAAAAAAGGAAACATATTACTTACTGAACGTTGAAACTGCGCCGCCGTCGCCGTGCCCACTGCTCACACGACGTACTGCTCCCTTCACTATTTTCACCACTTTCGACAGTCGTTGTAGTTTGGTTTTCGGGTACACAGCATCGACCGACACGCGCAATGGTTGTGTAACGATAATGACACAACGGAAAATTGCAATAAATCTTTGCACTAGCGTTAATGCTGCGTACACATGTCATTAATCTCGTATTTGGACGTTAAAATATTAAATATACAATTCATATTAATATAAAATGAGCATGTATTGAGTTAACATTCGTAATCTTAATTTATTATTTTTATTTTTTTTTTATCAATACCGAAAAACTGATATCGGCGAACGTAAACAAAGCGATGGCGTTATCAACGCGGCGTATGAATACGCGGCCGGATTGGTAACCGCACTGTAACGTATTCGACCGAAAAGAACGACTTTCGGTGTCGACTGTAGCCAAAAGCCACACCGGTACGCAACGTTTGTCCGTTGGCAGCACTGAACAACGGACAACAACCGCGAAAACCCGATGGTGGTTACTGCTCACCTACCGCACAAGGACACTGTATTCGTACATGTGTTTTCTAATTATCCGTTGTAAACAAATGAAAATTCTATTTTTTCCAGAAAAATCGTGCGTATACCTGAACGTTCATCCGGGATTCCCGCTGGTCGATTTATTCCTTTCGTTCTCCAAAATGTATCCAGTTTAAAATAACGATCGTTAAAGACGTCCGTCGACTGATACACCGCGCACAAGACTGATAACAATAAACTTCAGTTTTTCTGATAACGATTAGATGATAACACTTTAGTCAACATTTGATCATTACTTAGGAATTCTATTATTTTTTTTTTTAAATTGTTTACCGTTTTATGTTTACATTAAACAACAATAGTTATCATTTAATTTTTCTAATATATACATTGGCGCAGCTACAATGGAAAAAAAAACTAGATATTTTGTTTAAATCACAGTAAACATATTACCACAGAGCCAATTAATTACTTCTATCAATTTGGACTCTGTGCATTATTTAGTCAGAACAACAAACTAGTTAATTGGGTTGATACTCACTCAGAAATTTAAAAATGTTTGAATTTGTTTAAAAAAAACTATAGGAAATAAGAAACAAATTAATCTTCCAGTTATTAAATTTTCAAGCTAATGTTAAAAAAAATTGATAGAATCACTAACATTGTAAATAATCTTTAAAATTCAAAAATTAATCGTACATCTTAAGACTATTATCAACATTTTATAAATAAACTAGTCAATAGGTGTCCAAATATATTATAGAAAATCATATATTTTCTTTTGTAAACGATTATAGGACAAATGAATAAAAATAAAAAATGATTTGAATAAAAAATGATATTATTTTTTTTTTTAAGATTTTATTATTTAACGTATATTTATATTGTACATTAAAATACGGGAGCCATGGTCTTAGTAAGATTTCTTCCTGAAGGAACAACCTGAAACATAAAATCATTAAAAATAAAATAGGTTGTACGAATAGTGGTAAAAATAATCATTATTGCACATAATATAAACATTTAAAAGATAATGCTAAGCAAAATTATAAAATACCAATTTGATAAAAAAATAAGGCAATGCAACTAATCTTTTACGTTTTCATTTTGGATACAAATTATCAATAAGTATATTATATTTTTGAAAAGGCTAATTATGGAGGTAAAAACTTTTTTGATAACATTAAATTATTTACAGAGATACTTATTGATATTAAATTAAATATGAGGTTAGGCATCTATACATTTTGAAGAAAATTTATTGTTTATATTATAGAGTAATAAAAAAAATCATAAAAATGGAAACATGATTTTAATACATAAGCTAAAATATAAGTTAAGGCTTAGGTTCTATGATCCAAAATACTTAGAGTACGAAGGTGAATGAGAAGAAAATAATTAACTTGTTAAATAAGTGTTCTGTAGATTTAATAAAATTATGAACAAATTTTATATGCTTATCCATAAATATTTACAATATGCATTGAAATTATATAAATGACTAATAAATAAAATATTATTTCAAATTTTTTTTTTTTTTTTGATGCAACATTTTTGTCAATTAAATGATACAAATTTTAAAAGTAATAATAATCACTCAAGGTAACATAGATACTTAACATTTTTATTGTGGATAAATTTTGATCAATTAATATTAAAACAAAACATATATATATATATAAAATAACTACCTTTCATAAAATAATAGCATTATCTGACAACTTACAATTTTATTATATTTATTTAGTTTAAAGATTTTAATAAATTGGTATACATGACAATTCTTTTATCTCTAAACACTCATTATTTCACAAAGTAAAAACTTATTATTTAGAATCAAAAAAAAAGAAAAATGTTTTGACAATTTAAAAAAGAAGCAAAATATCTAAAATGTTACAGGACCAATATTTCAGAGTCAAAAGACTACCCAGCTTTTGATTTTCAAATGGTAACCTACATTAAAAATTACAAATATAGATAGAGTATTAGTTTAAATAAATACTGGTGATAAAATTTTTGATTTCCATCAAACCATTCAAGAGCCATTTTCCACTTTTAAATATAGGTAGAAGGACAGTAGTGGAACAATATTTAAACACTGCCACATAATAGATATTCCTTAACTTTTTAATATAGGTTATCATTTTAAATAAAAAGTAGGTAGTCGTTTCACTCCCAAAAATAATTGACATGTAACATTTTTAGATCAACTTGTTTCTTAAATTGGCATTATCATATCAATCTATAGGTACTTTAGAAAATAGTGTTCAAGAATAAAAAAATTTACCCTGTATGTTAAGTATATTGGGGGCACAAACTATTAAATTTTTAAAATTAAGTATATCTTGAGTTGCAAATACACAATGGTTGAGAACTGCAGACTAATGTAAAGTTTGTTAAGCATAAAGTGTCATGATTGATATCTATGACCGACTCAAATAGAGTAGTTTCTAAGATGCAACATATCACAGTGGAACAATTATTTTCTAATTCAATTAGTAACTGCCAGAGTTTTTTAAATCAAATTGTATAAAATTAAAAACCAATTGTAATGTATAGATAGGTTGTTAATAATAATAACACTGTTCTTGTATTAGAAGACAATGAAATTATGTTTGCTAATTTAATGCCAATCTTTATACGTTTAACACAAATGAAATATTTAAACATTAGGATAGTGAAGATTTTTAATGAAATATTAAAATAACTAAAAATATCAATGTAGATGATATAGTTCTTGGAAATTTGATAAGTCATGCTATTATTGTGCTCTGGGAACAGTCACATTAGTCGCACAACTAAAATATTTCAGTTATCGCCATTTATCGTGCAATGGAAACCGGGTTTATACAATTTCTGTACAAACAGTTAAAACATTATATCCATGCCTGACAAATCATACCTTTAAAAATCAAATATAATAATTATTAATGCATAATTTGTACAAAATGAATTCATTGAAAATTGAAATTAAGTATTATAAAAAATTATTTTAGATTTGGAGGGTAGCGAGGAATGTGTTGGTTTTACAATTTTTTTTTTTATTTTTTTATACCATGTGTAAAATTTCTTATAGTTCTCAACTTGCTCATTGGTATCAAATATAATAGCACCTTTCCTGAAAAGAAATATTATCTAGTTGGGATTTTAGGGTGGTTATTTTTTTTTTTTCAACTAGCTAAGTGGTTTTTATAATTGGTAAAAAATGGACATATATATTTATATTGGATAAAGATTTCATGATTTATTAATATTTTTATAACTTACATTTTCTACCAGAAATATTTCTCCAATAAAAAACAATAGATCTTTCTCGTTGCATTTTTAATTTAGTTGAAACAATTGTTATTTTTAATTTTCTGTGTAGTTTTTTTAATATTAGTGCAAAAACGTAAAAAGAACAGGAAAAAATATAAAAATAATGCTTTTATTATTTTTAATTTTGTTTGTTGTTGTCATTTAGTAGAAAATACTCGTACAAACTTAAAATTTGGACAAAAATGTATATTAGTATTTTCATGTTATAAAATTTTTATAATATTTGAGCCATTTTAACTATAAAAGGTTTTTATATACTTTTTATTGAGTAAGTACTCTTCTGTATACAAAACAGGCCAAATTGAAAGACTTGAATTCAACAAGAAGTTCATTATAACTTAGTAATGAAATAAATAAATATAGTACTTTATATATATATAAGAATTTAAATATCAAATTTTAAAGAAAACCTTAAATATTGGTGGTAATGGTTTATCATTACTTACAAATATAAATGGAATTCCCTTTTAAATCCTACCTTCCCAACATCACCTACAACAGTAGCCCACCTATGGTGCAAAGTATGTCTGTATAATGTTAAAATCTGATTTACAATAGGTAACTTAAAATATATAATGATGGATATATTTATTATAATCATTGGTTGGCTTTCAAACAATGTTAAATTAAAGTTTATTAAGAATATAAAAATAAAGCTAAAATACAGTTTTAACTCTTTAACCTCATCACTAACTAGGCTTAGAAAAGGTACCTATCCGCCTTGCTAAGAGAGATATTGTATTAGTTTACTTATTATATTGTATTGTAACTATTTGTACACATTTTCTTAGATTTAATAAAAAAAAAAACTATTTTAATAAGTAAAAAGTAATTAATGGCTTAATTATAATTATATTTATCGAGATTTTTTTCATACATAACAAGAACATAGAAATCACAAATTTTAGTCTCAATGAAATCCTAAATTTATAGAAAATATTTTTAACGTACATACAAGATTAATTATAACCAAACTAAATAAAATTTCAAACAAATATTTGAACATTATGCTATTTAAGTAAGAGATTTAAAATTGGAAAAAGATAATACAGACCATTTATATTAAAATGAATGTATAAATAAAAAAATAAGTGAGGCAAAAATACTACACCTGGGTTTTATTATAGATGCTTTTAACTTATAAGTATCTGTAAAGCGTAACAATGTTGCATAAAAAAAAAAAATGTTTAAATTGTTCCAGATATATAACCACGTATATTTGATAACATTGATGAATAAGCGTGATTTGGTGTTGTAACCATGAGTTAATTGTTTTCAGATGTTTTTGCAAGTTGGTTACTGTAATGTAGATATTATTTCCAGTAAATAGTTGTGTATTTTATAACCATTCATTTTGAGTTGGTAAAAGTATTTACTAATGTTAGGTTATTAGTTGTGACTAGTGAATTATGTGACGAATAGATGAATATTTTTTTATATAAGTAAATATTATACAATAATAAATTTACAGTGTTTATACCTAGTTGGCACCACAGTTATAGTTAAATGAAAAATACTCTATATATATTACCTATATAAACTAAATGTTGTCATTAATTGTAAAACGTTTCTTGAGTCATACAGTGATTAAGCAGAAATCATATACACTGGGTAACCATATTATTAACAACGTTGATATCATGAGGCAAGAGCAATCTACAACCCTGATAATAGACGGAAAATTAACTAATTATTGTTTAACCAACCTCAGATGGTTGATCATTAGACCTTTAATCAATGATTAAGAAGTTAAAAAGCAATAGATCATTTAACGCTAAAACACGCTTTGACAATTGATAATACTATGGCTTCTTCGTGGTTTCAGTACCATGATTAATATTTCAATAATATAATCACCACTTAATGAAAATTTATACCATAATGGATTTAACAATTCAATCAACTGATTTACTATAGACATTTTGGCATTAATATTGATAATGAAAAATCTGTAAAATTACACTACTAGATAATTATGAAAACCTTCCTACATTATTAAATAGCAACAGTTACCTGTTCAAATTTGTATCTAGAATATATAAATGATTTAATTTGTTTAATAAATGCACTTAGTTTACCTTCTGTTAACCTAGCTCTGCCTCCAGTGGGCTGACATAAAATTGTAGAACATCCGGTACATATTACTACGCTTTGAGCGTGACTAAATACAGTTGTAATTTTATAACATCCAGGGCATTTAACGTCCATGAAGAAAGAATTTGGGTGCTGGACAAGACGCTTTAACTTATGTTTCCTGCGTTCTTCCGTGGCAGTAGGATGAAGTAAATCCTTGGCTAACTATTAGATAAAAATAATAATAGTTTAATTTACTGGGAATAATATTACATATTAATATTAATGATTGTCACGATACTTACTGGCATATTGATGTATTATTGATTCAAATGAAAAACTAGTGTTAAATCAAGTATAATCTAAAATAAAAAATAAATAATTAATATTTCACACCGTCAATTATATTATTGTTAAAATAGATGTGTACTATTATGACCATAGTACCTAATATTAAACGACCCAAATGTTTTTAGCACAAAGTGTCTGAAAAAACGAAACGACCACGGTTGAAAAGAACAGCTTATTCAATTCGAGTATATTGTGCTCGTGGAATTATTAGAACACAATATATAATTCGAAAACCACGAGAGTCGAGAATCATAACCTAAAGGACGGCTCATACAAAAACATGTTTTTATGATAAGATGTTTTGTGTTCGCCGGAATTAAAATGTTTGGTCAGAATTTCACAACGAACAATATCCATCATACGTAGATGGTTTAAAAGGCTTAATTTAAGCATAAAATACAAATTTTACTTACCAATCGCCAAAAAACGAGTCTTGAAGCACGTTTTCATGTGTACACGGACCGCAACGTTAACAGGGAGAGAATGATGGTGAACACGGAGCAGTCGACGCCATATCTCATGGAGTAAAAAATCTATCGAGCAACGGACCTGGAAAGAAAACAGAGGAATCGTATATAATCGATTACGGTCGCACATGCTCGCTTCTCGGTGACCGCGGCATTTCAATTTTATAATGTGAATGTTAAGTGATTTTTTTTTTTGGTAAATTATTAACCAACGAAAATAACGATTGAATAAAATGTTGTTTCTTCGCAAAATTCAACGCGTAATTGAATAAAATAATTATTGTTCGTTTGTTGTGTTGTATTTAAGTATTACTCAGTACCTACCTATTAACTGTTTCATTGTTTTTTTTTTCAAATTCCAAAAGCAATAACATGATCGATCAGCAATGGGTGCCGTTTGTCCATTGCAATTATGCATTCGTAAGCGAAATGCTAACGGGCCATTAATTACCTTTAAATCAAACGAGTAATATCGACATTTGAACCTATTATTTATAAATAAATAAATACTAATAATGCCAATAATGTTATCATTCGAATAATGAGTGCATAATTTATCTTTAATTTCTCCGTTATACTTCACATTAAGTTTCTCGACTTTCAATTTTAGATCGATAAACAGTTATGGCAAATATGTAGAGTTTTGTTTTTTAAATAAATTACACAAACTTATATATATATATATCTACCTAAAACTATCTCCAAAGCTCAAACAGTTGACGGTAAAAATGTTCTTGGCAATCAACAGGTGCAGATAATAAAATATCAAGTAGATAACTATATCCATTGAAATGCCGATATGTTTTTTTTTTTAAAACCTGAAAAAGTTTACAGGTACAGGTTTACAGGTTACTTTATTAGACGTTGTAGTAGTATACTAAAGTAAAATATTTATTTCTATCCTTATTTATACATAAACACCGTCGTTATTATAATATGAATCGAATGTATTATTTTTTCTATACAAAATACTTGTTTGTCATGAGATATCATTCTCGACAATCGATATCGGACGAATAAAAATACCAAATGTGATCATATTAATATTATTACGAGACGTTTATCGGATCCGTATATTATAAAAATGCCAAGAGCTTCTTCCTACCTTCTTACCTATTCGGTATTATATAGGCGCGGAACAAGCAATTTAACGTGCACATGCGGTGAGTGTATTATCAATAAATTGGAACTTGTAATAAAGCACGACACTTAGCCTGTAAATATTTAATTCTATAAAGTACAACTAATATTAAAAACATATTTTTAATGTATGTAAAGTTAATTTTTTTTTCAGTCTCCCTCTCCTTATATAATTCCTATAATCATCCCTGAGCACACTGAGATACTTACCGTTGAATAACAGTGTCTGCAGTTTATTTTAAGATTAATTTCACACTTTATATTGTGAATTTGTTTTGAATCTAAGTGGTACGAGGAATGTATTGGTTTTACAAAGATATATATTTTATTTTATTTTTTTTCTGTGGAAAACTTTTCTACCAGCAATTTTGCTCCGATTTACAATGATAGCACTTTTTCTGAATATAAATCTGAATAGGGAGATACTTTAGGGAGAGTCATTTTTTTGATTTTCCCAATAAACGGGAAAGTAGATTAAACAAATATTATTAAAGAAAATATAATATAATGCATATTTAATTATTTTACCATAATGTGACAATATATTTATTGTTTACTAAGCAACATTATTAACCGAACTCCGCTCAAAATCGTTTTTCGTTAGCAATGGTTAATCGTTGCGTGCAGATATACATTCAGTTTCTCCTTTACTACCTTCCCAACTTCTCACCTAAAGCAGTGGCCCATCTATGTGCGAACTGGGAGGGTCATCTTTTTTTCAACGATATTTTTCCGTAAAAGTTTGTAATTCGATATTTCCTCAAAGGTGCTATAATAATAATACACGTATGTACTACTATTGATATGCAAATTACTATTGTTATCATTAGTTCGTAAATCTTCTTACGATTTATATTCCACTTATTATTTTTACCCTTTGGAAAGTCGATCAAGTGATGAAAATATGTCATTTCTTTCCAAATAACGTGCGTATTAAATAGGAAGGTATATTATTATAAATTATAATATAAAAACATTTTACGTACTATTTAGGTGTAAAAAGGCTATGGGATATCTAAGCTTTAACCATGCAACAATCTTACGTTTTCTCATGGTTTTTTCAATAACATGGTGGTGGAAAATTTACAATAGTGACCCGTGTTAATTTTAAATTGAAAAATACTGATTTAAAATAATGAAATCGTAAATTTGTTCATTTTTCTATTACGTTTTTCCCAATTATTATGAAAACTACTTGGAAAATTAAAAAAATGACCACCTGAAAATACATCAACAAGATTCAAAATGCAACTAAAAAAAAGGTTTCTTGTAATTTTTTGATATAAGCAAGATCTCTGCAGGTAGAAGAATGCTCACAAGCAAAAAAAATAATAAATAAAATCGCATACGTCAAAGTAAAACAAATACGTTTCTCTCTACTCTCAGAATCTAAAAAAAAAAAAAAATGAAATATTTCAAAATTAACATAACGTGAAATGTTTAACCACTACAAACACGATACCGAGCATTAGTTTCTATTGTCGCGGAAAATTCGAAAACGCAAAAAATATCCAATTGATTCAATATAAAACGAATATTTATAATTATATAATTATTATAATATTATAAACGAACCCGAGCACATTTTACGCATTTTATATTGTTCAAGTTGGCTTACTATTGGTTTAATGCGAGTAAACGATATACTCATTGTTGCTAATCATGTTTGTCATACGGCATACGGTTATTGTAAACTCGGATCTGATATTAACGATGATTCATGTAACGTATAACAATCATTATTTCGCAAATTATTTACTTTTTTCGACATAAAAAAAAAAAAAAAAAATGTAAGACAATTTAAAGAACACACAGCTTTAAAATTTTACATTTACATTAAGTTTTGGGACTGAACGACTACCTACTTTCGATATTCGAATGGCAACCTATACTAAAAATTGTCTACACGACTGGAGCCGTTCTCTGTTTAGCCGAAGGGTTACAGACGATCGGCGGACAACAACAGTTCGCTCGCGTAGTACCTATATACGCTGTTGTAGCATTAGACATTGGTATTCTCGGGTCCATTAGGTTTGTTCCGTCACACCTGAAATTTGGACCTTCCAGTTCTTTCAAACAATATTCAAGAGAATTAAAATCTGCACCAGTACTTAACATACGCACCTATAAAATATGTCCGTTTAAATAATGGTTCTATTCTTTATATCGTCATCGTGGGTTGTGATTTTCAATCATAGCATATCATATTTCTTGGTTTCAAATTAAAACTATTTGTTTTCCGTTATATTGAAAATACAAACCGGTTTTTTTTTCTTTTTATGAAAAAAAAATACACAAATGAAACTATACTGATTATAATTACTACTCTTGGTATAGTACCGTCCTCGGTTTACGGGTTCAAACTCTCAGAATTAAAAAAGCACCCATTTAAAACATGCTTTGTTTATAAAGAACGACTGAGCGTATGAGATATGTTGAGTATTATGATGAATATTATGTAGATAGAAATAATTGTGATTTTTTCTAATTTTATTATTGAACAATAAGGCGTTTAGCGATAGACCATACGGTCTATCATTACCGCCAACCGTCGAATAAATTAATAACATTGTATTATCATATTATTGTTTGTTCCTTAATAGTTTCAATCCCCCCCCTCCTTCATAACAAAATATTAAAAATACGCCACCACTAAAAAAGAAAAAATACCATTTCCGGAAAATTGTGCCGTTCAATTTTTAGTAGTACATATAACGTATAACTTTCAATATGTACATAATAAGGGACAATTTTTTCAAACATCTTAGAAATTAGAAAGTGCATTAAAACGTTTGAAAAAAAATTTAAATAGCTATTATTTCTTTAATCCAATGGGAGAAGGGGGTGTATCCTCCCCTTTCCGTTCCACTGAACCGCGTAATATAAGTCGTATTATAGGTAGGTATAATAAATTCAATGAATCGCGTCGAGAAATCATTATGTTTTAAAATTCACGACACTTTTTATGTCGTCACCGTTACAATTAGAATACAATGAAAAAAAAAAACCGGACGGATAGAATTGCAGTGCGTGCCGTTGTTATAGTATATGTCTTATCGTAAAATGGCAATAATAAAGTGTAAATGTAGGACGATAAGCCAACGATTTTTGTCATATCAGTGTACCCTGCACATTTAACTAAGTAAGTGCATTATAATTGGGTACGCACTGCACATTATAATATATAATAATAACAATATACCTATAACTAAGATTTCAATTTTGAAAAAAAAAAATTGTATTCTTATAGAGAGCCTATCGGTTTTATTAAAACAACCAAAGTGTAAACAATAATTAATACTTTAAATTATTTTGAAATTTCGGCGTTAATAAAAATTGTTAATTTAAAATTCAAGATTTTGAGTGCAGAACAAAAAAGCTATTCGTTTTTTTTCTCGACTAACGTTTGTTTAGTAAAAAATGGTAAACAATTAACCATTATTATGTCAATTAATTGCTGTATAGTTGTCATGAGTAAGGAAATACTATTTTTAAAAAATAAATTTCAAAGCAACAACGGTTAAAATTACATGTACGACGGTGGAAACTAAGAATCACGGAGAAACATTATGGAAAGACAAGTTATCATTTTTTTAAAATGTTTTTCATTAAATACTAATGATATACGGAGAAAGCCGTGCGGGATAGTATTTTATATTCCAAACGAAATAAAGAGTATTGGTTTTACTATGTTTTTTTTTTTTTATTTCTAATCATATATATAATCAGCGATTATAAAAATAACAATCAAAAAGTTAATAACAATAATAATAAAATTATTAAAAATTAAAAATAAAATTTGTTGAATTTCAGTATAATTGTTACCGTGTTATTGCGAGAAGAGGATGTTTTCTTACATTTGCACACCCCTGCCCCCCCCCCAAATCAAGTCAAGGGAATTAAAGTTTGTACATACATAGGTGTAAGTATTTTTCATGATTTTTTTTTTTTTCAAAAAATACCGGATTTTAAATACCCGTACAGACTAAAATGAAATAAAACTTTGACAACCATAACTAATTTAGATCAAATATGAAAAAAAAAAAAAATGTGCATACATATTTTCAACAGCAATAACTCTGTAGGCTGTAGGAAAATTCGACTCTACGTACCTACGTATTGTATTTTCGTTGTAATTGTTGTCGCAAAATATAAAACAATGCCACGCGCGTGTGCCTTATTATAATAATAAAATAACAATTATTCGATTCTCGCGTTCGAAACAATATAATATAATAACTAAAACTTTTCTTTGCTGCTGCAGCGGCGCGTAAACCTTTGTGAAAGTCGAAATTCGCACTATATGCGGCGAACGACCGACGATGATTAGTCGAGATCAATATTGGAAAGAATCATCTGAAACGATATGGCTCGAATCCGACGCAGGACACGAAAGACTTCCTATACACAACATACATATACTGAAACTGTTGCTACTGCAGCGTGGTGAGCCGTCAATATACCAACGTGATTGTGACTGCGACTAGGTACAACTACGTAATGTTGTATACAAATTAATTGTGTCAGAATAGAAATTAAACGCTTAAAACGTTTTTCTGTACAGTACTATACTGTAATACCTAATATATTTGTCTACACATAATACTCTGACAACACATACATACTTGTAGTGTTTTCGATTTGATGCACTTTTCGCATTCAATACGCAATGAATGCAAAAACTCATTCGATGATCCGGTGAACTAATGCAGTATTTTGTATTCGATTTAACTGCACCGGCAACACTCGTGTGCACTTAGAGCGCACAAACAGAACTGTCGGGTTTTTGTGTATAATATTTACGATGAATCATTTTTTCTCAATAACAGGACACCACAGTATCATCCAATTATTTCCTATTTACCTTTATGGTTATGCGTTCTAATAATAATAATTATATCATATTATTATAAATATCACAGATTTTTTTTTGAATTTGTGCTTATAATGCAAGGAACTAGGATACCATTGCTAAATTAGAATATCTAAAATAAATTTGGTTCGTGTTATCTACTGTATTTCCGGTAAATAAAAAAGTACTTATGTCAAATTGACGGCATTCTACTACCTAGTTAAGTTCTAAAAATGAAATAAAATATTTTCAGAATGTCATCTGTATATGGTTACGGTAGGTATTGACGTACATTAATATTTGAATGTTTGGTCAAAACTCCGTAACAAAAAAAAAATAATTGAAACTATTTTGATTTATCAATTTATTATTTGCGGAAAAAAATTAATTAAACTTTTTTATTAAAATTAAAATTAAACTTAAATTAATACCTCAGTAATAAATAATTTTAATTTTTCCATGTTATTATATTTTGTTTTCAAAACACTGGCGTGCTATCAGTGCAAAACTTGTGTAGTTCCAGTAAAACCTTCAGTTCGTACTTGTTTGTCAAAATGAAAACTATAGCTTTAATCGATTTTTACCATCTTGTTTTATCAGCAACACTCCATTTAACCGGGCTATCAGTAATATCAATTTAAATGTTTTATTAAATCTATTAGTTCAAGCAGGGGTTACCAGTTCGTTCACATATCTAAAGTCTTCTTCTTCCAAAAGCAATTGTTTAGGCTGTACACTATCAACTTGCACCACGTCATGCACTGGCGTATTATAAAATTTTATGAGAAAACTCCTCAGAAAATCGAAAAATGACCTCTTTAAAATACCTCCCCAGTCGGATTTATTTTTAAAAAAATTGCTAACATTATAATTTGGAGCGAAATTGCTGGTAGAAAAGTTGTACACAGAATAAAAAATCGCAATATTTTAGTAATATATTTCGACAATTTTCCCATTTTTTCTTTTTTTTTTTTGGTTTTTCACATTTAATGAGAAAACTCTTGAGTTTGAAATGGAACAGAACAAAAACTATTTCGGGTGTCAGACCTTTTAGATGATATATAGCCTAACATAATACAATGCAATTATAGTACCTACCTATTTTCAGAAAAAAAACGAAAAGAATAATCTGTAAAAGACTCTAGAGAACATTTTCTAGCAAACATATTTCAGAAAATTAATGATTGGGTTAAGATTTCTAGACAAAGTTATTTACAGACAGAAAAAAGCATACATCATTCGTTCAGGTACTCTAAACATATATCTAAAACATATATTTACTTCGATAGCTTTGTTTACGAATATTTATACATTGTATTCGTTGCAGGGTTATGGTAATGTGTCTAGATATAGAGCGGACTGTACGTTTTCTAACGGATTCGTTTGTATTTCGTATTGGATCTTATTATGTATGTACAATGTACATAATATAAACGCTATTTCAAATCGCACGTTTCTTCCTCTCTTAAATAACATTGTAGTTGTGGTAATTATTATAAGCGTCCGCGTGTCAAAACTTCATATATTATCCGAGTACTAATGAGGAGAAATAGTTATATCATTATCATTATCATTATAAGTACGTTTCGGCTCATGTATATTTTAGAAAATTAAAACTTTTTAATTGCAAATGTTAACAATCTGTTATTAGTGATTGTTGACAATTTATAAAAAAAAATTGAGGAAAACTCTTAAGACGACGGAAACTTTGGATTCCTTTTTTCATACATTTAGACCCATATAAACTAGAATAAAACAAATATATTTCCAATAGTCCAATTTATGTTTTGAACAATTATTTATTGACTTTAATGTATACCTACTTCTTTTTTATGTTTTGTGAGAAAAATATACATATATTTTTATTTATTTTTTGTCACACTTTTAAGAAACAAGTTTATTTTGAGAAATAAATATAAACTCATCAATTTAAATAAATAAAAACAAGCAAATTTTTTCTATATAACATAGACAAGAAATCAAAATTAATATTGGTCGAATAGAGGCAAACCCGTAGTAAGTGAATTTTACTTATATTTATTCGTAAAACTACCGTACCCCTTCCCTTTAAATGGATATCGGGCAGCAGATCGAGGGAAAAATCATCATTAAGGTGTCCATTAAAAGGTAAATGAAAATAATGTTTACGTTTTACAAAATCGGAAAATATTTTTGAAAAACCGTTTCCAATCCAACGATTATCGCCCGAAAGTCGCCACAGAGTGGATATATTTGTTCGTCCTTGTAATGCGTACTTACGAATATACATATCATTACTATCTATTATTATTATGTATATATTTAGGAACGCCTGAATCGGGTTGGACCCGGAATTCGGAGAGGTGGCTCGAGGCAAACCCCGCGCCATCTCACACGTGAATGAATCTTATACATTATTATTATACTTACGTCGGACGTTGAAAAAACCCGTTATAAAACCACGACACCAATCGTGACGTCTTGTAATACTTGCATATGTATTATTATTTATACTGTCGTGCATAATGGTGTAAACTTATTACGAATGAGATTGTGCTGATGGTAAAAATACGAATTCGCGTGATTCATATCGTATATTATGTATACCTACTTAACTATAAAATCCAGTATTGAAACCGGGAACAAATTTCGAAGGGTGATGGAAGGAGTGAATTTAACAAAACCCTCATTATATAAAAACAAATTTAAAAAAGCCGATACTGTTGCTAACGGGTGTCGACGTGTGTCACTGTATTGTACAGGGGAAGTAGGGAACTCTGAAAGACATACAATATACGAACGTACAAAGTAATTAGTTAATTTAAAAGGACGTTTGAAAAATTGTACAACTACTATTATATTTTAAACGTACAATAAACTGCGTTTAATTACTTAATTTTATCTAACAAATATAATATATTTGTTAAATCAAATTAGCCGATTATATTGTTATATTATAACAGTATAATCGTGATATAATTTTATATAATTTCTACGGGGATTATAACCCCTTATCCTTTTTTCTATGCTATTAAATTTAAATCTGGGCGGATATGTAAGCGATTTTACTTGACTATGATGAGAACTCTCTCCCCCTCCGAAATCATGATATTTTTTTAAAACACTTAATGTACGGCATTTTTTGCGACTTTTGTACTAATACAAACGTGATAACGACTCGCAAAAAAATATAGATATTTTTGTGTGTCATATATTATTGATTTTTCTAGTTGTTTAAAAAATCGCGTCTGAGATTTTGTTTATTTTTTATAAAATTTTTACGCACAATGTTAATGACACATATTTGTTACGACCGGATTATGGTTTTTTCCGTTAATATTATAATATTAGTTTATTAATATACCTACGGAAAATAAATTAAAATGATTGGATTTTTTTTTAAAATGCCACGAAAAATATTTTTATGCAATAGGTATCAATGGTATCTTACCAATCAGAGACATATTTAGAGGAGGCATCTATGAGTCTTTTAGTTTTGCAATCTCGGGATTGATTCATAACAAAATATTATTTTCCATAAGTCTGTTGTCTATCATTGTCATTAGCACTTCATACGAATTATAAAACTCCGACATATTACATACTATTTGGTTAATGTACCTCGTTCTGGGTCTTCCTATCTTGACTTTTTATGCTATATTCCTTCGATTATAAAAGGCTACGTATTTCGACACCGTATCTTAGTATATATCTTATCATTTGCCATCTACCCTTATTTTATATAGTTTTTCTTTTATTGTGTTTAATAGTTAGGTACATTCTATACATTTGTTCGTCTTTTGTTTCAACTTATTCGTTACATCGTCCTCTAACGTCATATTTCTATGGGGCTTCCAACATATCCTTATTTTTCTTTAATTCTTTAATTCAAATCTCTTTTTAAAAAATCTCTATACTTTGTATAGCCTTTAAATTATAAACTGTAAATATGGGATAAAATATTGTTAGGACATTCGCCCATCAAAAAAAAAAACAATAAAAACAAAATACGCCATTACGTTACCATTATTATCTTTATAGTAAAAACCTAATATCTATTCACGAGAGAGAGAAATTATGCATTTAAGGTGTAACAGTATGATATGCATTCTGAGCAGTATATACTTATACGGGATGATTATTTTACAATCATGATTAACGAACGATACAGCGATTATTATCGAAGATTTTAATTACATTTTCATTTAAGTTTTTTTAGACGTAAGTCTTATGGCTTATAATCAATTATATATCATCGGCGATCTTATATTTTCGATATTTTACCCTAGTACGGTTATTATATACTATACAGTCATATAGGGTACCAATATAAATACTTATATTATGGTGATGCAATTTATTGCCCAAATCGGAGTTTAAAATCATGGATTAATATTTGAAAATCGAAATTTGAAATTTGTTCATAATGGCGGACGATGGTATTAGGGTGAAATGATTGACGTTATATATATTATAATATGGATCCAAATTCAAAAAAAAATGTACTTGAATTCTCCGTATAGATAACGTTGGTTCGTAAAAAATAAGGTTCGATAAAATATGATCATCTAACTGTATGTGTAGGACGTGGGCATCATACATTACTGGTTTCTGATTTTATGTTAAGTTTATCGTGTGAAGTTATTTTTTTCTGCGCCTTTCACGAGGCTGTGGCGGTGGCGGCGGCGGCGGTTGTGTGTGGTCTCCCTGGAGCATGGACTACTCGGTTTGCGATCAATAAAATACCCGTAGCAGCTGCAATCGCGATATAGAGCGAGAATACGACGACGATGATAATAATAATAATAATAATAATAATAATAAGCACCTGTTTGCATGCAGCACCGACTCGCCGTCGTCACAATCGCCGACACACGGGCCGAAAAATACATATTATATTCGATAAAACGGGATATTTTAATGTCGAGGTCGAGGTCACTGGAAAAAAAAAAAATAATAATAATAAAAAGTCTACGCATAATATTTCACCTATGCGGTATCGGACCGCCCGCAAAACGATAAATGTAAATATTGTCCCGCTATACCCATTAATATTATAATCGCATTCCTTGTGGACATAATAATATTATAATCTTTTTCGAGTGACCTTCGTCGACCTTCTCTCGTGTAATATAAGCGAGTGCAGTATTGTGTGTATAATTGTATAGGTATACTCGTATACCGGCAAAGGAAAAAAGAAACAAAACGAGCTTTGTAATGCATACTTATTCGAAGACGAGATACGGGAATATGTTTTTTTTTTATTTCTTTCGACTCTTTTTTTTTTTCTACTATTATCATAACCGAACAACGTACGAGTGATAGTAATACGATATATTAACTATAATATATACGAAAAGCACGCAGCACATATACACTCGACAACTGCCACCGTCGTGGTGTATAATAGTCGTTAAAGTCTCCGACTATAATGTAATATATTATTATCACATTTGCCGTTATCGCGTACATACTGCGAACGTGTAAACATAAACATTCTATTGTATTTTACCGCGATACATTAAAAGTGGTAGATTATTATCGTAAATTGAGGTATGGTAAGTACCGTGGTCACGTTGCAGAGAAATAAAGAAACGGCGATGGGATAACCAAGAGAAACTGCGCGGGTAAAACTGCAGAGGAAAAATCTCAAACTATTATTATATGTAATATTTGAAAATAATTTTTATAATATCCGAAAATCCGACTGGGTACGGGGTGAAACGTGACCGAGAGAAATTATATGGAGTGAGTAGAGTGAGAACAGCAGTGTTGTATCATTTGCGCACCGTCCGTTTACAATAGATAAGTAAAAAAAAAAAAAAAAATACGAAAATATTAAAAAGTACAAAGTTGTGTGCAATTTATTAAAACAAAAATACTCTTGATCGTCTTATTCTAACCTAACCTATAATAGTTAATATATGTCGTTTGACGTGTTATAATGACCCATTATTTTTATAAAATTAAATTTATTTATTTGTCCTGTGATATACTCATCCCAATGTTTTTGTACGCATTGTAATTTATGTACAATTTATATTTTTAAAACAGAAATACCTTATACCTTTTTATACGTCTCAAAATACCTATATTTGAAAATAAATTCTAGTACTCAATACATTTAAAAATTACTAACACTTAATATTAAGCTGAAAATTGGGTAATAATTTGTGGTTTTGGGTAATCCTAATAAAGGGCTCATTTAGCCTTCTATTGTTAATCATATTGACGCTCAAATGATGTATGGCGGAACCATTTAGCGGTGCGCAAATGTCTTACGAAAAAGGCCGAAAAAAACAATAGTGAGGCGCAAATGATTTACGCCCAATGAGAGAGAGTTATTACTCTCTTAATATAATATACTCGATCGCATTAAGAAGCATAAGGTGACGGAAAAAATATCGAAAAATTGTGATGCCAAATAGTCCGTACTTAAATCGAATCCATATTATTAAAACAAAAGAATTTCCGAATCCACGAGATTAACAAATTATTATTGAGTATTTAAAAATCCGGTCGAATTTGATGTTACCTATGTCAATTCGCAATACGTAAAATACGCGCGTTCGTTATTAAATGCGATCATTATTGCGTCATCCGAGTTCAATGTCATTGGAAAAGTGTTCGACCGTCGCCGTCGCCAAGAAAACAATATATTCATCGCGATACTTTCACGACGACTATGTTGGGAGATTTTCGATCGCAATAATAATTTATAAATCGTCCAAATCCACGTATTTGGGATGACGAAGCGGATCTTTCTCCTATACATACTGCAATATAATAAATTGTATAATAATATTCCAATCCGGCGACCGATGATTATGACTTATTATAGGTAGGCACCTAAAGTAAATAGTATTATTTTCGCGGAACAAAGTGACTCGATTTCTACATCGATAGCATATTCTTTTAGATTCTGAGAGTAAGGAGTTGGTTTTGCAATGATGTGTATTTTTTTTTCTGCGAACAACTTTTCTACCAGCAATTTTGCTCCGATTTACAATGGCACAACTTTTTCTGAAATTAATGAAATGAAATCAGACTGGGGTAATACTTTAAAATGGTCGTTTTTTTGATTTTCTCAGAGATTTTTATTACAAATGGGAAAAACCAGGAAAATCGGGAAAATTTACGAAATGTATTATTCTCAAATCAAAACTTTTAAATCATAGTATCACCGAACTTGGCGAGTAATCGTGGAGCGGGTGATAGATTTGTAGCATAAATGCAGACTGAAAAGTGAAATCTATTTCGATAATATTAATCGGCTTCAACGTGTACACTTAAAATGTACGCATATCGGTGTGGAATATTTATTTTGTATAATATTAATGTGACTATAATATTATAATATTCGTGTTTTAAAGACGTCGGACATTAACGGTTAAGCGTGTATAGATTCTGCACCGCGTTTTTGATCATATTTGTACATTTTAGATTCTGATTTTTTTTTTTTTTTTTACAATACCTTATAACGGTTTTAAAACCAATTAATAATTTTAATTTGGTTATACCATTTTATCACCACCTACTCGGCCCCTCCCGAGAATTTATTATAGAAATCTTGGCCACACCGCATATTGTATGTATAATTGAACAGCTATTAAGTCATAAATATTGTCGTAGCTATAGTTTTTGTTAGCTCCTGCAAGAAACGACCGGAAGGTAAACTGGCTGAAATGTTTACATCCCGGTGTCTGCGATATAATTAAAAAGACGTACCAGTATAATGGGAACAGGCGCAGTCACTGTTATAGGTAATTTAATGTAGTATACCTGTAAGCAACGATAAAACATTGCTTACGAAAAAACCATTCTGAGCGGGGTTCAGTTGAAAGTGATGTTTCGTCAACAATATGTGTGTCATACTATAGTAAAATAATTAAATAGGTTTTATACATTTTCTTTGATAATATTTATTACCGATTTTCCCGGTTTCCCTCGCGCAGGTGGTCGAGCGTTGTCGTGCGTCGGGATTCGGCGGGGCGGACCGGAGCGCGCGCGGGAGCGGCCCGCGGTGGCGGCGACCGGACCGCGTTCACTCGAAGACACCGCCGACACGACCCGGTCCGGCGGCCAGTCACAAACGTTTCGCGCGGTCCGCCAGCAACAGACGTCGTACACGTTCTCCCCGTACGCTTAACGTATTTTCTTTCGCGTTCGCGACAGACCCCGCAACTGCACTGCGCCGCGCCGCAACAGCAGCAGCAGCGGACAGCCACCTACGCCGCCGTAGCGATATTTCTCACGCACGTGTGACGCGGAATAATCGGTATTGTCCGCACGAGTCAAGCGCCGGCAGTGCGGTCCGTTGAAACGAACGTGCGCGTCCCTGCAGGGACATGTGCAACTGCACTTTGCCGTCCATCGACGCGGCCCGTCGCCGCGGTTGACTGGTACAGTTGACGCCGGCCGCTGCGCAAAACCCACAGGGACGCCGACTGACCGCCGATACGCGCAGTAACGACTTTCGGTGTACCACGACATGGCGGTCGGACCGCTGGTGTTGCTGATGTGCGCGGCCGCGCTCCAGCCGGCGGCGGTGGTCCGCGGCCAGGACGCGGACTCGCTGGCCAGCAGCTTTTTTTCAGGTAAACGCCCGCGACAAATTAGTCACGCCTATCTATTTATTACATAATATTTGTTACACGTCTGTCGGTAATTACTACATTGCTGTACGCGGGAAATAGGAATACGCTGAGGAACGCGGTGGGATAAGGGCGAACAGAAAGAATGTTATTACGGTTGATTACAGTTATAGATATACCTAGCGTAATATTATTTGCGTGTCGGTGTCGCATGCGGCGAGCCGTTTGAAGACGCTTTCGATCGGATTAACGGGGACACGCGACGCGCGACGACGTAACGGTACCGGGACGGCGGCGGAAGACAATCGTCGTAAAGAAAGCGCTTGACCCCGATCGGCCGCCGCCGCCATCGTCCACGCATACTACCCATACGTAGCCGCAGTAATGATATACGCAGTTACTAATATAATACATTATTACATACACTCGTCAGCGATCGAGACGCGTCTCGTACCGAGTGTAGTGTTGCCGCCGCCGTCCAGGTTCCGAACCTCACACGACTCGGCGGCGAGATATAATAACCGAAGCGATCAGTGCAAAAACAAGACAAGCTCAAAATGGTTTCTTGGTAGTTTCGGAGTAAAGAAATAAATGCCACATAATTTGGTGCTGTAATAATGGGAAGGCTATACAAATCCGGAACGTAAGAGCCCGGAATGGAATATGTCGGAACACAATGATCCAGAACGGAAAAATCCCGACTGATATATGCCGTGGACCGCAGAAATCCGAGCAAATATCAATGATTTCTAAAATATAACACTAGTAGGTATGGTGATAGTATTATAATATGTCTATGGTCAGTAGTGATTTTTGGTTTTCTAGAGATAATGATGTAATAACGTTTATGAAATGTGATAAACTTGTACAACGCGAGAGAAGAAAAAGAGCCGGTGGAAAAATTCGGAAAAGTAGGCAAATAGTTGGGAATGGTAAACGCTTTAGATCTATGGTGGTTCAACCGAATTCCAAGCAAAAAAACAAAAAATCCCCATAGATATATGGTTTTGTTTCTTTCTCCTAAACAATTTCGAAAAGTGGACATGTCTTGTTGCACTGAGCCCTTCAATTGCACTTTTCAGACGTGCGACGATAACGCGACTGACTGAATTAAAATATTTATATTGCCGATCATCGGTTAATACTTCTTAGGCGGTCGATTGAGACATAATATTTGTGTTTTGTTTCTAAAAAAAAAAATGCTGACACTGTTTTATGAGGGAAATCAGAAAGTAAGGTATTATATAGAGTTATTTAATTTATCTGTACGATCGATAAAATAAACCATTTCAAACGAACAATGATTTTATAATACTTCGTATTTAAACCCTTCTTGACAAGGTCACCCAGAAATTGACAAAAATTTTACAAAAATTACAAATATTTCCCATTAGTATATGGTATATTATAAGAACACTAAAAAATAAAAAAAAAAAAAAGGTCTTTTAAATACACTAATTAGACTAAATAGATCAAGACTGCTACACGAAAGCTCCCATTTGATTGGAGTAAGATTTGTGGTAAAAACGCGTTGTTTACAGAACCAAAATAAAAAAAAATAATTCGTAGTAAACTGTACGTTTCTCGCTTCGCTCAGAATTTAAAATGTTACAAGTTCATTTTAACACATCATTGAAGGCAGTAATGGACTGGAGTAAAAAATGAGTGCGAGCGTTCGTAGTTAAAAGCCCCTTATTACACCAATACCTGATATCGGTGGTAGCCTTTTTTTTTTTTCCAAAATTTATTTATTGGAATATGAAATAAATATTTGAAAAAACAAACGGACACACTTCACACGATAGGTGGGCCACTGTTGTAGGTAAGAAGTTGGGTAGGTAGAGTGGAAACTTAAAGTATACCTGAACGCAATCAGTAATAATTGCTAATAAAAAAACCGAGTGATTATTAGATAAAATAAATTTCGGTGTTGACATTTTTGATTTCCGTCAACCCGTCGACCAGATATTCCGCGTTTGAGTTTGGCGTCGGGGACAGCGTATAGTATTCGTACGGCCGCGTCGCACGTGCAAGAATCCGGAACGCGTGTGCGGCGAAAAACGAACGGGATAGAACAGCGGCGGCCGGAATAGGAACCGCGGGGCACGCGACCAGTGGCCTTGCCGGTTACTGAACCCTCCGTGTGGTGCGGGTCGCCCGAAAACGTCTTGCCCGAGTCTCTCACGGACGACGACGGACGGACGTGTGGGCGGTGACACGGCACCACGACGTGACGTGACGTAGGCGCGTGTCACACCCTGCGCCGGTTACGGAATTCAATCGAAACACCGCAGTTCGGTGCAAAGGGAATATGAATATTGTTCTTTTCGAAACCCGTTGGTTCGTGTTGATAAAATATGGATACATTTTTTTTTTTTTTTTTTAAACCGAGCGTAGGTAAATTAAATTGAAAAATATTTACGTTTCCCCCCCCCTCCAGTTTTACACAACGCTATGGCTTTTAGCCCCAGGGTTATAGTATTTTCAAATTTTTTCTAGCTATAATCGTAATAATTATCATGTTCGCCCTTCGTATCAATTAACACAAAATATAAATAACTGCGAAAAAAAATAATACGTATTTACAGGTACTCAATTATAACTGTTATTTTTAACTGTCGTGAATTATCATAACTTAAAATAACTTTATATTTAAAAAATACAATAACGTATAACAACCGTGAACATATTTTACCTGTGTGCTAAACAGAGTGTGTAATGATGATATTAATTATTTCGCTGTGTATTTTAATAAACAAAATAATGATAATAATAACGTAAATTAAGAAATTATACGCAAGTATCGTGTTATGTAGCCGTTATTTCCTCATTTAAATTTTAAATTGATTCGTATTACTCCCTAGTTCGCGTATTACCGAAAAACCTCATTTTTTTTTCTCCAAATCTGTTTATTAATTTAACGACATAAATATACATCCTGAACGTCATGAGCTATTATTAGCGTTATATGACTGGTAACTCATCGTTATTATACGCAACCTGTACGAATTGTATAATTTTTAACTCGAAATTTATACACTTTCGGATATTTTCAATTTCGATTTCAATAATCGTAATATTATGTAAACGAACAAAAAACTTGCCTAACTTTTGACGGTCACGTAAATTATACCGGAGTACTACTTATGGATATTTAAGTCAACGATTCGACCACCGAAACGTGTATAGAAATATATACAGACTGTATACTGTATACAAATATAATTTCAAATGTCTAGCTATAAATAAGTGATAATTGCTAGTGTGATTCTTGGACGCACGAGAAAAAAGGGTTATCTATATATGATAAAAAATGGATTATGATATAATTGTATAAATCATGAAAGAAGAAAAACGTTAAAAAAAATGATAAAAAAAATTGACGTTATTGATTTAACCCCCTTTTCCGAGCAACATATATATTCAGTGGTGTTCCCATAGATTTCATCAAGAACAGGGCTGTCCTTAGGAGAGAGGGCAGGACCCAGGTCCTGGAATTCGAGCTTTTTACTTAGATTTGGGAACTCGAGTTCGCAAAAAAAAAAAAATATATATATATACGAATTATAATACAATAAAATAATAAAATATTCAAAATGTCGCTTTGGCCTTCGGAAATCTTAAGGACGAGCCTGGTCGAGGGTATATCACTACAAATATCCCGTGCAAAGTATTGTAATTTGTAAATCGTAAGAAGACTGTGAATTGTACAGTTATAATTAGTGAAATAAACACCATTTTGTATTATTACGATTTTAGTGGCACGAATGATAAAAACGGACAACGATAACAATATATCGTGACGGATTTTTTTATTTTAAATTATTCGAATGAATAAACAATATATACCCGTGATTTTTCAAGCCATATGTTGAAAGCACATTGCTTACAATGCAGTACTCCCTATGTAAATACCGATGTTAGTATTTATATTTATCTTATTATTTTTTCTTTATTCGGTTGTCCATTTCAGAATATATCATTCACCATATATCTAATATATAAAATAAAGAGATAAAAATATAACTAGGTGTATTTAAATAACACATAAAATTGGAAATATAACATCACGGGTAAAAAGATACATTATTAAACTCGGCGGACTAGTAATACTTTTGAAAAAGAAAGTCGATTGTCACGTGCGCGCTCGCGCGCATGAACTTGAATGGAAAATGACGAATTTACATAAAAAAATAGAAATACAAAGTGCTCGTTGCATATTATTTGAACTGCGTATTCGCGATTCGCGTTATTTATACGACAAGATTAAAATAACACACGGGAGACGGGATACACCCTGTAGACAAATAATTTTGTATTGTAGTTTAATCCGAAATAAAATAAAACGCCTAAAACTTTTGTCTATCCGTCAGATTCGATTCGAGTTTTTACAATATATTAACGATATTTCGGCTCTATGGATAGAAAAATGAATTTTTTTCGTTACCACGAAACAATAGAAATAAAATAAACATTTTCATAATATTCTAATGTGCGACGCGTGTGGAATTATAAGTCCGAAAATCCGACTTCGAGACCCGGAGATCCTGTAGTAGTCAGTTGTCGGTTTTCTTGATGTTTTTTTTCTTTGAATTTGAAAAACTATTCGGATCCTAGGCATTGGACGCTTCAAATAAAGTAGGACGCGGGCGAAAAGTCCGAGTTTTTTAAGACTCTGCGCGCGAAAGTTTTGTAGTATTTTTACTAATTCGAAAAACGTTTTTCGAGGGGGGGTGGGAGTGGTAACAAAAACAGATAATTTTTGTGTCCGTCGTGAGAATGTTCTCCGATCGCCGATAGTAAAGTGCGCGTTATATTCCGCGCTATTCAGTATTCTGAGAATTTTCGTTCTGTTCGTATCGCGCACGACGTCCGACAAGAAGACGCGCGTGTTAAAAGACTCCAGTAAAAAAAAAATAAATATCCGATAACGGTTATCGATTATAACGATCGAAACGTCGAAAGGACTATCAATTTGAAATGTGTTCGCGTGTATACGTAGAAAATTCCACGCAGTCACGTCGAATAAAATTTATTCACGTACCTATTATCCGTACGGCGACAATGCGCGTGTAATTCATTAGAGACTAGGTATATGCCACCTGCATCATCATCATCATTATTATTATTATTATTATTATTATTGTGAGTTTTTTCGTGACTGGGCAGATTTCTAGTAGTAAAATATTGCTCGGGCGTTTCGGGGAGAGAAACAAAAAATGAAAAATAAGATGAAGATGTTAATATATTTTTCGAAACCAGTTCCGCCGTCCGAAACCCGTTTCCGTTATGTTTTCAAGGTGTTACACATAGTAAAGTATACGGTATTGCGGGTCTCGTATCTAAATAAAAATATATTAAATACTAGTTTGTATTATATCGTAGAAAATCGTACCAATGAAAAGTTATGACTATGGTCGCAATTTCGTTTTGGTGGTCGAATGGAATAGTTTTCGGTACGGTTCTTCTTTTAACTATAAACTTTTACCGAGCAAAACATTTATTATTACGATAATTTTCACCCGGTAGATACGAAATAGATAAAAAAAAAAAACACTGAACCGTTACAGCGTCGACGTGTACGAAAATTTGACGCTCGCCAGCCACGGTTGTTTTTTTTTTTTTGTAGGTGAAGTAAGAAGGTTCTCGGGTCAGAAAAAAAAAACACGTTAGAATTGATTTCACTAAAAGAACTACGTAAACAAATGTTTTTAGTGTCATAGTGTACAATTTCACACGGGATTTCACGAAAAAAAAAAAATTAAAGATTTATAGAAAATTGCTCATGTTTCACGATTTAAAAAAAATAGAGAAAAAAAAAATATTTGTTTGGCCCATTTTTCTCTTATTTTACCGGTCTCCGCTTTTACTCGCGTTTTTCCGACAGTATTACAAAAGTTTTTCAGCGCTGTCACATCATTCGTCGGGCCCTACCGACTTCAATATTTCGCGTCTTGTTTTACTGTCCGTAGACATTATATTATACAGACCGTCGCGTAAAACGGAAAGTATTTTTCTTCAGCCGGTAAATCTGTATAGACAGTAAATAATAATAATATAGTTAGTAACAATAAATTGCAGCAGGTGTCTTTGTTAAATTTACATCGTAAAAAGGCGGAAGGAAACCCTAAAATCAATGTAAAAATAAAAAAAAACAATCCGAAATTAAAACGTCAGCAACTGTTGCAGCCACAATTTTTATCATCCCTTACGTTGAAAATTGTGAAAATAGTCAATATTTGTATTGATAAAGTAGTATTTTATATATTGTTCAGTATATACTGTGGATTTCAATGAGTTCCACGATAGTAATTTATTTGAAGTGATTAACAATAAAAAAGGTTTTTATTCTGACATATTAAAAATTGTCACTTATATAGGATTTTTTTTAGATGTCAGTAAGTCTAATAAAGTTTACGAACTATTACAGTAGTATTATTTTTACAACATAATATTTGCTACATTCTATTTGGTTTTGACCGTGTCAGTATTGAATGAAAACAAATAGATGGAAAATGGGTGGTCTACCTTCAGCGGGCTAAAAGTTTTCTGTTGTGACGTTTTTTCATGATTTTCATAACAATGCCGTAATATTTACGATTTCCGTCAAAATACGGTATTAAAATTTGTGTAAAAGAAATACAACATTAAACTCAACATTTTCTTGTTGATCTCTAAGTACAGCTTATAATGAACCACGTGTTAAATTTTAAATAATCTCTGTTTGGACTAGCAATTTTATTCACAGAGTACCTACCGAATAAAAATTACGAAAAAACCTCGCAAAATTAAAATGTCTATAAATAGCTCAAGAATGGCTTAAATATTTGAAAATTTGACCACGTCCATAAAAAGAAAATATAACGTGACCGTCCAAATTTCAATTTTGAATTGAATTACCAACAAAAAAACAAAATTGAAAATAATTAAAGCGGTATTTTCGTTTTTCCCAGTTATTTCGAAAACCGCTTCGTAAATGAAAAAATGACCTTTTTCAACGCATCAACTAGAGAAAGTTCCCTTTCGGAAAAAGCGCTACACTTGAAAATGGGAGCAAGATTTCTGATAGAATTCTCGTACAAAGTAAGGAAAAAAACAAAACAATAAACGCCAATTGTAAAACCAATACACTCCTCGCTTCGCTCGGAATCTGAAATCAGTCGGATCGGTCCATCCGTTTTCAAGTTACGGCGTCAACAACAATACATCATTTCATTTTAATGTACACATAGATTATTAATCATCGTATTTATTGCCATCGTGCGTAGCGCAGTACGCGCGTTTAATCTTTACGTTGCGGCCAACAGTATCCCTTATTTTTTTTGTATTTTCGTTTTATTATTATTTTTTTTTTAAAATTCCATACACAATACATACGGGCCCGTTTGTAATTATTTTTTTTTAAATTTTGATTTTTCGTACGGCACGTTTTTAATCCGCCCGCGTGCGTATTTAGCCAAATTTACCTCCCGTGCGTACTGCTGCTCCGAACCCTACTCGCAAGCATTGTATTATAACGGTCGTACCGTGCACTTGTATCGGGCGTCGCGGGGCGACAATAGAGGTGCACCGCGTTATTACCGACAACACACCGATAACAACGAAACGATAACGACGGCGGTGCTCTGTAAATCGACCGCGGCAATAACACCCGGTCCGGGCCGCGAGAAAAGTGAACAAGAACGTTCACGGACGGACAGCGGATCGTCGCGTATTGAGCCGGTTTTTGATTTTTATCTATGCATATGTGATACGCCGAAAAGCCGCCCGGACGGAATGGCCGGAAATATACGGACGGTCAGCGCTATAATATTATTATTATTATTATTATTATTATTATCATCATCTATTGACACGAGTGGTCCGCCGTACAGTTTTTCGTATACCGTTACGGGAAACGCGCACACCGATCCAGACCGTTATAATAATATACACGGAGGGAACGCGCCGTCGTCGGCGGCCCGTCTCGGTGACCCGAATACCTACTTTACGCGGAGACCGGCCGTCGTTACGATACACCGCATGTATACCGGACGGTCACGAACGCGCGACGGTCGCCACCAACATGTCTGTACGGAGATTTCGGGGGATTTTTTTTTTTTTTGCTGCTATAATACACCGCGGTGACAATTCAGAAACGTTGAAAACGTATCAAGACCGTTATTATACACACGAAATCGCGGTCTGCGGGCATACCTACGGCAGCGACGGTTCGAAATCTTCGCGTTCACAGAACATAATGGCCGGTTCGCGAACGCCCTGTATGCAAAACGACTTCCTTACAGCGCGCGCCACGCGACCGGTTCAAATCACTGTCACCGTCGTCCGTGATCCAATCGACGTTTGCAAATAATCGAATATCCATGTTCGGGCCCGGTAACGCGCCAGAGTTTTTAGCGTAATCCTACCGGATATTTCGATTTATCCAATGCGTTTCCCGTACCCATTGGTCTCCCACGCGGCGGCGGTCGTGTTTTCCTACCGGTTCCTCCTCGATCACTCGATAACTGTTCGTGGTATTGACCGCCCCTGATTCCGTCCATTTCATCCTTCTCATTGAAATCGCTGTATGCAAATCCACTGTACTCGCCAACGCGACCATCTATATGCGTGGTCCGACAATCCTTCTGAGGATCTCTCGCTGCTATCGAATTTACGTCGTTCGTCTATTCCTAAGCGGCCGTGTTTCTGAACCGTATGACAGCACCATTAGGTGTACCAAATTAATGAAACATTAGGATATTGAAATGTTTAAGGATTAAACATTTCCATACAACATATTAAACTTCCGCAACGCTTTCCTAATTCAGATGGTCGCGATTTTTACTAAGGCAAAAAATCCAAAAACGATCACACATGTAAAATACAACTTTGTATACTATACGAATATCGTTAGGTCATGTAACACATTTCGGTATAAAGTTGATTTTTTTTCCGGCCAATCGATAAAAATAATATGCGACACCATGTTTTTATACTATATGGCCAGATGGGGGCATATCAGGATTTAAAATCCGGATAATCCGGATGGTTAAAAAAAACCCGGATTTGAATATCCGGATATTCGGATTTCATGCCCATCCCTAATTTATATATGTGTATATATACACACCTGTCATAGTTACCTATTAACTTTTTGAGCTTTTGAACTTATTTGCATTGCGAATTTATTAAAAATATTTCTTTTTCGGTCCCGCAGGTCTGCTGGACACCATCACGAGCACGGCGGACAGCAAGGACTGTCCCGGCGTGTGCGTACACACGTTAGCCACGCTGATATGCTACGAGGTGCTGGAGAACGTCAAGTGCCCGAGCCCGACGATGCGGTGCTGCGTGGAACCGCCTCCGCTGCCCGTCAACGGAACGACCGCGGCCGCTGTGGCCAACAAAGTGGACCAGACCACACCGGCGGCAGCGTCCAGCGCCAGACCTCAGGTAATGAAAATTGATCAAAATATTAACTGTCCGGCTTGCATTGGAGGTTGGAAAAAGCGATTAGAAGTCGGAAAAGTGAAACACGAACTTTTTCGCTGCGGCAGGCATATATAATTCGTACCGTGGCACGACGTAGCTATAGGGATTTAAGCGACCTGAAGCTAATTGAAATTTTCGCGCTACTTGGTAGATTTTTATTTTTTAAGTGATATATTATTACCTAAACACAGTTTTTTTTAATATTTCCCCTTAAAAATTCAATATATGATAAATAATAAAATTTACAATTGAAAATTTTAGCACGTTGGAGCAGTTGCACTCCTTTCATAATACGCTTCTGCGGCTATGGGTAAACTACGCAGTGTTCTGGATACACCCATATAAGATGTCTCTAAATTCAATAAATGCAGTTATTTCTTCCAAAATCAAACCGGAACACGTAAACGTACATTCCTTCGGGGTGATCTTTTTACCATTAATCGGTGATTTTTTCGAAGGATTTAAAAATTGAAAACGGTGTTGAAATAAAGCTTAAACTATCCTCGTATAATGATTAAAAAAAAAAAAAATAGAAACTATATTCACTTAAAATCCTTCGAGAAAGCAGTTACTTCACGATAAGTGGATCACTCACCATAGCATTCGATAAAAACTTAAAATTACGAATCGAATTCACGTAGTTTCAAAGTGACGACGAAACCCGCAAAACGATAAAAACGAAACAGATTGCACATTGCAATATTAATAGTTTACGTGCCTATACCTTTTGAGTGTAAAAATGAATATACAATGTAGAAAGTTATTGTATCGATAAGAAAGTGAGCGCGGTAACTTTCGATCGATGCGATTCAAAACTTCGAGTGACGCCAATAACGTGTGTCACTTTTTTAAGAGAGAATTTAGAACTTAGGATATATACGGTGCAATATTTAATTTATATCTGTACGCAATGATAAAAAATTGCTAACAAAAAACGATTTTGAAGCACAATCCTTGGCTTTGGTGTCGGAATAGCTAAGAAATTAACAACAATTGTACAAAAAATTGACAGTTTTTCCCATTTAATAAGAAAATACAATGGATAGCGAAAAATAACCGTTAACTAGACCAAAAATAGAATTTTTGATTTTTGAAGCACCTATAAAGTTTATACGAGTTGATTGGTACAAGATTTTAGTAGAAAAGTTGTTTATAAGCATAAAAAAAAAAAACTAGATCCTTATAAAACCAATTCAATCCTCGTCATCCTCAGAGTATAATAAATTTTTATGTTTTTTCGACAGGTCTCTTCCCATAACAACCAGCAGCTGAGGCCGACGGTCAACACGTCGTCCACGGACAATCCGGGTAAGAAGGTAAACTATACGTAAAATGGTAAACGGGTGAAGGAAAAACGATTTCCGGGGAGATAATATTGATAAATGGTAATGCATACTTAGGTAGGTATATTACACAGAGACGGGCGAGTTAACGATAATTAATTAAAAAGTTAACTATAATTAATAACTCAATTGAATTATATTATAAACAAACAAGTTGAGATTTAAAACGTTTTATAACTGAATGTTCATGAACGTTTTTTTTTGTATTCGAATTGTTCAATAAGGAAAAAGTATGCAATACTGTAAAGATGTTTTTACTATAAGCATAATTATTGCGGCCAAACGGTTAAAGGTACAATCAATTCTAAAATTAACGCTAATATAACACTTATTAGGTACGTATCGAGTTTGCACAACGCAAACTAATCTCTTTAATTTATAACAATTATTAATGATAAATACAATAAGTAACTAGGTGGGTTTAAATAAAAAATTGACGTTATAACTTAAATTTTAACTTTTAACCTACACAATTTATATCCGCTATTGGATTAAATAAAAAGGAGGGTTAGTAATTAGTAGGTACCGATGGCGTTTTGCTCTTAATTTCTATTTCTGATGTGATAAACAATATTATTGTCGTTTTATCTTCCGAAGGCATCGTGTGTCCGGGAGTGTGCGTGGCCGAAAGGATAGCCGATTACTGCGAGGCCGTGCTGAACGTCACGGAAATGTGCAAAACGGGACTGCGATGTTGCGTGTCGAAGGACGCGTTCATCGGGGCTGAACACTTGGTCGTGTTGGACAGGAACTCGACCAGGATCAGCGTGAGTAACGCACCGCACCGACCGCCGCCGCCACCGCCGTCCACGACGACTGTAGCGACCACGACGACGATGTCCGCACAGTCGGCCGTTGCGGCGCCACCGCCAGTGGGCAGCAAACAGTGTCGCGGCGAATGCGTTAGCGGACTATTCGCGCTGTTCTGCGACGACGTGGACGCGGACGCTTACTGTCCCGGTGAAGACAATAGCTGTTGCATCACCGCGCCCGCGGACGGCGGCTCGAATCAGGCGCCGCCACCGCCGCCGCCGCCGTCGCGGCCGGCCCCGCCGTCCAAACAACCATCGTCATCCCGGCCCACGGCCACCGCGACGTCCACCACGGCGGCCGCCGGTCCACCGTTACCCAAGTGTCCGGGCTTCTGCCTGCTCAATCTGATGGCCGCGTTCTGCGAACGGCCGTCCACGCTCATTTCTTACACGTCTACGTGCAAGCGGGGGTCTGTGTGCTGCGACAACACGAAGGCGGCTGCCCCGTCATCGGCGAACGCGCAAAAGCCCAAACCGCGGCCGCCGGCGCCTACCACGACCACTACGACTACCCCGCCACCGCCGCCGGACGGGCGTCCCGAGTGTCCGGGATCGTGCATCGTCCCGTACTTATCGTTCACCTGTTTCAGTGAGTTATTGGTGTTTCATTGTTTTTACAGTAAACATTTCATTAGACACTGATAATGCAATAATATTTCGGTATTATTGAAATTATCAAATCGCTAAAAATAAAAATAAACCGATAAATATGATCGGGAAATTAAGAAATCTGTTATCATACGGTTGTCGACTGTAGGCGGTCTTTGATTGCATTGTATCGCGCGTTTGTGTGTACAGTTATACGATAGCTAAGTACAGTTTTCCTCTTACGCAGGAAACGCCGAGATGACGGACGTGTTCAAGTGCCGGAAACCGGGAACCCAATGTTGCGCCTCCAAAACGCAAATCCGTGAAGTCGTAGAACAGAAATCGGGCACGGTTTCCAGTCCGCCGCCGCCCACGCCGCCGAGTTACGGCGCACAGTTCGGCCACAGGAACGACACCATACCGCCGCCTTTCAGGCCGCACATTCCCAGTTCGTTACAGGTTTACACGCCATCGTCAGGTGAGATAAAATAATAGCCACTGTCGTAGACGGGAAATTGGCAAAGTAGGATTGTATAAGTAAATTCAATTTTAACTATGTACGCAACGATAGTTAATTGCAAACGAATGACTTCCCCTCTGTACTAACTATAGACAAAATTCGCTACCAGAAACCACACTCGAAATCGATTGTCGGAGCGATATTCATTCATCGCTACGTTTATACATATATATACATTTTAGAACAATAATCGAACGGTAAGTTTTGGACAATACGCTTGGTATACTTTTATCAATTTTGTTTGCGAGAACTACGTGTTTTTGGGCTACGGTTTTGACGATGAAACATTAAATTATAAACACCATAATTCTTAGTTTTCGGCCGATCGACGAATAATTTCCTATTGTGTTATTGGACTGCGACATGCAAACGTCGCCACTTGACATCAGGACGCAAAATATGTATAAATACTATGAACCGTCGTCACGTACGCGTGTCTATTCTATTCCAAAACGAATTCGGGAACAAAATCTGGCCTAGATTCCCATACTAGTAATAATAACGTCAAAATTAATTTCGCCCCGAACGTGTGTTGTCGCGAACACGCGACGAACGACAAATAGTTGCGCTATAACCACGTCTATAATGTGCGTGAGAACGAATGAAAAGCAACAAAAAAATACAAATAATACAAAATTTGATCTATTTTATTTATTTCAATGTCTCGTGTCCCGCAGTCGACTATCCGGCGAATCCTACCGTGTCCACGCTGACGACCACGTCCAACCCGATACCGTCCAAGCCGTCCACGTACAGCAAGTACGTGTGCGGCGTCAAAGGCACGTCGAGGACGCGGAGTTCGAGGGTGGTGGGCGGCGAAGACGCTGACGCGGTCGAGTGGTGCTGGCAGGTGGCGCTCATTAACTCGCTGAACCAATACCTGTGCGGCGGCGCCCTAATCGGCACCCAATGGGTGTTGACCGCCGCGCACTGCGTCACTAAGTAAGTATTTAAGTATTACCAGCTAACGATACAGTGACAGCGACGATACGAAAGTCCGAAATACTTTATACCCAGTGCTATATAGGCCACGGCCATGGAATAATAAGTATATATTTATAGTTCCATAACTTCAAATATAACATTATGATGATAACCTTTAAAAGTGTATAGTCATCAGAGCTTTTACGTCGTATAATATTATATAGGTAAAAAATTACTAATTCACTATACATTTGGCAGTTTTTTTTTTTTTTTGTTATTGTTACATAGTTAGACATAACGAAATCATAGATGTCCCAAGGAGGTGTAGGCCCGTTTGGCCTACACCTCCTTATTTAATATTTATATATTGCGATGTATATATAGTTGGGAGTTTATTTTATACAAAAGAAATCGTCATTTATTTTTTTTCAATTACCTTTGATCCCCCTGAAAAAATGTCTACACAAAATCGGTTGCCTATATTATTTAAAAAATACGTCGTGATGGTTTTGCTACACACTGTAAAAAATATTCATATTATACAGTGTGTCCAAAACGACGAAGGATAGCACATGTGTCAACCGACCTCTCCATAAACGATATTTCGAATAGCCGATTTGGTTGAGGGAGATTTATCGATCAATTATTGTTTTTTTTTATAAAACGTCCGAGATCCACAATAAATTCAACTTATTGCTTTCGGATCGTTTCTTTTACAGTTCTTTGTCTATTATTGGCTTTAATACTCCTTTATAAGAGGCGTAATTTATATGCAACTATAGTTTTATATTCATTTAAAAGTTAAAACATAGGAAACGGTTTCGTTAAATCTTTTATTTTAGTAAACAAATTATATTTCCATACCGTGACTTCGATAGTCAATGTGATTCATAGCAGAATTGTGGAATTTTAAAAACGCCTTTCTATTACGTAATAAATACACTTATAATAAGCAATATTTATTTTTTCGTCGATGTTCGTTCTGTTGTATTCTGTGGTATATGATTCCGTTGTTGAGCAATCGTCCTCAATCTGTATCTGCACTAACCGTATCGAAGTATTGTAGTTATTAATTTAAATGCGACATCAATATTGTACTATAAGCCAAGGCTGGGCAATTTAATGACCACTATTAACTTGGTTAAGATAGTCGAAAACAAAGTAACGAGTTAACACATCAAAACGAAATTGATTTCATATATAAAAAGAAAAATTAAATTAAATTAAAAATTGTACTAAAAATTTTAATTTTTTTTTTAACTGTTAATTTTAAACTATATAATAGTTAAACATATAGAATTTATGATATTTGGAAATAAAAACCATCAACGTTAAACACAGGAATTTATGTACTTGGGTGGAATAAAGATTCAGCCTCACCTCTAAACACCAGAATAAAAAAAAAAAATAAAAAAATTTCCCCTGATTTTTTTATTGAATGAGTTTAAAAAATATATATATTTATCAAAAGTAAAAATAGGTATCAATAAAATTAAAATAAATGACAAAAAAAAAAATCAATATATAGGTATATACGTTATGGTAAAAAGGTATGATAATCGAATATACGACTGATGTCGATTTAAAAATCACCATCAGGTATTAGAATGGAAAAAACCAAATAATACACGACTGTATGTAAAATCGAAAACAGGAATACATACACATAAAAAATTATGATTTTTTACAAAGGTAGTAACCAATTCGAGTAGAAGAGATTGAATAACCCGATGAGATGACATAGATTTAGAAGTCTGATTAATTATTATCTGAAAATACTCTACATGCAGTTTTTTATTTAATATTTTATTGAGTACTGTCCCGCCCAATGTTTCTCGTGCCAAATAAATGAGTAATAAAAACGATTTCCCTCTAGATTTCTTGTTTCAATCACTAAATAGTGAATAGAACTTTGTTCTCCGTCACTATTACTGCAGTTAACCGTTGTTGCCCTTGAATTTTTAAAAATGCATTTTCTTTATTTTTATTTTTCAAACTTATATAAATTACCTATATGGTTACTAAGCAAAGAAAAATATCTGATAATTTTTTTTTATCAAGCCCGAATTACTGCAGGTTAGGCCGTCTACTACTTCTACTGTTCAGCTCAATGTTTTCAATTGCTTAAAACCTTCTCCACGATATACTGCGCATCATTTAAAAAAAAAACCACACATAACGATTGGATGAGTACTTTCGGAGATTACCCCGGAAATCAGAATGGCACTTTGTTTTTTATTTAATATATAAAAACAAAAAATATTAAAAAATTGGCAATGGCAAAGCCGGGCAGGACAGCTTGTATTATATGTATACACACATATATTACATATGCCAAATGCCAATTTTTAATATTTATTTTATCTATTATATTTCTTTTCTAATCTTGCTTTCCGTTGCTCGTAATGCCTTTTCTTTCGTACTTCAGAAGTAGATCGAACAACTGATTTCTGTTTGGGAAAGCATATCTGTCGACGATGCAGTATTCGAAAAACAAAGATTTGTAACGTATGTTTAATGTATGTCTTATAATATCGTATGTTTTAATGTCGGCAATTAAAATTAAACATTTTTTCTACAATCCTGACAAAAAAAAAATCGTAGTTACCTATATTCACACTCATATAATACATACCATAGACATAATACGAATTTGCCCATGACAACACAGTTAACTAATAATATTTGTTTTCGCATCCGTATATTACCAAGGTAACCCATAAATAAAAATAATTATTTTATCTTCGTACTAAAAGTACCTGAAACCCGATTTTTGTGGGTGATGATGGAGCTATTGAAAAATGTCATACATGTACTATGCCAGAAACCTTTACGGGAGTGTACTCAACAACTTCCTAAAGTGTCATGGCGATCGGATGAACGGTTTAGGAAGGAACATTCATTTTTATATGCATACTGCAGTCCTAAGAAAAAAAAGCCGTAAATCGAAAAAAACATGAGATTATATTTGAGAAACGCGTAAAACTATAATATTAAACGTAGTATAGTATCATTTTTTTTTTCGATTTACGGCGTTTAATCTAAAGGCGGCAGTATATATTAATCTAATACAGTGTTTTCTTTTTAAACATATATACAATTATTATAAGTTATAATCACGATAGCACTTAATATAATAATAAATTGTGTTAAAACTTAAAATCAAAAGTGATTTAATTTAACCTGACGTGATATAATTAATGATAATCAACTTATTATCCGTTAAATAACGTAAACAATAATAAGACGGGTTGATAAAACAATCAACAGTCAAAAGTGTTAAAATTAACTCGACTATTGACTTTTTTACTCGTTAATGCCCAGTCTTGAATTATTATCGCCTTCGTAAATCGAATTTATTTGTGGATATTTTTCATAATTTTCTCTGACTAAAATATTAGTCGGTGTAATACCTGCAGGCTGCAGTAGTATAAGTTCCGTTCGTTTTCCGTTCTAATTATTGAATCACGTATGTATTACGCTACTGTCCCACAAACAAACAAAAAAGAAAATGTTTTAAAAAACCGTCGGCTTATTAAAATTAAAATATAGTACGTGTTGTACTAATGAGTTTTTTTTTTTTTTAATCTTCTCGGGCTATTTGTTTTTATATGCGAGGGACACCTACCGACATGATAATAACTTAGGTAGGTACGTTTAATATAATTAGTAAAGCGAGAATATTTTCGTGTTACCTCTTGATTTTTTTGTATGCCAGTGCGTGTATATTTTTAAATAGATTTCGTCCGTTTAACCGTTATATTATTTTCATTTGTCTATAATAATAATAATTCGCCCGACAATTTCACACGGTTAAAACTTTCCGGGCGTTCGGTATCAATACTCGGCGTTTCCATTGTACTAGGTACCCGCGAACCTCGTAGGGTTCCGACCGAACTTCTCCTCCGGCGGCGTAGATTCGTGTCCGTCCTCTATAACATTATACGTGGTACGTGTATCGTTTGTTTCCGGTTAGAACGGACGGACGTGCCCACACAAGCGTAATAACAACACGTTATTATTACTATTATTATAATAACACCGAAATAACACGTGTTTGGGCAACAATACACGAAAATAGGTACTTGGGTAATACGTTACAGTACGCGATATCGTACAACAGAACCGTGTCGTATTGTTCCGCGTTCGGCGGTTGCCCGAATTTTCCAGTCCGAGCCGACACGATAATCTCGCCTCGTGTATACAGAGTGATTCACGCATTGATCACAAACCGAAGATTTACTGGGAGAATTTCAAATGAATTTACGTTATACAAATATGTTATAACCGTGTTCTGTTAGGGCTGATGGTATTCGAATCCAATACCAGTATTCGGTATTTACAGTTAACCGGTTATAAACGATATACCGAATATTCGGTATTAACGGTAATTATACCGGTATCATCGGTATTAACCAATTCTATGATATTTGCGGCTAATTAAATTTGAAAATAAGTAAACTCAGCACCATGGATTTAGTTTAATTACTGTATGCAACGATAAATCATTACAAGCAAAAAAGCGATACTGGAGAACTTGGTTCGTTAAACATTTATAATTTTTTTTTTCTATTTTTCTCATATAATAACTTAAAGCACAGAAAAAAATGTCGAACAAAATACCATCGAACTGAAAATCTCGCATTTTTTCTGAAAAATTAGAGTAAATTTATTGATTTACTAACGAAAATGTGTTTTCTGAAAAAAAAAAAAATATTTTTGTAAAACTCATAATAATTCTTTCGCTCTATTTCAACCTAAACTGTTACCCATACAAGTTCACAATACGTATCATGTTAGTTAGTATGTTAGTTAGGTAAACTAAATTTATTCTAAAACATAAGGATCAAGGTATAATAGAATTAGGTATTAGATTCCATAAATTAGATAATCTCTAAGCTGCTTACTGCAAGTGACCCCGATGGTACAGTAATCACCCCATAGCTGTATCCCGTATTATCCTACTTAAAATATTATAAATGTGAAAGTTTGTGAGGATGTATAGATATTTGTTACTCTTTCACGCAAAAACTACTGAACGGGTTTTGATGAATTTCGGTATAGAAATAAATGTACCTTTAGAGAAAAACGTAGGTTACTTTTTGTCGCGAAAATAAAACATGAAGGCGATGAAAAAGGGGATAAAAGGTTTTCAGGTATTTTTGGTACGAAAATTAAATTATTTTTGTTAAATTATGGATTACCATAGTAACACGGATGAAATGAAAAAAAAATGTAAAATAGAAAATAAACAGAAATAAAAATGCCGTAACAATTATAAAAACTTAAAATAAAGAGTCTATCTGACACTCTCCCAGTATACTATTGGCTTGAAATAGGACAGGTTATCTTGGTAACATGGGTGTAAAAAAAAAAAAACAAAAATCTATGCGCTGTACGGGGTGGGTAAGTGAAAAGTAAAAACACGTAAAACGTCATCTCTGAATATTTGTACTTTTTAGTACAATAAAAACACTACAGTATTATTTTATGTCCTAATAATTTAAGGGTTATTATAGTGGATATATAGTTTAATTCCTGTGTTGTGCGGGTATCTATGGTAACGCGAATGAAAAAATTATGATACTCTAGAACACGTTTAGTCCGCGGACTACTCACTTTCCACCTATTTTTTTCTAATTCAGTATACTGATACGGACAAAGCAATACGGAAATAAAGGTAAAATTATAAAAAAGTTTACACGGGCAACGCCGGCCGCGGGACATCTAGTTTAATAATAAAACGTAGAATAATATCAAGCGTTACATCTGGAAAAAAAAAAGGCCATTCAATATGATATCCTGGTTTGGCGATTATAAAATCAAACAAACCCTAGCCTATTGTATAGTTATTAAAGCGGCCAGTATTTTGTCACCACGTTACCGAAAAATGTGGTGACGAGTCACCGTTAAAAGTAAACGTGACCTTTTGAATCGCTGTTACCATCGTCGCGGTGACGCATTTTTTTCGTCACCGTTTCCCATCACTAACAATGACTAATATACGGAAACGCGCGTTTGTGCGCAATTACCGCGTGTCCGCAGCATAGTGAGGTCCGGCGACGCCATCTACGTGCGCGTGGGTGACCACGACCTGACCAGAAAGTACGGTAGCCCGGGCGCGCAGACCCTGCGGGTGGCCACCACGTACATCCACCACAACCACAACTCGCAGACGCTGGACAACGACATAGCGCTGCTCAAGCTGCACGGGCAGGCCGAGCTCAAGGACGGCGTGTGTCTGGTGTGCTTGCCAGCCAGGGGCGTAAACCACGCGGCCGGCAAGCGGTGCACGGTCACCGGTTACGGGTACATGGGCGAGGCGGGCCCGATCCCGTTGCGCATACGCGAGGCCGAGATCCCGGTGGTCAGTGACACCGAATGCATACGCAAGATAAACGCCGTGACCGAGAAGATATTCATACTGCCTGCCAGCAGCTTTTGCGCCGGCGGCGAGGCGGGAAACGACGCATGTCAGGTGGGTCTGTCGTTATATTTCGCCGATGTGGGAAAAGCGTCGCACAAAAACGTTTCGTAACGATTTGAAACGTGCAATTTTATTTACAGGGTGACGGCGGTGGACCTTTGGTGTGCCAAGACGATGGATTTTACGAACTTGCAGGGTTGGTGTCTTGGGGATTCGGATGTGGCAGAATAGACGTGCCCGGCGTCTACGTAAAAGTATCATCGTTTATCGGTTGGATCAATCAAATTATAAGCGTGAACAATTTGTAATTTTGAAAACGCGAGTTTAAAACGTTTAAAGGTCGAACCTTGTCTAAATTTAGGCGCAATTTGTCCGATTATTTATTTTTGTACGATGTTTTTTTTTTGTTGTATTTAAAAAAAGCCAACGTCAATGTCGAATGTATTCTTTCGAAATTTTTTAACGAAATTTCGCTCAAGAAATCTCAAGACGCGTTCAAATAATTGTATAATATTTTACAATATTATAGGTAATTCAAAGAGAGTTTATCCGTTATTATTAATTTTTTTCTTCTTTGTATATACAAACTAAAAATAATTTAAATTATATTTTAACGATACATAAAACAAAAAATCCAATTACGTATGTTTAAAATCACATTATTATTATTATTGGAGTAATTTGTAAACATAAAAAAAAAAATCGTATTTTTATAATATAATATTAGAAATTCTAAATTAATTTTAAAAAATCCAGTGACCCTGATGTTATAAAATGTATGTCCACTACAATGTAATGAATATTTATGATCAATAATAGTACTTGTTGATAACGAATATTATTATTATTATTGTTGGTTTAAACAATGATAATATGTTGTGCTCAAAATGTTTGTGCTCAACAATTTTTCTAATGCTAATTGATGTTAATTTCGTCTATTAATGTTTTATAACGCTTAAAAATGAATCGTGTAGTTTTAATTAATTTGAAAATATTTATGGATTATAAGTAGGTAGGTACTATAAGTTATTAATGTATACTTCGGCGAAATCGACGACATTTCACTTTTATCGATGAGATACCTATTTATTTTAATATAAATAAAATGTATTTATTAAATATATAGTCGCGTGACATTTATTCATAATCGTAAAAACGAATGTATTCTATGTCTATATATTTTTTTATAATCGGTTGTGAATTTAACGTCAAGCTATAAAATAAGATGAAGGTTACCTAAATAGGCGAACTTAGGGCGGAAATGTCGAAAAGGGCATCGAATTTATTGTTTTAAATGATTTTTTGTGGGTATTTTTTCGTTTACAAAATGCTCGCTAAATTTAAATATTATAGGTTTTTTATAGAGGGCAGAGCATGACTGTTTTCGAAGAGAGTAGTGAACGATAACTTAGCCTAGTGATGACAAAAAGCTGGCTGTTTATAATACTGTAAGACAGAGTTTTTAATTTACTAAACAATAATACCCAGTACTGAAATGTTTTTTAAAAATAATAATCGCACCGAATCGTGTCTATTAGGCGACAAAATAAGTCGTATGTATTTAAAAAAACTAGAAGAAACAAAACATACATGCATGTTTTAATAATAGTGCTTTACTTATATAATATGCCACAGAAAAACAATTTATACAATTTCAATTTGGAAACTGGATATTATATTTAACGGAAAGTTATTTTTGGATCCAGGAAAGAATGGGAATTATAAGTGAATTTTTGGAATTTCTTTTAATGTTTTTGTCTAATGCAATCCTTTGCCCTATATTTTTTTTTTATCTTAATGGCATAAATGTTAGTATGTTCTCAAACAATTATTGTAGTTTTATAATAAAAATTAAAAAATCTTAATTCACTATGATGTCCTTTTTTATTTGACAAAATAAAACCATAAGTAATATATTTATATCACTAATAAGACATTTAGAACACCATATTTAGGTTAGGACATTTAACGATTTAGCATTTAGTCATTTATAGCAATTATTTCATTTAGAAATGTTCAAAATGTACATTTGCTTTTTTGAAAACTATAAAAAATCGACTTGAATTCGTCTTCCTTAGAACCAATAAGTCATGTTTTATTTGTCGTGAATTATACTTTATAGGTTTTTTGCTAAAAGGTAACCCGTTTCTCTCTCCTCTTGCCTAATATCGTGGTCTATTGGACAATAATAACCCAAAAGATCCCTTATTTAAGGCGTAACGATATTTCATCTCTTTTAGATTCAGAACATAGCGAGGGATCTATTGGTTTTACTATGTGTTTTATTTTTTCTGTAAACAACTTTTTGAAAAGAAATCTTACTCTGATGTATAGTGTATGTATCTTTTCTGAAAGGAATTTTTATCTATTTGGTGCATTAAAGGTTTCAGTCCGCACGTTCCCAGTTCGTTGCAAATGTATACGCTATCGGCAGATAAGATAACATAAATGAAATAAAAAATATTATATGTTATAAAAAATAATTATTAAAATATTACTACTAATATACTTCATCACTGTAGCAGGTGAGAAATTGGCAAGGTAGGATTATATAGGTAAATTTCATTTGTATTTAATCTTGTGTACGCAACGATAAGTCATTGCAAACAAACAACGATTCTGAGCAAGTTCTCATAAACGTGTTTGGATAAATTTAAATTTAAAATTGCATAAATTTAAAAATGATAAATTATAATATTTTTTGCGTTTTTAACGAATTGAGAAAAACCAAATATATGAAACGCCATAAACGGCGCAACGATTTCATTATTTTTATTTGTACGTCTTATGTTTTTTTATAAAAATGTCGCTCCAATAGAAAAATGACGAGAGTTTTTTTTTGTTGCATTTTTAATGTAGGTGGTGAGAAAGCAATTTATTTTTATTTTTTTGTAATAATTAAGAAAACCCAGAAAAAGACGAAAAATGAAAACTAATACATTTACAACGCTAAGATTCCTTTAATTTAAACTTGTATGGCTTACATTTTTTACCAATAATATTAATCCAATAGAAAAAACAGAAATCTTTCTTGTTGAAATTTTAATCTAGTCAGTGACCAATTTTTTTTTAATAATTGGAAAAAACCAAAAAAAAAGTAGAAATTATGGAAAAATGTCCACAAATAATTCTGTTATTATTTTAAATTTTGTTTTTATTCAGTTAAAAATATCCGTAGGTTTGAAATTTTGGCAGAAAACTTATATTTGCATTTTCTACACGTGGTGAAATTTTCAAATATTTGAACAACTTTTAAGCTATTTATAGTTATTTTAATTTTGAGATTATTTTAGAGGTAAAAAAAAATTCAGTGTAATGTAATAGTTTTTTTTTATAAGAGTTTTAAAATCAAATTTTGTCAAAAATCATAGGATACATAATGTTATTTAATTTATATCGGTAACTAACGATAAAACATTGCAAATGAAAAACGATTCAGACAAAAGTACGGTTATATATGTTTTTAAAGGCCGTAATATTTAGAATTTTCGTCAAAATTTGATATTATAATTTATATTTATATTTAATTGTATAATAGCATTATTATTTATATATGTATATATATTTATGAAGAGGATTACCTATTATAATATTCCAGATGTTAGAACGCCAAATTGTATACTAATATTATTCTATCCTAAATTATAGTTACATTATAATTATTGAAATTTTATTTGATTATTTATGTAACCATTACGAGTTTTTAAATGAAAACTTTAGGTAGGTACTATATAATTTGTAAAAATTTATTTTTTTGTAATTATTTGATTATATAAAGGTAATATTTTACGGTGAATTTCGCTTATAAAAGATTAATTACTGCTTGTACAAATTCGAGTTCTGTGAATATATTAAATTCATTCGACGATAGTATAGGTATATTAAGTTTTTAAACAAATACATTTTTTTTTTTTAATAACTTATACAAGAATAACTGTAGATAAATCATGCAAGTCGACGAATACACCGTTTTCAAAAAATAAATAAAATTTCCCGTTCATACTATCTTTATCACGATTAACTGTTTTTACTATACCTATGCCAATAATAATAAAATGTAATAATTAAAAATATGTTCACGTAGTCGGCCCGTTACGACCAACATCGAAAAAATAATAATAGGTAGGTTACTTTTGGTAGGATTTTCACGTTCCATGTTTATTTTGTGTTCTCTATTTGATCTTATTGCGTATTTCGTATACTGCGATCAAAAATAAATTTTAAAAAGAGCTGATACTGGGGACGGGTGCGGCCACTGTTGTAGGTTGGGAAATGAGAAATGTAAAACATACAGGAGAATTTATTACATATCTATACGCAAAGATTAATCATTACTAACGAAAAACGATTCTGACCGGAGTTAATATATTATTGCAATATTATATATAACCAAGATTATTGCTTTTTTAACAATTATACAATACGCGTTTTCGCGACACAACAAAAAATACTAATATAAGTTTTTGTGAACATTTCAAGTCTGTGAATATTTTTAACTGAACTACATTAAAAAAAACAAAATTTAAAATAATAAAAGAATGATTTATTTTCGAAAACTATCCCTTTCTTTCTACGTATTTTTCGGGTTTATTCAATCATTAAAAAAAACTACAAAGCAAATAAAAAACGACTTTCTTACTCACCAACTAGATTTAAATACAACAAAGAAGGTCTCTAGTTATTCCTTTTACTGGAGCAATATTTATAGTAAAAGACATAAGCCGTAAAAATTTAAAATAATTAAATCTTTCTGTTGTAATTTAAAGAAAAAAAATAGTATTTTTCATCTTTTTTGGTTTTTCCCGATTATTATGAAAAATGCTTTTGCTATCGAAAAACGGCTTTCTTTATCAAAAGCTATATATTAAAATAAACTAAATCGATCTCTTGTAATTTATCTATTAGAATAATATTTCTGAGAGAAAATATTAAAAATGATGAAATCGGTAACGCCGCGACGCGCGGTATGCCGTAAATATTTGCCGTTTTACCTATAGTTTTCTTGCGGGTTTTTCCCAATTATTTCGGAAACCCCTTAGATAATCAAAAACTACCTCTCTATTATAATACATAAACTAGATAAAATCTCCTTTCAGAAAAAGTGCTAAACTTTATATATCGTAGTAAGATTTTTTTTCGAAAAGTTGTTTACAGACAGAGAAAATATTTAAAAAAATAATAACAATACACATCAATATATCCCCTCATTACGCTTCGAATCTAAAATATTGTGCAAATAACCGTACTTTAAAGAGCTACAAAAAAAAAGAAGTCATCATTGAGTATATTTTCAGTGGATGTTAAAATTCCTAGATCCGGTTCTGCTTTTGGAATAAACCCTTGAAAAGAGGAGGTACGATACCCTCCGGAGATAGATGGTCTGAAATAAACACTGATAAATCATTGTTCATTTCAATCAAAAAACAATTCAGTGCGAAGCTCGGTAAACTGGTATAATTATAGACCTTTTTTCCTCTTATTGTAGCCAAGGTAACGCAGAAATCAACGACAATAAAACCTGTTACTGATGTTAGTTTTTGTCTCAATAACTTACCTTATTTTTGCCAGGTTTTTTTCAAAAAAAAAAAACTAGAAAAATGTTTCAATTAAAGTACCACCGTGCGAAAAATCAGTATCTTTTAAGGTACGCTGTGAATGATTTAATGTTGACAGCTTGACTGATATTTTCTTCACTACATTCAGAAAAAATAGCGATATCATTAAATCATTCATACATATCTCGTTACTCGGGTAAGAGAATTCTAAATAAAATGTTGGTGACATTCTTCGTAGCTATAATGTTACTTCAACGAACTTCCAAATCATTATTGATTCGCTTTGTTCTTTTACAAATAAAAAAAATATACAAAAAAGACACAGTAAGCAGTATAGATAAGTACAAAAGACGTTATTAATATTCTAATGGATCAGCCGTTTAATTCAACGCATTATTTTCGTTTTCACGTACTCATGCTGCATATATTATATTATATTATCGTGATAACTTATTTTAAATTAAAAACTTTCCATTTGCATTATTATAATATTATTATTATTACCTACTAATTATTATATAGACACTCCGTCGATAGGTATTTTAGAATATGATTTATGAAATTCATTGTATACACTATTTTCAAAGCGGTATCCCTATGTTATTATTAGCATAGAAATTTGTTTGAAATTGCCCCTGACCGTTTTTAACAGTTTTTTCATACGATGCAATTAATGTGACCGTTTTATAATGGGTAGACTGACGGTAGCATAGGTACTGAGTGCATGAAGGTTCCGGGGCTGAAGGGGGGCTTTACAATATTGAGCCGGGGCTCAACTCCCAAAGGTTTTACTGATGAAAAATATCTTTCATGTTCACGGTCAGGACCCTGTCTAGTGGAGTGTGAAAGGTTTCCATGCACCGGACGCTATTCGAAAATGTTAAAGTTCTGTAATTGAATATTTTTATAATCAATGTTTGAATAAACGCCCAACAGGCAGATTTGTTTTACTCATAATTAAATTTTTTTGGCACTGGAATAATAATATAACTATTAGTTTAATAAAATGGACTATCAAGTAAATAAATGAAGAGAACAAGAGGGTGATAGTAGTGGCGGCGAAAACTATAGAGTATTAAGTATCGAATGAAGAATAATATTTATAGGCACGGTAATGATACCCAGCAAAGGAAAATAAGCCATAGAACATAACCAAAAATATTCCAATATTACTTCGTCTGAAGCAAATGTATTTCACCCGGTCAAACTTTGTAACACTAATCCTTTCGGTAGCGCAGTAAATGTTAAATAAAATTTTAGACATAATTGTCATATCAGCTCTTTTAAATTTTGAGTGTAGCGAAGAATGTGTTGGTTTCACAGAGATGTTTACTTTTTTTTAATTTTTTTTTTTTCATGTGAACACTTTTTCTACCAGAAAGTTTGTGTATAAAATGTATGCGATGTAGACTCTTTTCTGAAAGGAAATTTTCTTAGGGTGGTTCTTTAAGGAGGTGATTTTTAGATTTCCCTAAGATTTTTTTCAGCAAATGTGAAAAACTGGGAAAAACCATAGAAAACCCGAGAAAAATGTAGAAAAAACGGGAAAATCGGCACAATATTAAACAAATTTATCTATCAACTATCAAAAGATCTCCGCTCAGAATCGTTTTTAGTAAGCAATGGTTTATCATTGCTTACAGATAAAAATTAATTTCCCCTCTATATCCTCTATATCCTACCTTCCCAACTTCTCACCAATAGCAGTGACGGCAACCATCGTGTGAAGTATGTCCGTCTTTTTAAATTTGTAATCTCATTATTCACAAATGGAATACTACATTACCTAATACTACATGATTAACTGTACAAGTTGATAGAGCGATAAATATAGGAGATAGTAGGACGTCCATAACATAATAAATATTATTTAGTACAATTTACGTTGTTAGATTAAATTACAATATTATTTGATATTTGATATTAATAAATAAATAAATTTATCTAAGTTACGAAAAATTAAAAAGCGCTTACGAGTAATTTTATACTGTTGTAGGTAAATAAAACAAATTATTTTAAATTAGAATATTATTAAATTTCACGCATACGTCTAGTGCGCTATACCTATAATATATATATAAATGAATTGTTACAATAATATGTTTACAATTTATTATAAGAAACACGTATGCACCTACGTACGTTTAAATGACACATTTCTGTGCGTTATGATTGTAGAGATAATTTAATATTATTTGGTATACATATAATATTATATACCAGACGATTGCTGCAAGATACGACTATGTCTCGCCGTCATTCATAGTGATCTGATTTTTTTTTTTTGTTTTGTTTTGTTGTTTTTTTTTTAATCTCTACGGGTGACCAGAATTAATAGTTTTGAACTCAATAGGTGACGTCAATAATTTTTCAATAAAGACAGATATTTTTCAATATGGTATATACTGTAGTGTGTCATCTGCGCACTTTCATGCGGATCTAAACAACAGCGCGTATTATAATAATGTATCATAATTTTAGTGAAAGTCAAACACACGATTGAGCACTAAATTACATTCGAGTACCTACAATGTATATATTGAATACAGATGCAATCTACATTAGTAAAACAAATCTATTTTTGCCTAGCAAGTATATCTCGATCTGAACACTTTTATTATATTTCACTCTCAAATCTCTCATAGTATTTACAGTATCTATACCTAATTAATAATATTATGTAACTAACATGCGTTATTTAATTTTACATATCAACAGGTGCCAAAATATAAAAATATTTATCATTATTTAAAAAATATATTGTACAGGTAAAATTAAAATTATTTGTAATTAGTTATTAATACAACTATAAAAGAGAAGTAAATGAAATTCATTAAAAAAAAGGACATCATTATTTAGATAGATTGCGCATTGGAAAAAAAATACATAGGTATATCATTTGAAACATGTGCAAGTAGGGACTTATAGTAGCTATAAAAATATATTCTATGGACTTTTTTATTGAAGTGCTGACATAAAACATGGTATTTAATTAGTATCATTCTTCCCACATAGAACACGCTACTCTTAGGTATACTACTATAAACCTAGTTAATGATGGTACCTTTGTTTTTATTTTTTTTATTACAATTAAACAACGTTTGTTAGTTTTCTATTTCATAACTTGATAATTGCGTATTATTTTGTATTATTATAAATAAAACAATGTTTCCACATATATATATATATAAAGTGAAACTTGGTGGGATAAATCTATATAATATCTATGTAAATATAAAATACATATTACTTTTCTTTTTTCAGTTTTTGTAATAAAAAAAGAAAACAAATTTTTAACGAGTCGAATAATTTTTATTTATTAAATAAGTAGGTACCTAATAAAATATGCTTATTCGTAACGCTTTTTTTAGTATAGATATCTACGGATTTTGAATACTTTCCAACTCATTTATTAGTATCTAATTAATATATTTTATTTAAAACAAATTATGTATTATTGGTTTATTATTGTCCACTAAATGGATTGATGATTGCTAAATATTAATTATTATTACTATAAACTTTATTATTATTATTATTAATAGATACCTATTACAGCTACCGAAGGTACTTGTACCAATCCAATACCCAATTTTTTTTTTTTATTATTTAATTGAAGCATTTAAAAAAAAAAAAAAAACTAAAATAAATTCAATTTAATGTGTTCGACCATAAATCGTACTCATAAACAGACAGCACCAAGCACTTCTATTTATTATTAGAAATTTAATACTGAAATGATTACACTAACCTAACCTAACATTATTATTGAGTTGAAAGCACAAGTACCTTGTATTTATTATGCATCACAACATAGAGTATATAATATTATACAATATAATATTGAACGTGTAATCGTTTTTAATTTTAAACTGTTATGTTTTTAACACGATAAAAAGAAATAATTACGTTCGTTATAAAATCAGAGAGTTTCGTATAATACAAATTAACTAATCAATTAATCTTGTTATTAAAAAGTAACATATTATCGATATTATATGTTATTATTTTAAACTTTAAAGTACACAATACACACGTCATATATTATCTAACCAGCGTTTATTATCTACGGTCCTTAGGTAATAAAAAAGGAATTTACAAATAAATGGTGACCAATGAGGCAAAGTAAATTAAATAATATTAGACTCTGAGCGGAGCGATTGGTGTATTGATTTTACAATGATGTTTTTTATTTTTTTATATTGTGTACTGAAATTCTATCAGAAATCTTGCTCCAATGTATCAAGTGTAGTACTTTTTCTGAAGGGAAATTTCTTTTAGTTATTACATTGAGAAGGCGATTTCATGATTTTTAAGCAGTTTTCAAAATAATTGGGAAAAACCGGGAAAAAGTTTGAAAAACGAGAAAATTTACGAAAGTAATGCTTTTATTATTTTAAATTTTGATTTTTTGTTGTTATTTAGTTCAATATACTCGTAAAGACTTAAAATTTAGACAGATAACCTATTGCTTAATTTGCTTTTCCTAGACGTGATAAAAAACTCATAATATTTTAGCCATTTTTGATCTATTTATAACTTAAAATAAGTTTAAATTATTTAATTTAAAATAATTTTGCATAGATATAGATGATTTTACTGACTTTGATCAAGTCAGAATGTAGTTCAATTGAACTACTTAAAGTATATATTCAGCGCCACTGTCTAAGGATGTGTATCAGGATATATATTATTATATCATAACATACAAAGTTGTTATACATTATTTAAACTATAACTTTTTTTAAATGTTTATAATAAATTAAAACATCATTAAAATCGTTTTTAAAAAAATCCTAAGAACAAAAAAACTAGTAGGTACTTAATAGTCATATAGCCGCGAAATTTCGTAATGGATAAAAAAATAAAACAAAAAATTAAGTTAATTTCCTTAATTGCGTTTGATATTATATATTATATATTTTACTTGCTTAATGAATGAAATATGAAAATAAACCAAATATATGATATATCTACACCATAAATTAACATAAGCATTAAACGATATTATAATAAAGCATATTTTTTAAATATGGCCAATTGTCCCCTGACTACAACACTGGGACAATAATATATAACCGCTAAATAAAAGATAATAACCATTATGAAATAAAATTGATTTGATCTAATTATATGAATATAGATATATTTTTGAACTCATTTTTAAAATTAAAAAAATACCTATGATTAAACATTTATCTTGTACACCAATCGGCTATCGTTCAAATCGATATTTCTAAACAAAACTAACAATTAATTTATACAAAGTTAAACACTTACCATGTGTGGGACGGTTGATTATCCGTGTTTTGTTAGTATGTATTTAAATCGATGGCGTCCATAAATAATAATAAAAACAACATAGTCACTAGAATAACATTTTCTTATTTCTTATAATCGGTTTGTTTGAAAAAGATGCCAATGTGTCTTTTTATATATCTATTGAAATAATAATAACGTTTTATTATTAATAACTAATGGAAAATAATTAAAGCACATAATATATTATAGGATAATATAATATGAAAAATAACAGTTAAGTTTTCAAATAATATGACAACTCATCAATGATTAATATAAACCGAGATTTTTAATTAATCAAGACGTATTATTGAGTTAAATTAGATTTTAGATTCTGAGTGGATCGAGGAATGTATAAATATTACCATGGTGTTTTTTTTTTCTGTAGACAACTCTACCAGCGATTTCGCTCCGATTTACAATTATTACACTTGTTCTGAAAGGAAATCTTACTAACATAAAGTAAAATAAATAAAAAATGTAAACACTACTTTGGTTTTTAAACTTATTAGTAGGTAGGTACTTACAATTTACAAATTTCCGATGATATAATATTTTGAATCACTATTTTTTTAATTTTTTTTTTAGAAAATACATCACAGATTTATTTCCAATTTTAATAAAACAACAAAAATTGAATACAACATTGACTAATTAAATAGGTGACTGATGTACCTTAAATAATACGAGCGTGTGCGGTTATCACAAACAAATGTCACAAAGTGAGAAAAAAAAAAATTTTAATGTTACATTAATAAACAATAATAAGTTGTATATTATAGGTATCAAAATCATAAATCAAAAAAATAAGAAATAAATTTATAATTTTACCTACTTTAATACCTATATAATACAACGAGTACTAATTATTTTGATCAAAAACATTTAGGAATTCACAAAAAAGGAATCGACATTCGAAGCGTTCGAAACATTTGAAATTGCATTACCTATGTATTTCCGATATCAAGTAAACTCGAATTATTATCATTTTAAACTTAGAAAAATTTAAATTTAAAATAATTTTCAACGACGATAATAATGTATGAATAATTCTAAATTATAATTTACTTTTCATAATACAATTACAATTACAATTTTAGCCACCTGATGAGATTAATAATTTCGAAGGAATGATGGAAGGATAACGATCAAGAACGATGCACATCAGGTAATATACGATTGAACAGGGAAACATGGAAAAACCACCTGGCATAAATAAATTTATTATAATCCAATCTTCAGATTGAATAATAAATATATAAGTACATATTTATTATGTACTTATTAGTATCTACAGACATAGCAAGGACTTGATTTGGACTCCCTCTCAGCTCCCTTTTGTTACATAAATGTTACTTATGTAATTATTTATACTGTTATAATCAAAGTTCGAGACTTATAGGATTTGCTAATTTTTTTGGCTTGTCATTAAATCTAGAAGAATGCTACGGAAATGTATGTCATATTAAAACGAGTTGAAGTGTGAACTTTAAAATCGCTTATTTCGGTTGGTAGTTTCCAAAAAAGAAACAAATACTTTTTTATTAGTTTTTCTGATTTTTGATTTCTTAAATATATTTATAGTATTTTAGGTTTTAAATAATTTTAAATTAATTTTAGGTGCTATAAGTCTAGAACCCTGGTTATAATTTAATATATTGGTATGTTTAATACACGCCCTACTCATAAATGTTAGTGGATTTTAGTTCTGTACGTAGCTAAGTATGCAAATGATAATTATAAGGCTATTGTTTGAAACGGTACCTGCGCACATTACGTACGTGCTGATAATATGCGATAAAAATAGAAGTAAATATAGACGAAATACCGTTCACTGTCAATCCGTCAATACGTAAATAATATTATATTATATTACTAAATTTTGCAACCGGTTATTCGTAGCAACTGTATAAGTACAAGTTTTTTTTTTCTTTCGAAATCTGCTTAATATGTTGTACATATAGTTTGTAACTCTCTGCAATACAGGTATACTTGTATGCGTCTTCGTGTCCGAGCTTTTTTATTAAAATATTCTGAAAATACCTACTAATTGTTTATTATTAAATAAGTATATAATATTATGGTCTGTTCAACCATGACCATCACAATTATTTACTGATTGCAGTTTACAGCGTGTATCGCCTTGTAAAAACATAAATTTAATCCGATTTGATGGTAGATTACTACACATAATCTACACATGATTTTTCTTACGATTCACTGGTTTTTAAATTTAATTTAATGCGACAAAAGAATATTAACTATATAAATAGATAATCACTGCTGTAAATAATAATGACCCACTGTATTTTGTATTTTATTTACCGTTTATGATTGACATTATAATATATTACTTTTTAGTATATTTTTCTATTATCATAAATATCACTATATTATCTTGCATAAGCTATTGTTCACTTAGTTATTTTAATCTCTATTCTCTACTTTACAGTTTACACATAGGTATTACGTAAGTAAATATTCTACCTAACCAGTTTATTATCTATTTTTTTAACCGTTCATTTTTGTGTAATTTAAACAAAATAAAATGATTTCGCGTTATAATTGCAATAAATTGTCACTCATGTACCTGCTATTATTTATATTCAAAATAAAAAAGTACGTATTTTTTGCTGGGTGCTAAATGTTTCGAAAAAAATACTCGTAATAAAAATTATAAATGTTGAATGTATAATAATTAATTTGATAATTTAAAGTAAAACAGTACTACGTTTTTGGAGGTAAATTGTTTTTAACCTCTCAAGTATTATCAATGTCAAAATATCTGAAGAATTTTTGTAATAAAGGTATTACCAATTTGAATATTAGGTATACTTAATATTAAAATGTACACATTGTTATTTATTCCATATTTAAAATTACACAATATCTATACCCCTGTAGATTTCTAAATAAATAAATAATACTTATACTTTAAATAGTTATATGTAAGTATATAGGTAGAAATTCTTGGTTTTGAACGGTTAAATATTATTATTAATATTTTAACATGTTCGTTATTCTTATTAAAATTCCAAATACTAGAAAGTGGTTTAACAACAGCCGTGAACAGATAAATATTGTAATCGTAATGTAATATGTTACACGTTAATATAATATTATTATATTACTTTTTATGCCACGTATATCTCATTCGACTGTTTAACAAAATCACTCGTCCAACTTTTTATTATAAAACTTGTAAATGTATATTTTATTGCTATTACATATTATATACCTACCTGTTTATACTCGTAAAATTAAAAATTTCACACATTAAAATGCATTAAATTTATCACAGAAAGTCATGTAGCAAAGTTTCACGGTCATAAAATAAGCGGTAACTTGGCAGCATAACAATATTATCTTTACATAAAATATATTTTCATTACTACCTATAATAGTGTGTATTTGAATAATACAGAGTATCCCACGGAGATCTGATAAATGCAATAACTTTGGTTTTGGTCAAATTTTTAACTTTTTTTTTTACCTACCTAATAATTGCTAAGGTTCTATGATATTATATGATATTTCTATTTTATATATAATATTTTTAAAAACTAATAAAAAAAAAATTTTTTTTAACCTTTAAGTACAATTTATAATAAACCTCCTGTTAAATATTCAAGCATTTCTATTTGGTCAAACAATTTTATCCACATAGTACCTACCAAATAAAAATTACGTAAATATTGACAAATTAAAATGTAAATAAATCTACTAAATCTTCTCTCTTTCTTCTGGGATTTATCGGCCTCTATGACCACCATCCTATGATACATTCTGCTTTTCATCCATCCCGGTCAGTTGCCCGTGAGTAACCTATGAGTATAGGTGCGCTATAAAAATTTACAAAAATGTAATTTTAAAGTTTCAGTTTTTAATCTTGGAAACCCCATTATAATAGAGATATAAGCATAAAAGTTTTTAAGAAAATTTATCCCCCAAATTTGGAAATAATAAACTTTATGTGAATACTGAATATTCTTCCGGCATCAAAGTCAGTGATCAATATAAGATCTAATTATATAATTTTTCTAATTAAAAATGTATAACATTTTCATAGAAATGTATACATTTTTCATTGTACTTGAAATCTAAAATCAATAATTGTTAGTAAACTGAATTAACAATTCATTTTTTTTTTTATCGGTTATTAGAATTTCTCACATTTTAGATACCCATATACCTCCCAATTGCTACTCGTATGTATATTTTTTTTTTCTAAATAATTTATAATCTCATTTGTTTAAATAATATGGACATCTATATAAAATAAAATACTACTTGAAATTAATTTTTCATAATTATTACAGTCATTTAATTATATTATAATATACACATAAACGTACTTCGTAAATTAACCAATTCCAGTTTCTAGAATTTTTAAAAAATATATATAAATTACATCAGGACTAAAAATTAATTACAATCATGTTTTTTACGGTCTTATTTGGATAATAATTTGAAATCCTAAAAATAAAATCAAAATAAGTAAAATAGCCTGCAGAGGTTATACATATCTCGTAGGTATTCATTAAAAACCACGAACTCGTTTGACAAGATTCATCAGATGATGATGTTTACACTGAATATTATTTAAGTCCGGTACTTTTAGTAATTTTACCTATACCTACATGGGTACGCAACTCAAATACATCGATGAAACGATGAAACTTTGATTGATCAAAAAAAATAAATATATTATTGGCGGGGGGAATCGTAGAAAGAAGAACAGTTCATTATAAACCAACCAGTAGTCTGTGGATAGACATTGTTCGTTATCACGGTAGTCAGTTCAAAATATTTTTACCCATCGTTCGAGTCTCTTTGGAATGACACACAATACCAGGTAGATACCTATATAATACCTACACAAACATTGTATTCAAATAAAATAATAATATCTTAACACCAATTGACTACCTACTTTAAGTAAAGGAAGGTATAATTACATGATTATTTGTAAAAAAAAAAAAAAAACTTGAACTTATATTCTGTATATTTTGTGATATTTTTCTAAAAATTTAGTTAAGTACAAATGTCTATAATACTTATCTATCTAACTAAAATATCAATTTTCGCTTAAAAAACAATTGATTTTTTTGTTTGATATTTATTCGGTCCGTGTGACTTGGAGCACATATTGTAATTTAAATTGAACTACTTAATATTTTTATTGTATAATAGAATATCAAAAAATTATTCATTCTTATCGAATTACCTATATTGTTATTATTTTTTTTTTATTTTGTTTTAACGATTTTAATATTATATTTTTTAGGTTAAACGTCAACAAAATACCTAGGTAATTGAATAATTTTACCGATGATTATATCGTTTTTTATTTGGGAATAGACCTATTAAAAAAGTTAACTTGTAAAAAAAAAATGTATACGAGAAAAAATGAGGTAAAAATGTAATTTTTTTCAATGAAAATAATCGATTTAAAATGTGTTTATATATGTGGTTTTAGAAGACCTTGACCTACCATAAAATAATATGGTGGTCTTGAATTTAAGTAAGAAATTATTCTTTATTCTACACAGACGAATTGTTCATTTTCTCAAATATATATGCATAATATAAAGAACGTAATATGTTAATTTTTATGCTTTTAGTGAATAAGATGGTTCTTTTAAAATATTATCCTCTGCGATGAATTCTAAACAAATTTCTATTTCTCCCCATTTATTTTCTTATAATATTATTTAGAACTAAGAATAACTATACACATTGTTCACTCTCCATAAGTTTAGGGAAAGTAAAGGATTTATGTTTATACATTTAAATAATATAATACTTACATATATTGTATTATTATTATTTTTTTTTTCATAATTCAATGGAACTATTATACGTAGATAACTAAAGTGGAACACGAATCCATATTATAACAATTATAAAAATAAAAATAAGATTATAAGATTTTATGTCTTCATAATTTTTTAGTTAATAATTACTATTAATAGTTATTATTACTCATTAATATTGCTATTACTATAATAAGATAATTTCGTTGAAATGTAAGCCTACAACACTAATAAGTTTATATTAAAATTATTATACTTTTTATTTATCATTTTGTATTAGTTTTTCGTCCAAAATAAAATACAGTAATACAGTATCGATTTGTAATTCAGGTATCCGTATATAAGGTGAATTCAACATTTTAGTGTTATATTTAAAGAAATGTCAACAGGCACAAACTGAAAGAAGAAAGAAAAATGGTAATCAGTATATTTGCCCTATAATTTGCGAAATATTTTTTAGGTCAGTTCATTCGGTCATAGAACTTTAATATACCTATATATTTGTTCTTCATAATTAAAGTTACGGTACTCCAAGTACGTGTCCGTACGATTGCACTGTATATCACATGAATACTAATGTATGTCAACCAGAGCAGGCGTGTCTTAGGTGTTTTTTATTTTTTTTTTTGACACTATATAAGACAAGAGTTAAATGACTCATCTATATACAAATGTTTCGATATCTCACGGAGATGCGAAACTATGAAACAGCCAAACACTTGATCACCGAACGTTGTGCGATTTGGTACTTCCGCATTGAACACACGGGTACACACATACTTGTTTTTCTGTTTTAGGCCTGTCATCATCATGTTATACTTCGCTACTATTATGTGCCTCGTGACCTCGTTGCCGGCTTCAATGAACTTGCCACTAGTAGACCCGGGTAAGCAGATTCAATATTTATTTGTTGTTGTTTCCGATTATATTTTCAAATTTTTGCGCGGGAAAATACCAAACATTTAATTACCAAACCTTACAGCGAAAATTAAAATGTATATTATCACAAACAACGAATGCAATTTGTATAAATACTTTACCAATCATTTGCATTATTATGAGTCTCTTGGGTCCCAAGGAAGAAAGGTTTAAATATATTTTTGGCTTTTTTTTAATAACTGTCCATAATTGAACCACCATTTTCAATAATATTCTCCGATTTTTTTAAAATTTTCAGAATTTTTTCCCATTGTTTTTTAATTTGTTTTATAAAATTTACTGAATCTCCTTCTCTGTAACCAAAAATATATTATGTACAATTTATTATGTACCTTTTAATAATTCCTACTATTGTTTTATTTCAATTGAAGGACTATTTGTAATATCAGGCGTTAAAACGTGCGGTGATAATTCTGGATATTGTCTCCTGGGCAGTGATTGTACTGCAGATGATGATTTTTTGCCAGATCCTTTGGGTAATTGCGACGGTTTAAAACGTGCATTCACTCCGAGTGCTCCTTTTGTATGCTGTAAGTTCAATAAAAAACCAATACCATCAGGGATACCAATAAAAGATTCCGATATTAAAAAGTTTACTTCTGCCAATACTAATGACGAGTTGGCTAGAAATGCAAGGGAAAATATAGATGAGTCGAAAATGGAAAGCGAACAACTGGCGAAATTGAATCAAATCGAATTAGTGGTAAAAAAGATTATTGAACAATTCATTAACGAAACCGCGAATAGTATTAAAACAAACGAAACCACAATCGACAACCAGACAAACATGGAAGAAAATACAATGAGAAACGAAATAAGAGAACAAATTATTAAAGATGAAATACCAATGATCGCTAATAATCAAACGGAAATTAATGAAACTACTACGAATCCTATAATTATAATAAAATCTGATGAAACTGAAACCACAGATGATGAAAGTTCTAGGACAGAAATTCCTTCAGAAAACAAGGAAAACACCGAAGAAAATAAAGTGGATATAATACAGATTGCAGAAACGGAAGAATCATCTACCATGATGGACGATGAATTTAAAGCTGACAAAAATATTTGTCAAAAAACCTGTAAGAGTGAAGTAACTTTTTTGGTAGATAAAAAACCAATGTGTTATGGAACACTTTTAGATGACATATGGATTTTAACTTCTGCAACTTGTGCTTCTAGGTAAAATTATACAAATGATCAGTATTATCATAAACTAATCAAAATATTTAAGCTCGTAATTAAAATGTTTACATTTTCTTAAATTTCTAATTCTCTATTCTCTCCAATATCCAGTTTTTCGCTATTTTTCAGGCATCATAAACTGAACATTTCAAAAAATTTCGAGAATTATAATATCCATACTAAATACAATATTACTAACAAGAATTTTAATTAAATTTCCATCACGTAGATTAAACAAAGCAGACATCAGGAAAGTGACCGTTAGCCGTAAAGAGTCGATTGGGACGTCGCTGAACATATCAAACATCTTAGTGCATGAGAATTTCAAATCACCAGTGTCCAAAAATCCACCGGAAAATAATGATTTAGGTATAACATTTTTATTTTTTAAACATTTATAATACGGATTTATTTTAAAATGTGCGTGTCAAATTATTTAGCATTAGCCAGTTTAACCGTACCACTTCAAGGTGAAGCATGTATTCCCTGTTTTAGCCAAAAGAGTAGCATTACAAATGAAGTTTGTAAAACCTTTCAAACCACCACCTATAAAAACGCAGTGAAATCAGGTCTTTAAAACTAAAAGGGGGGAAAACCACTAATATTTTAACGGTACATTTAATTTTCAGCCGAAGTCTGTGAAGGTCAAGTGCAACAACGAAAACTGATTAGCAATTCCTATTTAGTACTGCCGTGTTTCAAGTGGAGAATGCAATACAATGTGAATGTATGTATATGATTTTTTAGTAAAAACAGGCGTATCTGTAAGATTTTTGTTTTAAAATAGCTTTATTTAAAAGAATACAATGAATAGTTGTAATTTGAATTAGAAACGTAAACAATTTTTCAAATTGTGTGTAATGATTCAAAAATAAGAATGAAACGAAATATTTATAACAATTGTCAGGTCTGGGAATCATATGAAAAATTAAATACTAAGAAATTAATTTTAAATTATTTTAATTGATTTTTCAGCTATTGTAAATTATCTGAAATAATTATTACAAAATTAAAAACTAATTTAAGTATGCTGATAATTTAATACAAGCATTATTTAAAATATAACTACACAAATAGTTGAATAAGAGCATGCGCTAAAATAAAGTTTAAATGTTTTTTTAAAGGAAAATATATTAAAAGGTATTTATTTAAGGACAATAACTTGAAGCATCTCTTACAGAAAGTATGAATGTATACTGAAATGCTATGTATTGTAATAGAGAAAGTAGCAATTCAAAAAAAAAAACCTGTAAAAGAAAATTGTACGTAACAACTCGTATAAATGAACGAAAAAAAGTGTCGAATTCGAAAAAATTTTAAGTAAAATAAATAAAAAAATATTTAACTAAATAATCAATTTATCTTCAGGAGTTAAAGAACAAATATATTTCGGTGTAAATCAGTAAACTTTTATTTAAAGTTGTATTCAAAATATACTATCTAAAACATTATGCAGTTTAATGTTCAATAGGTATCTTAAATAGACTAGGATCAAATTATTTTTATAACATTAAACACATAATTTCGTAATCACACCGAAACTGCAAAAATTATTGTATACTATTATTATACAAAACGCAGCCGTCATTGTATTAATTTGAAAATATATTTTTATTTGTATTATTTTTTATTTTTTGTACCTTAACTGAAATGAAATTGTGTTAATGTTTACAGCAAGAGGGACGGCTGGGAAGCGGCCTGTGGTGCGACGGTAAACTGGCTGGCGTCCAAACGGGCGTTGGTGTAGGGTCGCTGATTTATACACCGGTGAACGAGTACGTCGAGTGGATATCCGATAACAAGAGGTAAAAACTTGTTATGGATTTCCGGGTACCCAACGATTGAGCTTAGAAATAAAATGCTATATTATACTCATGACATATTATTACAAACGCGTAGAATTTTATTGAAATAGCACACGCAACTTGAAGTTACTAGTTATATATTTTCATACTTTTTATAAACGATACGCTACATAAAACATTAGGTATATTAAAGGTATCATGACGACTAATTGAACAAAAACCTCATAAGAAATATGTAATAATATCTAAAACATAAATAGACAATTTTCGATTAACATATTCTATTAATTTTACATTTAATGAAAGTATCCGGTTTTCATACTGAATAGCAAATTGAAGTATCTATACTTTTAAAACACTAAAATAAATATTCAACCTTTTTTTGTGAATTGATTCCACGATTTTGTATGACACATATGTTAATTAATTCGATATTTTTTAGTGAGATATTCAAATTAAATACCTATATTGATGCCTGTGTATGACCAATATTTAATTTTTAGGATCGAAAAAAGAAGATAAACGAGACACTTACTATTACAAGCTACGATCCTGAGACGTATATTAAAAAGACTGTGCAATTATTAAATTATTTAATTTATTTATAATTATAATTAACGTAGAGGTACCGATAAGTTATTTCTTAATTTTATCCATTCGTGTATAAAATTTTATATTGTTAATACTGTGTACATTTTTTTTTTCAAATTAATATACCCAAAAAGGCATCGGCCTCGGTCTATTTGTTTTCATTTTATTTTCCTGTACTATATCCTGTACTAATAACTGGTTATAATAACTATGTATTTTTTCTGTTTAATATACTCACAAATATAAAATATGGAAAATACAAAGGGTTTAGGACAAACTTGGTTACACAACAAGATGATTGTTAAATGAAGGGAAAAATGGGTACCTATAAATAACAGGTTTAAGTGCTCATACATGTTATCAAAAATCATCATTTCGTTCCGTTGTCGATTTACCTAGCAAAGAATAACAAAGAATAATTCGTTTATGGGGTTAGATTATTAACAATAAGGTTGTTAACGAAGGGATAATAGTTTGCTGGCCAACAATGCCAATGGCGTAATGTTAGTGTTATTTTTTTTATTTTTAAACTACTACGTCATAATTATAAATATTAATTAAAACAAAAATAAAATTATTTTTTCTCACACAGGAAAACTTAAATTATTATAATATAATACAAACACGTCGACCAACCGGTTAACTTGATGATTTGTTTAATAATAATTTCCCAAAAACAATCTATCCCTATAATAATACTCTCTAATCTCTATGTTATATAATCAAAATAAAAAAGCGAAATTTGTTTTTGAATCCATATAGACACATATTAATTTATTCATAAATATATATTTTGTTAATATTATTTCATAGTATTAAAAATAACGGATTTCACCAAATATATAAAAAATTCGTATTTTTTTTTTTTTTTTTAATATGATAATTAAAGACGACACACCATCACGTTATAAATTCAGTAATTATTATTATTTTTTTTTTTTTTTGGAAGAGTTTTTGGGCCAGAAAATAATATAATAATAAATAATAGTTGGTCGATTCGTTTGAGTAATTTTGTTAAAAATGGGAAATTAAACACACACGCGAAAGTCGATGTCCGGGAAATTTCGCAATACAGATAAAAAAAAAAAATTAAAAGGCCAATATTTATACCTGTTTTATAAATTTAAACTACACACAAAATCATTTATAAAATAAGCAACATTATCGAAATATGGAATTTATGTACATACAGTTTATATCAGATACCTAATAATATGTATATTTATCAAAAATAGGATTGTTATAGCTGTTTTTGTTTATACAAATTTAAAAAAAAATTTTAATCAATTGTTGTGCCATTACGTACGTGTTTTAGAAGTATATTTAAAATTTTTTAATATATTGTAATAAAATAATAATTCACTATATTAAGCAACGTCTGCATTGTTCACATTAAATTAATAATGTCAAGGATTTTTTTTTTTAAACATTTTTGTCATTGAATAAACTATTATTATAACGTTGGGTTTTTTCAATATTAAAATTATTTTATTATATTTATCGAAAATCAAATTTACATAAACACACCCAATTTATTATTTTTTAAAATCGTAAAATTCTGTGGTTTAAAAATTAAAACTTAATTTTCAGAATTTCGACTTAAAAAAATAACGATTTAAGTAAATAGAGTCAGAAGAATAAATATTAATATGTATAAAAAAAAAAAAAACATTAAATTCGGCGAAAATACAACGTGTAATACAAATTATTGTTTAATAAAATTGGACGTTCCGATGGAAATATTATCATAACAATTATTATTTTTTCGTTTAATTATTTCAAAATAGTATCCAAAACCTCTATAATATTATAAGCCTCATTATAGCCTTATTATAGCCTCTATAAGTCTTCTATTTATAGCTAAGTGAGCTAAAAATCTGTCCCATAACCTAGTGAGTACATATTTGGGGTTTTTTTTTTTGTATATTTTGCTAATTTTTTTAAAAATTGCATGTTAATGATTTTTGTGCATATAAATATATTTTTTTATAAAAAATTATAGATTTATTTTTATAAAATGTATCGCGTGAAAACAATAGTTGTACCTAAAACCTGTAGTTTCAATAATGTAGCGTTCAAACCTAAAACGTAAAACGTGTATTTGTTATATACGTAGTATCATTAGTTTGTAATCGTGTAATACTTAAATAGAAATATAATATAACTACATAGATTAATCGTCTTGTCATATCCGACTGTCTGATATAACGCAATTAGATGTTGAAAATATAAAAAAAGCTTTTAAGCAAATTTGATAAAAAAAAAAAACAACAATTGAATGTGTGTTATATATTTACAAAATATATACGTATATAATATACGTACATGATGTACATAATGTACATGTATATTTATTAATTTGTGTATATTAAAAATATTTTTTTAGATTTTTAGAAGTCTTTCCAACAGTTAAAAATACAGTTTTATTTATTATTAATTAATTATTATTTATCATAGTATCTATGACAATGTACATTTGTATTCAAAGAATTTAAAATGATATTGATAAAATAAAATGTAGTATACTATTTATGTATATTTTAAATTGTGTTGTGCATTTTCGCATGAATATTTTGCCAATTTAATCTTATATAACTTCTTATCCCTAGGCATAAGCTTAAAATCAATATGAACATTAAAACCTATAGTTGCATCCTTAATTTCTAAATTCGAAAATACTTATACGATTTTAATTTTTAATTTTTAATTTTTATCGTTAAAACAATATTGTTTACTAATATATTTGACAATAGACAATTTAAAAAAATAAATAATTTATTAATATGAAACTCCGAATAACGTTCAATGCATGTTTATAAAACCTAAAAGTAATTAAAACAAAATTGCAAGTTTTAATTATCCCCTAGATGTTATAATAATAATTATTATTGCAGCAGTGTTTACTTGGTTCAAAACTGTATTATTTAATGACTTATCTAAGAAGCGAAAAGAAAGCTATAGGTAGGTACGAGTATTTGTTTTTATAATGTAGGTACACACAATCATATAATTGATGTAATGCACGTGTATATTTATAGGTACGTGCGTATACGCATAAATATGTAACTGTGAGTATTTACTCGCAATATAAGGAAAGTAAACACGGATTTTTACTTGTAATTTATATTGACCATTACTTGAACACGGCTATAACCTGAGTACTACTCAAACCGGGTCATCAGTAGACATTAGTACAGATATTGTTATTATTCAGGAATCGACAATTTATTGCATTACTGTTGTTTTTTTTCCTATGTCCGCGCGTAAACATTTGGAAAGTATCACAAAACCGTCAAGAATGGAACATTGTTATTTCGGTGATAAAAATGTTGACTCTTAGGAGAATATTTGTGATTTTCCGCGGTAAATGCGCGTACAATTAAGATACATAAAACTGTTGAACGTACAAAAATAATAATGCGGTGATTTGGTTTTGGTTTTAAAAAAATGACTAGTATACCTGTATAACAAAAATCAATACGAGCTAAGTAATGATGTTATTTAGGTGATGTCATTTAGGTGAAAAGACGAATTTTTTTAAAATTTTAGTTCTTCTATTTATATTGCACATAAAAAAATGCATTCATAACTAGGCACAGAATTTAAAAAACACCTATGAGTAGCAGAACTCCACCATTAAAGTCAAATTTCCTAACCACCTATTTGTTATACAGTGAAAACCCTTTATAACGAAAATTGTTTTAACATAAAAATTACTTAATAATAATTAGTTTGCTTTATAACCCATGCAATAGTTCTTTAATCATCTCGAAAACTGTCTATAACAAAAAATATCTTAAGATTTTTTATAAATATTTTTCAATGTGTTTGGTGTTATAGAAATGATTTTTATAAAACAGATGGGGAAATTGAAATTTTGAGGTTAAAAGTTGAAACCTCGAAAGGTGCACCATCCTTAATACCAAAGCCATGTATTTACGAAATTCAATCCCCCTGACTTCATTTTGAGCAGTCTGTAGGGATGTTCAAAGCTAAAACAAATCCTCTTCCCGTAACAACATGGTGAGATTGATATTAAAACCCAACCCAACGTATCGCTTCGATCCTCCTATAAAACAACTCTTTAGCTCTGGAGTGATTTGGGATTTGGTTCAGAAGGACTCACTAATTGTGCACAAAATTAATTTAGAAAAAGCTGTAATTTATCATATCGTGGACTACAAATGGTCTCTATATAAATTTTTAGGGAATATTCCAGGAAAAAACGAAAAATCTGGTTTTTCGTAGGCTTCAGCAAACCAGAACACATACAAAAAAGGCAGAATAACAATAGACAAATATATATATTATTATTTTTAAATCCCAAAAATGAGCAAATTTCATAATATTTTGAATCGTTTTAAATTTTCATGCTGCTCACATGCACAATACGCAGTTATAGCAGCGGATCGTTCAATAACCTAAAACTAAAAAAAAAATGAATATATTTAAAGGTAAGGATTGACGATTTACATTAATAGTTAATGGATGTATAATGTTGTAAATATTTTGTCCGGAAAATAAAAAAACAAAATCGAATTTACCCATTACGTACCCAATCCAAAGTCGACAGGTTTACGATAATGATGAATAATCGTCTTATAATAATAAAACTATTAGGTACCTGTGTCGTCGTATACCTACTGTTTATTATTATTATTATATACGATTCGTGTGTGACGTCACCTTTCGCGGCGTCCTTGCCCACGGTCGTCGTCCGGGGGATTCACTTTCTTCCGAACACTGCAACGACTATACTCTCCGAACGACACGCGCGAGAACGACGGCCGCGACTCTTTCTCCTACTCGCCGACTACGGCCCCGCCGGGCCCGTTGTTCGCACTGGAAATCCGTCCGATCGCGGACCGGGGGGGGAGGGCGGGGGTGGCGTTATTACTCCCACGATACGGCTGCGGCGGCGGTGGCCGTTGAGATCCCGCGACGCGTTTACTCGCGACGACAGTGCCGCAGTATCCGCGGGCCCCGAAATACTTACGGTCCGCTCCGGTTCGCGTCTGTTATGTGCGTTAATCGTCCGCACCGCCACCACCACGAGCACTGCAACTCTGCCAGGGATACGCTTGGAACATGTGGTCGAGATGCATCCTGATACTAGGTTAGTATATTATATTATACAATGTAATGCGATGCATACTGAATACTATTATATGGACTACGGGCCGGATATTGCCGGATATTTATACGGCACTAGCGAATGATATAAGCACTGTAAATTTAACACATCTAAAAAACCCTTAAAGAAAAACGCTTAAAATCTGCTCACTCCAGAAAAAAAAATCCAAAATTAGCTCAAAATTTACTTGTCTGAATGCAAGAACACGTGAAAAATGTCAAAAAAAAAAAAAAACACTGAGGAATACAGGAAAACACAATATTTTTAAAATTTAATGTTTTTTGATATCCAATAGCTAATAATCGCACCATGTCTAATTTTATAATATTTAAATAATCAACGATATATAGTAAAACTTATGAAAACAAATAAATTACGTATATTGGAAAAAAAACCGTAAAAACTTACACAACTGATATTATTATTGTGCATAGTTCAAATGTTGTATTAAAAAAGCTATAATGCTATAGTAGACTTAGTACTATTGTAGCTGTAGTAGTACTTATATGTAGTCTTAATAATAAACTATAGGGGGGGGGGGAATACATTTGCTACAAATTCACATTGGAGTTCCTTTTTATACTGCAGTTTCCACTGTAATTGGCTACTACATGGTAAATGGCTACTATATTATTCTAAAATCTAAATGCATACAAGATCGTTGTCAGGAGTGGACTCAGGACAAAATAACAGTAGAAAGTGCCGATTTTGAAAATTCATATAAGAGATACATACACACATTTATATGCTATACATTTATGACGAAATTTAAGCTAAGAGTATATTCAAGACTTTAAGAATGAACGGGTGGGGCCGATCGCCCTCCCCCCTGGGTCAACCATTGATCGCTGTATATGATGAGTGTTCTAATAATATTCCGATATAATTCTTATGTCTTATACTGTGTATACTGCATAATATAAATAGATATCCTGGTCGAGGGTTTTAAGATACAGACGGACATTGTTCTATTGTTATTTCGTCGTCAAAAACAATCTATTTCCCAAGTAACACAATTTTTTTTCTTTTGACATTTTAGACATTATTCTGAAATTTTACTCGTTGAGACAAACGAGCAATGGGTCTTAATAACAATTACAACACCGATGATATCCCTATAATGTTTTATACTATGAAAATTCATTTTACGTCATTGATAGCATTTTAAATATTGAACTATTTTGCTTGTTTATTTGCTTAATATGAAATACTTATTGAATTTCAAAAACTCAAAATATATTACAAATAATAATATGTGCATTTAAAAACGAATTAATACAATTACTTAAAAGATTACACTACACATTTTTAACATTGGAAATCAGAAAAAGACTTTAATGGTAGTGATCAAAGTTTATCAGTTTATTTTAAACTCTTAATGCATTAAATACTATAGTATTTTATAGAATATGGGAACAAATTATTATTATTATTATTATTATGCATTTAAAACAAAATATTACATAAGTATAACACAATAAAGTGTATAATGGACTGATCAAACTCATGGGGAGGCCCACAAATAAATTATTAAAATAATTAATTTAAAACGTACACAAATCTGAAACTTAATTTCTTATACTTTTTCAATACACCTACTTATTATATTTTTCAAAAATGTCTAATATTACGTATTGTCCGAATCCAATAATAATAAAGTGTAATATACTCGTATGTAGGTACCTATACTATGTGATTAGCCCACGCGGCCACGTACTTACTTTAAAACTGTTGTTTCTTCAATAGCCCAGAACCATTAGCGAACGGTGCTTTCATCCGTGAAGTTTTTTAAACGAATCACGAATATTGAGTTCATTAATGTTATGTTTGTAAGATATAATAAACCTATAAATATAATATAAACTAATGAACAATAAAAATATGCGTGCAGCATAATAGTAATATAAATCATTATACTTATTTAATTTGTCAACATATTATTGTTTTTGATTTATTATGCTCATTAAAAATCTTTAATCTATTTTTTACTTCGTGTTTGCTAATGCCACATTTAACTATCTACAAATATATAAAAACAATATAGATAGGTATCTATCAGATTTTTTTTTTTATTAAATAAATAGTTACCTACAATAATTTTAATCAATGAGGTAGTATTATACAATAGTACTTAACTATATACTTATATTAAAAATATTTTTTAAAATTTTAAAATTACATTTATAAGAAAAATACTCTTAACATACTAGTATTATAGGATTAACTTGTTTATTTTAATATAAACTAAAATTCATTAGACACTGCGTCTAGGTTGTTGGTTGATAATTTAATATACCTACTATCTATAGTCCAGAATAACTGAGCATATAATTATTGTGTAACGTAAATTCAATTCGTTTCGCATGATATCAAAAGATTACTGATTAGGTATACTCCTCAGTACCTACCTACTAATATTTCTCAAGACGTATAGTCTGACAACATAACAAAGTCCAACAGTACCTACTAATTTCACCCATTATGAGTTTACATCGATCGCGAGAGAACGTTATGATGTGGCCCATTAAATTGTCTTCTGGTCATTTTAGGGGCTTCCCGTTAAAAAAAAGTATATGTATCTGAAAATTTAAAAAAAAATGGCCCGTTATATAAAACTGTACTCGTGTTTAGATAGTAGGTGACAATAATCGTCTTCGAACGATTCACAATATTGTTATTAAACTCATTCGAGGGAGACGACGAGTGGACAAGTATTTTTTTTCTTTACAATTTCACATCCAAAAACAATGGTCAATCATGTTCAACAACACAGTTAACGTATCGAAGATTCTCACTACCAAGAGGTAATAATTCGTTTAACAGGATATCACAGTCCATTGTTTCAAGTGCTAAATTATTTTTTTTATACTCAACACTAGCCGGTTTTTTAATATACGTATATATAATATATACACCGTTTGTCAATCTGACCACCAAATAACTTAAACGGTAGTTTTTGGTCACGAAATCCTACAGAAAAGATTTTAAACTCTAGAAAAAGGATGTTTTATTTAGTAAAAGATAACGCATGTATACACACTAACTAAAATGATAAACAAAAGCAAAAAAAAAAAAACCATTTACCTCACTAAGACATATCTTTAATTTTAATTTCGTAAGTACTTTATTTTATTAAAATATAATTATATTTTATATTATATGCCTACTTTTTTTTAGTAAGTTGTTTTTTTCTTAAACTATACTAGGTATTATCTTTTGGTTTTCATGAATAGAAATCTCTTTAAAGTATTTATATTTTTGATATTTTCATTAGAAAATGCATTTAAATTTGCATAACGGTCAAAAATATTTAATAAATGAAACAAAAACTATTATTTCTTGTGCATTAAATATTTAAATAAAAATAAATTAAAAGTATTTGTCACAAATTTAACAATTCCATTGTATTTAATGGGTAGTTAATGATTCAATCGAATAAAAATAATAAACGGTAACCGAAATAACTTATTATCACCTACTTGAAAAACTGAACGTTGAAAGTCAAAATTGTTAAAAGAAAATATAAAAATGGTTCACAAATAAACATTACAACGTCAATATTTTCTTAATAACTTGATGGGTATTAGTGTAGTTTAATTATTATAAAATGAGTTTTCACTATTATAAATTATAATGAAAAACTGAAGTTTATACGACTAATACTTAACTAATATTTTACATCATATCAAAAAATTAGACTGCTGAGCGTATAAGTTGATATTTCTGAGGATATGTTAACTAATAACTAAATGTCTGGAATACCCGGAAATATTTACCGGCTAACAGACGCACAACGTATATTTAAATACCTACACAAACAAAAGCAATAATAATTGACCCACTTGTCGCGGTTTTTGCTCTTTTTATGTTTTTTAATGGTCGCCCTTTTGTTTCGGGTTGAAGCGAAAGTCAGACAAAACAATAAATTTGAATTTATGACATCGCTAGCCCGTGTGCTCTGGTTGCCTGATACCGTCCGAACGTTTAGCCATATTGCTAGCTGTCTGTTAACTTCGAGAATACATTTAAACAACACGCACGCAATCGATATTATAACAGGGATCCAAAATTTAATAACGTTTTTAATTATTGTGATTATTACGAGAACAATGAACACTGCTACATTGCAGCTACTATGACAAATCAACTTGACCCAAATCCTCAAAGTTGTGTCATGGGTAAAACCGTGCATGGTGTATATTATATTTTTTTCTCTGATAATTGCATAATAATATGACACCTGTGTAATTAGTCATTGCATACGAAGAAGAACACATCAAGAAATAAGATGTGTCCTCAATTTCAATAATTTCAAGGAGACTATATGATATTTTCCACACAAAACAGTAGGTATTTACAATTTTGCGTTTTACTACTTAGAATAATTATAATTATATGTATTCCATTAATGTTATATAACACGTTAACTATTATAGATGCTAATTATTTTTCATAAAGATACATAATTTATTTAACTACCTATACCTATTACGTAGGTACCCATCTTAATGATTATTACAATTTTCTTTAAATCCTACATAATGTTAACTAATATAATATGATGTGCATGGGTGATATACCTATTCAATTGCTACACCAACAACAAAATATTTATATTTTACTATCACTTGTTAATATCGATAAAACAAAATCAATACAATTAAATGTATAAAATAGAAGAAGAAAATTTAGTTTGTAAAACCTATTAATTGTACAAATACATTTATATTAAAATCACAAGAGTTTCTTGTTCTTTAAGTTTTACAATGGAAGATAAGAGAATTCTTATTCTCTTACCGAAAATTTAGCTGCAATTTTGCCTAATCCTTTTCGGGTCATGAGGAGGAAAAAAGTTTCTAGAAATCTTTAATTTACCCGTAGTATTTTAAAAATCATTTATAATAATGCTATGTGAATTGCTATGTATATCAGATTAATACGAAAAAAAATAAAATAATAATAATTTTGAATATTTCTTCAAAATAAACCGTTAACGTATAAAATACAATTTATTAACAATACGAAAAAAATAGTATTTCGTACTTTTACATAATCTGATAAAAATAACATACAATAGGTAAAAAAAATATCTATACAATATTATATATCACGGATATTTTAATTATTATATTCATCATTGTTGAACTAAGGAAACACTATAATACAGTTTATAGATAATAAGCAACTGCTGGTATAGATTTAAAAATATGTGTGAAAGGAAATAATAATTCAAATATATACCGTTGTTATTCTATTATCGTGTGACAAGTAACTGTTGTATTTTATTATATTTTTTATGTAAGTATAACTACCTAATTTACTTATTTCGTGAAATTAATATTTCACAATGAATACCTGTCGACTGTCTCAACTATAAACGAGATTTTTAACATTTGGTACCCGCACAAATTAAATATAACGTTATTATACGCGTATACCTATTTACGTAATTGCTAATTGATATAAAATACAAACTACCTTGTTATTTCATGTTAAAATAATTGTGTCTATGTTGTTGGAATAAATTGTGAGGTGGGTTTTTTTTATATATATATTTTTTTTTAGAACACATTTCAAGCTCAATTTTTGATCATTTATAAAATAAAAAAAATTTGTACGGCGATGTCTCGTATATTATATTATAATATAAAAATGACGATGTTTTTTATTTTTTTTGAAAAAATGAACACTAGAGGTTTTCCGGTCAAATGTTTAGTATTAAGACCGCCGATGGTCAGCGAATCTTTCCGGGTTATGTGTCAAAGGTGGTCTCATATTTTTATGTATATATATATAATATCGGAGAAAGCGATAGGTATATTGAAAAAAAAAATAATAATAATAAATAGACGCGAACGATAACGCGTTACAATAATAATATTCGAGAAAATAAATATTCTCCCAATAATTATATGCGCGATGCAGTTTATAATTTTTTTATAACTTTATTATAGGCCGGACCGTAAGGAAATGCCCGCGACCGATACGGTTGTTATGTTTGTAATAATAATAATACCGTGTGTGTCTGTGTGTGTGTGTACAGTGTGTATTTATTATGCAGCCCGAAATGTATACGATGTCGCTGCCGTAAGCGGTTTTTTTTTTTCTGTAGAAACCGCGGTTATAACCACCACGGTAGAAACCAACGTGGTCGTCGTCGGGCAGGAGACGCACGCTCGCGCGTGCCCGCGAAACGCCCGGCGCCGACGGTGCGCGGCGCGATATAAACCGCTGTTACTACGGCGCGGCGGCGACATCGCCCGAGGGATGTTTTCACTGGCGCGCGGAAGGAAGGAAAGAAATGTCCGAGAAGAAGAAAAACAAAAAAAATATAACGCGTTATTGTTTATAACCTCTAATTAATAATAATTTGTGCGTTGCGATTATTCACGTCTGAATCGTCTGATACAGGTATACGAGTACACCTATATTATATTATCTACGAGTCACAACTCTCTGGTAGATTAGGTTTGTGCACCACCTACCTACAGTAAATCTTGGTCACGACCTTCGAGTATCCGTGAACGGCCTTGTCGAACCCCGATAATAGAGAGAGAGAGAGAGAGAGAGAGAGTATATGAGTAAGAGATATACGTCATAACGTATTGGTACCTATATAATATAATACGTTCGTACCTATACTAGTTTTCTTTTTCGCGTCTACAAAACCAATGTATGAACGTTTGCACATACAAACGTACACGTATAATATAATATATATATATACATATATATTTAAAATATTATTATAATAATGTGCACCGCGAGTCATGAGAGAGGGGAACAGGAGACGACGACAATATTGATGAGTAGTTGCGAAACATCGTGTTGTTTTTTTTTTGGTGGGCGGATGCTGCATCTGCAGTACGTCTCCCGGATATTGTTTACTTCGACTTTCAGACGCACATTTCACCGATCACAATTTTGACCACATAATATTATAGGTACGCGAGCGATAAAATCACTTTCGGGCAAAAAGAGATTTTTAAATAATATATTGTGCTAGCCGTTGAGATGAGTTGATTTTTTTTTTTTTCTTGGATCAATCATAATATTATCTACACCAAGCCTATAAGTACGGTCAGTGTAATACGTCTAATACTTATATATATATATTTATATATACATACACAGAGAGGAGGGAAGGGATAATCCCACATCCTCTTGTTTTATTATCTTATACCTGCATAGTATAAATTAAATGTAGTATTCAATGTTTAATCTAATTGAGACAAAATTATTTTTAATATAACAGCATTAACGGATTCGCAATATAATATTTATTTGTGTAATTATTGTGATATTGGTTTTGGTTAAAAAAAAAATCAAACAAAAGTGATAGGAACTACCAAAATATCTGGTGAGGGTGTGAGAGAATTATCTTCAGAGGAATTATTATCGCTTTTGTTCCCCCCTTGATACAGTCTTTCAGTTATGTAGCAACATATTAATGCGTTCTGAGGCAAAATATTGTTTTGACCACACATAATAGAAAATATAAATTTTATTATTTGTCACCAAAACATGCTTTGACTATACTTTTGACTAGATAATTACAATTTTTTTTTTTTTGAAAAAATGAACCCAACCATACCTTACAACATAAAAGACTTCGTTTTAATTTTAAATTAAGTAAATATGCATTTATACATTATACTATACATAAGTTTATATTTGTACTTTGTAACGCATTTTTATGAAAATATGAAATAATTAATATAGGTAAATGTTTATTATGATCATTGATTAAATACGAGTATACTATCTATATTTAATGGTTACAATATAATCAACTTTATCCGTTTGTCACTACAGGTTACTCATGAATCGCAGTCAATTAAATTTCTATGAACATTTACCTATTAGGTCTGCTTCATGTGCACATTTAAATTGATTCAATTTTAACCATAATATATCTATCAAATACTTGACAATCACCAATGTCCCTATCACACATGTAAGTTTCTAAAAAAATTACACGCCCCGAGACAACTGCTTCGGTTAACCTTACGGTAGCTATGCCACTAAGTCCCTCTTTTACAAATAATGTGTACGTCTCTGTATACAATATTAGTAGGTATTTATATTTTTAAAATAATTATTATGCTACCTGTATAGTCTAGTCATGAGTAATAGTAACTCGAAATAAAAAAAAACGTTACATAATATACTCGACACTTGATTGTAATAAAACTATGATTCACTCTTATTAAACTTGAGTTTCTTTCACGTTTTCGTTTTTAATACAGATAGCTGTTGATAAATTTTTGTCAACACATTTACTCGAAACTGTATAGGCCCGTGATTAATCATTATAATAAAAACAGGGTTATGACAATATTATTTCTTTAGTCTTGCATATTATGCACATTACATTTTATACCTTTACTGTAGGTAATAATATTATGTTAACTCGCCGTAAGTCCGTAAATTATTATAGGTATCTATTTTACATTTTAATTATACAAGTCCACCTAATTTAATAATACTTCTATACATGCCTATCATAATATAAACGACTATCCAAACACCAATCTTATTATATACTAAAAATTGAAAATAACAATAATAATATTGAATCATTTTGGAAGTATATTCAATCTCTAAAATCAAATAAATCCAATATTCCTCTTTCAATGTTACTAAGTGATATTTCAGCTTACAATTTAAGTGATATCTCTCAATAATTTTCAAGCCATTTCTCCTCAGTTAATTCTAAAATTAATTTGTCTGGTGATACTCTAGATTCTCTTAATGGTAATAAACATGATTTAAATATTAACTCAATGCCTTTGCCTGAAGATGAAACTTTAGATTATTTAATTTCAATTAATGATAAATCACCTTCTGGTCCAGACGGTACATCTCTAATTTAAACAAAAAAATTATTTTCAATTCTTATTAAGCCTTTGCACTTGTTTAATCTTTGCCATGTATCCGGTGTTTTTCCTAGTTTCTAGAAAAAAATCATGTTTTACGTCTATGCATAAGTCTGGAAGTAAGAATGATATTAGTAACTGTCGGCTAATTTCTAAACTCTCTATTATACATAAATTATTTTAAGTTATTATTTTAAAGAAATTATCTAGTTAATTATTAAATTATATAAGTTCCTCACAACATGTTTTTTTGGCTAACACTCGATCGTCACCAATTAATTAGTTTATAAAAATTATCATACTCATGGTTTAGATCATGATTTTCAAGTCATTGCCACATACACTAATTTTTAGAAGACTTTGGATGAAGTAGACCGTATTTTTACTTTATTATAAATTGAAATCGTTTAGTGTAGAATATAGATGGACATTTCGTGAATGTTTATATACTCGTACCTCACTAATAGAACTCAAGCCATAAAAATCTCATTCCGTTAATCTAAAAATTGTCTAGTCTCTTCTAGGGTTCCTCGAAATTCCCATTTAGTTCCTGTATTATTTTTGATTTTAATTGATAATTTATCACATTTTATTTTGAAAAATTCTAACATTGCTCATATTTTATTATTTGCTGATGATACTAAAATTGTTTGTGAAATTATAACTGTAACTAATCAAATTACTTTACAATCGATATTAAATATATTTATTTTATGGACTAAAAAAAATAATTTTCTTCAATATAAACGAATTTAAAAATCCTCTGTGCTTAAAAACAATTCATACATCTTATTACATCTTTATACACTTATTTAGCCTCAAAATTTGTCCATACTGCACTTGATTATGTTCAAAATAAGTTTTTAAAAAGTACATCACATAAATTAAATTTTTCCTTTCCTAGAGACTCCATTATTCAAGTAAAAGATACTTTGGATCTTGTTGTTTCCCTTTAAGACGTAATTTAGCTGATATAATGTTTATTTTTTATATTTTCAATGGACACGAAATTTGTCCAGAATTATTAGCGATGATAGGATTCCTCAACTATATACACGTAATTTAGATTTATTTGTCATTCCACATTATAGGACAAATAGTGGTGCAAATTATTTTCTTCGAAGAGTTCTTAGAGCTAAGTTCAGTCAAAATTAAACATATTTTAAATGCCATGATGTAAATGGTTTTCAAAAACCACGAGGAAAATAAAAAAATAACCGCCTCAGTACGCCAACTACATAAAATTCGTTACCAAAAATCACACCTGAAGTTGATTAGATTTGAAGAAGATTTTAGGTTAAATGTAGTTGACTAGTACAGACAGAAAAAACAGCCAAAATATTCTTCGCTATACGCTCAAAATCTAAAAACTTGCAAGGTCACCATAGTGAACCCGCAACGAACAACGATTTTAGAAAATAATATTTAAATAGGATTATATTTGTTCTATGACAACACATACTATTACGAACACATACCTAATGTATATTGTTAGGAAATAACAAAACGGAACTTGTACACGTACTAATAATAATGTGTTTTTTAATACGTTTTCCTGTGAACTATTTCTTATTACCTAACACTATCATTCTTTATCGCCACATACACACATATTATATATAATAAAATAATAGTTCAATCCTCTATAAGTTATTGTGACAAAGTTTAAGTATTAGAATATTACAATATTTGTATCGTGTTCAAATATATATATATATATATAATTTTTTTTTTTAATATATACTTACGCTGCGTAGTGTGTAGGTATAATATAACGTATGTGTACATGGTTTTTGAGAACGTTGTTCTATATTCTAATTTTACATTTACATGTCATTCATCATCTATTATAATATATTCATACCGGATTTTCGGATCATTTTCACTGTTCCATAAATTAAATTCTGCATTACGCCTGTATTCGGTGGGTATTATTCGCTTTCATCACTATTCCATTTTATTTTTTTAATATTATTTATTGTTATTTAAAAGATTCCAGCTAGTCTGAGATTTTACTTATAAACTTTTTGTTTTACATATAAACGTGCGTGTGGTCTTAAGATAGCTATTAGTGTATGATTATTTTATTCGAATATACATCTCTGCAGTCATATATAATCAAATATATAATACATATTATTATAGTTCAGAATCATATTATTACAATCTAATAGGTACAAAAACTCTCAGGTATATATTATATGTAATACCTACTAATATTGAAATATACAATAATTATCAATCTAATTTGCAATAAACTGCGAATTAGGAGAGATTAAATATATTCGTAGAAGTGTCTTTATGTTAGTTCTATAGATATAACAATGCCAACGAATCTTATTTCACGAAAAGAAATACAGCGATTTTAGAGGAATTATTTTAAGGAATATATTTAAGGATACATATTATTGCGTTCATGGTTTAAATTTACACTGAAAAAAATGACAGAAAAACCATCAAAGAGTAATAAGAAACAAATAAAAACGTCTAATTAATAGATAAGAAGAAAATTAATATTGCTATAGTTATTAGCCGCGAAATTTACAAATTTACAAACTGTTCACAAATCATCAACCTGAAATTACCCTTAAAAAAATTGTTTTTAACGTATTTTTTTGCATTTCGTGGCCAATAACTATGGCAATATTGATTTTCTTCTTATCAATTATAGAATCTTATTTACTACCTAAATTTGGATGTTTTAACTTAATAATATTCGAAAAATATTCGATGATATTGATAAACCTGTACAAACTACAAATATAATAAGAAGATACGATTAAAATATAGAAAAAATAGCGCTAATATTGCACAGATAATGTTCTTATCTTTAAGTTTGATGATCGGTCAATTCACTACAATATTAAAACTAACAACATAATGTTATACCTGCTAAAAGCAAATGTGCTATGACGGAAACAACACAGTCCTTGAAGGACTTTTCACAAAATTTATAGAGTATTCTGTGGCGATAAAAACTTTGATTTTTCAAATGAGAACCTGTATTAAAAATTCTATAAATAGACGGAGTACCTATTACTTTAAATAAATTTTGGTGTCAAAATATTCCGTAATACTCCTTCTATTTATGGAATTTTTAATATAAGTTCTCATTTGAAAAACCAAAGTTGGTATCGCCATACTCGAGAATACTCTAGAAAAATAGAAATATCTAATTATTTGGAAATATCAGCTTTAACTACACTTAAAAATTCCAAAAATCAGAATTTGAATAAATATGAAATTTAACCAAAAAATTGGGATGAGCACGTTCAGTGAATTACTCTGAATATATAATAATAATAATAATAATTTATTTTATTTTTATTACAATAAAATTCCAATTTCAAACATATAACAATAATAGTAAGTACATATGTACAAATGTGTTACATAATATAATAATAGACTATAATTATATCATAATAGAGACATAAATGATAAAGATGTAATTATTAATATAAATTTAACAATTAGATGTTAATCTGAAAAATAATTATTTAACTTTGCTAAGGTTATATTAAACAGGGGCAAGTTAGTAATAGAGTTTCCAGTTCATTAGCAGGATAATTGGATATATAATTTGAATTGCTATTCGATAAATAAAATGGACATTTATTCTTGGAATTAATTAACTGTGGTATACAAATGTTTCCATGAATTTCTTTTAGCATTTCAAATGTGTAGATGCCGATAATTTCATAGAATTTTTAGAATAATACAATAATTGTGGTAATAAATTTTACAAAAATGTTTTTCGTGGTTGCACCACAATAATTCAGCGATAATCATACGCGTAAATAGATATGAAAGAAGTTTAATATCTTTATAGATTAGCATCGATTTCGTTATTGCCCATTTTTTTTTTTCTTTAATCAAATTTAAAATAATAAAATATATAGTAGATATAATACATAATATAATATAATATAATTTTTGTAAATTAATCACGTACTCGAGCGTAGAAAACTAGAAACCAAGACTTTTGTAATACCTACCTACCTAGTTAACGTGTTCTAATGAATAGGTAAACCGGCGAATAGGATTAGAAGTTACATAATTTTAAAAATATATTATCTAATAAACACAATACCTAATTTTTAATAGACGTGTGGAACATGCGCTGAATACTATAACCTAGTAATATAGGTGCCTAATATTATGTCGTTCCGTCAAAACAAAATGATAAAAATATACGAAAATTAATAAAAAAAAAAAAAAAAATACATTTTTTAAGTAGGGATAAGAATTTATAGGACTTGCGTGTTTTTTTCCGTGCCACTATTTTATAGCAAACCAAGAATACAAATGTATGGGTATTTATTTTGCGCACCTATGTAAAGGATTTTTAACAAAAATGCATATTTGATTATTTTATAAATATTTCACACATTTTAGAAAAAGAAATTATATAGATTTGATGTAATATTAGAAATTTAAAACAATTTTACAAGAATACCTGAAAAACTGGAAATGATTTAATATTTTATATACATATGCGGCACGCGCTAATAACATTCACAGACGTCGAAAGAAGTTTTCACGGTACGAAAACATATTGGCTAACAATCTGCGAGCATTCGGTGTAAAAAAGATTTTCAAAAAATCATTCGTTTTACAGCGCAACAATAATAATTTATCATTACGTAAGAAAAATAAACGTTTAAAATTATATTTGTATTAAATATATTTATTTTTGTTTTTAACATAATAACAAGATTTAAGTCTATGATTAGTCTCTTCAATCTATTTTTCCTGTGTACTTATAAATGATCAAATAAGCTCATTGTTCAAATAGAAACAGATTACTTAAAAAAATTTAATTGAAGTTGAAACAAAGTTGGATAAAATTAATGTATTTTTTATTATAAATGAATCGCAATAATAATTTTATTCGCCTCCTATAACTATTCATCTTTATAATAATGAGCAACTATCTATAGATAATAGGTAATCAACATATGTCGAATCACAAATATAGAATGATGATGTTGTAAACTGAAGAAGTTCATCTGTATATGTTGCATAATTAATGACCATACAACAAATGATATTATTGATTTCCGATTGGACTGATTGGAGATAGCATTGTTAATGACGGTTCGGTTTTTTTTTTTTTTTTTCAGGGATATGTTACTTCACTGTAAAAGCCGGAGTTGCAGTACGACAATTCGAAAACAATTACTCACAAGGTAATTTCCGATGATTCATATAATACATAGGTACATACCTATATTTGTATATATAATAATATAATCCATAAAATAATAATAAATACAGTGTAATAATAAAATATATCCGTTCATCTATTATAGGTCATTATCACCCAGACGGTAATTCCAAAAAAAAAAAAATCAGGCATATATACATTATATATATATATATAATAGTTGCGTAACATCAATATAATATTGACCTCTAACACTTTCTCTTGACAAAAACGGATCGGGGGGGGGGGGAGGGGGGAAGAGGGACCTAACAGGTACAATTTTTTTCCTCCACACCTATATATTATTATAATCGCGATTGTCCTGACGGCAGTATGAGTTTTTTTCTTCTCAGAAGTCACAACAAAATATTATATAGTTGCACAACCAGTGTGTGTGTGTGCGCGCGCGACATTACATAACTAACGTGTCGGACGGCTCGGGAGAAAAGTAAAAAGCAACACGTGTGAGAGAGGAAAAACAATTATGTTGATTTTAGCGTATGCACACACGCACGTATAATATTACACATATTATTATAATATGGGAACTACGTTTCCGATTTTAATGCTGTTGCACTTTCTCTGTGCCATGTGTCCCATAGCAATTTACTTTATTCTGGATAATTGTAAGCATACATAATATTGTATCGTGTATCGTTCAAATATTACCTTCCGTTATCATTCTAATATTAATACGATAACGTATTATTATTAGTGATATGAACAGCCGCGTATATAGTATTATTGTCGGACAATATTACATCGTAAAAACTATTTGAAGAGCCCGCCACTAATTATTATCGTTGTTGTTATTGAATATATTTATTTAGATTCTGAGCGATGCAAGAAATGTATTGGTTTAACTATTATGCTTTTATCTGTGTCTGTAAATAATTTGTCTACAAGAGATCTTTTTTATACGCGTTTTAAGTTCAAATTTTGTGGCACAAATTACGATATTTCAAATCGTGTTTAACAGAATTCAGAACCATATTGCTCGTTATATACAGATATAATGAATAAAATACCTTTATGTAATCTACCATTTCAATATCCAAACTACAACAGTGGCACACCCTGATACCTATCAGCGATATCAGCCCTTTTTTTGTGTCTGCTAAACATTTTTTTCTATTAAAGTCCAGAATTTTGTATCTTGTTGATACGTTGAGGAAGCCATTTTTGATTTTTCTTGTAGATTTCTTAATAAATGGTATGAATTGGCAATTTTTGTTGATATCTAGGTTCCTTGGCAGCAATAGGAAAATTTTTCTAATACTTTTCTCAGAATCGTTTTTCGTTAACAGTGGTTCATCATTACACGCATATATAATTTAAATTCCTCTACGTATCCTCCCTTCCAAAGTTCCGAATGTCTTCCTAAAACAGTAGCACATCCATCAGTAACATCAACCTTTTTTCAAAACGGAACAAATCATTTTTATAGGGAATATCTCTACACAGGACCTATTTTTTGTGTAATACGAAATCCAATGTTTATAACCCGAAATTATAAAGAGTGTAATAATTCAAGTTTAATTTAACACAATACTCTTAGCGCTCAAAATTTAAAAAAAAAAATCGATTGCCTAATTAAGTTTAAAAATAGTGTGGTAGCAAAATAAGCAAGTACCTTGAGGCCAAAGGGTGGAGACTCACTATAGATGTTTGTGGACAAAAACCGACACGCGTATGTTTGCCTCGAATAAAAGTGTGTTGTACGAAAAATAGAAAAAAATAAAAATAGGCCCTTCCTCTACACTTCCGTTGTATAGTGTTGTTTTGAACATTAAAACTGACGGTAAAGCACCACCCGGATATCGTACGACATAAAATGGAAAGTGAACGAACGCGTGGGTGGCGTAATACATTATATTTTCTTAAAAAAATAACGCTTCGATTTACATATTGTGCGCGGTGCATTTTATTTGTGGGTGAAATATATACTATATATTATTGTCATATCACATATTTAAGAATATGCGTGCATTCAAAATGGTTACAAGTCCACTGTTCGCTTTTAGCAAGTTCAATCGGTTGTACACAATTTTCACTTTGAACAACCTACGAAACGATAATAACATAATATTATATTATTTATATGGGTACCGCAGTAACTGCGTTTATTTTTATATTGATATACAATATAATATATACACGTAGGTTTAATAACTCGACGGTTTTAACCTACACGTCCGTTTGTTATTTTGATTCTTTTAAATTATTACAGTCTCACCGTATACCTACTAGAAAGTATATAAATATCATCTTTAGCCAAAATGAGTTGGTATGAGTAGGTACCTGCCTATAAAATACTCGTAGGTATATATAAGTTATAACGGCAATACTATAAAAACAAGAATACATGAATGGAAATTTATTTAAAGTTTATACATATATACCTATTACCTAAGTAAAACGGCTCGAAAAATATTTATTTCTCATATATATTCAAATTCCACAAATCTACGTTTACAGAACGCATTAATATATTTTTAAACGTAATTTGTAACTTCAAAACTTTAGTTTTAGTTTTATGTTTCAAAACATACCAAATATGTGATTATTAAAAAAATGTATTAAATTACTTCAAATATAAATGTTCTCGATTTTCAATATTATTGCTATTTTAAACTATTGCTCAGACTATTATGTAAATAATCAACACTGCAGTTAATGTAATGAATTTGACACACTAAACATAATTTGATTTTGTATTTATAATGTCGCAATTTTCAGTTTCGATTCACTAGTTACTCATTTAAAGTAATTTTTATATAACAAAACATTTTATAGGCTATTATTTTTATTTTTATTTATTTATTTTTTAGGTTATTCTCCATATTAAAATGAATTATTAGTTTTAAAATATTTAAAATAATACAAATATTATAACTACATATTTTTTTAAATACTTTTCAATTATTAATATTTTCATGTCAACTCGATAAACATAACATGTATTTAATCATAATGAACACACTTCTCGAAAACAATTAGGATTATAGAAAAAAAAACATACAAAAACTCGTATCTATAGATACCACACTCACACCTAGTTAAACTGTGTCATGATTAATGTTCATTTATAACATTCTATTTATGAGAGTAAACAGTAGCAATGAATGATCACTAGATAGAATGCATTAAAATAAATGATTAATCGACTACAATATTATATGAATAATAATGTAGAGCTTTTTAAATCATTAATATTAGTAAGTACGGCAAATAAATGTTTGATAAAAAGTGTATAATACAATATACCTACTTTTTGTTCAAATAAAAATTGTCTTTTACATGGGTATATATTATATAAAAAATGTTAATCCCTAAGTATCAAATGTATGACTAATTAATACATAACAATAATAATAATTAGGCACCTTACCTACAATTCAAATATACTGCAAAGTGAATAGGTCTTATAATTATTGTTTTTGTTTTACTTATTGCTGTGAGTATATTTTATATTCCAAAATTGCAAATTGAAATTGATACCGATTAGTTAGTTTTATGATTTTTTTTTTATTATTATTACTATTATTATTGTAGACTTGTAGTAATTTGTGAGAATATAATGTAACTGGCTACTAATTAGTGTGGGTTGTTGTTATTTTTTTTAGAAAGAAAACGTACTACCACGCCTCAGATGCAACCAAACGAGTGAAAGTTTTTCAGGTGTAAATATCGTTTATTTCTGAGCAATATTATTCTAGTCATACACATAATAATCCAGATGAAATAGCTATTTCTAAAAATAAACTTGAGTTCCAAATAATTATTATCTCGCATTAACCAACGAGTTAATCACTTAATAAATTGCATACCTACTAATTATTATAACTTAAATCATTCTGTTTTACAAAATATTTTTCTTTAATTTGATATATTATTTTAATGTGTTTTAATTGTATCCAATTTAACCACGACCTACCTGTACGTCTTAAGCTCATAAACTTCAATTTGAAGATTATCATACGGTTGTGACAACTATGAGATGTTAATCAACTTACAATAGATAATTTGTTAGTTTTTATAGTTTTAATTATTTTTACAATACAATACAATTTGGATAAACATTTCTTTACGATAAATTATTAACTATCTGGGAATAATGTATACTTGATTGGTTAATTATATTTTTATTGAAATCATACAATTTCTTAAAAACGAGATTTTTGAAAAAATTTTATCGAAAATACTAAGTAGGTATATTATCATTAGCTAGGGATCTACCTATATTAAAAACTTCAAACTCTTTACTTATAATAACTAATAATACGAAAGTTTCTTTTACCATCAGTACACTACACTTCAATTAAAATAAATTGGTATTCCACACTATTATATGACGATACGTAAGCACCAGTAGAAGTGAAATCAATATTACCTATAGTTGATAAGCAAATAAAATGTACTTAAAAATATTCTTTACCATAAGTGCTTACCTATCTAGTAACTAATACATTTAGATCAATCCTATGATAAAACGTAATATATAAACTTTTGTTTTCTGGTTTCTTATTTTGCCCACGATCGTTCTAATATGGTCACCGTTAAAACACATATTTTCTGATCGGCTATCACAATATTATTACATGAAAGCTAAATATACGTTTCTACGGGTGGAAAGACGAAAGGGTATGTATATAAGTATAATAATAAAGCCAACGTACCAAGAAACCGTCTATAGAATTGATTAGTTAGTGTTATCCTAGTGTTGCTAATTTACATGTCAACATCGAAGTAGGCCGACGTTATCTTATCGACGATTGAATTCACTCTCACGCTATAGATTTCCATCTAATTTTTTTCTATTCTTCGTCGGTTTTGTGGTTGCAACACTATAGGACGTCCGAAATCGTCTAATGATACCTATAATATTATTATATTATTATGTTAGTGTGTGGGGACATAAACACAGATAACTTTCTATATGTGTGTCAAACGCAATATTTAGTTGTTTAAAATTATTTTTATTTATGATTATGTATTATATTATATATATATATATATTCTTGTTTCGCCACTCGCAATCTGAACATACAAACATTTAACTTGGCGCCTACGTATACTGTAGTTACTTATAAATATAATTAGTAGTACGTAGTACATGGAAGTTAAAAAAAAAAAAAGTAGCTCTCACTAAAACGATAAATTTGACATTAAATAGATCGAACGATTTATCGTTATAATATTATATGTCAAACATGTCATATTATATGCTAAACATGTCTTATTATAAAAGGTATATTTATTTTCCAAGCACTTTAATTGTATATTGCGATGATAAATAATAATTATTATAATTTATAGCTGACAAGATAAAAATTTTAAAAAAAAATTGTCAACAGAAAATAAATGTGTCAACTTATTTTCAAAACATTACTGATAAATGTTATCAAAATACAACATAATATGCTTTCTTCATTTTGAAATTTTTAAAAAATGTAAAATGTGCAAAAATATGCACTAAACAGTTACGTGATTTTAATCTTGATATTATGGAACGCAAAATGTGCTCCTCACTTAGCATACAAATATTCTATGATCAACTTGCAGAGAAAATAAGTAAATGCATATAAATCCGGGTACTACTCATTACATACATATAATATAAAGTTACCGAATGAAATATTTATTAACTAGTTTTACTATACCAACAAGCATTTTCCAAGATAGAACAAATAACTGTTTTCTATGGTATTAATTTCTATTTAATGGCTTTAAATGATATCAATAATAACGGATATTTTTTGTATAAAACTGTATGAAATGCATATGTACCTAACAAAGAACATTATGGTAATTATTATTTAATTTTATGATACCAACTAGTATTACCATATTTGTATACATAGTATACACCATTATTTTATTAAAACATTTTCTCTATTTTCCCTCCGTTATTTTATCTTGGATCCACCACTGACAACTGCATATAAATAACAAGTAACAACAAAAATACTAACAAATCTGGTAATTTTACTTTATCCGATTAAAGCTTAACAACTTACAAAGTTGTACAAGTTTATTCAATATAAAAATAAACTTTTTTTATATTTTAAATTTTAAATCGATTTACGAGGTCTGGCTATTAAACAACGAGACTGCTTATGAAAAATGGTTTTATTTTAACAACAAAAACCCAATTTTGTACTGGCATAATAGACACATCCAGCTAACCAGCACTGTATTTGGTTTTCCCCTAACCTTTTTGGGACGCTCTCTGCGCGCAGTCTCGTTATTTAATAGCCAAATCTCGTAAGACAGAAAATTATATTATATTTTATTGATTCACGATTATAACACTTCATTACAGCTTACGACTTTGGCAGTAGACAACAGTACCATTATATAAGTCGACCACCTAGACAAACAGACCGCGAACCTTTTCATTTCCCTACAAGTGATAACCATAATCATGCAGAACATAGCGAGATTATGTACCCAGAAGGCAGAAACGCTAAATCGGGAAGACGTGCTAAACTGCCAGCAGAGTTCCAAGAAAATGTACCTGCAGAAACACCTGCAGAACAACAGACTGAATATCCTCCCGTCGGGTCAGAAGAAGCTCGATATTTATCACCTCAAGCCATAGCCAAAATTTCCGAAACACTTGGTGCTATCAACACTGTGGGCAGGTATCTGGTTAATTACACAAGGGGGACGTCAGATGACAGGCTTGACAGCCCTCAGAATTATCCAGTAAGTAAGTATATCTTTATAGAGAATAAAATATAAAAAGCCTTATTTATTTATTAATGACTCGAACATTTTAAAAACACTTTGAATTGATTTATAAAATTATAATTATTTTATACATTCAACCATTTTAAGAAAATATAAATCTTCAAATATAATTATTTAACCAGATATTTTGTTAAGGCAGTTAAATCTATAAAATAATTAACTATACAAAGATAGATAGTTACCAAAAAAAAAACTATTTGAAATAATTTTGGTATTAATGGGTGGGTTAGCTTAAAAAAATTGTTAGCATATACTGATGTAGGAGAAGGTTTGCAGAAACAAGGTGACTTGCCATCTGCTATATTCACTATCAGCAAAAACGTGCTTGGTCGAAACGTGACTGACATGGTGGTAAAGCCACTAGTGAGTCTGGGATCAGGCAAAGTGGTTTCGCAGGACAATAGACCGTGCTCTACACCGGATGGTACGCAAGGAAACTGTGAAGACCTAAGCAACTGTCCACAGCTATTGCTCAACTTAGGTCACCTTAGACAGTCGATATGTTTTAAGAATCTGTTCGTGCCAGGAGTGTGTTGTCCAAAAAAATCATCTGAACAGTAAGTATAGTCTATTATAATTAATATATTAAATCAATAAACAATTAATGATTTTAAAGACCCGATATGTTAAGTATATGAAAAGTTATATGTGAGGTAGAAGATCGGGTTAAATGGAAGTCTAGGACAAGGGTAGCCGACCCACAAAGTTGGGATGAAGGCAAAAGAAAAGAAAAAAAGGCCTGATAAAATACAAAATTACTTTTAGTCAGCTTATTAAAAACTAATGTGTTATCGAGTGTATTTCGATTAGTGTAACACGAACGAAAAATCATTTCAAAACAATAATACTAATCAGTAATCACTCTACTTAGCTCTTCTCATGTGATTTTCTAAATTAATTATTTATATTGTTTATAATATATTTAAATTTATATTTACACGCAATAATTTATATTATTAAGTTTTTTTTTTTTTTTGGAAATCGCCGATGGACATTTTTTGTTTTAACACAGCATATAGTAGAAAGTAATCCGATTGGAAGGGAAAAACGATTTTTAATAATATAAATATATATACACTATATATTCTTCTTTAGACCATTATCTCGTCCGTTTGTCTTATTCATGCGTAAAACTTAACTGCCGGTGACCTTGCACACCACATTCACCGTGTCCACACGCGCGCTTTCTTGCGATTACGATACACAAGCGAACCATCACATCTATGCACGACATGCCGAACATTACCGAAAGGATAAAGAAAGGACAAAAAAAAAAAAGGAAAAAACAATACGCGGGCATTCGATTTGTAACCGCTATTGCGCTCTATTTAACGCGCTTACTATAAATTTCGTTTGTTTATTAACATGCCTGTCTATATAATATCTATATATATATATATATGTATGCATATTTGACTGTCTGATCATACATCGATTTTCACTTTTCATTTTCACAAAGACTTAACAGTAAATACATTATTTACCTACATACAAAAGGGGCGAATCACAATGAAAATAATATAATTAGAACAAATAAGGAAATAGGTAACCCCCCTCTCCCTCCAGTTGATAATATGTGTACAGGTAAATGGGTAATGGATAACTAACAATAATAATATGTAAGTGAAACCCTTCATTGTTGAAAACGCTTCCGCAGTTATTATATTGACTTGAACGCAATTTTCATTTTCACTATTAGATAATGTTGGCAAGTTGACGGACAGCTGTTTTTCGTAATTTAATAAATTACGGAACTTGGTACGTGATGAATTTAAAGAAAAAAAAACGTCCCAACGTTATAAATTAATAATTATAACTTAAACAAAAATGAACTCAATTGAGTGAAACTGAGTGTGGTAATAATTGTGTTTCGGCGTTTTGTGCAGTCATTATTATTATACCTGATGTACAATTGATTTTTACAAAAACGCAAATCTGTGGTCAAATCAATCATTTTTTTTTTTTTTTTAGAGCTACCGTACCTATATTAATGATATTAAATATTATTTGAATTATAGTTCTTTAAAATGTTAAAAATGTATCTAAAAATAGTTCAACGATATGAAGCAATTTTAATTTCGTCTACTTTTCTTTCACTAGGTATTTTAAAAAATAAAACTTTCTAGGTACTTTTGTTTTGTTTATATAGGTACTATGTTAAATTATTATTAAATTATTTGTCATTTTGTCAATTAGGTAATTTAATAAAGTATTATAATTTTTATTATAATACATATTTAACTATTATAAATAATTATAATATATACGTGCATTTTATATTAGGTACTATACAATTTTGAATTATAAAATACTTAATGTGTATTTAAATTATTACCTGCATGTAAATTGTTATAATTTATAAGTTTTCAAGTATCATATCATATTGTTCATATTGTGTTTATTTTAAATTGTAATGTATATTTTAATGTTACATCTACTTATAACATATAATCGTATAACATCTTATAATATTTTGAATTCCGAGCTTATTTTTTTTTTTTATTTAAAAAGAAATAGGATGCTCTTAGCCTAGGCTATCTATCCACATCTTTAAATGTATACAAATTAATGAGTTTTGATTATTTTAACATTTTGACACAATATTAAAAAATAAAAGTCTGTATCTATAACTACCTACATATAGAGTCTATATTATAGACGTAGAGTTTACAAATTTTAATGCAAATTAACAATATGTGTATGCGTGTGTATAAAATTATATTTTAATAATACACTTATTATCGTCTTTTGATGCACAATATGTTAAAGAAAAAAAACGGGATCCATTTCTTTACTCTATACCTATCAGGTTGAATCATTTTTCAAAATAAAAAAATTATATTACACTAATTTATAAAATAAAAATGCGTGTACTTTTCCTCGTTTCAAACAATCAACCGTTTATGAAAGTGCATTGATAGATCGTTGAATCTCTATTTATAGAAATTTGTTGAACCTATTAAAAAATATTTCTAAAATACAGAAAAACTTAAATTAAATTTATTATTATTGTTTAAGTAGTATAGGCATTAAATACCTTTATTGATTTATAATGAATAAAATTATTCGAATGAAAAATATTGGATAATTTTCTGATATTGTAGAATATGTATACCTATAATATAATAAATGAGTTTATCAAAATAAGAAATAATTAATTGAATTTAAAGTTTTTGTAGGTATTACTAATTAGATTTTTTCATTTAAATCTGCACTACATTTATAAAAATAAATAGTTTTTCCACAATTTTAATTAATTTAATTTTTTTTTTTTTTTTTAGATTAGCACCTGAAAAACCTCAGAAACCTGAATATGTCGTAACACAAGCTACAGTCACTAGACCGCCGATAATAACTCGACCACCAGCCACTCGACCACCACCTGCCAATATTATCACGATGTCCACAAAAGCTCCAATACAATTAGCAACTAAACCAACGACTATCTTAGTGTCTTCTAATACAATTGAAGAAGGTATATAAGTAATAAATAATTTTTATCTAAAGTAATATGTAAGTGTACTATATGTCATAAATGTATATTATGCTATAATAAACTAATATAACGTTATTTCTAAACTTAAAAAAAAAAATATTAAATTTATTTAAACGAGAAAAAATTTCCTGCTGAATCGCATTTAAAATCTGTAGTAGTATATTTAGATTTTGTAATTATTATGTCATGTTGGAGTAAATGTGATTGTTATCATTTATCGGGCGTATTTTTCAAACATCGAATAATTCCAAATATAATTATTATAGTTAATTATTAATTTAAGTAAAGTAGTTAAACCTACTAAATTAACATTAAATATTTATTTGATAATAATAATTGTTAAAATACTATTGTGTTTGTTTTTAAAACTAAACTATATATATATATACCTATGGTGGCGTATAATTTTTCAAATTTAAATGTTAGTCAATCAGTAGATATTTTTATATACAAAACTTACTTCCGTGGGCAAAGAATAGATAAATAACATAATCAAGTTCCCCTTCTTTTTTTATTTTATTTGTGTATTATTAATGGATCTGAATTTAAATACATACAAATTAAGTTCCGTAAACAACTCTAGTTCTGTGTTTACATGAAATTCACTTAAAATGGATATTTCATGTACATATATTTATAAAATTAGACTGTGGACGTCCAGAAGTACCCAAATTCCGAGTTGTCGGGGGAGACGAGGCATTGCCGGGTCGATGGCCATGGATGGCTGCTATTTTCTTACACGGACCCAGAAGAACCGAATTTTGGTGTGGTGGCTCATTAATCGGGCCCAGACACATTCTCACAGCCGCTCATTGCACAAGGGACAATAGACAAATGCCGTAAGTTCATTAAATAATGAATAATATAATACGTTTTTTCCAATTTTATACTTAATTGGTATTTTTCAGTTTTAATTCTAGACAATTTACAGTAAGATTAGGTGATGTAGACTTACGTAGGGATGATGAACCTTCTTCTCCTGAAACATATCATGTCGTCGATGTTCGTGGACACCACAAGTTTTCCAGAGTGGGTTTCTATAATGATATCGCAGTACTTGTATTGGATAGACCTGTAAAAAGAAGCAAGTATGTAATACCTTTGTGTTTACCACCTAAAAGTTCAAAATCAGAAACGTTTGTTGGTCAAAGTCCGACAGTCGTTGGATGGGGCACTACATACTACGGTAAATTTATTTTAGAGCTTAAATGAAAAAAATATATAGTGCATACAATATAGTAATATAATACATAATAATTAAATAGGTGGTAAAGAAAGTACTGTACAAAGACAGGTCGATCTTCCTGTGTGGAATAACAACGATTGCGACAGAACTTACTTCCAACCAATTAATGATGATTTCATTTGTGCTGGATTAAAAGAAGGAGGAAAAGACGCGTGTCAGGTAACTAATAGTTAATATTACCAACAAATATTTTAACTGTGTATATTATTCAAAATATAATATTATTTCAGGGAGATTCGGGAGGGCCATTAATGTTGAAAAAAGATGGCAGATGGATTCAAATTGGAATCGTATCATTTGGCAACAAATGCGGTGAACCCGGATATCCAGGAGTTTACACCAGGGTCACTAGATATTTAGAATGGATTAGTGATAATATGAAGTGAACATGTTTAGAATACTAAACGATTATTTATATAAAACTTAAAACAATATAATTAATTGTTACGTTTATGCCAAAACTGTATGCAGACATTTTAAACACCCACAGATACCACAGAATTCAATATGATTATTGATTATTATAGTATAGTACTTTTTATTTTTAAATTTCGGTATTAATATAATAGTCATAACTAAACAGATTAAAACTACCTATTACAAATATTTTAAACCATTTTGTAAATAATATATCTATACATACCTATATTTATATACATAGTTATGAATTATGAATAGATTCTCTCGTGATATAAGTATTTAATGGCAAACAATATTAACTATTTATTTATCGAATTGTTTAACCAAGACTATTAGACATATAAGTAGTCTATACTTACGAGTTGTAAAATATTATATATAAGCAATTTTTAATTTTAAATAGATAGGTACTACTTTACAAATATCAGAAAATTACCTACACTTGTATAATGTATAATTTATAAAATTGTATTACTTGTATATTATTGAATTACATATTCATTATTTATAAATTTAAATTTCAAAATGTATTTAAATGTTTTAAATAAACATACAACTGTTTTATATAATTTATCACGTGTACTTATTTACTAAAATTCATATTTGATCTTAACTTGCTAAAGATTACATACAGTAAACATTTATATTGTTTGTATGTTAACAAAAATCTCAATAACTACTAAACTGCTTTTTTAGTCAACTCCTCATCGTTACTAAAGGATTAGGTTACTAACATAAAAACAACATAGAACAAGTTATACAACTCTGCAAATAAATGTGTCATGCTATTATATATTATTAATGGTGAGAAGACAGTTAGAGGGATATAGGAATTTAGCGGATTACGGGTATTTTATTATTATTTTAAAAACCAAAAGAATAGCTATAGTAAGATTTAGACAAAATTATAAAAATGTCTTAATGTAATCAATTATTTTAATAATTCAAATTTAAACTATAGGTATTATTTTAGTTTTAAACAAAGCTCGAGATCAATTTTTACTTAGACGATGCGTACATTTATTTAAGAGAAAAATAATTTTAAGAGAACACAAAAATGTTCACACAATATATTGTCGGTGTATATAAATAAACACAGACAATCATTGTAACCAAAAGTCAATTTTTTTTTGTTTTATAACCTTTTTTAATATTGGTAACAATGAAATTTGAATACAACTTTAGTACCTACATCTACCCTTATTGTAAAATAATAATAACAACAGAAAAGAAGCCTACATTTCGTATTCATCCATTATTCGGTATTCATTTCATATTATTCAATTTATCATTATTCAAATTCTAAGCTATACTTCTACCTATACTACTATAACCAAAGGCAATAAAACCTCATTTCAACATTAGACTCGGTTAATGCCGTAAAATATTCCGGTTTTTTTTATCTAACAGTAAAAAAGAAAACATTTGCAAAAATGGCATCAAATAATCAATTCGTTGCATTTAATAATGGTCAGAAATATCCAATTTTAGGATTTGGAACATGGAAGGTAATAATATAATAATATAAGATAGGCATATAATAATACTGCACTGAGTTAGTTTTTAAACAAACATACGTAGTATGTTTGTCATACCTAGTAAGTTCTTAGGACTTGTTTAATATTTAAAATGAGTTTAAAAATCATTAATAGTTACAATATTTTAAATTAAAACATATTTATTTTATGATAACTGATAAGTAATATTAGAAAGACAGCGAAAATGCAGATTAATTATTATTATTCGTATACAATACATACAGATTCATTAAGGTGAATGATATACCAAGGGTAAATTTAATTATGATACCTAGATTATAAAGTTCGGCAATCAAATGCCCAACTAAAACTGTCATATTAATAATGATGAACTACACTTAAACCTCAAACACATAATATGCACCTACACACTGCACAGCGTGTAGGCATACGAATGAGTAGATTACCAATTAATTTTAAATACATTATATAAAAGAGCTGATAATGCTGACGAGTATACCACTATTACAGCCTGTGGGTGGGAAGTTGGAAAAGAAGAATAAAATAAATAAATTTAATTTATATTTCTATCTATATGCAACAATCTATCATTGCTAGCAAAAAAACGATTCTGATCGAAGTTGGATTAAATATATTTAGAAATAGTTATTTTTATGATTTTTATTAAAATTTGAATTCATCAAAAAAACAACAACATTACGCTCAATTTTTATTTTTTTTTAAAACTAATTACCACTAGTTATGAAATAATTAATTCAATTTCCGAACATTTTTACTGGGTGAAACCAATTCTACCTTCATAGTACGTAACAAAAACTAATAAATTTCATATGGCTGTAAATAGCTCAGTTATTATTTTTAACTGAATTACCAATACAACAAAAATACAAAATCAAAAATAACGAAAATCTTTATCGTGTATATTTTCCTGTTTTTCCAGTAACTAATTATACTACAAATAACTTCCCTAACGCACCAACTAGAACTTTTGCTAAAATATGTAAAACTTGATGACTGGAGCAATATTTCTGATAAAAAAATTATTTACAGACAGGAAAAAACATCAAATTAATACATTTTTCGTTATTATTATTTATCATACTCGCAATATCATTTAAGCAGAATAAAAAAATATTTCAATTTTACAATAATATTTATTTATTTTTTGATAATTTAAAATGTATAATCTATAAAGCTAAATACTTTTACCATAAAAAATTTAAAAATTTATATTTTTAAAGTACTATATTTATTGTCATCATTTGCAACAAATCTAACTATTATTATTGATATACTCAGTCTAAACCTGGCGAAGTAGAAGAAGCTGTGAAAATCGCGATTGATACAGGCTACAGACATTTTGATTGCGCAATGTTTTATGGGAATGAACAAGAAATAGGAAAAGCTATTAATCATAAGATAGACGAAGGTGTTGTAGTTCGTGAAGATTTGTACATTACGAGTAAAGTAATTACACAATTTAATTATTTTGATTTTGATAAATATCAAAATATGTAGATTACTAGGTACATATCTAAATAACTTATATTTGCTTTCAGTTATGGAATATATTTCATCAACCTGATATTGTTGAAACGGTGATAAAAAAAACTTTATCAGATTTAAAAGTCGATTATTTGGATTTATACTTGATTCATTGGCCTATGGCTTTTAAGGTAATGTACTAATATTAATATTTAAATTGCTATTTTGAATTATAATATTAGATACCTTCCTATTTTGTAATATGCAATAGTATACTAGTATATAATATACTATATCTATTTATTATAAATATTATTAGGAGGGTGGATTATACAGTGATTTCATTCCAAAAGACGATGATGGTGCTACAATTGAAGGTGATGGTTCATACATTGAAACATGGAAAGCAATGGAAAAATTAGTAGAAAATGGTCTTACTAAATCAATTGGTGTATCAAACTTTAACAAAAGACAAATAGAAGATATATTAGGTGTAGCTACTGTAAAGCCAGTTAACAATCAAGTATGAACTGTAAAATGATTTATTTCAGAATAAACCACTAAACACGTTTTAAATGACACAAGTGGGCACATGGTCTCTTAAAATTTATAATAATATCCTATTTTTAATATTACCTACAAAATAAATTAATATTTCATTGCAGACAAATATTTGGAAATATATAATCAACTGTCTATTCTAGAACTACCGGGTAGGTTTAGTAGAAAAGTGAGAAAAACATTGAGAATAGATTATTCAGATTATACGAGCAATACGCATGTTGAGAAAAATAGATAAGGTAAATGCACATATGGAAGTCAGAAATGAGACAGGCTGTTGGTAAAAGAAACATAGCTAAGTGTTATAAAGGGAAATGTGTAAATTAAATAGGTAAAAAAAAGATAATAAAAGAGGGAAATGTGAATGAAAGCTATATATAAAAGTAGGTGTATGTTTGCATGATAGGCAATGATGAAAATAAAGAGCAAAATTAACATAAGACATGTTTTAATATATTTTATAGGTCGAATGCCATCCATATTTAAACCAAAAAAAATTAAAAGAATTTTGCGACGAAAATGATATTATATTGACGGCATATAGTCCACTCGGAAGTCCAGACAATCCTTGGAAAAAACCTGAAGATCCTTCTCTTCTCGAAGACCCGAAAATTATTGAAATAGCGGACAAATATAGTAAAAGTCCTGCCCAAATATTAATCAAATATCAAATTCAAAGAGGTGTAATGGTCATTCCGAAATCTGTGACTAAAGAACGCATAGAGTCGAATTTTGATGTATGGGACTTTGAACTCGAGCAAGAGGATTTAGATCAAATTGATACTCTCGATTGCAATGGACGATTTGTACACATGAAAGGGTACCTATATTATTATTTTATTATATTTGCCATAGATTTTTTTCTAATATGTATCTATATTTTTAGGAACATAAATTTTAAAGATTATCCATTCAGTGATGAATACTAAATTAATTGGATAGTGATGAAAAGTGAAATTTATCGATGTTTTATTCGACATTTTAGAAACATATAAGTAGTTTGTAATTTTAATATGAATACAATGTATACTATACAAAGATAATTAATGATAAAAATATAGAAATAGGTAATATCTACCTAATACGTTTTAACACTTCTCTGCGTCTAGTATAAACATATTATGTAACTGTCTATTGTTATTTATTTAACATACTTTAATAATTATAATTTATTGTACCAAATCTATGAATGTTTAAATCCAAAAACAAACAGTACCTATCAGTGCATCCATATACTCTCACTAATATCCACTATATATTATGAAATAGTCTCCCAAATATTTAATATTTTAAATTTGCCTTTTTTAATAATAATTTTTAAAAACGAAATTGACTTGTATTACAATTTACATTTAAATAATTGTATACAACCATACGTACTACTACATTAAAAGTTATAAACACTAACACTATACACGCGTCCTTGAACACAAGAGTATGAGACTAATATAAATATAATGGCTAATATAGAATGCACTGTAGATGAACAAGATAGCACCTCAAGGAGTTAAGTATTAACTATAAACGTTAAACCTGTTGAAGTATATTGTGTCTGCACTCAGCAGTCTGTCTGCCCAACCCGACTTTTTCTTCACAAATATTAGAAAAAATTAAAAACATTGCGACTACACAAAAATATTTTTATTGTGGGTATTATCTTGAAGTTCCTACAAATGTATAATAATATATTGTATATAATATTATTACATGTAGGTAAATTGTATGCACTTATAAATAACAACGACAGATATTTAACAAGTACTTAGGTATTTTAATGATATTTAGGTAATATAAAAACTTAAACATCGTGGACACTTGAAGATTGTACCTATGTATAATATAGTTTTTCTTACTTGTTAAATTATTATAATAAATAGATACCAATCATATATGATGGGTTGTGGAGAAATTGATAAAAAAAAAAAATCACTCGAGTGAAATTCGAGCAATTTTAGTGCGCCAAAATAATTTTATCCATATAAATCCTGAATAAAAGTTGAAAAACCTCGACAATTTTAAATGGCTAAAAAATAACTCGAAAATTACTTAGTTCAGAAATAATTAATATAAGTATTCTATTAAATGTTAAGTCTCTACGATTATTTTCAATTGAATTACAACAAAAAAAAAAACGGAAATCTTTACTGCGTACATTTTCCTGTTTTTCCTACGTTTTCTATTGGTTTTTCGCAATCAATACAAAAGTCAAAAATGAATGAAATATCTCAATACACAAACTAGAAAAAAAAAAAATCTGATTTCGGAATCCGAAATGGTAATATTGATTATAAACATTGCAATTGCAAAAGGCAAATAGCAAATATTTGAATAATATTCCATACACACCAATTTATTTATACAAGTGTATAATATGGTCGAAGTGAATAATCTTGATACACTACCGTGAGAATGATGTAATAGACAAAAATAACAATACTTAATTTTAACGTTGGCAACTCTGATTCTATAATACGACCTACCGGCTACCGCCTACCAGTTCCTCCGTAGACAATAAAGAATTTTATACTTCCACTTCCACATCTACTATCATAATCAGCGAATACTGAAAGGAAATTATCCGACTAAAAACTGTGTAGCACAGAACGAACAAACAGGCACGATTGAACGATAAACCGGTAAACTAATAGGATAATATTTCATCATAATAATAAGTTTTAACATGAATTCTTCTTGTTATTAAGTTACAACATTTATTTTTACTTTTTTAATAGGTATCAATTATCAGACTGCTACGGACTGCTGTTCATTTTGCATTTTCTTCCTGTGAGGATTGCATTTTATTACCTAATTGTTAAAAGTAAATTGGTAAATTTTAAACAACAATGGCTTCAAAAAATCAATTCATTACATTCAATAATGGCCAGAAATGCCCAATCTTAGGACTTGGCACTTGGAAGGTAAAAGCATTATTATTCAATAAAATGGCTTATATAAATAGGTACATCTAAACAATTGTTTATCTCTATTGACATACCTATTTATAATTGTTTATATAATTTAAAAACTATATCATTTGCAAACATGCACCATAGTACCTCCTCTTGTATTTCTTTCATAACTTAATCTATTACAACAGAAAACGGATAAGGGCTTAAAGCCAAACCCCAATCCATTAAGTAGAGTTTATAGAATTAGAATTTACAATTATAAAATAATATTATTCGTTCCTTTGTTATATTCTATTATATATATATATATATGTATGTAAATATATAGATTATGCATCAAAATTAATTATAATTATCTATTGATATTTATAGTCAAAACCTGGTGAAGTCGAAGAAGCAGTCTCAGTCGCTATAGATGTTGGTTATAGACATATCGACTGTGCCATGGTTTATTCAAATGAAAAAGAAGTTGGAAAAGCTATCAAGCAAAAACTTGATGAAGGTGTTGTTAAACGTGAAGATTTATTCATAACTAGTAAAGTAAGAATTCGTACACATTTATATAAATTAATAAGACCTTAATAATATTAATAATACCTTTTAATATTTTTAGCTATGGAATACTTTCCATCAACCTGATTATGTTGAAACTGTCCTTAAAAAAACTTTATCCGATTTGCAAATTGATTATTTGGATTTATATTTAATTCACTGGCCCATGGCCTATAAAGTATGTTAAAAATTGAAATATATATATTTTTTCAAAATATCTAGTAAAATATTTAATTTCTTAATTCTGTATTTCTGATATTAGGAAGGTAAATTAGATGATGAATTGTTTCCGAAAGACCCTGAAAAAGGAAACAATTTAATATTCGAAGGAAGTGGTTCTTATACAGAAACATGGAAAGCAATGGAGAAACTGGTCGAAAAAGGTCTGATTAAATCAATTGGCATATCAAACTTCAGCAAAAAACAAACAGAAGATATATTGAATGTGGCTACAGTGAAGCCAGTTACCAATCAAGTACAAATTCATTATTAACTGTCATTAGTTAGAACATATCATTAGCTAAAATTAAATGAGTATGCGTTGTATTTGTTTATATTTAGGTTGAGTGTCATCCATATCTGAATCAAAAAAAATTAATTGAGTTTTCCAAACAACATAATATTGTATTAACTGCTTATAGTCCTTTGGGATCACCTGACAGACCTTGGGCTAAACCTGAAGATCCATCTATTTTGGATGACCCAAAAATTGTAGCTATTGCAAAAAAATATAATAAAACTGCTGCTCAAGTTTTGATTAGATATCAAATACAAAGGGGAAATATAGTCATTCCAAAATCTGTTACTAAAAGTCGTATTGAATCAAACTTTGATATATGGGACTTAACATTGGAACAAGGAGATATAGAAGATATTGATTCATTTGATTGTAATGGTCGTGTTCTTCATTTAAACGAGTATGTTGTATTTAATGTTAATTTTAAAAATAACTATTTAATTTTAAAATGTTTTATTATGTCCTATGTTTTGTTTTCAGGAACAGTCATTTCAAGGACTATCCATTCCATGATGAATATTAATTCAAAATATTTAAAACCATGCATATCGTATTCGTTTTCTTTTCCAGTTAATTGTGGTTTCATACATTTATAATATTCATATTATTATTCAATAAAACTTAAAAAAATATAACTTGATTTTAAAAATATATTTTTCCTTATGTTTTTTGGATGGAATATTCTGCTGACATCATAATTTAAATTATCATACTTATGATTTACTCTTAGATGTAATTTCTAATAAACCTATTCTATATAAATCTATCTATCTACTATCAAATAACACTATTTTATCATAGGTAAGATCAAAATGTATATGCCGATTTGGATATTTTAGATTTTGGTTTTGGTATTATTGTAATTTGTTAATACATTTCAACATTATAATATTAAATAAATATTGAACCGCAGAAACAAATAATGACATAAATACCAAAACTTTTAATAGTAATATTTATAACAAATATTATTAAAAATAAATAAAACATGGATAATAAAAGTATAATTACTGTTGATTTTAAATAGTTGCAACTATTTTGTTTCGGTAAGAAGGTTCTAAAGTACACAATTCATATCTTAAAACATTCCATTAGACTAATGTACAATTTTTAGCGTTTAATTTCAAGTTCATAATAAAAGTTTTTAAAATTAATAAATATTGAATATATACAGAGTGTCCCACAAAGATCTGATTTTGTTCATTATTTTTTTTCTTTTAAAATTCATCTATTTTAAATTTTTTTTTTAAAAACTTACAAAATCTAAGACAGCCATTAATAATTATAAAAAAATTATTTTTTTGGAAAAATAGTGAATTGGTCTATAGTATATAGTAGTTGCAATGAAAATGGTTTAAACTTTAAATTATCATTAATTCAAACATTTTTAGACAATAAATGACTCAACATTTGCAACGCCAAAATTTTGTTTAAAAAATTGTATAAGATAGCTTTTGTAAAAAAACAATGTTTTAATTTTTATTTTTTAAAAAATATATATATTATAAAAGGCTCTAGAAATTATTACCAAAAGGAAACTTAAAAAATATTGAACAGAACATTAGCATTTTTTCTAAAAGAAAATTTTGTCTAAAAAGTTACGATGTGTAAATAGATACATTTTACCTTAATAAATTAACTTTGTGGTTTTTTTAATAATTGAGAAAAATAGCAATAATAATTTAATTATTTTCAATTTTGTTGTAATTTGGTTTATATGGACAAAATTGTTTTTGTTTAGCAGAAATGCTCTAACATTTTATTCAAGGTTCATCATAAGTTGTACTTGGTTAAAGTCGAGTGATATAATAACTTTTTTATGAGAATATAAAATTTCAAATTTGTATTTGTAAAAATAACAGAATTTCAAATACATTTAATAGAACTTTGCTCAGAATCCTTTAACAAGAGTTTAGAGATCTAAATTAAATAATTTTATACATTCTAATTTCCCAATGTTTTTAAGAAATGTTTTACCAAACCATATTTTAAAATTACCTAATAGATTTAACATTTAAATTCAATTCTAAGTTATAATCTAATAAAATTGTATTTTATACAATTCAAAAGTTAATTTTTTATGCACATATAATTAAAACCTTTATCAAAATACATAATTTGTTATAATTATAGCTGAAATAAATACAGAAATATTAATTTAATTTAATGATTGAACTTTAATCTTTAATATTATATTACTTAAAATAATAATGGAATGGGAGTATTATTATTTCTAAATGTTTTATGACTAGTTTTGGAAAGATATCGTCAAAGGAAAATAATAATAATATATGTAAGACTCAAATTAACAAAAAAATAATAACTAAAATGACATATCAAAAATCATAATTTGTTGTATAGGTACTGTATACGTATTTAAATTTAATTTATATTACACCTGTACCTAATGATTATTAGATCATCAAAGTATGCACATACTTAAATCATTGTTTAATGTCTATAGGTACCTACACTGTTCTAGTTATACAGTTACACTGTTATAGTACAAATATCCATAATCAAATTTTAAATGTCAGTAGAAAAACTGATGAAAATAATAATAGGTTGATATTTTAGTTATTTATGTATATTATATAAATAAAAATAATTAACTTTAATTACTACACCATTCATACGAATCAGTTGAGATTTTTTTTTGAAGTAGACATTTGTGCATGCATATATCTACATAATTGTATACATATTTATAATATATACATACATGTATTGATGTATTTCACTTACAGATGTATGAAATCACATATTTACGTATCCACTTATTAATAGTTAGGGTGACAGCCCCAAAAAGAAATTTTATCAAACTACCATGATCTGCCACTGGCTAATACATTATATTATGTACATTATGTATTATCTGTGATGGTGAAATACATTAAGTATAAAAAAAGACATACATAAAGTAAAAAGACATACATTGGTTTTTAAATATATAGTTAGAAGACAGATATAGGTACCTATTTGTCTAAAATAGCCAAACAGATACTTAATTATTTTATACCGAGTTCAACTTTTTTATTTACTAGGTTGATTTAACAGTAGGTTTAGGTACCTTTATTTTTATCTATTTGCTTTATTATTTACTTAGACAAATAAAATGAAATATAGAAACTGGCAATCAGGAAATGATATGTTAATTGGTAGGTATTAAATGTAAATAATAGGTAGGTAACCTACATAGTAATTAATGATGTTAACTGTTTAGTAAAAATAAATCACAGATTATACATTGCTACACAAGACACAAGTAATCATTATAATATTTAAGGAAATATCCTTGTATTTATATTTTTTTGTTTTGTTGCTATTTAAATAGTCTATAATAAGTGGGTAATTATATGAATCATTGTAATATAAAATTAGTAATAATTTTTAAATCAATTGCTATAATTTATTTTAATTATAATCTATATCAACTGATATACTATAATACTATTATAGTCTATAACTATATTATGTCTCTCTACATAATTATTATTAGTCCAGATTAAAATAAAGGATATAGTACATAAAAAAAAAAAAAGATATTGACTGTGAGTATCAATAGTGTCATTATTCATTATAAATATTGCCTACCCACAACTGTAGTTCCAACTGATTCAAGCATTAGTATATAAGTATATAAGTACCTACGCATATTCAAAAATAATATTGGGAATTTTTTGTGAGTAAATGGAAGTGTTTAACAAATTTGCAGGTAAGTTTATAAACTTGTATAACAGATGAAATATATAATAGGTACTGTGAATACATATATAAATATATCATATACAAAAATTTACAAAATTTACTTATTAGTTAATGGTATATACATTGATATTTTATGAGTACCTAACCATCTGGTTAGGTACAAATTACCATGAAAAATTAGATCGCAAATTACTATGTTAATATATAAATATATTATATACATACCTATTTTAGATTCTGAGTGTAGCGAAGAATTTATTGATTTAACAAAGATGTTTATTTTTTTATAATGTGTACAAAAATTCTACTAGAAATTTTACTCCAATGTATACGATGTAAACTCTTTTCTAAAAGGAAATTTTCTTGGGGTGGTATATTAAGCAGATTATTTTTCAATTTTCTAGGTAGTTTTCCCAATAAAAGAGAAAAATGCGAAAAAACGTAAGAAAACGGGAAATTTACGAAAATAATGCTTTTTTTTATTTTTGAAATTTTGTTATTTGATGTAATTCAGTTAATAGTGTTCGTAGAAACTTGAAATTTGGATAGAAAACTTATATTTGCCTTTTGTAGACTTGGTAAAATGTATAGAAGTCATTTTTGAGCTATTGATAGGCATTTTAATTTTGAGTTTTGTACGCAATTTTTATTTGGTAGGTACTCTGTGATAAAATTGTTAGACTTAACAGAAATGCTTGAAAATTTAACAGGAGGTTTATTAAAAGTCTTACTTTGTAGTCAAAAATGAAAATTTGAGTTTAATGAAGTATTTTTTTTATAATGACATTTTAATATCAAATATTTTGAGTAAAAAATTAAGTGGAACAGATCTAATTGTTTATTTTTTTGTATTGAACATATATATATGGTCGATTTAAGAGCGATGGTGAAGTCAAACTTGAGCGGACTGACTTAATTTTGAAATTTTGGTTTTTTGAAGTTCTGATATTATGCGAATAGTATATGTTATGTTAAATAACTCTGCATTGTCATTTCTAGAGTATGTTTGACGTACTCGAATAGTTTAATCCTAAGGTTCACGAGTTCAAACCCATATTTAAAAAAAAAAAATGTTTTACGTTTGTGTAGCAATTTTTCTGAAGAAAATCGGATTGGAGAGTTACTTTAAAAAGCTCATTTTTCAATTTTCCCTAGAGTAGTATACATAATACATAATAATTATTCGGAGTCGGAAACAATACTTCGCGTACGGCGTCGGTGCGGAGAAAGAGCGGAGAGATGGTCACATCGTGATGAGCGGAGCTGTGGACGATGACCGCTGAACGCCGACGGCGAGGGGCGTGGCCGACGTCCGCCGAGAGCGACGCGCAGTGGGAAAAAGAAATGTGGCGCGAAACCCGCCACAGTATCTACCACGGTTATCTAGATAACCGATAGATAACAGTAGATAACCGTGGTATCTACTAAATATATTTCTTATGTATATGATAATAATTAACATGACTTAAAATTAAAACTAACTATGCACTATCTTTTTTTTTCGGAAAAAACCAAAACTATCAAAGAACTTCAAACAAATGCATACAAAAAACAGTTGATGAGACGGGATATGATACCCTCATCACCCTTCCCCCCCTCGTGACCACGACCCTGTACGATTATAATATTATTGTGGTTACTATTATTGTAGCAGTTACATTTCCTATGCATATATCAATTATCACTTATCACAACAAATATTATGACGTTTTGAACTCATTTTTCAACTCGTTTTGTTAACTCATAAAATAATACATTATTTTGATTTTTTCCACGTCACCTAAATATATAAAAAGGACTATTATTTATTGGTGTTTTTGTCTTTTCAGTATTGCTAATTATTATTTCATTACAATTAACAACATTTACTAATATGGCATCTAAGTTGGTTAAGATGGTAACTTTTAACAACGGCCAATTATACCCAATCTTAGGTTTGGGGACATGGCAGGTAACATTTATGAATACTGGTATTCATTGTTTGATGATTAAACATATTATATTGCGAATGACATAGATATTCATTTTTCTAGGCAACAGCTGTACTTAATGAATCTCAACAATCTGCAATTGTTGACTCTGTAAAAAAAGCAATTGATATAGGTTATCGTCATATTGATTGTGCTACCATTTACCAAAACGAAAAGTCTGTCGGTAAGGCTATAAATGATAAAATTGCAGATGGAGTTATTAAACGTGATGAAGTATTTGTTACCAGCAAGGTATTGGTTACATGTTTTTATTTTAACAAATATTTATATTGAAAAATCTATTTAATTCAATATTTGTCATTGTTAAAAATAAATAATTTCATTTTTGTTCAGTAGAAATTCAAAAATATGTTAAGTTAAATGGGTATCATAATGCACATAAAATACATTATACAAAAAAAAAAAAAATAATAATTTTATTGTTTGAAATTCAAATTATATTTGAAAAACATAGACATAGGCTTTATAAAGTACAAAATTAATTAAATTTACTCATAATTGAGACCAGGGTCTGTAAATTGGTAATGCGGCTGGTTTCATAAATTAATTATAATATTATTGTTCAGCCCTTGTTGGTTTGAAAGCCAGTCCAATCCTAAAACTATAAATCAAGAGTGTCCAACCTCTTGTAAAGACTGGGTCGCACCATGAAAGTAGAAGTTATTGTGGACCATATACATTTTATTTATAATTAAAAAATAATAATTTTTATTGTTTTAGTTACATTTATTTATTTATCGCTGGCGGATCCCAATAAAAAAAAAACTTTCATATAATAGTATATAGGTACTATTAAGTAATTTAAAATTTATTTAATTTTTAATATTTTGTAGTTTTATTTTCTTAAAATCCACTTTTTTCTCATAATATTATTTATAATTATTTGATGATTTTGAAATTAAAGTAAGGGCCACATTAAAATCTACCGTGAGCAGCGAGTAGGTCACCCTATTGTAGATACCTACACAAAAAACCACCTAGTTTTTTATTTAATTTTTTTTAAACCTATAAATAGGTATTATTTATTTATAACTGTACATAAATATCAAAATATGTTTCAATTTTAATTTTAATGAAAGTATAAATAAATGTACGGAAAATAGTTATTATATTAAGTATAATTATAATTTATAACAAATATGAATAAAAAACAAAAAAAGGCATTAATGTGGCAGGTGATCAGTAGTAAAGTGATTTGCAAATTTAAAACTAGTGATCTATGTACAAATGCAAATATTATCAATTTTGCATATTATAGAAATATATTGTATTTGTATTGAATCATATAGGTACGTTTTAATAGGTATTTTATGAGTTATTTTCATACTTATTAATTAATCATTTTTAATTTTCATCTAACAACCAAAAATTAAAAAAACAATTTAATTATTAAAAACTTCAATAAAATATCTTGTGGGTTAACTTATCTCTACCATGCTTCACTAAGATAATGATGTAGAAGTTCAGATGCTGTTTCCTCCATTTTTGGAAGTATTTTCATTTTAAGATGTACTAAAGTACATTTAATTGTCTGGATGTTAGCTCTTGTTTGTGGATTGACATAATTTTAGATTCTGAATAAAATGAGGAATATATTGGTTTTATTGTATTTATTTATATTTACTTAGTATAATGTATGGTAGACACCTTCTATATAAATGATTTATTGAAAATCTTATACTTTTATTTATTTTTTTCAATTTCCATAGGTTTGGAATGATAAGCATAGAGCTGAACTGGTTGAAGAAGCATTGAAGAATACTTTAAATGATTTAAGTTTAAGTTATATAGATTTATACCTTATACATTGGCCCTTTGCAACAAGTGTAAATACATTTCAAAATAGAGAATATGAAAATTACAATTAACATTTAAATAATCATAATATCACTTTTATATACTTTAGGAAGATCCAAATGCTACAGACAGTGAAGGACGGTTATTAGGATCTGGTATCTCATATTTGGAAACATGGAAAGCTATGGAACGGTGTGTCCAAAATGGACTTACAAAATCAATTGGAGTATCAAATTTCAATATTAGACAGTTAAAAGACATTTTAAAAATAGCAACTATTAAACCAGTTGTTAACCAGGTAAAATAGTATAAAACATTTAAGTTATAAATAAATATATTTTATTTAATGTGCTGTGATAAAATTAAATGTATATAATTTATTGCATTACTGTTAATATTCATTAACAATATAAATTGATAGATGTTGACTTGCACTTATTTATGTCAGTTTGTTTAAATTATTTTGGGTGCTGGTCTAATTGACCCCCTGCCCTGAAAGTATTCCCCCGCCACTCCAGTTTAATTGATACCCGCCCTTTTAAATCTCCAGTGTATTCTATGTTCTAAACTGTATACAGTATAATGGTCTATCTACCATAAGACATTCATTATCTCAGAAAATATTAATTTTTTTAATATTTATTTTTAGTTGTAAAACCATGTGTACTGAAATTTTTGATTTTCATCAATTCGTTGACGAGATATTCCATTTTTAAGTTTTGGTAAGGACAGAGCAGTGGTACATTATTAAAACACTGTGTGCCACCACTACTCTCCCCCGATCTAAACTTAGAAGTAGAATATCTTGTCAACGGCATGACAGAAATCAAAAATTTAAACACTCAAATTTATTTTACTTTAAAAATTCCATCCAAGTGTCTTATGATGGATTGATCACCCCCTATACTGCAGATAAAAAGATATGAAAATTGTTCACTTATTAGATATTTTAAGAATAATGTTTGATAAAATCTGTATAGTAAAATTAAAGATACTAGATAGGTATAACAGCAGTTAGGTACTATGTATAATACTATGGAGTTCTTACCTCAATTATTTAGTTGTCATTGTTGAAAATACCGTAGTAAGAAATAATATAAATTTCTAACAAATTTTTAGTGACATGAAGAATGATTCATCAAAAATAATTTTTTCACAAAACGAAAATATTCATAAGACTAGTACTTGTGACAGTGGACACTGAATGATTTTAGATGTACAAAGGGTCAGTGGCAATGTCATATAAGATCATGTCGAGCAGAAAAAAGTGTAAAGACCAATAATCAGATACAAAGTGCTGAGCTATAGTTACTAAGTATAGTTCACTTCATTTATGGTTGGGTTCATGAACATTAGTTCATTAGTGAATTTTTGTAAATGCAAATTTGGAATGAGCAAATTATTGGAATAACTTTTTTTAGATTATGTGTATAGAAACTTTCTCAGGTTGATTCAAAAATAGGAGGTACTGGTTACATTGTTGAGATTGATGAGAGTTTATTTGTCAGGGGGAAAAATAATGCAGGTCAAATACTGCCGCAACAATGAGTATTTGGTGGTATATGAGTTGGATCAACCATTTTATCTGATTCCTGGCGAGTTTATAATAATATTCAACAAATCACCGGCCTTTATAATCACAAATATAGCTTTATGGATCCTACATGTAGCTCTCACGCAGAATGTTGAGAGGATATAGGAAAGTGTTAAATGGGAAACAAGAAACAAAGAGGGACTAAGGGAAACTTTCTAGATTCTTATTTGGTAGAGTTTATGTGGCAAAGTTAATTAAACAGATGCAATCCATTTAATGAATCACTGAAGGACAGCAGTATTTTGGCCATCTGCATAATTTATGATAAAATATGTATTTTTTTTTCTATTGAATTTTTTACTTTTTTACGATTCAATTATATATATGTATAATTTATCTATTTTTATTTGAATTACTTAAATTTTTAGTTTAATTGTATAATCTATATATTATGTACAGTGTGATAAATGCTTTAAATAGTTTTCATACTTTTTTTGTACATTTTTAAATACGAGATAATGCATATAATTATTAAAACATCAAAAACATGGGAGATGTAAATGGCCGGCATCTACTAAACCTGAGTGGTTGGGGTCAATTAAACTAGTACCTTATTTTGTTATGAAGTATTATTTAGTTATTTCAAAAAATGTTTTTATTCTAGGTAGAATGCCATCCTTATTTAACACAAAAGAAACTTAAAGAATTTTGTGACAGTGAGAAAATATTTTTAACTGCATATGGTCCATTAGGATCACCCAAAAGATCATGGGCAACACCAGATGAAAGTGTTATTTTAGATGAACCTCTTGTAAAACAAATAGGTGATAAATACAACAAAACTAGCCCTCAAATTTTAATAAAGTTCCAGGTAATAACATTATTTTATATTTAAATGTATTTTTAGAAATGTAAATTATATTTAAAAATTTAGATCCAAAGGGGTATTATAGTCATACCAAAATCATCTAATCCGGAAAGGCAGAAAGAAAATTTTGATGTCTGGGATTTTGAATTAAGCCAGGAAGATATTGATTTACTTGAATCCCTAAATAGAAATATTCGTTATTTTCAATTTACCACGTAAGTAAAAAATATAAATATTTTTAATAACAAATATTTATGAATACCTATTGTTTTGTAGAGCCAAGCATTTGAAAGACTACCCATTTTTTGATGAGGCTTAATTTGAATATGAAGAGAAAATCAACAACTAAAAACTTTATTACATTACTCTTAATAAACATTTTATAACATTTAATTTAACTTTTGGCTTAAACAATGGTCTAATATGTTAAACAAATTATTCTTATAAATTAATGTGACAATAATTGTGTTCATACTTAAGTATCACCAAATAGTACATATTATTTTATAATAAATTGTTAACTATTTTTCATTAAAATATAGTTTAAATATTGCACCAATAATAATTTTGAGTGTGCTTTTTAATTATTAGATGAAAATATTATTAAAATAGAAGGTAGTACATGAATAGTGGTATAGTATTTGATCATACACAAATAATATATTTTTTTAATAATAAAAGAAAATTACTACTTTTAATTAAATATGATGTCTTATAAAAATAAACTATATCTCAGTGCTTCCTTTACACTAATGATGTTTTAATTTTTTTTATCAATACCTCAGAACAGTGATACCTATAGACAGGATTTTATATTCACTGAGTACAAATTGAGTAAATTTGTATAATTTTCTTAAATATATTTTTTCATTCACTACTGTTAGTTAATTTTCACCATTACAATTAACTATCACTGTTCTAGTCATACAAGTAGATGTGAATATTTACTAAATAAATGATTTTAAAAACAATTTATTAAAAATATATGAAATATATAACAAATGTTTACATTGTAAGTTCTAATTTTAGAAACTTTATACATTTAACCTGTTGTTGGTATCGCTGTTTTATACATGATTGGTATCCTGTTAATATTATGCTAACATTGTTTTTTTGTTCCTGTAAATTATCTAACGAACTTAGAACAGTGAAACAGAAATAAAAATATTTATTTATATAGTTATATCCTACTAAAATTGTATTATCGATAGTGATTCAAATTTTCTAAATTAAAAATTTTAAAAAAAAAGTCTGATTTTTTTTGACATTTTACCACGTCTAGGTAAGTCTAATATAAGTATTATTACCAAGTTTCAAGTCTCTATATGTATTTATAACTAAATTACAACAAAAAACTCTCAAAAATTAAAAAATTAAAAGACCAAATGTTTTAGCGATGATATTGTTAGAAAGTAAATTAAAAAAACAAAAAAAAAAGTGTCTTGTGATTTTTCGATTAAGTCATTTTTTCTGGTTGAAAACGTCGTCCGTGTTTTTATAAAATAAAAATAATGAAATCGTGAAATTATGTTTTCCACTTCAGTTCATTTATTTAAAAAAATGACCTCTTTAAAGTACAATATAGATAACTTGAGCTATCGGAATAGTTGCTACACGTAAAAATCGGAGCAAACTTATTAGGATAAAATGTGTCCATAGACTAGAACAAAGAACGAAGAAATAAACAGCATTGTAAAACCAATAGCTCCATCGCTCCACTCAGAATCTAAAATTAGTTTTACATGTTTTGCAAAATTTAATAAAAATTACCTATAAATTTAAATCTTTCGACAATTTATTTTGGCAGAGAAATTTCTTTTTTAAAGTTAAAAATGTATACAATCAAATGCAACTAAATAATCCCAACAATTACAAAATCAGCATATCAAAATGTATTAACTTAATTGATATTACTTTTTATAAATTAAAAACTACCTACTTTAATTAGTGCTAGTTTACTTATTTGATCTATAAGTAACAATATTAATTTTTTAGATTTTGAAGTGAAGGATATATTGGTTTTACAATGATGTTTATTTATTTATTAATTTGTATTATGTGAACACTTTTTCTACCAGAAAGCTTACTCCGATTATTAAGTATAGTAGTTTTTCTTAACGGAAATATTCTCTGGTGGGTACTTTAAAGAGGTCATTTTTTGAAATTCTCATTAATATTCGATATAATGAGGAAAACCTAGTTTTTTAGGCTAAAAAAGATTGCTATTAACACCCGTTTTTATTTATTTTTTTGTTATTATTTTAATCTTTTTTTTAAACAATCATTGTTGTCAAAGAAACGCACATTGTTGTTATCATTTTTTCATAATATGGCATATAATATATATTGTTGACAAAATAACACTATCAACTGAACTGCGCTCGGAATCGTTTTTCGTCAAGCAATGGTTTATTGTTGCTTACAGATACACATTAAATTCCTGTCTGTATCGTATATTCCCAACTTCCTCACACAGTGGCTGCGCCCATGTGCGAGGCATATCGGTCTTTTTTTAGAATTGTTATTACACAATTGTTTTCGTTTTTTTTTTTTATGTTCTTACATAACTTGTTTTTATCCACTTGTAATTTGTAGTTCAAACTATTACTGCTCTATAATACACACACACATACACATATATTATATATATATATACACAATGAGTTCCGCTTAATGTAATCACCGGTTAATAGAACCAACAGTTTATTCAAAAACCACCTAAAATGAAAATCCCAAACCAAATCTTAAGTTATTAATATTAAATTAACCTTTTAGTAGAATCACCAAGTACTGGATGATTGAATCACTTTCATGAACATTCTTATCGTTTCTATAGTTTTAACTGATTTGGAAATAAAAAAATCAAGAAGAAAATATTGTTGATAATGACGACAACGAGGAGACCAATATGGAAATCACTCAAAAAGAAATAAAAATTGTTTTGGAAAAGTTAAAAGGAGCTGTTCAAAAATACGGCGATGCCGATACTTTTCAGTTGTTCCAAAAGTTACAGTTTCAGTGTACATACCTACATTATTATGCATTTAATTTTAATTACATGTATATTAATTGAATGTGGATTTTAATTTCTGGCTAATATGAAAATGAAATTAGTATATTTTCAAGTACAATCGAAAATAGATTGTTTCTTTACTTTATTTTATTTTAAGCATACGTATAAATATATATCGTAAAAAAAAAAAATGTTTTTTGAAATCACTGAATATATTATATAACTATATGCACACGTAATCTAATTCTAATGGCCTGTTATCTAATCGCTCTTATGGCCTTTATATTTTGATTATATTAAGTATTGATGCATTTTAATTTTATTAATCTTGAGTTACTGTTTGGTAATATTATTAAAATTAGAAATCTGAAATGTCACAATTAGTAAAAATGATAAAGCTAAATAATGGTCAGCAATACCCAATCTTAGGACTTGGCACTTGGCAGGTATATATATTATTAGTTACCATATCTTGTATTTTAGTATGTCTACTTAAAAATCATACTATCTAATTTTTAAACCTTTTTAAAAATTCAATGATTTCCATAATTCACTATTCTTTTTGATTCTCTGATATAAAAACTTTATTTTATCATGGTGTAACATTTTAACCTACCTGACTTTTAAAGCCTATATAGATATATTTTTATAAGAATGTTATACTTTATTGTGCTAAAGAATAATTCCATAATGATTTTCATATAATTTTTCTTGTTATTAATTATAATAAACATTTTTGCAGTCCAAATCCGAAGTAGATGAATCCGAGCAGATTGAAATTTATGAGGCTGTTAAGAGTGCAATCGATATAGGATACCGTCATTTTGATTGTGCTGCTTTTTATAACAATGAAAAGTTTGTAGGAAAAGCTATCGCTGAAAAGATTAAAGAAGGAGTTATAAAAAGAGAGGAAATATATATCACCAGTAAGGTATGATGTAGTATGTTAAAATTCTCCAAGACTAAATTTAAAAAAAACACATAATTTTTTTAAAATTTGTTAACCTATTATTATGTTTAATTATATTAAACACAAGATGTACATGAGAGCTTTAAGAATCATAGAACTAGTTAAGTACCTATTGAATTATTTAAGTTATAATAATATTTACTTACATAAAAATAAAATCAAATGGATTTTAAGTATAGACAATTACTACAAAAAAAAAATGGATTTTTTATCCATTGCATTTTTAAATATTTATTTCATTACAAAAATATGATTTGTAACTTTCCATTAGCATATAAATACCATGAGCAAATGTAGTTTTATATATTTTTTCAATAACACAATAATGTACACAACATAGGTAGACCACACAGTTTTACGAACAGAGCACAAACGACCAACAGTGGATATAGTCAATTGGTTAACAAAAAAATCATCTGCTATTCTAAATAATATTATTATTTACCTATTTATTTTTCAAAAAAACGAAATTATACAAAACAATCAAACAATATTTATTGTTATACAAATTATAAATTAAGTACTTCATATTATTAATTTTGTAATTGTAACTGTAAGTATCCATTTTATAACCATTATTTAACTATTTATTATTTATTATTTAAATTTTAAGCTAAATTACACATCACATTAATAAAAATTCAAAATTCTATATCTAATAACAATATTATAAAAATAATTAATATAAATTCAAAACTCAATATACCAACAAAACAATATTATAAAGATAATTAACATTTTAGGAAATTATAGGTTTAATTTAATAGGTTGTTTAACCAGCCTTCTAACTCTTATAGTTATTTTATTTTAAGCCTTTCAATGCTTCTCAACCACTTCTTTGACTAGAACTGTCTTTACTACCTGACTTTGTTTTTTTCATCTTCCTTTTTGTCATATCTAATTGTTCATAATCTCAACCTTCTTTTCATTGTTTATACTAATAATTAAATCATCATTATCTACTTTCCTATTAATCTTAAACATTTCACCCGCTCTCCTAAAATGTTTTGACATTATTTTAAGTCTTCCACTTCTACCTTCTACTATGTTAACGCTATCAATATGGGGACTGTTAAATACATATAGGCTAGGTAATAATTAATTCATAATTAAGAGCTAAAGTAAGTAAGTAATGGAAATAACTAATAAATAGGATATGGAGTTAAATTAGCTAGACCTACCTAATTTAAAATATTACTTTATTTAATATATTAAAATTGTTGTGTCAAAAAAGCTTTGGAATAATAAACATGAACCTGAAGATGTGGCAGTTTCATTGAAACATAGTCTGAAAGAACTTGACTTAGACTATTTGGACTTATACCTTATTCATTTCCCGTGTGCAACTAATGTAAATAACTAATATATTTCAAAATGTTTAATATTAAAATTAGTATAAAATTATATTCATCTTTACCTGTTCTATATTTAAGCGAGATCCAAACGCTACGGATAGTAAAGGGCGGTTATTAGGCTCTGATGTCTCTTATTTAGAAACATGGAAAGCTATGGAACAGTGTGTTCGATCAGGACTCACAAAATCAATAGGAATTTCAAACTTTAACATTAAACAAGTGAAGGATATTTTAAAAATAGCATCTATAAAACCAGTTGTTAATCAGGTAATAATTTTCCTAAATCTTGTACATAATTGAAACACAAAAATTGAAAAGTTATTTCAATTATAAATATTATTTATGAAATTTAGTTAACTAAGTTCTAATTAACTAATAATCTTTTTATTGAAATGTCCGAATGTTTTAGGTTGAAAATCATCCTTATCTTACTCAAAATAAACTCAAAGAGGTATGCGAAATTAATGGCATACTTTTAACTGCTTATGGGCCTTTGGGATCACCTTATAGAAATAAAGAAATTAACCTTTTGGATGAACCTATTGTAAAACAGCTAGCAGATAAATACAAGAAAACAAATGCTCAAATATTAATAAAGTTCCAGGTGAAATATTGGTGTTACAAAACAAATTTTAATTACTAATTAATTATATTAAACATTTAGATCCAAAGAGGTATTATAGTTATACCTAAATCATCTAATCCAGTGAGGCAAGCAGAAAATTTTGATGTCTGGGATTTTGAATTAAGCAAGGAAGATATAGTTCTACTTGAAACATTAAATAGAAATTTGCGTTATGTGGTTTTTGAAAAGTAAATTTAAATAATGAATGTAGGTATATTCATTTTCGTTTAATTATTTTGATATTATTTTTCAGATCATTACACTTGAAGGACTACCCATTTCACGAAGAATAATAAATACTTACTTTCTAGATATACTTGGCGCTGAAATTTTATCAAGGAATACAATTAAATTTTGTTCATATTTGTTATTTCTTAAATATTTTTGAAAAACTTTTTGTCTACAAAAGTAGGTATAAGATTAAAATATAAATATAGTTATTGATGTAAATGTAAAGTGGTACTGACATTAGTGATATGGGACAACTATTGTAACCTTTTTAGTTAATTAAATGAAAATTAAAAACAAATTGTTTAATAATAAACCATACAATTTGTAGGAATATTAAAAAAAAAAAATGTTTATTAAATTTTTGAAAACCTCATTATATAGGTATGTATGTACCATAAATAATGTACAGTGAATAATATTAATTATTATAATGTATAATATTAATAACCCATGTACATTGCACAATGTACCTACACATAATTATAGTCTGTTACTATATAATACAGACATACTTCGCACGTAGGTTGGCCACTGTTGTAAGTGAGAAGTTGGGAAGATAAATTGGAAATTTAATGTTTATCTGCACTCAATGATTTACCATAACTAACGAAAAACGATTCTTTGCGGAGCTCGGTGAATGGTATTGGTTTTTTAACAATATATAATAAGTATGCATGTGGGTCCGCTCAATTCTGATTTCGCCATCGTCCATAAATCGAAAATATACATATATGTTCAAAACAAAAGAAAATTTAAAAATTTACATGAACCCGTAACTAGATTTGTTTCACACAATTTCTTACTCAAACGATTGTCATCAAAATTTGAAAATTTGAATCCTTATACCAAAAAAAAAAAAATGACTACATTAAGTTCAATTTTTTTTTTTTAACACAAAGTACGACTTAATGAACCTCATGTTAAATTTTCAAGCATTTTTATTTAGTATAACAATTATATCCATAGAGTACTCATCTAATACAAATCACATACAGAACTTTTATAATTAATATTGAAAATAATAAAAACATTTTTATTTTCGTAAATTTTCCCGTTTTTTTTTTACGTTTTATCCCGGGTTTTCCCAGATATTTTGAAAATCAAAAAATGATCATAAAGTACCATTTAGACAATATTTCTTTTCGAAAATAGTGCTACACTTACATATCGAAGCAACATTTCTCATAGAATTTTTTGTCATAGAATAAAAAAAAATATTAATCATTATTGTAAAACCAGTACATTCTTCGTACACTCAGAATCAAACTAGCAAAGTCATAAAATGTATTGATAAGTAATCTAATCTTAATTTTCCACGTCGTAAAAACACCATTTCTATATTAAAAAAACAGTAAGTTGTTGAACCATGTGATAATTAATATATATTATTTTTATTTTTTTTATAGTTAAAAAAAAAATTATAAAATACGGTAATTATAATAACGACTTGTGATAGGTAATGTACAAAAACATGGTTGGCCCTTCAACGATTTCCGTATAATTTCTTTAAACCACAGCTCATCAGTTAACACTGCTCTATTTCATATCAATATTATAATGATAAATTTTGTAAGTGTTCGTTGTAAAAATAAACTATTTAAATGTGTATAAAAAAAAATAATGGAATAGTCTTTAAAGATAATACTTTGCCTTATTTACGTGATAATTGTATTATCTATCTTAATATCGACTGTTATTGCGTTTCATAATTATATCGTAATGATAGTATTATTGATAATTTATACAATATATACGACATACATACTATAAATAATTGTCGTTTGGTATATTTTGTTACTTATTGCATAAACACATCGATTTCAACTTTCATTTATTAATTCTTAGATGTTGTCATTATTTTGTAGCTATTCTGTATTCATTTAAAATGTTGTCTCAATTAGTAAAAATGGTAAAATTTAACAACGGCCAACAATATCCAGTTTTAGGCCTAGGCACTTGGCAGGTAAAAATTTAAATATCTTGTATTTAATATATTATGTAGTCTACTTGTTAGCTTATAAAATGGTATTACCTAATTTCAATGTGTAGACAATGTGGGAGACTGAGTCGAGTGGAGATTTAATAGGTAGGTACTAATATTATACAAGATATTAGATTATATTGTGTGAGGATAGAAAGAGGAAGAAAATCCAACATTAAGACTAAATTTTAAACCTTTGATAATTAAAATAATAAAATAATAATATAACATAAAATAATAATTAAAATATTCTAATCATCATTTATATTTCAAATTTTGCAGTCAACACCCGAAATTAATGAATCGGAGCAGATTGAAATTTACGAGGCTGTTAAGAGTGCAATCGATATAGGATATCGTCATTTTGATTGTGCTGCTTTTTATAACAATGAAAAGTTTGTAGGAAAAGCTATCGCTGAAAAGATTAAAGAAGGAGTTATAAAAAGAGAAGAAATATATATCACCAGTAAGGTTTGTAAGAAAACAATGTATATAATATTATAGAAAAATAATTGGAGTTGATAGGTAACATTATGATGTAAAGAATTAATACCAGTTTTTTTACTCAAAAATTAAATAATTTCTTGGTAGGTAGATAGACTTAAATGTTATTATGCAAATTTGTTTAAATATATGTATGTACTATGCAAGGTTTTTTATTAATTTTTTGTATATGAAAAAATAAATCCCATAGAAAACAAAATCAAAAAAAAAAGGTAATTATGATAATAGTAAAAATTAAATTTTGTTTAAACATATTGTTTATATTGAGTTTTCTAATACTCGATTGTAAAATATTTATTTTATTTATAGCTTTGGAACGATAAACATAATCCTAAAGATGTGGAAATTACATTGAAACAGAGTTTAAAGGAACTCGGCTTAGAATATCTAGATTTATATCTTATGCATTGGCCGTTAGCATATAGTGTAAATATTTTTGAATAGATAATATAATTAATGATAGTAAAATGAACAATTAATTTATTTTTAAATTTAATTTTTAGGATGATCCAAATGCTACAGACAATGAAGGTCGCTTAATTGACTCTAATATCTCTTATTTAGATACATGGCAAGCTATGGAACAGTGTGTCCAATCAGGTCTCACAAAATCAATTGGCATTTCCAATTTCAACACTCAACAAGTGAAAGATATTTTAAAAATAGCAACTATTAAACCAGTTGTTAATCAGGTAATAATTTTCCTAAATCTTGTACATAATTGAAACACAAAAATTAAAAAGTTATTTCAATTATAAATATTATTTATGAAGTTTAGTTAACTAAGTTCTAATTAACTAATAATCTTTTTATTGAAATGTCCGAATGTTTTAGGTTGAAAATCATCCTTATCTTACTCAAAATAAACTCAAAGAGGTATGCGAAATTAATGGCATACTTTTAACTGCTTATGGGCCTTTGGGATCACCTTATAGAAATAAAGAAATTAACCTTTTGGATGAACCTATTGTAAAACAGCTAGNAACAAATGCTCAAATATTAATAAAGTTCCAGGTGAAATATTGGTGTTACAAAACAAATTTTAATTACTAATTAATTATATTAAACATTTAGATCCAAAGAGGTATTATAGTTATACCTAAATCATCTAATCCAGTGAGGCAAGCAGAAAATTTTGATGTCTGGGATTTTGAATTAAGCAAGGAAGATATAGTTCTACTTGAAACATTAAATAGAAATTTGCGTTATGTGGTTTTTGAAAAGTAAATTTAAATAATGAATGTAGGTATATTCATTTTCGTTTAATTATTTTGATATTATTTTTCAGATCATTACACTTGAAGGACTACCCATTTCACGAAGAATAATAAATACGAGTGATAATTCTGATAACGTTAGTTTTATTTTTCTTTATATGGGATTAAATTTTATCAATAAATTGAATTAATAATTTTTTATTATTTATTATTTTAATTGGCAAATATTAAAAATGTATTTTTGTTCATAAATTATAATATTTTTATAGTAATAAAAAAAATCATTTAAAAAAATGTTTGTTTAATATCTTAGTGTTTTCCTTATATGTCCAATTTTCATAATAATATATGAATTGAGAACCATGAAGATAGTAATAATACAAATATGCTTTTTTCTAAATTTATAATGTTTAAAAATTAAGATAATAATAATAAATGCTCCTCCTTAAAAAAACCGGATGGTACCTGGTGCAAATAGGATGGGGAGAAAGCAGATGTCTTCGGCTCACATCTTGAACATGTTTTCCAACCCCACCAGGATATCAGCCACCAATTATTTACTGAACATGTCTTAAAAACATTAGACTCCCCACTACCACTCTACCTACCGCCCAAACCTTTCTCACCATTTGAAGTCTACCACTACATCAAATCATTTTCCCTCAAAAAATTCCCTGGATTGTACTTAATTAAAGCTGAAGTTGCTCGCCAACTATCAAAAAAATCCGTTATCCACCTTACCCATATTTTAAATTCCATATTAAGGCTCTCGTACTTTCCGGTTTAGTGGAAAACTTCAGTTATTGTCTTGATTCCTAAACCAAATAAACCCCCGGATATACCAACTTCGTATCGTCCAATAAATCTTCTTCCTTTATTTGCCAAACTATCTGAAAAATTAATTTTAAAACATACATCTCGACTAACTAATATCTATCAAATCATCCCAAATTCACAATTTGGATTCAGGAATAGACATTCAACAATCCATCAAATTAACCAATTAGTTGACTCAATATCGTATTCACTGGAAATGAAAAAATATTGCTCTGCTGTTTCATTAGATGTTGCCCAGGCTTTTGATCGAGTTTGGCACCCGGGACTTCTTTATAAATTAAAAGCGATTCTTCCCACGCCTTATATCCTCTTCTTTCAATCGTACCTCAATAACCGTTTCTTTGTGACAAAAGTAGGTACGGAAGTATCATCAAATACCCCTATACTAGCTGGTGTCCCCCAAGGTGCTGTTTCATCGCCTTTCCTATACAACTTATTCACAGCTGACCAACCAACTTCCCCGAATACTTCAGTAGCCGAATTCGCTGATGACAGAATTATATACACTTCTCAAAATGATCTACACACTACCATTCTACACTTACAAAACCACCTAAACAGCCTATCTTCCTGGTACACTAAATGGAAAGTTAAAATTAACAACGAAAAGTCATCACACATTACTTTTTCTTTAAGGCAGGGTGAAATACCTTCTGTTAACCTAAATAATCAAACAATACAAATAGTCCCCAACATCCGTTACCTAGGTCTAACCCTAGACAAGAGACTCACCTGGGCAGAACATATAAAAATTAAACGCAACACTCTAAACCTCAGAAGGAAATCACTACACTATTTGATAGGTAATCACTCTAAACTTAACCTCAATTCCAAATTACTAATTTATAAACAATTTCTCATGCCCATATGGACTTATGGCATCCAGCTATGGGGTGCGGCTAAACCATCAAATTTAAACATAATACAAAGATTTCAATCGATTACCTTACGCATGATAACCAAGGCCCCCTTTTATGTATCCAATCACACACTCCACACTGACCTATATATTAAAACTGTCTCAAAAATGTCGTCAATTATACATAAACGTTATCGGTTACGACTAGAGAACCACCCCGACCCGCTAATCGCAGCACTTAACGCACAAACAATCCCTGGGAATCCCCAAAGAAGACTTAAGAGAAGATGGTGCCGTGACCTAAACTCTTAATCTCAAAAAAAAAATATATATATATATATATTTAACATAACATTAAAACATTAAACCAATAAAGTGTAGCCGCTGGGTTTCTTCTTTTATCAAGAAATTCATATCAATTTATTATAGCCCATATTCTTATTGTAAAACTAACTTACAGATTGTATATTTTCTAATAAAAAACCAAAAAAAAAAAAAAAAAGATAATAATACAAAATATGAAATCACAAAAAAATACTAATTATAAACAAAATCAGTCAGAATATTGGGTTAAGAAGTAAAAATGGTACCTAAACATAGTATGGACCTATGGTGTAGTAGAAGTAATCCAATGTTAAAAACCTTTAGGGAATGCAATCACAAAAATATAGAAAAACAATTTGACTGACAACAATGCAAATCATTATAATAATGATTATTTATTTACACCTACATTTTATTGTGATGGCTTTGGCTTAATATATTATATAAAAAAAAAAAAATACGATAATTGAGTGAAAACATGCTATTCTTGAAATTTGAACAAAGATTTGCTTTGTCAACAATATATAAGTCATATGGTAAAATAATTACATATACATTATATATTTTCTTTAATAATATTTGTTTGATATCTATCTATTTTTCCGGTTTTTCTCAATGATTGGTAAAACTGGAAATTCAAAACATTATCACCCGTTAGATTTCCTTCCAGGAAAAGTACTATCATTGTAAATTAGAGCAAAATTGCTGGTAGGAAAGTTGTCCATGGAAAAAAAAAATAATCATTAACTACAATCATAATAGTAAATCAACGATAAATAATAATAAGTCTTTATTTTGCAATAAAATACATAATAATAATATATATTTTATTTCATTTCCTAGAATATATGATAATATAATTGACAATTAGATACGAAATGATGTCTCCTAAAAGCAATGCTTGTGGAGGAAATTTAGATTTCTATACTAAAAATATACAGTGAAAAAAAGATATATATATAAACTCATCTATAACTAAAACTAATTATAGAAAAATAATAAAACAAAAAATACATAGTACTCTATACAAACAAAAACTTAAGATTACAGCAAAATACGTATATAATATATATAGCATTAAGTTAAGCTGCAAAACCCAACTAAACAGCAGAACTTGTAAACGGTTGGGTTTTCTGTATCTAACTATGAACAAGCAAAAAAATAACAATAATCAGAAACAAAAAATAATATTTAATGTACTTGCATAACAATATTAATAAAAGTAAATACAATTACTAAGTATCTGAAAAAAATAACACTTAAATAATGAAATTTATTGTACTCTAAATATGTTTTTAAATACCATATAACTAATACTTACATTAAATGTAAGATAATTATATAATTACAGTAGAAAACTACTACCTATCAAGCTTTTTATTAATATCCAAGTTTTGTAGCTGAACCAACATAACAATCTTTATGGATTGATCTCCATCATCTTTTCTTATGTAAAGAGTGAAATAGTAATTTCTATAAATTTTAAATTTGGGATATTTTAACACATTTAATTGTAATATTGCTTTGTACAGGAAAGCATATAAAGGAAATTAATCGAAAATGAACATGATTTGTTATAAAAAACCATGTCTGGTAATATTTTATTTCTTGTGCCCTGTAAGCAGTTTGTTAATAATTGAATATAATAATGGATATGTTCATGAGCTTCTGCAGGAAATTTATCAGGGAGGGACATAATAATATCAAACACCAAAAAAACACTTAAAATTAAATTACAATTTTAATTGAAATATTGATTTTCAGGAGGGGCAGATACCCTGTTTCCCCTCCCCCTTTCAGATGTCCATGGCTATAATGGGGTGTGACCGGGTCGGGTTTCGAAAAAACGGTTCTTAACATTTTTCGAACAAGTGTCACTCAATGATTTTGAATGAGTTTTCTCCAACTATGCCATGAATTAAGATATCTTAATCCGAGCTCTAAGCACATACGCGCAGTTCATCTCTTTATATGTCTATGCTTTTATGTACCCTAAGCTTCTACAGTCTTTCCGTTGGCTTCTTATCGTATATTTGTGCTTATTTAGTGCCTATCTAACCCCTTATTATCCATTTTTGGGAACCACTGGGCTCTCTTATCATTTATTGCTAGCGGAATATACGTTGTGAGTTGAGACATTACACTTATAGAACTTAAAATTTCCATTTAATTTTTTGGTTCTTCTGATTGTTTCTGTAGCCTAATTATTTCGTGTTAATTTAAAATGGCTCAGTTCTTTAAAAAGTTGAATAACAATCAGCTATTCCCAGTGTTGGGTATTTGTGCAGTCGAAGATCCTAGTGTTGAGGTATTTATTTTAAAATTGGAAATTATTTCTAGTACTTTACTATTTATCTACATATTACTTATATAATATTATTTACTTAGCCTACTTGTATAAAAAATTAATGCATTACATAACTTTTGAACTCTTTTAAAAACTAAATAATTTACCTACTACTATTATATGAATCTAGGACTTTTCCTCTACATACTTTAAACATTTCTGACACAGATCAATAAAATGTAAAAATATACTATACTATTATACTATACTAAAGACTTACAAGGGCCATCAATTTTTGGTATGATCTGGTTCAACAATTTTTTTTTGCCTGGTCCAATCTGGTATAAAATATTTTGTGAAAAAAAAACTCCGGCCCAGTTTGATGATAATGCTAATCTCTTTAAAAGCCAAGTCCAGTCTTAGGTTTTTTTTTGTAAGCCTGGTTTAAGTGTATTATTAAAAATATCTATGACATACCTACCTTTAATAATTAATGATAACAATGATGTTAACTGGCTTTATATACATAATTTTCCTGCTAAGTTTGACGAAGACCAGTTGGATCTAACAGAACATACATTTAATTTATCTACTGAAAATTTAACATATTAAGTAGATCTAAATATTTAAAAACTAAAATAACATTTAGATTAGACATATGTCAATTAATGAATGGAATAGCTGGACAATTTGTATAAACTTATTTGAACCTACATTTCTTCCAAAACCAATTGATTAATTGTCTTATTGTTTTATTGAAAATCTATATAAGCAGTAACTGCATACAATTTCAATCAATACTGTACTTACTACTCGATACTAGTTATTACAATATAATATCAACAATATTCATTATATGTTTTAGGTACTTCATTAAAATAAATTATTTTAATGTTTTTTTATTCAAATTTAAATATTAACTATTTAATAATAAAATCCAATCAATTTAATTAGTTTTAACCTAAAATTTATTTTTATATACAAATTCAAAATTTTTGATGTAAAATAATTAAAGAGTGTTCTTAAAAAAATATTATAGTTATTTTCTTCATGTTAAAACTGCATAATATATTATGGTTGATATATTTAACAAAAATAGATTTCTATGAAAGAGCTTTGAAAATTTTAATTTCTGATTTAAAAATTAAGGGAATTTACACTACTTCCTTAGAAGTTCATACAATGTTTTTTAATTATACGCCCAGCTGCACTAAAACTTCTTTCGCAAGATGCACTTAAAGCAGGTAGTCTTGACCTGGTCTATTATAAAATTCCATGACATTAAAAAGCCCCATCCAATCCTTTGAATTTCGATGAGATTTGAGAATTTGAGAATATTTTTTTGTTGATATTTCATTTATACTTTCTTTAATTTTTATAAATTGGATTAAATTATTTCAGTAATTAATTTTTAATATAATTTAGTTACTCTTCAGTTCCAAGTTTTGTAAACATTAATATATAAAGTTAACCTAGAAAAATTGAAAATCAGAGTAAAATTGCTGGTAGAAAAGTTGTCTACAGAAAAAAAATAAATAAACATTATTGTAAAACAATAACCTTCTTCATTCCACTCAGAATCTAAAAAACATTAAATTTTCTGTGATGTTTATTTAATTAATTTTTTTTCATATACTAATTAAATTTTTATTCCCATAATTATTGCTTAATATTTTTAATTTTATTATTATACATTGTTAACAGTTATAATAAATCTATTACATTTACAGATAACATCAAATTATATAAAAGAATTGGAACAGTTCAAGATTTTTGAAACTGTTAAAACTGCAATCGATTTGGGGTATCGTCATTTTGATTGTGCTCCTTTTTACAACAATGAAAAGTTTGTAGGAATGGCTATCACTGATAAAATTAGAGAAGGAGCTATAAAAAGAGAAGATGTGTGGATCACTGGCAAGGTAAGTTAAAAAAAAAAATAAAAGTATATGCTTTGAAACTTTATTAATTAACTTTATTATTACATAACTTTTGTTCTGAAAATAGTTATCTGCATTAATGTTGTAAAGTTTCAATACCTTCAGTGGTTTTTAATCATTCATTGAGTTTTAATGTAATTTTAAAATAAAAATTTTAATTACTTCATAGGCTACATTTTTATAATTATTTCCTCTGTTTAAATTTAAAAAAAAAAAAAGAAGTTTATGTAGAAGTACTATGAGACTTAAAAATTAGCTCCCCTTATAATAATTGTAATCAAACTATTTTGTGAGAGGTTACACCCCCTCATATGGCACAACTCAATAATCAAATATATCCACTACACTATAATATATCACATATATATATTGTCACCCAATATTGCTTCACCATCCAATCCTCGGTGACCTATTAAGAAAAAATAGAAGCTGTAGACACTAAAATATTTTTAAAAAGAATGTGGTACTTCATCTCCCAACGACCCTCTCCAATACATGCATTGATTTATACAAAAGGATATATTAGGTATAATATGTATTTTTAACTATATGGATTTTAAATCCATTAGGTTAACCTATTGAATTTTGTTGTAAATGAAGTGAATTTACTTTTTTACATAAATAAATAAATAAATAATATATTTTTTTTTTAGTTGCGATTTATAGTTTCTATTATTATAAATATAAGTAGTAAAATCCTATATTTTTTAAGTAAACAATGCATAATATCCAACATTTTTATAAATTATTGTAATTTATATGTAAACTATTAGATCCCACGTAGGTAATACAAATAGTATAATTAGTCAGGTAATAAAATATTATAGAATTCTACTACGTATAATTATTTAATGCTATTTTTTGTATTAAGATAGTTTTGCTGAAGCACATAACATTGTTAAATATATATTTTTTTAAGGTTTGGAATGACAAATTGAATCCTGAAGTTGAAGTGGAAGTTGCTTTGAATTGTAGTTTGCGAGAAATTGGCTTGACCTACCTGGATTTATATCTCATACATTGTCCAACTACAGAAATTGTAGGTTTTTAAAATAGATATTATTAAAATAAAAATGTATTTAATTAATATATTTTAGGAAAATCAAAATGATTATAAAATGTTCATTGATAATATCTGTGATATTTGGAAAGCTATGGAAAAATGTGTACATTTGGGACTCACAAAGTCAATAGGATTGTCGAATTTTAACGAAGCACAAGTGAAAGCTATTTTAGATATAGCAACTATTAAACCAGTCGTTAATGAGGTAATAATTTTCTTAAATTATATACAGTATGAATTAATACAGCGGTACCCATTCCACGGGTTGTGGCCAATAGGCAGCATGGTATTGGGCTGCAAACACTGGAAGAAGGTCCAAGACAAATTTTATATTATTATTTATTATACTGTAAATTTCTGTATTTTTATTGAGATTTGGTAATAATCCGACAATTGATGCTGTCACACAATTTTATTAATTGTAGGTTTATTATCTAGTATTCTAGTAACTAGAATACTAAATGATGACAAAAATAGACTAGAATTTAGTTTATATTTATCATTTCTATCGTATTTTGCATTTTTTCTTATCGTATGCTTGGTGTAGAGTGTTGGCATGCTCTGTCTTTATTTTATTTTATGTCTACGCTTGACAGCAATTTACAAAAAAAAAATACATATGTGTTAATAAATATTAAAGATAACAATTAAATAATAATATTATAAAGTAACAATAATGAATAATAAAATACAATAATGTCTTAGTCGTTGTTTTTATTTGTTTGAGTAGTTTTTCGGTGACAGTGAATATCAAAAATCACTTCGATTTTTTTTTTTTCCATTAAAAACTAATTTTTCAATTTACAGGGATAAAGATACATACATTTATATAAATATATATTTCAATTCATTTTTTATGGTGTAAAAAAAACTTAAAATAATAAACAAATTTATTATTTTTGAAAAATGTGAAAATAGCCATTTTATAGAGTTTATTCTTCTGAAACTTGATGTTTTAAATTATATTTTCATTAAATTTATAATTTTAGATAATTGCTTAAGTTCAGAGAAAAGTTCCTATAATTATGCAGCAGGCTGTAATTACTTTTGCTAATAGATTATTATTGTACCTAATTGAATGTACACTATTTTTTCTCAACTTAAAAAATTATTAAAAATTATGAATTTAATGAAAATAAAAAGTTGGTGCGTTCAAATTTTTAGAGAGATAAAATCTATAAAATGGATGTCTTCAAATTTTTCAAAAAAAATAAAATAAAGTTATTTTCTAAGTTTTTTACGAAAACATAAAAAGTTAATTGAAATATAAATATTTGTAGTTTTTATCTCTGTGAGTAATGTAAAAAAGAATTTAATCTGTATTATTTCCGGAGATTATAATGTGTATACTCCTATATCTTTGTGGAACACCCTGTATTCATCATACGTATATTAAAGGTCTCCATTTGTGTTTATTTTTACCTGTATATTAGGATAGTGGGCCTCAACACTTTTTTTTACAAAATTAGTGGGTTACAGACCCAAAAAGGTTGGGAACCGCTGAATTATATATAAAATATATTGTGTGAAACATCAGAATAAAAAAAAAATATTTAAATTATATAGATATCATTTATAAAATATACTAAACTAATTTTTATGAATTTGTGACTTTTTAATGTGAATTGTTTTAGATTCAATTGCATCCTTATCATTCTCAAAATGAACTTAGAGAGTTTTGTCAAAGTAATAGTATAGTTTTGACTGCTTGTGAACCTTTGGGATTACCTGAAAATGTTGATGTAGCATTGTATCTTTTAGAATATTATGTTGTGAAAACAATAGCTAGAAAATACAATAAAACAAATTTTCAAGTGATAATTAAATTTCAGGTAAACAGACTTATTTTTAAATACAATTTTGCTAAGCTAATTAATTTTATTGAATTATTTAGATGCAAAGAGGTATTATAGCTATAGTAAAATCGATTGGTTCAGAAACCCTGGGGGAAAATTTTGATATCTGGGATTTTAATTTAGATCTAGAAGATATGGATGTGCTTGAAACATTTTATTCAGAATTTCATAATGTTCGTAGTAAGTTGGAATTATTGTATTAATGTTGATTAACCCAATTTGTATTGGGTTAATTATTATACAATTTTATTGTATAATTGACATTTTTCAGATATTAGTGATGGAGAAGACAATGATGATGAAGACGGGGAAAATGAAGACATTCTGGTCGATCCATCTGCTATAGAACAATAAATATGAGTGATAATAATGATAAGATTAGTACTATAGTTCAATAATGTATACCTATACCTTTTAGGTGCCTAATTTATATGTAAGTTTACTATGTACATAATTTTAATCACATCTTTGGATCTATCATGTATAAATAAAAAAAGTAAATAAATAAACAAATAAAAAAGCAAATAAAAAGTTATTTTATTTATAGAAATTTATTATGTAATTACCTGGTAAAAGACACATTTTTATATTAAAATAAGTATAATATAAGATTCCTACTAAAATAAGATAAAAACAAGATTATTAAAATGGTTAATACTCGTAAATAAAGTAAATAAATATATAAATAAAAAGTATATGTATGAAAATAAAATAAATAATTGAATCAATGCATCGCCTGGAGTATTATGATAAATGTATTATACGACTGGTTTCGAATTAAAAATTCATCATCAGATATATCACAGTCAAAATGTAAAATGCGATTCCAGGCGTTTTCATTTATTTATTTTATTTTTATATATACATTTTTTATTTATGTATTTATATACTATATTTATTTATTTTAATTTAAGATTCATTCGTATGAAATAACCCATCTTATTATAAAACACATATCATACTTTTTATTTTATAGAAAATAAAAATAATCTGCTAATAATGTATGTTAATTTATTTAAATATTATTATTTAATAAAAAACAAACTTATACATCTTACCTTATGATGACTTGTTGCCAAAACTAGTTATAACTAAGATTAATTACTTACCTATATTTTTATTTATACTTACAGTTATTGATATTTTATTATCTATATTCTTTAAAGTTTGAATTGTTATTCAAATTTTTATTTTAATAGTATAAATGTAAAAAAATATTATCTTCTTTAAGAATAAAATAAAAATAAAAATATAAAGTTTGATACATAAATTTGAATATTGGTCTGTTTATAAGATGTATTTTACATCTATACATCTCTTTCAGCCACTAGTTATTCTTTTTATAAAAATACATGGTATCCCTCTGAACAAATGAGCTGTATTAAAAAACTAGTTTTGTTGCACTCACTAATATGAGTATGAGGCGACAATGTCATAATTTCTTTCATGCTATTGCCCCTGTTGCAAAAAATAAGGTTTTATGATAATTAATAAGTTGTTTACACTGTCAATGCAGATTATTATGCTAAAAGAACTGACCATACTTCGTACCATGGGTTGGCCAGTGTTGTAGGTAAGAAGTTGGAAAGGTAGGATATTGAAGGAAATATATCTGTGTGCAATGGTTTATCATTCCTAATGAAAAAAGATTCTGAGCTAAGTTCGTTTGAATATGTTTTAAAAGGTGCTAATATTTAAAATTTTTATCAAAAATCTTATAAAAAAAAAAGTACTACATTACTCAATTTTTTTTTTACCACAAAGTACGATAATGAACATCCAATTAAATTTGTATGTATTTTTATTGGGCTGATAATTTTATCCATATTTATTACATAAAAAACTCAAATTAAAAGATGATCTCCCTAAAGTAACCCCAGGAAAATTTCCCTTTAGAAATAGTGCTACACTTGAAAATCTGAGCAAGATTTCTGGTATTATTATCCAAGAATATTATATATTAATATTATATATTAACTATTGTTCACAGATAAAAAAAATAATAAACATCAATGTAAAACCAATACATTTACCACTCCACTCAGAATCTAAAACACATCAGACACAAAAATATTATAAATATTATTAACCTATAATTATACCCAAAAATTTAATTTTATATTACTAAATACACTATCTAATGGCTATTAATGTTTATAATATACATATGAATTAGTGTAAATATACTACTTTAATATAATTGGAGTATATTTTAATCATTAAACATTTGGGTATATACTAAAAAAAAATAAAAGCTCGAAGAAAAAAGTGTCAGTGAATTTTTTAAATTAAATTAAATTTTTTTAAAAAAAAACTGAATCTGTACTCTAAACTGAAAGAAATTTTATTTTCAAGCTTAAGATGAATAAAGTTAAATGTACATCTGCAATTGTATATTCATGTGAAAATAGAAATGGACCAAGTTGATACTGCTGATGAAGAGGCGAAATTAAATGCTTAAATACATAAATAACTCAAAAAATGTCAGATTGTTTTGAACATTTCCATACTTCTAAAAAATTCTAAAATAAATATTTGGAGAAAATGGGAGGTCTCAACAATTATTTTTAATCAAATTACAAAATCTTAAACTTTCCCGTTTTTTCTCAATTATTCAGAAAACTACAAAAAACAAAAAATAACTTCCCAATACACTAACTAAATCCAAAATGCTACAAAAAAGCTCTCATGGCGTTTTTTATCGGAATAAGATTTCTGTTAAAAAAATTATTCATAGCCACATAAAAAAACACATAAGTATTGTTTTACTCAGGATCTAAAATACGACTAATAATAATACTCTGCTCAAAATCGTTTTTTGTTAGCAATAGTTTATAGTTGCGTAGAATATGAATTAAATTACCTACTCCCAGAGGCGGTCCAGATGTATATTACTATTACGAGGAGCAATTGCTCCCAGACATTAAAAGGGTGGGAGATGATGGGTAAATGGGTAATTCAGTAATTTACAATTTATACATTATACCTAAAAAAAATATGAAATAAAATGAGTCTTATTTTCAGATTTTCACTTTTCATTTATGTTTTTTATTTCTCCTTTATTGTGATCCTGATATCCTGTGTTTTTAATATCTTACAATTTTGAGACATAATCAAGAAAATTATATACATATTTTAAGGTACAAAAGGTATAAGCTTATATTAAATTGGTGGATTACGGTGGGTGAGAGGGTGGACAGTAATAAGTCTGCTCCTTGCGTACTACATCCTCGGACCGCCACTGTCTACTCCATATATCCTCCCTCCTCCCCTGAAACCTTTTTTTTTTTTTAACATTTGCCAACGGAGATCTTTCAAAATGTCATCTTGAATTCGAACAAAGGAATTATTTATAGTATACATATTATAAATCATTATTATTATTATTTATACTATTATCCACTGTCCGCATACATAAAGTGTGCACAGACTATAGGCAAATCATCCGATTATTTTTCATAAAGGACACTGCTGTTTCAATATTAAATGCAGCGTATTCGTGCGGAAGTATAATAAAAATACATGATTTTTGTCGTGAAATTAAAACAATTATTTTTAAATGTTCGTTCGCATATAATCATATAATGACGTGTACAAACATTACGGGGTGCCTAAAAGTACCTACCCCAGCATTAAATTAATTATAGTCGTCATATTAACCCTATACTCATGTAGTCCACATTAAGCACACTCCCGCCATTTTCAATAAACACGCACAGACGATTACTTTTTTTTTCATTTGAGGTCGTGTCAAAATAAAAATTATGGGAGTTACTTGTTTTTTTGCCAATTGATAGTTGACCAAAATGGTAAAATTACCTGTTTGGAACCAACCGTTTCGATCCAAAGTAGTGCCTGTCAGTAGTCCCCTCTTGCTGGGAAGCCATTCTGCCATCCCGGAAATATTATTTTGGTCCTTAAATTATTTTTACAAATTTATTAATAAAATGTTAAATACTTTCTTTTTCTTAATACGATATTTATTTTAATTGAAATAATTGCATAATTATATATTCTGTAAACTTAACTATAAAAAAATAGTATACTTAAAATTATACAGGTTACATTTTACATTACCTTAATACAAATTAAATATCTGTAGGTATTGTTTTGTTTATAATTTCCTACTATTTTTAAATTGCATACTGGGTCATCACTCATCAGTTATACCTGTTTTTAATTCATAAATATATTAGTTCAAGGGGTTACTTACCTGTTTATTCAGATACTTATTGAAAATTATCCTCTACCAAAAGCAACTGAAGAGAATCTTTATGTCATAAGTAATAGAAACGGATTACGACTCATTTCTTTCGCAGCGTTAAACAATACGGTAGTGAGAAGTACAACATTCCCCCACAAAAATATACCTAAAGCTACATGAAAATCTCCGGATGGAAATACGCTTAAACAGATTAACCACATATTAATGCAGAATAGATTTCGATCTTGCATAAAGAACATAAGAAGCTACAGAGGAGCGGATTTTGATACGGATCACTTTCTGTTGATATTGAAATTCGAACTCAAATTACAAGGCCTGAAAAGTTTAATGAAGAGGAAAAGTGTAAAATTGAATGCAGTGTCATTTGAGAACGAAATTATTAGAAATAAATATGCAGATAGTATTGATATTCAGCTGAAGGACAGTAAAATTTAGAATATAGAAATGGATTGGACCAAGACAAGTTTAGTCATCAAAGAAACCGCAGAATGAAGCATCGGTGGAGTACAAAATGGGAGTAAGAAAAAGAAATGGTATAATGAAATATGCCGGGAAACTGGCTTATAGAGTATTTTCCAAAGTACTACTAAATTGTATAAGTCCCTATGTAGAAGAAAACCTAGGTGAATGTCAATGTGGTTTTAGGAAGGGAAGATCAATTATTGAGCAAATTGCAATTATAGGTCAAATCATAGAAAACAAATATAAATTCCAAAAAAACATCTGGCAAATATGTATATATTTTAAAAAAGCCTATGATAGCAATCATCGAGAGTATCTATACAACGTAATGGCTGCATTTGAAATACCAAAGAAACTAAGAAGTCTAATCAAGATGTGTATGGAAGAAACACAGTATCAAATCTGGTTAGATTAGACCATATCCGAAATATTTACAGTAGAAACAGAACTAAAACAAGGAGATGCGTTATTTCCAATATTATTTAATCTAGCTTTAGAAAAAGCGGTTAGAGAGATGCAAAAGAAATAACGGGCGTAGAAATAAACCAGCGAAAAATTCAAATCCTGGGTTTTGCTAATGATCTTAACATCATAGGCAATACCAGAGATTATATAGAGAAAACATTGAAAGTTTTAGAAAAATTAGCAGATAAAATAGTACTGAAAATAAAAGCAGAAAAGACAGAGATCATAGAGCTATTAGATACGGACGAAGATTTAACGGACCCTGACCTTGATGACTGGATATATGAGAAAGTTAATGAGTTTAAATACCTTAGTATATGTATAAATACAAAAAATAACTGGTCACAAGATATTGGAATAAGGATAGTTAAAGCAGGAAGGGCGTCCTTTAATGTAGTATATATTTTTTTTTTTATAAGTATTCATATCAAATTTTGATAAAATTTATAAATATTATGGCCTTTATTTAAAATATGTATAACTGAACTGCGTTCAGAATCATTTTTCGTTAGCAATAGTTTATCGTTGCTTACAGGTATAAATTTCATAACCTTTCCAACTCCTCCCCAACACCAGTGGCACACTCGTCCTCAGTAGCACTTCTATTTTTAAAGCTTTATTTTAACATAATTTTCAAAATTGTATTCATTAAATTACCTATTAACTTGATTTTCTATTGGAAATCCTTGCTTTTCAATATAAATTCGAAAAAATGAATATTTTTCTAAAAATGTTGATACACATAACACTTATATCGGATTCATCGTTTATTATTTATAACACTTAATAACTGTTTAAAATTTAAACTGGAGAAATAGTAGGGAAGTGTAATAAATCGATTATAATAATGGTAATGGATCATAATAAAAGAATCATCTTGTAATTTGTATACTTATCAACTATATGTACACAATAACGATGCAAATAATTTGCATAACAAGCTGAGCAGAATATCCGCATCTTTGAATCTGTAGGTATCATAGGTATCTACGATCATTTTCGAAACCCAAAAAGTGATGATCTCAGATATTTTAAAATTAATATGTAGGTATATTCCTATCGCTGTGCTCAGAATCTGAAATATAATTCCACGAACTTGAACTTACGAGACTGACGCGTGTACGTATATAGTTTTTGGATTTCCGACCATTCTCCAATTTAATTGTCGAGAGCTTAAGTCGGACTGACAATCCTTTAATGGCAGAGGCGGAGAAAAATAATGGTTATAACCTGCACCCGAGAGACAGCACTCATAATTATTATATAATAATATAAACTTAAAAACTAAATCTTAAATTTTGCTCGTTATGGAATAACGATAATAATATTATTTTATATACTTTAATGCGTTTATAACAGTAAGTATTATATAAAGTTCGTTTAAAAGTGTAATGTTATTTTTTAATTAAAAATCTCACAGCGGTTCGTTTAGGTACTGCGAATATTCTTACGAGACAATATTATACGAAAACGCCAAAAACGGTTAAAATATTAAACTCACGACCCACCATACTCGCCGTGCCGGTGCAAAACGAAAGGTCACAATTTGATTTTATACTACTAACGTTAAAATAATTCGTAACAGTAAAATAAAAAACTAAGAGCTGATTCTGGAAACGGGTGCGCCATTATTGTAGGTGAAAAGTCGGGAAGGTAGAGAATATATAAAGTTATTTAATTTACTTGTAAGCAACAATAAACAGTTTGGAACGAAGTTCGGTTGTACATGTTTTGAAAAGCCAATATTCGTTAAAATTTGATTTAAAACTCTACCAGGATTCGAGACGTATAGCATTTGCTTATATTTCGGCTTGCTGTCAAATCTAGAAGAGTAGTGAGTACCTTGAGAATTTATGTCACATTGCAATGAGTTCAAATATTAAATTTAAAAGTACCTACTTATTTTTGATTATTTTGAGGGAGCGATTGGTATTAGCGGAGCGAGGAATATATTCTGTTTATATATAGATGGTTTTTTTTTCTGTGAACAACTTTTCTACCAGAAATTTCACTCTGATTTTTATGAGTAGCACCTAAAAGGATAATTGACTGGGACGGTACTTACTTTTTGATTTTCCCAGGGTTCTTTTTATAATAAATGGAGAAAAATCGAGAAAAAATGAGAATTTATTATTTTCAAATCGTAAATTAATCTTTGCATACTGATATAACTACATTAAATTTTTTCTTCTAAATTCCAAACTTCTCACCTACAACAGTGGCTTCCACCCATTGTGTGAAGTAAGTATGTCTGTTGTTTTTTTTTTTTTTTTTTTTTATATATTTTCTACTTTGTTTTTATGTGACTAACAAAATCTAGATTTCACCGAAACCCCCTGGCCCTCACAATTTAAATAATTTAACTTTTATATATTGAAGCGATTCTAAATTTGTGATACGCGTACCACTAATGGAACGCGGAATGTACACGAAAACAATTTTTGAAAAGTAAAAAAAAAGTTATTAGTTATGTCTATGTAATCCATAAATAATAATAAAAACAACAACTTTCCTTTTGTAAATTATAGATTTAATAATAAAAAGTTCTATACGTGTAAATGACGTACCTACACATTTTTTTTATAAGTATAAAAAAAAAGCTGTCCTAGGATAATGGGCACAGGTACAACCACTATTACAGGCTATTTAATGTATACTTGTAAGCAATGGTAAATAACTGCTAATGAAAAAACAATTCTTAGCAAAGTTCAGTTGGTAGTGATGCTTTGTCAACAATATATATATGTCATATTATAGTAAAATAATTAAATAGGCATTACATGTTTTCTTTAACAATATTTGTTTAATGTTATATCAATTTTCCCATGTTTTTTCCCTGCTTTTCGAATTTGACGAGAAAGCTCCTGAAAAAATCGAAAAATGATCTCACTAAAGTACATATTCAAAAATATGCCACACTTAAAAATCAAAGCAAGATTTCTGGTAGAAAGTTGCGCACAGATAAAAAATAAAATAAAAATAAACATCTTTTTAAAACCACTTTAAGCTCTTTTTCACTCCACTCAAAATCTAAAAGTGTGTAGTTCCTACTTGTATACATTATATTTATTTGTATTTGTTTTTAATTTTACATTTTTTTTTTTTTTTTAATATTTATAATTATTATATGAAAACGAAATTCTAAAATGTATCATTATCACAATTTTAAATAACTAATAATACAAGTTGATTTGTAAAATATTGAAATTTATGATACATTTCAAATTTCAAAGATATAAAAAGCATAAAATATAATAATAAGGTAGGTACTTTTATTATTGATGTTTAATTCATTGATAATACATTAATTAGTATTTAAGGATTTTTTCGATTATTCTGATCAAAGGTTTTCTTTTTCCTTCAAAACCTGAAATTATGCCATTGACGGGAGGAAGGTCGTGAAAATACCTACGATGTGCAATTAGTATGGTTTGATATAAAGTGTGCATTATGAAAAAGTATATCTTCTTCTGTTGTATTCAATTATTTAACCATTGTAAATCGCCACGGGGCAATAAAATTCGAAATTTTAGTTTTGAAAAGATTCAAGAGTTCAAATATGAAGTTTACAATTTTGTTTTTTGCTGTATTTATAAGTATTGATGATAACTTTTTAATCGGTTTTTTTTTTTTTTGGTGATTTTAAGTACTTTAATTCCCGAACCCTGATTATAAATAACAACACTACAAGCGAATATCACAGCGAAAGACTGCAGTGATTTTTCTCAGACAAACCGAAGCGGATTAATGTAATCAAAAATGCGTCGTTATTTTCGATCAACTTTTTTATAGCCATGCGCACGCGGTCTGTTTAATCACGTCATTAAATACACGAAAAAAAAAAAAAGAAAAATGTAAATGTCTTTTCGGTTGTGTCATATACTATCACGTCGCGCCATGTCGTGGTCGTGTTGCTACGGGAACCGATTGCAGGTGGCCACTAACAACGGCTTTTTCGGGGTATCTATAATGAGTATAATAAAATCGGGGTGAATACGAACAAATCACGGTGAAAAAAAAAACAATTCGACGACGCGCGTCGGTCCGAATGAGTTGTTTATTTATATAGAATTATACAGTGTCGTATTCGGAAAACGGGGTCCACGTCGTCGGTCGGAAGAACATAATATTAATAATAATTTAATATAAAAATCTACAGGTGTTGCGCGAAAATAGGTCAAATTACTTTTTTTTCATCCGTAAAATGTTGGCACCGGACGGTCATAAAAAGTATAAAGAAACACTGTTGGTTTCGTTTTACCGCACGTTTGATCGTTGTACTATATATCTATAATAACAATCTTAAATCTGCGTATATATGCGACGTGAAATAATAAATCGTTGTTCGGTAAAAATACCCGCAAGTTATGGGCTCTACACATGATTTGTCTCCTCGGTCTGTCTTGTGTGTACTTAGAATTTACCAACAAACACTATAACGACTCTTCGGTTGAGTTTAGTGCAAGGGGACTTATTGTACATTTTATCAGTGGCGTAATTTGGGCTAGGTATTGTACGGGTATGAATAATTTTTTTAGAAATTGCATAGAAGATGGCTGGACCGGATTTCGACTTTTGGATGCCTGGAGCAAATATTTTTTTGAGGCCTTTAGCAGTAAAACATATTAAAAATATCAATTATCTAAGTAGTTAGGAAAAAATATAAAACTTTGCAAACTTGCAAATTATAACTTTTTACATAAAATGTACTTCTTTCAAGTTTGAAGGGAGGAGAGGGGACACCCAGATTTCTTCTTATTACGCCGATTTCTTTACTACGCATTGGTCATCTTAAAATATACGGATGTTTTATTAAAATTGAGTACCAAATTAGTACCTACTTAATTTGAATATTATTTTGTAATTGTTAATACTTTTTTCAATAAATCAAATAAACTAATAACAAAAAGACGTCATAGGTTAATGAAGATGGGTGGAGTCATTGTAATTTAATGTATACCTGTAAGCAACGATAAATCATCGCTTTCGACAAAACGATTCTGAGCAGAGTTCAGTTGATAGTGATGCTTTATCAATAATATATATCTCATTTTACAGTAAAATAATTAAATAGGATTAATATATTTTCTTTAATAATATTTGTTTAATGATATACCGATTTTTTAAATTTTCCTACATTTTTCTCAATTTTTCCGTTTTATCCCGGTTTTTAAAATTTGCTGGGAAAACTCCTGAGAAAATCGAAAAATAACTTCCTTAAAATACCTTCCCACGTCGATTTCCTTTCAGAAAAGGTGATACACTTAAGAAATTTTCTGGTAGAAAAGTTATGAACAGATAAAAAAAATAATAAAAATACAACTGTAAAACCATAAGCTTCTTCGTTCCACTCAAAATCTAAAATTGATAAAATTTTACTTTAAGCGATTTCTGGATTATGTTGGCTATACAAGGTGGATAAAAAAACACGACTACCTAGCTATTAATTATTATATTATTATATATTTTACCAGTTTAACTGAGCTCTATTCAGAATCGCTTTTTGATTTCAATGATTGATCTTTGCTTTCAACGTGTATACTAAATTACCAGGTTTCTTTTTTTACCTGCCTACTTATCTATAATAGTTTATGTTCAACTAACCTTTTAGATTCAGAGTGTAGCGAGGAATATATTGGTTTTACAATGATGTTTATTTTTATTTTTTATATTATAAACAAATTTTCTACCAGAAATCTTGCTCCGATGTATCAAGTGTAGCACTTTTTTTGAAAGGAAATTTTATCTACTTGCTATTTTAAGGATGTCTATTTTTGATTCGAGTTGTTTACGTAATAAATATAGCAGTTTTTATAGGTAATAATTGGAGAAAAAGAAAACATTTACGAAAATAATGTTTCTATTATTTTCAATTTGAATTTTTTGTTGTGATTCGCAGACTTAAAATTTGGACAGAAAACTCATTTTCGCATTTTTCTAAACTTGGTAAAATTTTCAAAACATTTGTAATTTTTTAGGCTATATTTTAATTTTGTGTTTTTACGTAATTTTTATTCGGTATAGGCGGTATTCAGTGGATAAGATTGATAAACTAAATAGAAATATATAAACATTTAAAAGGAGGTTGATTACAAGTCGTACTGTATGTTAAAAAAAATAATGAGTTTTATGTAATATTTTTATAAGAATTTTAATATCAAATTTTGAAGAAAATCTCAAATATTACGGCCTTTCAAAACATGTATAACTGAACTACGCTCCGAATCGTTTTTCATTAGCAATGATTTATTGTTGCGTACAGATGTACATTAAATTCCCCTCTATATCCTACCTTCCCAACTTCTCACCTACAACAGTGGCCCACCCGTAGTGCGAACTGCGAAGTAAGTCCGTCTTTTTTTGTATAGGTCAAACTTTAATTATATTTACATTAAGTTTTGGATAAATTTTATCTAAAATGTTGATATTTTTTATTATTATATTATTAAAGGATATTATTTTGTTCGTAGGTATAGGAAATGAAATGACCTAAATTGACACTTGAAAAAATTATCGTGACTTTGGGTGACATTACACCGACAATATTAGGATGGCGTGACCACGCGGGTATAATTTCGAAAGGTATATTTTAGATACCTAACACACCTGTAAGTCTCCGGGGACGTTTTTATGGAATTTCGAGATAGATAACGGGTCGAAGTCGCGGAATTCGTCTACGCACGCCATTTGACTAACGAACTTTACAAAACATCATAATTATTATTAATGTGAGCGGGGATTATATTTATTTCCGTGTGTATAAAATAATAATAATAATAAAAAAAAAAAACGATGTACTGTTGGTTATGCTCGGTCTGGGCCTGGGGAAAAAAACGCAGATACGGACGGTTTGGAAAATGTCGCTTAAAGCTAATTTTTAAATTCGCTAAAAAAAGATCGGCACCCGCGCACTAAAATTAGAGTTGGCCTACACGACATTGAAATCATTAAACCGACGGCGGCGGAGCCCCCGCATTATATTGCGTTATATTGCGTCGGTCGCGTTATACGACGACCCATTGTTCCATAACACGTATAATAATAGACTTACCGTAGTCGTCCGCATAGGTTCGGAATACGGCTTCAGAAGCGTCATTGTCGTCTTTGCCGTAAGTACATACCTATAAGAAAACCTAATAATAATAAAAAAAAAACTGAATGAAAACAATAATTTCCACGAATTTTCGTACGAATCGATTCATGCAATCGATGCATTAATTATTTAATTCAAAATGCAAAAGTAATCATCAACCAATGGTCGCTATACATTTTACAAAATATTTAAAAACATTTATTAAAAACTATTGTGCTGTGTGCTCGTTACGGGTAAAAAAATAAGAAAAAAAATTCCCATACTTTTAATACCATTACCATCGCTGGCCGAGTAAATCATTATTTGGGAGGGAGGGGGCTTAACGATAAGTTTATTTCAGCGTACTTATCTTTAATTTAACTTTTGCACCTAAAGGCCGACCATATTTTAATCGAATGATCTAACAGCAAGTAGGTACATCACAATTATTTCGTATTTTTTTTGTTTAAGATTTTCAGATTTCGAGTATTTTTCCGGTCAGTGAAAATTCTCTGAATTTTTTTATCTACCTTACAATATCAGGATTTTCCTTTTTAGTTCACTTTTAAAAACAATTAATAACCATAGACACCACTAAGGGGTTTTGGGAAAAATCTATGTGACACTCAAGAGACCAGATTTTAAAATTAAAATTTCCTACAGGACCTGGGATTAGCACTTGAATTACTTAATTATATTGTGTTTTTTTTTTATTGTTGTCTGTAAACAACTTTTGTACCAGATATGTTATTCCTATTTTCAAGAGTAGAATTTTTTCTGAAATAAAATTGTATTTAATTGGATACCTAGTTAGTTCATTGAAGAAGTAATTTTGATATTCCACGCAGTTTTCTAAATAATTGAAAAACTTAGAAAAAACGGAGAAGTTTACGGAAATAATGGTTTCATTATTTTCGATTTTTTTTTTTTAGATTCGGTTTAGAATAATCGTAGAAACCTAAATGTTAATAGAATATTTTATATTAGCACATTTGAGACGGAATTTTCAAAGCATTTCGGCGATTGTTATATTGTTTATAAGTTTAGTAAATAAATATATAAACACAAAATTTATGTTTAGAAATAAAAAATAAAAAATGAATGAATCAGGTATATACCTAATGATGAATTTTCAATTTGACACCGATCATATATACACTTATCATTTATACTTATCATTATACTCTAGGCGACTCATTTATTCATTTTTTTATTTTGTATTCTTATATATCTTCTTAGAACATGGTTCGGCACCACTGCACCTTTCTATTATACAATTATAAGAGGACAGTATTTCAGAATATTTCAAGCTAATGCGGTTTTTCTGTTATTTTATATATAATTCTCAGTAAATCATTTAAAAATAACAACGATTTCAACATTTTTAACTGACTGTAACTTTCGCGTGTTAAATGAGTTATAATTAAAATTTCAAAACTGATTGTCTGACGGTCTAAATGTAAAATGATTTTAATATAAATAAAATAACATTTAATACTTGAGTTATTAGTTCTTTTTTCACTCTTGTATCATATCCATATGCTAGGTACATATTTATAATTGCACAATGTATACAATTAATACGTGTAAACTTTTGTGTACATGTGACCCAAGATTTTTACGAATTTTTTCACGCAATTGATTTTAAAATTAAGTTAAAATTTAACGGTGGCACTTCATCCTCACTTACATGTACCAATTACGATGGTTAAATTAAATTAAATTTTCAATTTATTTGAATGTATAAAACTCGTATTTACCCATACATATATACAATTAATATTAATACGTTTTTAGGTGCAGGAATACAAGTCACAATTATATTTCGTGTTTTCAGATAGTGAAGAGTAGTGAAAGGTTAAGTTTATACCTTTTTTTTATAGGTATTTCGTCATTTTCACGTTTTGAAAGTTAAAACATTCTTTTTTTAAACTTAAAATGTTAGAGTGATTCAATCAAAATCATTCACGGTCCGAAATTATGTTGGGAAACATTTGTCTATACAACTTATCGACTAAATACGCGTATCACAAATAGTTAGTAACTTATTCGGTAGACATCTTATCATATCGTTGAAGAGTAACCATAGTATCTACGAGTGTAAAATAGTGAGTGTAAACATTACGCTTGGACATTGGTAAAAATAATAATATAATAACAGGTACCAATATATAATAACGTACCTCGTGCTCGTACATACTTCTAATAATTATCGGACGTTTTCGTTGATCGGCAAAATGGATCTAACGAAAATAATAATCATAAAAAAAAACGTTGACACGAATATCAACATTAGTAGTCAATAAAATATAAATAATATTGTTTTTATTATTTAAAAAGACAAACAAATAAAATAAAATAATGATAATGTACAGAGTAACGACAAAACAGCTATAAAAGTTTTGTAAATACCTTTGAACAAAAATAGCAATAAAAGCGACAATATTATAAATATATATATAATATATTTATACACATATTAAATATAACATTGTATGCATAACAAAATGAGATGATATATTTATTATGTCCTCGGGTTATGACCGCGCTCCAACTTGAGCGGATTCGTCTTATATTATATATTTTTCGTTAACTTTTTTTTTCATTTTTGGTTATATTTGAGTTTCAAACACTCCGACATGATTGTTGTGATATTATCCTTTTGTATAAAGATACTATCAATAATAATAATAATAATAATAATAATAGTAATAATAATAATATTTTTTTATATATCAATATACAACAATATACATCGTGTATATATAAATATATGCATTTTTTTTATTTATAGGTATTTAAATTTGGTTTTTGTTTTGTTTTGTTTTTTTTTTTTTTTTTTTTTTTTTTTTTAAATATATATATATATATATATATATATATGTATAATTAATTCTTTTTATATAATAAGGCACGAGTTTAGAGGTTACTAGAGTTAGTACCATTTCAAACATCGGCTAAGCTTCTTCAGTGCAATGGCTGTGCCGAAAATGTGGTCCCAAAATTGGCTGCTGATACCGAAACCTGAAAAAACGCAAATAATTATTTAATATTGTTGCATGAATATTAACAACAATATTAAGGGTTTCGGACGTCATTGACGAAATTTTTTATAAGTTTTCGAGATTTTTTTCATTTTAGAATGTTTTTTAAATTTTCTAATCGTTTTTCGGCATTTTGCATGAAATCAATAAAATAGAGGAAGTAATAAACAGAGTAAATTTTAAAATAAGATTAATTATTCTACTAATATTATAAATGAAAAAGTCTGGAGGATATATGGATATTTGTTACTCTTTCAGGCAAAAACTACTGAACGGATTTTCATGAATTTTAGTATAAAAATATATGTGACCTTGGAGAAAACATAAGCTACTTTTTGTCGCGAAAATAAAACTTGAAGGAGATGAAAGGTTTTAAGAAATTTTTAGTTCAAAAATTAAATTATTTTTTGTTGAATTATGGATTGCCATAGTAACATGGATGAAATGAAAATAAATTTAAAACAAAATAATAAAAAATAATAAACAGAAATAAAAATGCGATAACAACTTAAAATATAGAGTCTACCTGATACTCTGCCGGTCTATTATTGGCTTGAAATAGGATGGGCTACCTTGGTAACACGCATGAAAAAAAAAAATAATAAAAATCTATGCGTTGTACTGGGTGGGTAAGTGAAAAGTGAAAATTCGTTAAATGTCATTTTTTATTCTTTTTTATTTTTCGGTACAGTAACAACACTACAGTACTATTATGTCCTCTTAATTTTAGGGTTATTATAGTGGATATTATATAGCTCTGTTTGCGGATATCTATATGGTAACACGAATGAAAACAATTTATGATAAACTAGAACATATTCAATCAGTGAACTACACACTTTCCACATATTTTTTTAGTTCAATATACTGATACGGACAAACCAATACGGAAATAAAGGTGAAAAGGATAAAAAATTAGCACAGGCAACGCCGAGTGCGGGACAGCTAGTATATTATATTTTTTTCGAGTTATTTTGAGTTTTAGACAATTGGACCAATAAGCGACAGCACTCGATAATATAATACTAACCGCTCTCATGGTGCGCGAAATGATGCTGATTATGGTATCTTTTCATCGTGTACATGTACGAGCCTTCGCTGGGACATCCGTAGTGTAAGTAGAAATGAATTAAATCATAAGTCACGTAGCCTGCGAAACACATATAATAGTTTATTAAATAGTACACGAAATTAATGTCAAATTAAAACTATAGCGACAATCACACTACTTCAGTGACGTAGCTATAGGGGAGGAGGAGGAGCACAGGGGCCATGACCCCAATAGGTCGTACTTTTTAATTTTTGTATCAAAATTATTTAATATTTATATATATTTGTTACTTTATGGTGTAGGTGGTTTATTACCATATTTTATTAATCCAGTAATTATTAAATATATTTTTAAATATAGTTAATTCAGGAAATTAAGGTTAGGTTAAATTAGTTAAATAAATAAAAAGGTTTAATTATGAGGTTTTTTAACTCCTCGTCTTATTAAGAAATTCACTTACATTTGACATTGTTGTTCAAACATAAATGCCGTGTTGCATAAAAATCATTCCATAAATATTTAAGTAAATATTAACTGATAGCTCATTAAATATTTAATGGGTTAGTAAATCACTGATCGGTTGCACGACAATTTTACGAATTATTCAAGGAGCATAAACATAAATAAACTATAACTTCTTTTAAAATATATTTTTAACGGCGGCTGCTACACTGCCGTTTTCAAACCACAAGATTATTATCATACACTTATTGATGATAACCAGTTATGCAGAGTGATTTTTGGATTCTGAGCGTATCGAGTATAGCACCTTTTCTGATTTCTAAAAAGAAACTTTATCTAGTTGATACTTTAGGGGAATCATTTTTAAATTTTTCAAGCGGTTTTCGTAATCATTAGGAAAAATCGGAAAAAACGTAGGAACAATAAGAAAATGTACGTTTAAAGTTTAGACCGGAGTAGTAGGGTAGGGTAATAAAATTCTTATATATTTTTAAACAGGAAATTGATAACTCATAAACAATAAATCTGATAGTGATTAGTGTTATACAAACTATTTCTAGAAAAATATAATCTATATTCGAATTTATGTTCAAAAAAGAGGCCGGGGGTTTATATAATCGCAGGTTCATGATAAAAAATAAAACAAATTAAGGCAATTCATCTTTTCTTTTTTTGAAAACTATCCTAGGATAACGAAGACAGATAGGTACAGCCACTATTGTTGGCAAGAAGTTGAAAAGGTAGGATATAGAGGGGAAATCAATGTGTATCTGTAAGCAACGATAAACCATTGCTAACGAAAAAACAATTCTGAGCGTAGTTTAGTTGATAGTGATGCTTTGTACACAATATATATGTTATATTATATTAAAATATTAAATAGGCATTATATATTTGCTTTTATAATATTTGTTTAATATTTTACCGGTTTTTCACATTTGATGGGAACTCTTAGGAATATTGAAAAATGACCTCCCAAAAGTCTCCCTAGTCAGATTTCCTTTTAGAAAAAGTACTATCATTGTAAATAGGAGCGAAATTGCTGGTAAAAAAGCTGTCTACAGAAAAAAATAATCATAATATTTTACTAATATATTTTGTATATTTTCCAGTTTTTCATAATTTTTCTCATTTATTGAGAAACCTCCTTGAAAAATCGAAAAATTACTGCTTTAAAATACCTTCCCAGTCAGATTTCCTTTTAGAAAAAGTGCTATCATTTAAATCGGAAAGAAATTGATAATAGAAAAGTTTATACAACAAGTCGAAAAGTATTACGATTAAAATAGTCCGAACGAGCGATGGCTTGGGTCTCTAGAAACATCTAAAATGCACTTGTTTTTTCATTGTTTAGGTATAAGGGGGAAAAAAGCAAACATTTTTTCACGAAACACAGGTTTGAACACGGAACCCTTAGGATAAAAATAGACATAACCATTAGAAAACGAGAAATATGCTTGAATAGGTACAATATAGAGTTATTTAACATAACATAATATCAGAACTATAAAAAGCTATAAATTCGAAACTTCAGTCCGCTTAATTCTGACTTTTCTATCGTTTTTTAAATCGGTAATATACATATGTTAAAATAAACAAAAAATTGATAAATTAGATTTCTTTCACATAATTTTTTACTCAAACGATTTTTGTCAAAATTTAATAATAAAATTCCCTTATAAAAAGAAATACTACATTAAACTCAATTTGCATTTATTTTACTACAAAGTTAGATTCCTAATGAACCTCCTGTTAAATTTTCAAGCATTTCTGTTCAAGTCTAACAATTTTACCACAGAGTACTTACCGAATAAAAATTACGTACAAAACTTGAAAAATTAAAATGTCTATAAATAGCTCAAAAATAGTAAAACCGATATATTATTATTATTCGCTGCATTCAGAATCTAAAAATTACACAAATAATTCTTTTTACATAAAATTAGTTATTATTAGATATATGTGAAGAAATATAAATTATTTGTCTTTATTTAATCTTATATCAAAACATTTTAGATAATAAATAATAACCAAATAATTTATATTGCTTGACATATCTAGGTCTAATAATACTAATACTAATACTAATACTAATTGTATATAAAACGAACTATTTGTATAATAAAATAATTTTAAATAATCTCTCCTATTAAAATAAATTATTTCTATATTCTATGTAAAATTACCAAATCAAAGTATAATTTGTTTTCTTTATCTATCTCGTGCATAATAATATAGCATTAAATATCAATCTCCGATTGAGTTTCACGCAAAAAGACTTATTGGCTATTATACATTCTATAAAGAAGAGTATTTACTACCTGTGTCTTGACTTAATGATTTTTATAATATTTGTATAGTTTATTCGGTATAACATTTGGTACCAACGCTCGGTAAAAATGGTCCGGAAATAAAATGTCATTTATTTATGTTTTTGGGCGATAAAAATTAAGGAGTGTACAAACGGCCGAGAAAAATAACGTATATCCTATTACACGTAACTCTTTAAACTTATCGATTGTACTTCGTATCTACACAGGGCAAAATAAAATATACTCCCTGCAGTATTATATTGCAAACGTCAATACGTAGGTATATGCGCGTGGCCAACTACGGACATGATAACCTGCACATTACCGTGATTAAGAGGACGTCGTCGCCGTCCGTGACTTACGTGGTGGCCACAATATTGTATAATACCGCCAAATTGGTTTTCGGTATATATGGTCGGTCGTCCCACGGGTTAACACGGTCTAATGTGACTAAAGTTGCGGTAAATATCTATATTGGTGGTATTCGATCGATTAGACGGCGGTGGTGGCTATAAGGGAGAAGGCAAATCGCGATGACCAGTGACATTTATTGCGGAATCGCGGCCCGAATTTATTGCCTTTAAAACTGGGGTCATGATATCTCGCGGTTGATCATGTAAAAAGCCAATGACGTCATTTAAATATTTGCGAGCATAGACTGGCGCGAACTTAACAAAATGTGTTAACTGAAGAGGAAAGTAAGATTATTTAAAAAAAGAAAAAAAATTATAAAAAAAATTGAGTCCTTCGCTTGAATGTTGTCTTTCAATTAACAAATATTTTAGATTCCTTAGTTATAAAGAAACGAGTACCTACATATTTTAGAGACTCTTAACTTAGCCGTTAAAAAACCTATCGAAAAATAGGAAAATCGAAACTACGACTTTTCTATATTAATAAAAAATATATTAAATTTAAAAAATGAACAAATAAAAGTATGACCTGTATAATTTAAAAACATGTTAACAATATTTTTTTTCAAAAACTAATAGGACAGTAGCCAGGAATTTTTAAAGAAGGGTGTTATTAAAAAATGCAAAATTTTATTTTCATTATCACTACCTATTTATTAATTGAACACAAGAGGACGTAATATCCGTATGTGCCGTGTTCATCTTATAAACGTACGACATCGCAAATTTGTGTTTAGCAGTGACATATTCGTACTATAAGTTTTAACATAAGAGTGAATTGACTTATTAAATTTTAAGATGAGAACATTAGCTAGGCAACTCTGGCGTTATTTATTCGATATTTCAATTTTCTAATGAGATTATTAAAGTATAGTATTATTATAGAATATTTCACATAATTTCACCTGAAAATTAAAATATCGAAAAAATGGCGCCAATGTTGCCCGGATAATGTTTTTATCTTTAAGTTTGATAATACTCTGCTGAACGCAAACTTGCTGTCGTACGTTTGTAAGATGGCGACAACATGCACATACAAGTTACACGCGAAAGAAGAAGCTTATGGTTTTATAAAAATTTTATTTTTTTTTATTATTATTTTTGCACAACTTTTCTATCAGAAGACTTGTTTTCTTTGCTGAAATAAAATCGGAGCAGGAAAGTACTTTAAGGAGGGAATTTTTCGATTTTCTCAAGAGTTTTCTCATCAAATGCGAAAAACCGAAAAAAAAAAAAAATAAACGGGAAAATTTACGAAATATAATAAATATAAATTACGATTTTTTTTTTTCTGTGAACAACTTTTTTACCAGAAATTTTAATAATAATAATGTTTCTAAAATGAAATTTCACTAGGGAGATATTTTAGAAAGGTTATTTTTCGATTTTCCCAAGAGTTTTCTCGGAAAATGTGAAAAACCAGGATAAAACATGGAAAAACCGAGAAAAACGTTGGAAAACTAGGAAAATCGATACAACATTAAACGGATATTAATAAAGAAAATATATAAAACCTATTTAATTATTTTACTATAAATTTACAGAAACATTGTTGACAAAGCATCACTATCAACTGAATTCCACTTTGAATAATTTTTTCGTGAGCAATGGTTTATTGTTCTTATAGGTATACATTAAATTATCTATAACAGTGGCTGCACCGGTCCCCATTATCCTAGGACTCCTTTTTTAGCTTTGAACACCACTACAGACTTATCACATAAGCCAGGAGAATTTAACTTTATATATGCATTAGTACCAAAGATGTACCTATTGAGGGTTCTAACTTTCAACCTCCTGCCATTTTTCTATTCAAATTGCATAATTTGTTTGGAAGTAGTATAATTGTAGTATATTATAGTATATTCTGGTTTATAATACACATATTATTTATAGTATATTCAGTTACCTTCTTGTTTTATAAAGTTATATCATATAAAAAAATGAGGAAAGTTCGACTCGACCTTAATAGTGACGCATTTCTTTTTTTTTTTAATGGGGGATGAAAAAGATATTATACAAAAAATTATATTACTCACCCGCTATCATGCCGGCCAATACTAGTGGTGCCATCCAATGAGGAAACAGCATCAAATAAATAGCGTAGGCAGCCGATATGAGCACGGCCGCGGGCCCTGGCGGAAACAATAATCTCCGGTCGTCAAATGGCACCTGTTTACAAAAAAAAAAATATATATATAAGATTCGAGTTTAAAATATATATCGAAGTATTTTTCCAATTTTTTGCTGTATAGTAAAAAATATATTACATACGAAAAAAATGACTTCGAATAGGATATCGCTACAATATATATAAATACACAAGGTGTATTAAAAAATTTCTCTAGACTATTTATAAATTTCAGGCCAACAGAGCATCTTGTAGCAATAGGATTAATATCACTGGCTTCTGTGACTTCCGAGCTCATCCGATTTTGTATAGATTCTCTATAACCTTTTTCGTTTTGATGTATTTGTAAAATATGATTTTTGAGTGTTTGTGAGTTTGTAATGGACTTAAAAGAAAAGCACTTTTATTTGTTTGTTTATTCATTTTTTTAAGGGGGGGAGGGTTGACTCTAGAGAGGAATTTTTCTTCTGTTGTGATGACAAAACTTTGGTTGGCAGAGAAATGCAACATTTCAAGTGACTTATACCAAAACTTTGTCCCGAGAATGTCGATGATCAAAAACAAATATCATGCAATCTCAATACAATTATCATTAAGTAATCATTGAAATAGAAGACTAGAATAGAAGCTTACTCCAAGCTCCCAAAGTTGTTTTCTTTTTGGACAAAAATCGCCAAAACGCAAAAAAAAAATACTTTACAAAACATTGTTTACATCAAAACGAAGACGGCTAAAAGCCAAGATCCTACTGCTCCATGATATTCTGTTGATGCGTAATATTATCTACCCATCCGATTATACGATAATTAGCTATTTCCAGATTATAGGTTATTAAAAGAAAAAAAGGAATCTTGCTTATGATAGGTAGACCTCTAGAGTATACGAGGGAAAGTTGGGAAATATCGCATATAGGGCAATTTATTTTATAATAATGTTATACTGTTCATAACGATAAAAAGAAAATCGTCACAATAGGAAAACGATTCCGAGATGGGTGAAGGCTGTCTGAGCCTTGTGGGAAAAACTCTTACGCCTCGTAGAATAGTTAGATTTGGACGCGTAGTTTTTCGTATTATTTGGCAAGGTTTTATTATTAAACTGTGATTCCGATTTTGATTTTGATTTTCAAAACAGACTTCGATTTCGTTAGTAGACTTTTTCGATAATATTTATCGACAAAAATGGTTTTTAATCTAATTAAAAACCATCGTCTAAGCGGCACTCGTGACAAAACTTGGGCGACGACGACCGTATTCGTGCCGCTAATAATTTACTAAGAATATTATTTCAAACGACTAAAACATTGAAAAAAACAATCAGAAAACATATCGTTTAATCGACCAATTTAGTTGCGCGATCGCACGCCGCGAAGAATACTATATATATACAGAGTATAAGATAGTAATGATAATTATACAGTGTTCGTCAATATTAAAACGGAACGGCAACGATTATAATAGCACATATTATGTACAATATATATTATTAATATTGTGAGTACAAGACGCGACGGATGCGCAACAAATTAATAATTATTGCACGTGTGGTATTTATAGGTACGTCGACGCACGCTCGTGACTAAATGCAAAGAGGAGCTACGTATACAATTTTCGCAGAACCCTTCGACAAGTGGACACGTGCCACCGACAGGTTATTAAACCTGCTGGATTGTTTCGATGTTCTGCATGCCGCGATGTTTAAAATTAAAAATCCGAAAAATCGCATTCCTATAGCGTTCGAATCCGAAAAAAAAACTTAAGTTAGTGATGGACACTATAGGATAGATTTCGATAGTTTGAATGAATTATCGAATAGTTTTTTACTTCGTTCTTTTGCTCAGATATTATTAAAATATTTTTGTTTACAATAAAACAATTCGAAGAAACGTTATGTTAGGTTTACACGTGCATGTCTATGTACGCTAGTAAATCATATTAACATTGTATTAGCATTGTAACAGTGCTTACTGCTGTAAGATTAGAATTTTTTCATTTTTCTTTTCACTACTTGTATCACTTTTTGCACGTATAACTCGGCTTTATGGTTTAAATAATACTACCTGCAGTTGGTTATACAAAATCCAAATGGTTTGGTGATACCTAAATAGTACACATAGTAAAACCAATAGATCCTATGTTTCGAATCTACAATGCTGATTATTTTAATCTGAATATTAAAAAACCTTGCGAATTATAATATACGATAAGTATTATTCATGACTTTTTCAATAAAACAATAAAGATCATAAATCGATACTTTTTTTTTTTGTTTTAAAACGTATATTTTGTTTTATACGGGAACAGTTTTTTGTCAGTACCTTTTGAAAGGACCTATTATTACCTAAATAGTATTTTACTTAAAACCGTATGTAATTTTTTTAACTTTTACTAATGAAAGACCATTAGTCGGGGCGTTTCATTTCGAATCTCCCCGTAGTTTTCATTATTAAAAACGTAAATTATTAATTTGTTCAAGGTACAAGTAGTGTACAATGGTTTAACGACGCGTTTTCGAGTACATCATATGTATAGTTTTGTCTGATACGCCCATAAACACTATTTTATATAATATATATTAGAACACAATATTTCTGAGAAATAACCTAATCGATGTTTCATAAATTTGAATACTTTAAGGTTGATACATTTTAATTTCCCCTCCCTCCTTTAAAAATGACATTAGGATTGCTTATACGCAACCCCCTAAAAACTGGCCATGCGACATCTTCGTGTAATATTCAAAATATTAATAACAATTAAATACTGGTAAAACAGAGGAAATCAATTACTAATTGGGTAAAGGCTTTATATTTACTTCAGTCACAATTGCAATGTGTTATTTCTGTTACGTTTGATTTAAATATTAATTTATGTCACTTGAAATAACAAAACGTCATTTGTGTAAGTTTGCTACGCACGGTTAAAACGTCGGAGGAATTGAATAAAATAGGGCATTCCCGAGAATATTTTAATGGAGGGGGGTCGGGGGTGTTTTAAAAAAAAATATGTCAGAGATGTTATACAAAACGTAAGCTATTCAGAATCTTTTGTTAGGTCCATAAGACTATGAATTTCAATGTATAAACAGAAAAGACCAGGATCAAGCACGCGACTATTTTAATGCTAAGCGCCGTGGGCGAGTTTATATTATAGTCGTGAAAATTCTTACATTAAGAACCGCAATCCCTATTATCCTTACGACGACTATCATACAGTATAAAACATTCTGTGAATTCTATCGTACTACATGTTTGTATGCAAATATAAAGCGTAGCGTAAATAATAATTTTTTTAATATAAATACGTGTTTGAAAACTACAGTATATGTTATACAGACGAGTATTTTGCAAATTATCATATATATTATATTATGCATATAATATAAAAAGTGCATCAAAGTATTTTAAATGAGACGGGAGGGGCAAATTACAGTAAATATATCTAAATCTATTTAAATAGAATTAATAGAATAGAATATATTTATTCTTGGGGTTTTTGTTTTGACAAATGTAGCGTATAATATTGTGTATTATATAATATTGTGTATTATATAATATTATTATTTATACTTAGCAGTGCAGATTTTTATTCAAAATGGTTTATCGTTGAATAAAGATATAAAATTAATTGCTCAAGATATCATGCCTCCCAAATTCCTAATAAATATGTACTTACAGTGATATAACCATAAGCAATATCAGGCTTTTATAAAAATATAAAATACACTTATAATATTTGCTTAATAAAATTATTGTCGAGTGTTTATAATATGGGTGGCCAACCGACCAAACGGTCTTTGAACGGGGCCACTTTGAAAATATTTTATAATCATTAGAGCCACAGACATTTTTGTGAAGGAGGGGGGACAATATTCAATATTTTTACCTTATGTAATATACAATTAGATAACAAAAAGTAATTTAAATGAGAAAAGTGCCCCCCCCCCATCGAAAAGGCTTCCGGAATATTATACGCTCATCTCGTTAATATAAACGTAAATTGTTGAAATAGGAAATTGTTTGCACAGAAATAAACATATTTTGTAAAAGAGTGATAAATCTTGCGGTTCATAAAATTATCCGAGGCGGATCGTGGGTTGGCCACCCCTGGTTTAAAATGTACAATAAAATATGCACTTGGTTACTATATACTCGTAAATTATTTGGGATATTTCCTGTGTCGATGGTACATTAGCAAATAGTATAGTAATAAAAACCATCACATATACTAAATGGTTTGCAGGAATCTACGTCGCGTTTAATAAAATATACGATTAGGTATCTGAGGGGTATAAAGAAGACGAAATAAACCATCATATTATATTTAAACAAACGAAAATGGAATTAATACCAAAAACTATATATATTATATTATAATGAGTAATGGCGATTACAAAGAACGGGAAACGAATAATAATATTAATAGGGTTTTTAGATTCTAAGCGTATTGAAGGAATGTATTGGTTTTACTATGATGTTTGTGATTTGTCTACTAAAAGTAATTAATATTAATAAGGTACATACCTATAATATTTTATATTTATTTTAGATTTCGATTGAAACATAATGTATTAGTTTTACTAAAATGTATTTTTTTGTAATTTCTCTACCAAAAATCTTAATCCAATTTAAAATCGACGGAACTTTTTTGTAAATTTTAGATTTAGTTGATACATTTTATGGACACAATTTTTCGTTTCAAAGAACTATAAAACGACATAATCTACGCCAAATATCTGGAAAAACTATTAGATATATTCGTAAAATATTCGATGAATTGTAATTTATACGAATTTCACATCTTATTTCGCTATCTGTATCTAGATAATTTGTCCGTGATCTATGCCGTTTACTTTTCTAATCATTGGACTAGATTCTTTCTAATCAACACAAATAGATTTTCTTTCAATACTAAAAGAAAAAAAAAATAGAGGAGCATTTCGAAAGGTACAACTTTTGAGTCGTTTGAGTCTTCAATATTTTAAAAAGTACATAAAACAATTTCGAATACTACTTTAGGTTCGGCAACGGTCTTTTTCGAAGGATCCTCTCCGCCGTCTGCGACCGACGTTAAGTCAAATCGATCGGACCAAAGAAATGGCAAAAATAAACAGCTTTTTGCTCACCTGTCGTTTTGAATACAGGTTTACATGAATCGGATTATAGATAAATTTTTGGCTCTACTGAATCCAAATATACGCACCTCTAATCGTCAAGCAATTAATTGTATTAAGTCTTCATATCGAAAAATAAAACGAGAAATTATAAATATATAAAAAAAATGAAGTATTATAAAATTAAATCCAACACGAGCTGCTGCTAAGTGAGTGCTAGTTCGTGTTAATCATTGAGATTTTTTGAGCGGTCAAGGCGTTAAATTCTATCTTATCTTAAGAGTTATTCACTTGTTTATTCGGCCTCTATGATCATCTTAGCTCACTACCAATTTTCTAATCCATTTTCTATCTATTACCCTAAATCTTCCAGTTCACTCAAGAATCGTCCACATCTTCCCACCTCAATTCTCAGAATTTTCCTTATGTGGTTCTTATATGTCATTGCCTTAAGAAGCGGATTTTTACTTCTCCTCACATATCTAGTCTATTGCCGCATTCTTTTTCGATGGTCTTTAAAATGCAGAAATCTTGCTCTGATCGTCGAAAAGTGTAACAATAATAATCGGATTAAAAAAAAAAAACCGCACACGTCATAGTAAAACCAATATGCTGATATATTGGCTCAGAATCTAAAATAATTTATTCGTTTACTTATTGCGTAAATTTTGTCGCACAAGTCGGTGTATCTACTCGAAAACAAAATCGTGTTAATTTAATGCAACTTCTATATAGTAATCAAAGTTTATAAACTCGTTAACCAAAGTAATTAGGGCAGAAACATAATATTGAGCACTGCGGATATAGTATAGTCTAGCGAGTAATTTTATGTGTTTTTAAAAATTTTAATTACCAAAGTAATTTAAGTACGTATTATATAGTTTCATACCTACTAGTTAAAAAAAACAGGACATAATTCGAACTATGGGTAGGCTACTGTTGTAAGTAGGAAATTTGGTAGGTACAAAATAATGGACAATTTAGTTTTTACACTCAAAAGTGACTACTAATCATTGTGATCAAAAAACGATTCTGAGTGGAGCTTGGTAAACCAGGAAAGTTACAGTAATAATCATGTTTGGTACTTTGCGAGAAATGAACAAACATAAAATCGATATATTGTCATATGATGATGGTCAGGTATTGTATTTTTAAGAAAACTTGTCGAAAATCTAGAAAAATGGCTCAAATAAAGTATTACCTGGCGGAAGTTCCGTGTGAAAAACTCGGAACATTGCCACTGACCGTGAATATATTCCATAAAAAAAATCACGGTTTAATAAAACTAAGAATTACTTTTTCGTCACACTCAGAATTTAAAATAAGGTTTTTTAAAAAAAAGTTATAACTGTATTGCAATAAAAAAAATAAATATAGACATTTCTGTTTCAATAGTCACGTTCAATAATTTAACTAAAATACCAAAAATAGTTACTTTGTAGTTGTTATTTAATTATGTTATATAGTAATTTAATTAATACGAAAGTATAATTTTGTACACATTTTAGATATTGATATGTAAATGTGAGACCTTGAATACAAATTATTCCTATTATACTCGTATCACTATACTTGTTATATTAAGTATATTTCAAAACGGTTTGCCAATTATATTAAACAATTTGTTTTAAACAGTTTTCCGAGACCCGCATTAATACTAGGTAAATATTTTAAATTCTTGCAGAAAAATCGAAATGTTTTGTGTGTAGAGGTATTTCTGTGTTCAAGGCAGGAACTCGGAAGATTTGATCATGATTAAAATTACCGTAATAGTCAAAAAATGGGGTTCAATTTGAACCTGCAACTAATATAAAAATACAAATTAAGATGTAAAATCGAGTTTCGCTTTTATTTTAAGCTAAGCCTGGCATATTATTGAATTTTTCTTCCTTTATTTAATTTTAACTTGAGTTAAGCTATAATTGATGGATCATGATTTCCTTAAAGTAAATTTTTCTTAAAATATTAAATATATAAATATATATTATATCAAATATGAGTGTTTTCTTTTTTTCTTATTTCGATAACTTTCAAACAAAAATGTTTTTTTTAAAAAATATTTTTAATTCATCATTTAGCCAGGGTTTTTTAAAAATTCGTTGTCGATTTTAATTGCTATAAGTCCAGAACCCTGCACACGATAAAATAATAACTCTGTATAATATCTAATATATCGATGAATTATTGTTCGTTGCAATAAAACCGTCTAGTTTTAGTATACCTTTTTTCATCGATAATAATATTATGCAGTATACTTATACTACGCACTTATAATGTATGCTATAAAATATTACCAATTTTGTTCTTATATTATAATGAGAATACGTATTAATGTATAATAGTAATAAATTACTAACGAAATATAATACGTCAAAAATTATAATAACATGTCTGCAGTTTATTTTGCCTATAGAGTTGTTTAAAATATTATCAGCAAGCCATAATAGGCACTAACCATGTGTGTGTGTGGGTAGTATCAATGACGTGACGTAATATTATAATCAATACTCTACAAAATAATATACAGTATTATATTATACTCGTTGCATAATTTGGTTTCTATATGATGGAGAAATTAACGGTTTATAATATACTGAAAAACAAATACTTTAGGTAATATATAGAAGAAAAGCTTTTTCTTTCGTTTATCGCCATCATCACATTCCCTGTCTCTGTAATATTATAATCCTTTGAAACTTCACAATAGAGCTGTGAAATGAATACACTAAAAACTCTAAAAAAAAAAAATCAACTAATGAAAGTTTACTTAACTCACACTTCCTTCTTCCGAATAATGCACATGTCAATGCAATAATGCGTTTAACATAAAAAATTGAAAATGCCAACTAAAACAAAATAAAAGTCTTAAAACTGAATTCATTATTATTTATTACCTAAATGTAAATTCCAACTTGGTCCTAAGAACAATAATAAATATAATGTTTAAAACAAAATGTATTCATTAAAAATTCACGCCCTTACTCATAACATGCATTATGTTCGTAAATTTTAAATTTGAATAATATAAAACCACATCAAACATATTATTATACACCACTTCCACTTGACATTTTTTATCGTATATCCGTACCAGTTTGACTATATAGGTAAACAAATACGAGTTTTTGACGAGTGAAAAATAATGTCATCATTATAAAGTTATACAGATAAAAATTGAAAATATTAAACATACCCTTTTGATAAATATATAATAATAATAATAAAAATAAAAAAAAATAATATTAATAATAAATAGGACAAGTCAATTGCGTAAGAACCGCTTGGTTGGTGGTGCATATATCCATAGTAGATGATTAATCGCGATCAAAATACAAATTGTATAGTCCCCAGGAATATTTTCTTAACAGAATATTTTAATTTCAATTCCCAATAAAAATAATTGTTAAATTATTTTGTAACGATGACGACGACATGCTTATATAATACACTGTCCTAAAAAATACGTGCAGAAAATTACTTCAAAGCCCGTTCACTAACTTCGCGATCACATGTCGGAACTTAATCGAAAATAACGCACGATGATTAATTATGCAAAATCACGTGAGGTAGACCAAAGAGGAAAAATGTTTTCATTTCTTACGTGAATTTTTTTTATTCCGTTTTTATGGTGGAAGAACTACCCTAAAATATGGTCAACAAAAAATAATTGTAAATTGTAGTATTTGATTTACTTATTTCTATTTAACGTAACCGCGGCACCTATACAATTATTTTTATTCAATCTGAAAACCAAACAATAAAAATTATTAATATTTGTATAAATGGAAAAACTCTAGTAAATTGAAAAATAAATAACATATATATAATAAACGAACAATATTTAATTTGAGGGTACCCGTTTATAATAGTTTTCAGCTCGTAGATAGGTATTACGTATACAAGATATCTGTTTATAAATCGTAAACGTTATTTTCCACTTCGCAATTTGTCGAGTTATAAATGAAAAACAGGAACACTAAAATTTAAAATATAAGGTATGCAATTTAAACCACTGTATATTAGAGCAGCAATACAGTTAAACCGTAAAACACATTTCAGTATAAACTAGCTATTTTTACTGGTGGACAATTAAAAAAATATCCAAAAGTGAGTAACAATTACATTCCAATAGTTTTTCCCATTCCGTCGAATAACTACATATTTGAAAAAATTTTCAATTTATCAAACATCATCAACTATCGAATATGACTATTAGGTCGTGCCCATCACCAATAATGAATAGATGTAATCGAGACAATATTTTATTCGTATACTTGCGTGTAGCCGTCATAAGTCATAATATAATATCGATTTTATAGTTGTTTTTTTTTTTTTTTAAAGGTTTCATCTATGAAGAATGTTATATTGTGATATTGTGTAACTACTACTAACCGGTTAGATACATAGTACATGTAAATATATACAACGTATTCTGCGTTTCGATGACTATGGATTAATAATTAATAAATAGATTAAGAGTATTTTATTATAGCTAATAACGGTTCAAAAACAAACGATGTTTTTCGTTTAATATTAGAATTAGCGTAAACTTACACTCGATAAAAGTTGTTTAATCTAAAACCATCAAAAATAATAATGATTAAAAAAAAAAATTGATGAATTACTTTTATTAGTGTTAATTTTGTTGGCTTTTGCATGATTTTCTGAGAAAATACCTATAGAAAAGAATAAAAAAAAATTGAGATAAGACGCATGCATACTATATCACAGATTCAAATAAAGTACCACTGAACGAAAATTCCGCATTTTAGCGGTATTACATGAAAAAAACGGAAAATTGTCCACCAAAATTGTTTTTCGAGAAAAAAGAACCACATATTTTAATAAAACTATAATAAACATTCTCCAATGTAAATGAGAATCACAAATAATTTCTTAACACGAATTTACGCATGTACTTAATTATATTTCATTGATGAATATATATATTACTAGTATATAATTTCAATTTTCCGCGTTAAATTATATGATTTTTTTTCTCAATTAAAAAAAATTAATTTGCAACGAGAAAAAAATGCACCCACGTAAAATTCACTGGAATATTTATCTCCGGTATTCGAATAGGTTAATGAAATTCTTAAAAGTGAGAATATATTAAATTGAAGCGGAGGATAACTAAGCAGAATTGTACGAATATTAATAAAATAAATGTATTGAAGCCATTTTGTTTTGTAAAAACAATAATAAAAAAAACTAATATTGAGGACGGGAGCGGCCACTGTTGTAGGTGGGTAGTTGGAAAGGTGGGATACATAAAGTTATTTAATGTATACCTGTAACCAACGATAAACCATTGCTAACGAAAAACGATACGTGTTTTGAAAGGTCGTAATATTTACGATTTTTTTCAAAATTTAATTTTGAAACTTATTAAAAAAAAAGAAAACTGTATAAATATAAGTAACTGACTCAAAAATTATACTAATACCAGCAAATGCTAATATAAGTAATCGGTGAAAATGGTAGGTTTCATTGTTTTTCACTAAATTATGTATAATATATTATATATATATATACATATACAGGATGTATACATGCAAAATTTATTCAATTTATATCTGTGCGCAACGATAAATCATTAATAACGAATTAAGATTATAAGCGAAATTTGATTGTTAACCACCCTTTGAAATGCCATGATTTTTACGATTAAAATGTAAAATGCTTATAAATAACTTAAAAAACGATAAAATATTTTAAACATTTCACTATTTTGAGAAAATGCTAACATAAGTATTAGGTGAAAGTTTATGGACAACTGTAATTTAAATGAATGCAATTTATGTTTATCAAAACATATTTAACTGATTTGCTTAGAATCGTTTTTAATTAGCACAGATTTATCATTGTAAACCTCTTTTTATAAATTCAATTACCTTGAGTGTAAGTGGGATGTACTTATTTACATTCATGTTGCGAAATGTGTGTATTATTAAAAGTAGTTTTTGTTTTTAATTTTTATACCGTCACTCAATGTATTTATTTATAAATAGTTAATAACCGCAATATGCTAAAAACAAAAACATTAATAATTTATTGTTTAGAAATATTAAAATTCAACATAATATTTGAATATTTAAATAATACCCATAACATGTATATTACCATCGTTTTTGATGTTTTTCAAATATATTTACTTAACTACACAATTATCAATTTAGATACTGTTAAAATCAACAAGTTTAGTTAAATTCTTTTTTTTAGTTATTTATATCTTTGCGGTCATAGATTTTTCTCCTACATTTCTTATATACCTTGAAAAAATACGCGTATCTTGTAAAATCAGGTAGTAAAGGTAAATCGTAATATTAAAACAAAAACAAAGAGCTGATACTGTTGATAAGTATACAGTTGGAAAGGTAGAATATATAAGGTTATTAATTTATATCTGTACGCAACGACAATTCAATGCTAATGAAAAGCGATTCTAAACAAAATTCGGTTAATTTAAGTATTCTGTGATCATGTTAGATCTTTACGATTTTTGAATCGAATTACAATAAAACATGTATTTTATTCGGTTCTTTAAAATTATTAAGAAAACTACAAGGTTAATGAATCAACGACCCTTTAATTCCAAAACACTATAACTAAACAACATTTTCTTTCAGAAAATATGCAATATTAGAAACAGGGTTTTTAGTAAAAAAATAAAATCAAAAAAAATCTAAAATGAAGAAATTATTACTATCGTAAATTCATTCCGTTTTCCCGTACGTTTTTTCCTATTTATTAAGAAAATTATAAGAAAATCATAAAACGCCCTCTTCAAAGCACCAATGAAACAATATTTTCTACCAGAACCCATAGTTTGAAACTAAAATTTGTTTCCAAAATATTATATTTGCTGTTCAATTAAATTAGTTTTTAAATAATATTTGTATACTTATTTATTTTAGAGTACATGAGTAGGTATACCGTAAAATGTCGATTACTTGCACGTTGAATTTTATCGTGATAAATTCCCATACACTTTTATACATCTAATTGCTAATATATGGTATTATTAGTTGTTACATAAAATCTAAGGGTTAAAAATAAGTCTACGGTTTTGAGAGCGAAATTCGCACTACTTCAAAGTTAAATTATAATGTTTGGTAAATTGTGCCATTTATAAATAACGGAAACAATTAGATAACGAGTTTTTGCCTGTTGTGTTAAATACCAAGACAATCGTTTTTACATTATTACGCGTTAAATTATAGAGTATAAAACAAGTCAATGGACCGAACGAATCCTCTGTTACAACACAGCAAATTAATTACTATATTTTAGCAACGAACCTGCGGTTAACAACCCCCTTTTCGTCTCACCATATAATATTATAGAAACAATAAAAATACTTTAAAAATAAAAATAAAAAACCCTTGATGTTCAGAGGTCAAATTATAATAATATATAAATTGATTCGATAAGTTCGAGTGTTTTAAGTGCAGAGTGGTGTGCTGAGTGCAAGGGAATGGAGTAATCGAGGACTGTAGCAAGTATATAATATTAGGAGTGTGACCGGATGAAGTGAAGAGAAACGACACAAGCGTTATTTGATAAATAAAAAAAAAAGTTCCATAAAGGATAAAATGGAAATTTATTAAAAGCTGTTGTGACTTTGTGATGTCATCAATGATAATGGCTATTAAGGTGAAAATAAGAACATAGATTATGAATAATAAATCATAAGATATTATACATAATTATAATTATAATATATTAGCACTTATTTTTGTGATGTAGGTAGTACCTACATAGGTTTATTTTCAATAATTATGTATACCTTATATAATATGTTAATAATTTTTTTTTTGCGATTTTAAAGTAGTTTTTGTTGTTTATACGATAACTCCGCGTATTAATGATAATATGAGAACTTTTGAAAATATAATATTTTCAGGAGTCATTCGTAGCTTGCAACTGGTATACTATTCCACTCAATTTGTAATATGATGTTATAATATTATGATGCATTGAGCGAGTTTCAATAAATTATCTCAAAGGATCCAGCACGTTATATTACATAATATGTATGCTTATATACTCTATTGATTGGTATTTTTTTTAATAAACTAAAAACCAAATGTACCTAATAATATATTCCCAAGACGTTTATTTAAATGTATATATATATGTAGAATATAAAAATAATTAATATATTCAACGGACGATCATTAATAAATAAATACACTACGGCATAGTGTAAATAAAGATACATTTATTAATAGATTTTATTCGACGAGAAGAATTTCTTTTACATTCCACGATTTATTACAATTATCATACATAGTCAATATAATAACAAACTCGTTATTTCTCCTACGCAAAATCGCTTAAAGTGTAGCTGAGGCCGTGTCGATAAATCACTCTATTAGTGTAATTTTCACGCTCCTTTTCGTATGGGAATCAAATAACATAATATTTTTCAGGGCTGATAAACGCGCATACAGTTTTCAAATATCGTTGTTTTTTAAAATTTGTGTAACTAAATAATATAACCGTATGTCGGGCTGTCGCAAAAAACGATTGTAGTCAATCTATTGTTAAACCGAAGATACAGAAAGATATAGGTACAAAGTAATTCATTAAACATGAAACACTCATTATTTCGCAAAATATCTGTTTACTTTTTCAAAAATTTGGTTTTTAAATACATTGAAAATTACTCGTATGATTATAGTTATTGTATTTTTAATATCAAAAATATAAACTAACGTCCACAATACAAGCTCTCACTTTTCTATGGTGACAAATTTGGCTACTTAATTAAGTCTACAACCTGAGTATTTTTTCCAATACTTTTTCTTTTTATTAATTGAACTTCATTTGTATGGCAATTTTTTTTAGAAAAAAGCTATTACAGTCCGCGGAAATATTCTCCTCTTAAAATATTAAACACAAATAATTGTGCTTGAACTCTAATTTCGACATAAACGCCATAGTATAGGTTTTACGAAACGTAATTTTACTACATTGTCCGTTAGTAGTTAAACTGAGATGTGGGTGTAGCGTCCTCTTAAAATTCGCGTGCGAGTAGCAGATAACGCGGGGAAACGGGAATTTTTTTCGCCGAATAGCCGTTTCATTTAAAAATAATGTTATCACAATAATAATTATAGTAATTATACTTAAGATGATAATAATTGTAATAATATTTTTATATGTGTTACGCCATATAAAATCCCGAGAATATAATATTATGATAATAAATTATTTTAAAAAACATGCATACCTTGTGATGTAGTCCGTGAATGCCAAAATGTAACGTGATAAGTAACGGCGAATTGTCTGGAGGCTGCAGATGAAACAACCAACGGTGGATGGTGTACTCGATAAGAGGCCACAGGAGTAGACCCAATACGGTTGAACATACGACCCACGCCCCTATCGAAAAACTATCTAAAAAAAAAAACAAATTAAAAATTAAAAAAATGTTCTATTATCTCACGTACAGATAATTATATTATAACAATCAACAAAAACTCGTTTATAGCTACAAATTTATTATGTTTAAAAAAACACCATCTCAAATTTTCAATACATACCATAAATACTAAAAAATTAAAAATTGGCGCAGTGTACTATAAGCTTGTATTAAAATATGCCGAACATTTAAATGGAATTAGTAAATCGTACATTGTCTATAGATAGAGAAAATGTATATTTCGTATAAAATATAAAAGTGGATCGCCCGTCCCCTCGAGCTTTGTGGCTTTATTTTTTGAATTTTATTTTTATTTACTTTTAACCAAAGTAAAATTTATGGGTAAAAAAATTATTTTTTGTTTGAGGCAATGTTTTGAAAATAAATCAAGTGTATACACCGCCACCGCAGGGAAATCAGTATATATTAATTACGAACAATAGTTATAAGTTATAAATATTATCTCTATATTTTAATTAACAGTCAATATATTATAATCAATTGTATGTTTGTCGGATAAAAAAAAAAAGATTTTAAAAAGTATCATCATGGAGAAAAAAAATCAAAAACAGTATCGAGCGTGGGTATACAGTTACAAAAAACAGGATCGAATTTCAATTAAAATGAGTAAGCTTCTCGATTTTCAACTTTCCGCGGGATTCTATACAACAATAATAAATCAAATTAAAAATATTTGGTTCTACAAAGTGATCGCATTATAATGTTTGTAGAAATCAATTTAATCACTAGGGCAAAGAATTCGCTAGAGAAAATGAATACATATTTGTTTAAGATTAACAGTTTTTTTTTGTTGATAAAAATGGCATCGGCGAGATTCGTCTAATAATTAACGAATCAACTGTAACTGTTTATATATTTGAACGGCACAAGTTTTTATCAATTTATTTTATAAAATATACCGATAACGAAATTTATAATTCACCAAATTAATCGAATCAATTAAATATTTGAAGTTCAATACGTTATGGAGTGTATAGGTCAAATATTCGATCGCGTGAACCGAGATCGGGCAATAATCGTAAAAATCGACATAATAATTGTTATTTTTAGATTCTCAGCGAATCTAATCAGGTGCGCAGTCATTTTTTAATTTTCCTTGTAGTTTTCGCAATAAATGGGAAAAACTGATAGTTTTTTTTTTTTTTTTGTATAATTTGTGTTGGTTTCCCAATTACCACGACAACGAGGGGGAAAAAATGCGATTAATAATACTTAGCTCTGAATCGTTTTTCGTTATCAATGGTTTACCGTTGCGTACAGATAAAAATTAAATTACTTTATATATCCTCCTATATCTTCTTATATATAAAATTATCGTGTCATAATGTTCGTTCCCATACTCCTCCGAGACGGCTTGATCGATTCTCATGAAATTTTATATGCATATTCAGTAGGTCTGAGAATCGGTTACTATCTAAGTTTGTATGCTCTGCGATAAGTGGTTCCGGAGTTATGGCCTCTTAAGTCAAAGTATACTAGCACGCACGATATTCAACAATTATTATTTTGCCATGGAGAGATAATATACACTCTATGTGGTTATTTTTTTATTATTGGTTTCCGTGGCACCCGCGTGCCAATAACAATTGAGAACGGCTGGGCCGATTTGGCTAATTTTGCTAACCTAACCTAACCTATGTACGTGTGTGATGTCTCTTATGCCTTCCTAAACCGTTCATCCGATCGCCACGAAACTGAAAAATGTATCAGATATTTTTCATTGCTTAGCAACCGTATACCTAATTTATATAAGTTTGAAAATAAAAATAAATAAAATAAATTTAAGGGCAACAACGGTTAACTGCAGTAATAGTGACGGATATTGAAACAAGAAATCTAGGGGGGGAAATCGTTTTTATTACACATTTATTTGGCACGGGCAACGCCGGGCGGAACAGCTAGTATATCTATATATTAATCTTTTTTTGAATTAGTTTTAAAAAGATACAACTTTTTTACCAGCAATTTTGCTTTGATTTACGATGTTATCACTTTTTCTAAAAGGAAATCTGACTGGGGAGGTACTATGAGGAGGTCATTTTTCGATTTTCCCAAGAGTTTTCCCAGCAAATGTGAAAAACCGGGGAAAACGTAGACAAATTAAACAAATATTATTAAAATTATATTATTATTATTATAATATTATTAAGAAAATATATAATGTCTATTAATCTATTTAATTATTTTAATATGACATATATATTGTTGACAAAGCATCACTATCAACTGAACTCCGCTCAGAATCGTTTTTAGTAAACAATGGTTTATCGTTGCTTATAAATACAAATTTATTTCCCCTCTATATCGTGCCTTCTCAACTTTTTACCAACAACAGTGGCTACACTCATCATGCGAAATTATGTCCATCTTTTTTTTTGTTATGTAAATCGTACAATTATTTATAATAAATTAATCAAAAACGAATAAAACCGACGGTGTAGGGCAAATCGCATTGAACTTAAAAAAATAATTTATAAACTGATATGTACAAATATAAGATTTCTCGTGGGAGAAGGAAAAGGGGTAAATACGGCAACGCGTCGTGACATTAGGGGCGGTATACAATATTATAACTAATTTAATATTGTAATTTATTTTTTACGACGAAAACAACATTTTCCAAGTCATTAAATAGATATCGTGGCGTATATATATATAAGCGCACTGCGAAAATGGGAAGACCGGAGGACGGGTGGAAAAAAAATCAAATTTAATGTGCGACTCTAGAAATCGTCGTTATCAATCGTTAGGAAAAAAAAATCCGAAACCAATAAAACACAATATATAACGGCCACGCCGATAAATAACAGTAGCAGCACTTTGTAACGACGCGCGAGCGCGTAAATCGATGACAGCGACGGCTGTATACAGAGAGAATGGGACGTGCGTATACAGGGCGATCACTCCTCCGTACATAATATAAGACACTCGTTATGTTATGAGAAACTTTTTCTAACATGGTTTTGTCTGTTATTTTAACGTAAGAAACAATATAAGCGGCTCTAATAAATGTATCGTTACTCTCGTTTTTTGTTAGCTCTGTATTCGGGGCGTGATATCATCACGCTAGCAGCTCCCTTTTGTTGCGAATTCATTATTAAAAATTAAGTAAATAAACGAAGTTTAAGTTTATCAAGATGTTGACTTTGTCGTTTTGTAGGCATACGGGGCGAGTGTAGCAGTGCAGCATCGTTTGCGCGATGGCGCGACGTCAGAATAGATGGCGTGATGTAATACTCTGCGAAATTGCTGCGGGTTTCTTAGATTTTTCGAAAATCAAAACAAAATCCGAAAAAAATGTAATACTTCTTTTGAGCGTCTTACAATAATAAATCGATCGGTATTGATCCATATATTACGATCGCCCTGTATACCATTCGGACCGAGTGCCGATCGAGTCGCGCGCGCCACCAGAACGCTGAAGCACAAAACACGAACGACGGCACACGGCGGCGAAGGCGGTCGCGCGACCGCGGACGGGTCGCGTTCGCGTCGTTCGGCGTGCGAAAATTCAACAGGGAGTCGCGTCGTCCGCCCGCCCGAAATGGCGGGCGGTTAGTGGCGGCGGGACGGGACGGGACGGGACGCGTATACCGCACGGCGGCGGCGGCGGTAGGTCGAATAACATTATTATTATAATATATAGGTCTGTGGAACGGCGGCGGCGTCAGGACGACGCGCGTGTATGTGTATGTGCATAGTATTTACGCGCACACACGCTATAATATCGTCGTCGAATATATAATAATAATATAATGACGGACGACGGCGGCGGCGTCTGCCCGTTCGTGTGGCCGCGGTATTTGCACCACTATGACCGCCGCCGTCGCCGCCGCCGCCGCCAAGATCGATACTACGCTGCCACCCCGCCGTTCGTAGCGATATTACAACTCTCCGGTCGTGTGCACGAGTGCGTGCGTAGGGCACGGGCGCGCCGACGGAATCGCGCGCGCTTATACTATAACCGGCGACTTGGCGTCTGCCGCGCGAGCCGTCAGACCGGCGACAGGCGCCACGTCGAGACGCCGCCCAGAAAAATATTACTATATTCCCGTGGCGGCAGCGCATTATAATAGTATTATATTATTGTTATTATTATTATCATTGTACTACCGTCGTATACAATAATGGCGTATAACCACAGACGTATACACATCTAGACGGAACATTCGGCATGAAAACGCGTTCCGGCGGGCGGAGAGTTTCGTTTCGAAGGATAGAAACACGTGTAGATAATTAAACGCAGCGTTTTAAATGGCCGCCCTCGGAGTTCAAATTTGCTCTCTCCCACACATGAGGTTTTATATCAGCACATCTCTGTTGATCCGTTCGGTCCTCGGGCTGAATATTCCGGGGATAACGAGCTTAAAACGCGCGACTTTTCGTATTGACGCCGGGCGCGCGGTTCTTTTTAGCAGTTTCCGAGAGTCCGCCGAGGTCTTACCGGGATACGGGCGTAACGTGCGGATACCAGTGTATCGTGGCCACCGCCGCGCCGAGACGAACAAGAGTTCCGCGCCGAACCTGTTGAGCCGCGAATATTTTGAACAAGTTCTCGCGGGACTGGCCCTCCCGTCCGACAAGTGCTTTTTAATAGTTAAACGGAGGCAGCGGCGAGGTCAGTTACATAGCTGAACAGCCATCGCAGAGCAGCGTTGGTTCCGCACGACAACAACCGTTTATATTTCGCTAGATTATTAACGCCATAAAATATACTAAAATGCGTGAATGCATCTATTTTTCGTGCAGAGTATGCTGACAATATCGATTTTCCTCGATTGCAATTATATACGGGATGGCTAACGGTTCGTGCCGCCCAGTGCAGTATTCAGAATTTTATTGCGCGGAAGGAGGAAGGGCGATATAAATTGGCAAACATTTTATTAAATCGATTTGACCCGTCTACACCACCGTCCCCGAAAATTCTGCAAACAATTAAACACGGTCCGAATATTATTAAGGACGACGCGTGGTATAGTAATGATAATGATATTATCGTATTACAGTGAAACCTGTATACAACGGACAGTTACGGGACCATAAAAAAATGTCCGTTATAGACAGGTACAAGAGGTGGCGTTGTAAAGAAAAAATTAAAACAAACAGTAACACAATAATAACGAAGCGAAACGGAATAAACACTGAATTGTCTCTACGTTTTAAACGTGTTTTTGGTGGTTATTTTGGTTCTCGAAATTAACTTTATTTATTTATTTTTATTTTATCCTTATTATCAAACGTGTAATCTGTTATATTCGGTATTCGAAATAGACCGGCGACGCTGTTGCGCGGTATGTATGTACCTACACGGTACAAGGTTGCAATATAGAATCAAGATAGTTGTCCGTTATTGAGGTATTGGCAACAAATATTACTGTCTGTATTCGTAATAGAAAGAGCCCGTTATAGACAGGTCAAAATACATTGGAATGCCTATCCGGGACATTATTATTTTGCCCGTTAAAAGAGGTGTCTGTTATATACTCCAGGTGTCCGTTAAGACAAGTTTCACTGTATCATATTAATATCCCTTGAATACAAATATCATTTGGAAAAAGCCAGATACTTCGCATCATGGTAGACAAAGTGGGAAGTTATTAAGAGCTTATTTAGTTGGGTATTGTATACTGAAATTAACGATAAATTGTTGCAATCCAAAATCAATTCTGAGGGGAGCTTGGTTAAATGGTAAGGTTATAGTGTGTATTAGTCGTTTTTTCCCTTGTAGTCGCTGTGGTAACACAGAAATCAACATAAATGCAATCAAAGTATCGTCATTGGCACTATTAATGTTTTTAATTTTTCAAAAAAAATTGCTATAAATGTACAGGAAAACAATATTTAAATAAAATACGATCGGGCGAAAAAACCTTAATCGTTTAATGTATACAATGTGAACAATTTGAAGCGTCTTTATTAACCGAAAGAGCGTTTTCAGAGAAAAAAAGAACTTAGGGGTTAACCATTGAGAATTTCATAAACATTTTTAAATAAAGTACCACTGACTGCAGTGGCGCAACTACCAAGGGGGGGGTGTCGATCTCTGGGACCCACAAACTGCAGGGGCCCCAGTCCAAATAATAATAATCTATTTCCGTATTTGATAACTTTTATCAAAATCGTATTTTTAATGTACGATTCATATTTCACAAAATATGGACAACAAAGAACTAATACATTAGTAACAATAAAATATAATATAATGGGAAATGTGAAAATATAAAAAATACAAGTATATTATTGTATATTATCTAGTATTTGCGATCGGTATGTTAGCATTGATGTGTTATCGAAAAATCGTAATATTATTCTATAAATATGAAGTAGCCTATAGTCGTATATATGTACAGTATACTACTGTAATGTGTAGATTTTAGATGGTGTTGTGTGGCAGTGGCCATAGCGATAGCAATGCATGAATTCGTATCGGTTAAAAATAAAATGGGAAAGTACGGTGATAATTAATAATGCCAACATAAAACTGATAGCATAACTAGTCAATGGCTTCAGCGCTACACTGTCACGTCATTTATTTATTCTGTGGTCTATTCGTCACGATTTATGGGTTACTGTTTTACCGAAATTGTTTTATTTGTTGAAAGTGTGTTTTTGTTAAACTATCTTCGATTAGTATCTACAATTAGTACACGAGTCAATACTTTTCAAAATAAAATGTCTGATAATATGAGAGGCTTCAATGGACTTTTTTTATTTATATAATGATGGCATATCTGCAGATTTCACTCGACAATTATTGAAACATCAGAAATGTTATTTTCAAAATTGAAATTAATCAAAAAGTATTTAAGGAATGGTCAGGATCGCCTTTCCAATATTGCAATTTTAAATATAGAAAGATATGTAGCTAATAAACTAGATTTGGAAAAAAATATTTCTACATTTGCAAATTTCAAAACCGAAAAAAAAACTTTCTTAAGTGATAATTTATAAATGTGTAATTATTTAAATGTGTACACATACATAAAATGTATAAGTATAAAAATAACTAAATTACTGTTGTATTCTTATAAGTATTAATATATTTTTATAAATATATTATGTTTGCATGAGTTACAAAAATATATATAGAATTGAAAATGTATGTCATGTCTATCATTATTGGGCTCCTTCATTAAAAGTAACACTGGGGCCCTAGTTGAGCCACTGTCACTGAGCGGAAAATTCGCATCATTAAGGTACCGCGTTAAAAAGTCTACACAATTTTTATCGGCGAAAATATATGTATCTTGTTGTAAAAAAAGAGCTTCTTCTCTGAATTCCGAATTTAAAAATGTACGCATACTACTAAACAAATCGAATATTCTGTTCTTCGAAACTGTTAAATTAATCAGACCTCGTCTGATGTGTAATTCGAATTTTTTTCGATAACAGTTCAACGATAGTTAATAGTGTTTTTTTTTTTGTGATTGCATTAGAGTGTAAACTTTTTGTCTATCACCAGCCGTCACGCGTCACCATTGCAGTAGATAAAGCGAATTCCATGCGACGGTTATATTGTAATCTTTTCTACACAAGTACAGAAAAACGACAAGGTCGATTTTGACGGTGTAGATTGTATTTGATAAGTATGTTTTGTGATATAAAATAATAGACTGGTATAATTTTCTTATTCTTATTTACTATTCGCGTATTTTGTGTTTATTGGTGTGTATAAATATATTTTATTATCTGTTTATTTGTTAACAAGAAAGTTGTTTTTGCACTAAATTTACTATCTTTATCTTTATCATCCAGCTATGATGAAATAATAATGATAATAATAACTGCACTTTTCTTTAAAAAGATCAAAGGGATCTATACTAAACCCACTTCCTCATATGATGACATCAGAATACCGACATTTTTGACCGGAACCGACAAAATAGAATATCGGGAAAAAAATGTTGTAACACAACATGAACATTCATAATAAAACATGCAATTATTTTGTTCATCATAAATTATTATTCTATTATTGTCCCACATCATTATCAGCTCACCATCATCTGTTATGGAATGGAACCATTTTTATCGTTTTATCATTCCGATTTATTTCTACATAACAAGTACAGTACCTATACTTTTTTTTTTATCGGATTTTGTTTGTATTGTTTAGGATTTTTGTATAATTACAGTGTAATATTGCGCAATATTCATTAAATAAATTTAAATCTGGTGAAATCCCTTATGCTATTTTAATATCTGTAAATGGGGACTAAAACTTTTCCTAAAAACAACAAAAACCTAATCAGTTACACCAACTTATAGAATCCTGTAATCGATTTCTATGACCAATATTTCTAGGGTTTTCATCGATTTAAGCTTTAGGTTAACAATAGGACACTAACTTTCTTGATGCAATATTTGTCCTCTGCGGTTTTGGGAAAAGTGACTTTTTCAACGGATTATTATTATCCAGTTTAATCGGAATATATTATTTTGTTTTAAATCCACCGCAACCCTGCGCTAATTTAAAATCAATATATTCAAAAAGTATGCAAATAACAATAATATTTCCGTTCAAATTTAAAAACCAGTATCGATAAAATTAACTTAATAAACTATATGAATAATGAATTTATAATAAGTAGGGACATAACTTGTATGCATTTACATATTTTTATTGGTTGGTCAAAAAAATAGCTAGTTTATGCCAAAATTTGTTTCATAACCTAACGATGCTGTATACGCAATTTTATTTTGTCTATTTTTGCATATTATGACATGTTTGCACTTTTAAGGCATTTTTTAGTATTTAGTATAGTTTTGTAGCATATTTAGGATCTTAAAGACTCCGGGAATCACAAAATAAAATATGTTTAAAAGCGCCAAATCGTATTGATTTGATTAAAACTGAGGCTTCAGGTATTCCATTGCCTTCAATGACTATAGTAACAAGACGGATACATGGATTTCTGATTCAATGTATTATGGCGAATATATACAAGCTAATCGAAATGTAATATAGAAATTGAACCCCGAAGACGCCGTTTCAATAGACAACGTTCAAAAATTAATTTCTAAAGATCAAGTTGAAGCAAATTTAACTTTTATTCATTCAAACTATGGATATTTTTACCGAATACCATAACATCTTTAGAAAACCAAAATGTTTTACTGGCAGACTCAATTAAACTAATAGAAACTGCGCAAAGTAAAATAAGTAGAACGTTCTTTTTCACGATACAAAAATTTGTTAACGGACAATTGACGGTCAAAGCTTTTTAAAAACTTACACAAATCATTAATTGTTCAATGCAAAAACATCGGATAGGAATTCAAATATTTATCATTTGATAAATGCTTTAGTTTAACTTATTATTTATTGACCATTATTTTATTAATAACATTAAACATTTTTGTTTGATTTTCAGATGAAGAAATTACCACACATTATTGTAAATCATTGACAATAATTGTATTATAATACAATTATAGTATAATGTATAAAAAAATAAATAATTTAATTAAAAATAGAATATTACTTTTTTTTTTTTTTTTTTTAAACATATTTTGGTAATTTTTAGAATATAACTGCATACATATTTTATACATTTTTAAGGCATATAATTGCTGGCCCTAATAATAAGCTACCCGCCGCCGCCAATGGTCAAAGGAAACAGTTTTGGAATAACTCGCAATCACATTCAAAAAGTAATAATATATATTTTATAAATTATTAATTAATATTATAATTCAGACAATTAAACGAAAAATCATTGTAAAATTTTGACGGTACAATTATTATCAACATAATGATATATTTTTATTATTTTTTAAAAGAGCCGATACTGCTGACGGATGTGCCACTATTGTAGGAGGGAAATTGGAACGATGGATTCTGAGTGAAGTTTAGTAATATATGATTTAAAATGCCGTAATTTTTATAATTTTAGTAAAAGTTTATTATTAAAATGTCCATATTAAACTCGACTACATATTACGCTCAATTTGTTGTGCCAAGAAGTATAATTTATAATGTATATCGTGTAAAATTCCAGCCAAACAATTGTATCCACATAAAACCAAATAAAACCTAGAAAAACTCGAAAACGTCAAATGCATTAAAATAGCCTCTAAATCGCTAAAATGTTTTTTAACTATACATAGTTAGAGATAGGAAATTAAGATTATTACTTATAGGTAAAAAAAAATGTCTCATTTTTTTTTCTCGTGGTTCTAAGTGCTGCTAATAGGAACATACTACAAAGTATATTACGCAATAAATAACCCGCAAGCCTTCCTCTTAAATTAGTAAAAATTATACGTATAATACGTGCTATACTACTGAAAATGAAAAATGTATGAAAGGTATAGTAGGATATAAGTACACCTATGTGATTTCTAAGTGATTACTAAATAATTTTGATAAATCGTTACATTAAAAAGATTAAAAGAAAAAATGATTCTGAGTAGAATTAAGGATTTAAAATTTAACGCTTATTATTATATTACGTCTCAGTAACTGATTCAAAAATTATTCTCAAGGGGGAGGAGATAATAAGTAGTGTCTACTAATATTTTTTGTAACCATTAGTTTGAGAATGATCAACTTAGTTGTTTTTCATTGTATTTGTAAGTACTATTTCATACAATTATTATTTTATTTTAGATTCCGAGCGTAGCATTGGTTTTACAATGCTGTTTATTTTTTTTTTCTTAGTTCTAGTCTATGGACAAGTTTATTCCTTGTAAACTTGCACAAAAGCATAGACCCTTTTCTAATAGATTTAGTTGTCTAGTTCGTACTTTAAACAGATCATTTTTTGATTTTCGACGCAATTTGTTTAAATAAAAGCACTTAAGTGGGAAAAAACTTACAATTTCACGATTTCATTATTTTATAAAAACACAGACCACGTTTTCTACCAGAAAACATGATTTAATCGAAAAATCACAAGGCACCTTTTTTGTTGCCTTTTTAATTTACTTTCATCGGCGATACTCTTAAGCCACCTTTGAGCTTTTAAAAATTTTAATTTTTGGGAGTTTTTTGCTGTAATTCGGATATAAATACACGTAGGCACTTGAAACTTGGTATTAATACTTAGATTGGACTTACCTAAACGTGATGAAATTTCAAAAATCATCGGACGACTTTTATTTTTTAATAAGCTTTTTGAAATCAAATTTAAACGAAAATCGCAAAAATTATGTATAGTAATACTGAACTGCACTCGAAATCGTCTTTCGTCAGCAATGGTTTATCGTTGCTTACAGATATAAATGAAATAATCTTATGTATCCTACCTTCCTTACTTCTCACCTACAACAGTGGCCACACCCGTTCCCAGTATCAGCTCTTTTTTTATTATAATATACTCAATTTGGTAGGTAAGAAGGAGGAGAGAAGTAATTACCCCATTATCCCTAGAATCCACAACTGGGAGTCTGGGACGTCTTGTCATTTATGTTTTCTTAGTATTTCGATATTTTCTAAAAAGATTTGTTGAAAGAATTTGTTAAGATTAAAATGTGAGAAACAAATAAAATAATATACATATGTATATCTGAGATACGTCATATATTTATTTTGTATTTTAACAATAATACGATTCCTCTTCTTTTTTTTTTAAGTCAAATTATCCGTCTCTTTTAGTATAAATCTTCGGAGTCTAGGGGAACGCTTTAGTTATCAATGAAGTATTTTTAATGACATTTTAAAAACTCGAATTAGTTCTATTCGAAATAAATACTCTAATACCTATTAAATTATACATAATCAGACTTTCTTTAACTTAAATATCCAAGTAGAATTATAATATATATATATATATATATATATATATATATATAAAATTTTGTGGTGATTACGTATATTTTTAAACCTTATTGGCATAAAATTATTGTAAAAAAATGTGTGAAAAAACCATTTTGAAAGTATTGCCTCCGTGATAGGTTTACTAAAAGTTTGGTTGGATTTAGTTAGTTCTTGGGGAAGCCCCTCAATTTTTGGTAAATATAGTCCCCCTTCGAAATTATCCTATTTCAACTGCGGATTTCCATCGGACTAAGAGTTATACAATAAAAATATAATCATATATTACATTATCTGCATTCTATATTTGAATTTTAAATTACCTACCTATAGCCTGCAGGTACCGTGAATTTTTTTGAAACGCAACGTCCGTAGCGTTGAATGTGAAATCGTAAAATAAAATATTTTAAATTTTTTCTTTTTTTTTTACAAGTTTATTTAACGTTATATTTTTTATCGACGATGATAAGAATGATATGATAATGAATATATTATTATTTTAAGTTTATTATTATTTTATATAATAGGTACGCAAACAACTGTCGAGAGCTTCGAAATATATTAAAAATGCATAGGTATCGTCTATATAATAAATTAATTTACAAGGATTGGCTATAGTATTCTACAATATTTTGCGATACTTAGAATAACCTACACAATTTACGATTTTAAACTAATACATTTTGTAAATTTTCCTACTTTTTTTCCAGTTTACCGTTATTTTCAATATGAAATTCCCTGGAAAAATCAAAAAGTGACCTCCTTAAAGTACCACACCAGTTAAATTTCCTTTCAGAAAATTTGCTACACTTGAAAATCGGAGCAAAACTTCTGATTAAAAAATCGAACTGAGGAGGTACTTTAGAGAGGTAATTTTTTGGACTTTTCCAGTTTTCTCAATAAATTGGTAAAAACATAAAAAAAAATAGGTACAATAATAAACAAATATTATTTAAGAAAATGTTTAATGTATATGTAATTATTTAACCAAAATGTATTATATATATTGTTAACAAAGCTACACTATCAACCAAACTCTGCTCAAAATCGTTTTTTGTTAGCAATGGTTAAATCATCACTTACAGATATACATTAAATTTCTGTCTATATCCTACTTTCCCAAATTCCCACCTACAACAGTGGCTGCACCCGTCCTAATTATTCTAAGACAGTTTTTTATTTTTATTTCTTTTTATTGACCATATAAAATCGTGTAGGTCGTTTTACGCAGCGCGTGGAGCAGTATTCTATAATGCACTGTATATAGTGTTTGACGTCATGACCTAAAAATTGTCGAGTCTCGCCAACATTTGCCTGTTCAGTTGACTTAACATTTTGGCACTCTTAACGCACACACAAGAGTATTATATAGTATAATATAGTACAGAAGTTTTTTTACTCGAGTTATTACTTATTTGAAAAAATATAATATTTAAAACAAAAAAGAACGCATACATAATGTATTATTACAACACAATATATGAAATTAAAATAATGATTTTATTATATCAGTCATGACTTTTCTAAGGACTCCTAATACTTTTCCCGAAGATAACCAAAACCCGATTGATTATACCAAACCTTCCCGATGGGGTTTTTCCATTGATCTCTTTATGGTTATTCATCGATTAAGGTTATTTAGGCTTACAATATTAGGAAACATATTTCATTGTAGATTGGTAGATTAGATTTTTGTTTTAGGCTGGCAAGATTTAATTTTTTTTTTGTAATAAGTATAAACTTTTTCGATATTGTTTTTTTAGTAGCCTTTTAGGTAGCTCTGAAAAATGATAGATTTCTCTTTTTTTTTGCCACTCTCACTTTAAGGGGTGAAATTACTATTTATAATTTGGAAATTACAACATTTATTGGAAATTCCGTAAGTAGATGGAACAATAGTTTAAATACATTTTGGTGTTGAATATTTTGATTTGTAGAACGCCAAATTCAATCACTATTTAAAAGCGTTAAAAATTAACGTCCTGCACTACTGTATATACGTTTTTGTAAATTTAAGAACTACCTTGGTAACACAGAGAAAAACAACTATTATTATAAGTTTTCTTACTTTAACTTTTAAGAGGAAAAGCTGTATGCATGTATTATGTATTATGTATTATGTATGTTTGTATGTATGTATCTATGTATTTATGTATGTATGCATGTATGTATGATTGTATGGCGTGGCATGTATGTATGTTTGTAAGAGGTAATCTCTTGGACTGCTGATCTGATTCTAAAAATTATTTCACTGGTAGAATTGGTAAAAAGCTATACATTAATTCTGGGTAACATATACTATGACCACGAATTCAAACCCTAATTGGGGCTAACACGGGGTTTTCGGTACAAAAATCAAATATTTTATGTTGATTTATGTGTTACCTTGGTTACACAGAGAAAAACAACTATTATTATTTAATTTGGTTGTTATAAAGGAATAATGTGACAGGAAAACTTTATACATATTACATAGTTACATAAATGAAGAGTTTCAATAATTGAATTTGATTGTCATATAATAATGGTAAGGGCATTTATTTTGTCACGGGCAAGGCCGTAAAGCGGCAAGCAGGATAGTTAGTAGATAATAAAATTACGGTAATAATTCAATCAAGTTCAGTATTTACAAACTTACCTAATAATGTTTGATCTACAATACTCCTTAGTCTCTGGTAACCAATAAATATCAGGTACAACATTACGGGTATCCAAATCGATGGCACCATATACCAGGAAGTGATGGTGAGCGATTCGATAAAGTCAGAACCAAATAATCTCAGCTTTCGATCGACAGGCGCCAAAACCCATTCTTTATATTTTGGGCCTAAGGATCCGACTTGCCAGAACATCGGTCGATTCCAATCGACGAGGCTCTAAAAAAAAATCAAATAATATTAATATATATATATATGTATATAAAATGCTGGTAACAGTTGAATTAATATACCTAATTAAAAGAATCGAATAGATTAATTTTAAATTTTAAAATGTATAGGATGTAATTATCAGAAAACGGAGGTAATAGATTATGACATAATTTAGGTATTTATTAATTATACAACAAAATTGCAGTTTATTTTGAATTAGTTTTTTTTTTAAGTAGGCGATCTAGTTTTAAAATTAGTAAATACTATAGTATATAAGTATTAAGTAGGTATAATATTTTTAAATTTCTTCAATGTATAAACTTAGGGTATTTTTTTTTCAAAGTATCGTTATATTAATATATAATAAAATGAAAATAACGTATGAACAAAATTTTAAAAAAAATATCATTATGGATTAATGTGACTATTTTTTTTCTTTATAGAATCATTTCTAAAACTCTCAAAACGATAAAATATTTCACTTCTTCTTAGAATGGCTTGTTGTTTATGACAAAAAATACAACATTATAGAACTCATATAGTCAATAAAACTCTAAAACGTACTTTAGCACAGTTAAACCTAAGAGTAATTCGCGAAGGGAATATTTTATATGCCAGATTCCCAAAAAAAGTGCCTCAAGGATTTTTTTTTTTTTTTTTACTGAAATTGTACTATTTCAGTAATACCGATTTTTCAGAGTTTTACCTGGCCAATACATAAAAAAAAAATAGCTGATACTGCTGATGGATGTTCTATAATTTTAGATGGTAAGTTAGGAAGGTAGGATACATAAAGATGTATAATTTATATTTATACGCAACAATAAATCATTGCTAAAATGCTAGTAAAATATACGCTTCTTGATACGATTTTATGAAAATTTAAAATAGTATCGTACACTTTCCCGGTTTCCTATATTGTATTCCCAATTATAAGGAAAATTCCAAGAAATCAGTGAACTTTCCAATACACAAACAAGATTCAATTTGCTTTCAAAAATATGATACAATTGAAAATCATATCAATATTTCTGGGACAAGTCATTCAGTCATTAAAGCCAATACAGTCTTTGTTACACTCAGAATTTAACTAAATGGCATATTGTTATTATACGATATTAATAAACTAAATTTTTCTCTGCATATTCTGTGAACTTATGCGAATGGATTATCGACAACTTAACATTTTTTTACTTGATTAAAAAAAAATATTAAACTTCCATACACATCAGACTACCGTGATAGTTTTCTATTGGTGTCTCTACTATGAATTTTGTGTATATAATTTAAACATGTGATATATTCGGTGATTAGTTAGTATTACAGAAATAATTTATGTATACATTTAGGAAAAATTCGAACATTTGCTGACAGTTTCGTAATTTCGATGACAATAATAATAATAATTATTGTCATAAAATACATTTTAGTATATTTCACAATGCAGCAGTAAATAAAGGTCGCAGGATTTGGACAAAGCTTTTTATATATTATTTTATTTTAACCTTCGTTTAAAATAATAATACGCAGCTCGATCACTACAAAAGATTTACAGATTACATAACACAATGCACGTATAAAATAATATTAACAAAACGAGAGTAAAATTCATTATTTAGTGCACTGAAACAAGAATAGAATAAATATGTATACATAATACACACACACACACACACACACACACACACACACACACACACACACACACACACAGATATATATATCGAAATGAGCGATAAAGGGTACTCGAGATACTGAGGAAATTAATAAACAAATGTGCAAGTAGCGCATATTTTTTTAATAGAGATCCAGGGGTCCTCCCAAAGCCAAAAAATAAAAATGTCAAATCTGATAAATGTTGCTGCAGCATAGTTAAGTAATAAATTTTGAAATCATGTATATTTATGTCGTTGTGCTATATTCGGTTTCCGAGCTGCGACTACATAATATTAAGTGCGATAAAAACAAGGATCCTTTTCCTTTGTACCAAGGGACCTATTATAATAAAGATTCTATCACACAGAATAATTGATTATTGATGGATTATAGTTAGTTGTAACTAACTATAACAATAGTTTTACAGTTGGGCGATTAAACAATCAGAATTTACACACATATTTAATATTGAACCCTCTTCAAAAAATACCCCAGAAAAAGTCGAAAATATGCCACTGAAATGTGTCATTTAATTTCAGTAGCAATAAGGTCATTGTTTTCAGCACCAGATTACAACTATATTCAAATGTTGAAAAAACGATCGGTGGCGATATCGGAACACCGTGGTGTTCGGCATCCAGAGCAATCAACATCATAACATTCATATCTCAAATAGTATGACATTTTTTCAATATTCGTGTTTAAGAAATTTAAGAAACATGAAGATCTAAAATTTTATACTACCGCTCTTTATTTTCACACTTATTTTTGGCGTGTCGAAACGATTTGCCGATTACTCGATTCGCATTAGTAAAACATTGGTCACATCATCTCGATTAATATAATAGTATTTCAAATAATATGTAAAAATCACGAAAATAGTTCAAATCAACTATCAATATTTAAACTTTATAGTTTATAGTAATTAATCAACATGGAATATTATTTCGTCTTAATAGGTATTCCATTATACAAATCGTCCTATTCTTAGATAAAAGGGATGTTTTATGTCATTCAAATTAGTTGTAAATGTTATACCTAACGTTCTATTGCAAATGATAATCGTTTTACTAATTTTAGATTCAGAGTGTAGCTAATGATTGTACTATAATGTATATTTTGTATTTGTTTTTTGTCTGTAAACAAGTTTTCGAAAACTTGTTCCGATATACACAATTATAGTAGGTAACTTTTCTAAAAGGAAATTTGCTTTAGTTAGTATATTAGAGAGGTCATTTTTTTGATTTTCTAAGAGGTTTTCAAAATAATTCGGAAAAACCCGAAAGAAAATTATAGGTAAAACGGAAAATATTTACGGCGCGGGGCTGCGTTACCGATTTTATTGCATTTATTTTGAAAACTATGTTTTCTACCAGAAATCTTGCTCCAATTGAAAAATGACAAGAGATCGAATATATAATGTAAATAAATATATGAATAAAAATGTATATACAATAATAAAAAAAAAAAATAAATGAATGAATACGTCGCCTGGAGGATTATGATAAGTGTATCATACAACTGGTTCCGAATTCAAAATTCATCATCAGGTATGTCACAGTGAAAATGTAAAACACGATTGAATATAAAAAATAACCAAATAATTTATATTTCTTAACATATCTATGTCAATAATAACTAATTTTAAATGATCTCTCCTATTAAAAATAATTATTTCTGTATTCTATGTAAAACGACTGATTTGTATAATTTTTTTTCTTTGTATTCCTTCATTTAATTTCTTATATTCATTCACGTTTTATATTTTGACTGTGATATACTTGATGATTAATTTTTAATTCGAAATCGGTCGTATAATACACTTATCATAATCCTCCAGGCGACGCATTGATTCATTTATTTTTTTTATTATTATATATACATTTTTATTTAAATATTTATTTGCTATATTTATTTTATTTATTTCCCAGTATTAACCATTTTAATAATTTTATTTTTACTTTATTATTTTATTAGATCGATTATTTCTTTTAATATAATGCCACTTACAAAGTATCGGAAGTATTTTTCATAATAATTGCAAAAAACCAAAAAAAGGACGAAAAATACGATCTTTGTTTTTAAATTGCTCCAATAGAAAAACAAGGTACTTTGGTAAAAATTTTAATCTAGTTGGTAACCAAGAAAGTATTTTTTTAAATAATTGAGCAAACCAAAAAATACGTGGACGGTACGGAAAAATGTATAAAAATAATATAATTATTTTATTACTTAATTTTTTTTTTTTTTAAATGTAATTCAGTTAAAAATATTCGTTAAGACTTGAAATTTTGAAAGAAAACTCATATTTTTCTTTTTCTAGACGTAGTAAAATTGTCAAAACATTTGAGTTATTTTGTACTTTTTATTTGGTAGGTACTCTATGGATTAAATTGTTAGACTAAACAGAAATACTTGAAAATTTGACAGGTGGTTCTTTATAAGATTTATTTAGTAATCAAAAAAAAAAAAAAATTGAATTTTTAAAAAAAATACATGTATTGTTTCATTTTTTAGAGAAGTTTCAAAATCAAATTTTCACACAAATCGTAAATATTATGGCCTTTCAAAACACGTATAATCGAACTTCGCTCCAAATCATTTTTCGTTAGTAATAGTTTATCGTTGATTACAAGTAAAATTAAGTGACCGCACCCGTCCTCATATCAGCTATTTTTTTTTTTTTATTTGGTTTTCAAGTACAACTTATATTCCACAATATTAATACAATCAAAATATTAAATATTAATATACAAACATGGTTGAACATTCATAATAAAATTATTATAACCATCATAATTTATTAATAAGCCAAACTGTTGATTAAGTAATGTTATAATTAGATATTAAAATCTAAAAACTAAAACTGCAGTTAATACAAAATGTCGAAATGTCAATAATATATTATATTATAACAGCCCAAATAAAAATGGTAGGTTCACAAATGCATATCCTTCAAATATACAATTATNCGAAAAAATGTAGGTATATTGTACCTATAATATGTAATATTTTAAGGAACGGCAAAATAGAATAATTAGTAATTTTTGTCATCAAATAATATTTAAATAAATTTATTTTCAGCAATATAAACAACACAAGTGTAAAGCGTAGAAGTAAGAAAAAACTGAAATAAATATCCTTTCCTATACAGTATATAAATTCAAAATATATTTGCCTTATGTGCTTTAGAATAAGAAATTCAAATCTTCGATCAAAAGTTAAGGTTTTAGACTTTTTTTTTTTTTATTTGGTTTTCATCTTTTGTGACCGATTACAGTTTTTTTTTTTGTTTTATGAATTCAAGCTCTCGAAATTTGTTTGCTGTTTTAATAGCTCTTTGATCAAAGTAAAAAAGTTTTTTTTATTTTAAATGTCCACATACAAATTATTTTTGTGTTTTGTGAGATCACAATTTATCAGCGACTTTTTCCATTATTACCAGATACCAATTAATACGCGTTGACGAAACGAGTAGTCGACTACGAGTAATCGAGTAATCGGGTGTCAGTGAGTCAGTCCTAAATCATTTTTGGCGGTGAAACCACTAATTAGGTAGTTGGTACCCCCTTGTCTAAATGATGTTAAGTGCATGCATATTTTATACATATTATACAGACGATTAAAATATCTTAAGTCACAAAGATGCTCATTTTATTTAGCAAAAAAGTATGTGACTGTACGCCATTAATCCATTTAAAACGCTTGCATTTAAGTATGTGGTCATTTAGAAATTTTCAAAATTGAATTTATGCTACTTGTTTCTACTTGTATTGCAAATGATACAAAATTGCCTTAAATCATTCTTCACTGGGACCAACGATTTTTGTAAAAGTTATACTTATTAACGGTATTACAATTCGGCGAAGAGTAAGTAAGTACCTATTTTTATTTTTAGAAAATCTAATATTAATACATTATTTTAAATATACAATTATTTATTTATAATCGTGCATATTATGTACAGACTATACGAAAATACCTAGTAGTTATAGTTCATATAATATTTCTATAGGTTTATTATATTATATGAAGTGCAAACCACCGTAAATAATCAGTCTAGACACGAGCTCTGATGATGTTGTAGAGCTGCAATGTCGACCACTACCGCCGGTAAGAGGGTTAATTTGTTCTAGGCCGATGCATCGATCGACGATGTGAAAACGAATGACGTCACGGCGCCTTTTTTCTCCCTTTATCTTCATCTCTCCCTCTCTCTCCTGTACATATAATCCAAAAAATACAATTGAGAACGCATAAAATATAAAACGACAGCGGTGATTCTCCCGATAAAAAGCTATACTCGTCAAGTGCACTCCCTTCCCTTCCTATAAACAAAAAAAAAAACTAAATTTATACTTATTTTATTGTTTCTATGTCGAACATGAAAAACAAAAACATTAACGAATATTGTATAAATATTAAATAGCAATGAATAATTAGAAACTTGATGTAAAATAAACTCAATAAAAGTCCTAAAAAACAAATTTTTAATGCAATAAGAAGAATATTGAAAATAAACACCATCAATACTAAAAAGAGCTGATACTGCTGATGAGCTGATGGATGAACCACTGTTATAGGAGGAAATATACATGAAGTTGTTTAATTTTTATCTGTAAGCAACGATAAAACATTGTTAACGAAAAACATTTCTGAAGTATTCTGTCAAAATTTTGGCTTTCTACGATAATTTTTAACCACTTTCTGTATACCTACCATAGAAATTGTCGAAAAAGGGTGTGCTTTGAGGGTGAGGGTAATATAATTGCTTTAGTGCGAGAATAAATAAAGATAATATTACCCCTTCAACGATTTAGGAAAAGCATAAAACAAATTTCGCTTTAATAGAAGCCAACGGCGACACGACTATTTTCTTTGCCCAAGCAAAAGCAAACATTACAGAAACACAATGAACTTTAACCAAGTTATTTTATACAATTATTGTGTATACTTCGAATTCAAATATATACATACATTTATTTCATAATACAGTATTATTATATTATAGGTTTCAAAATAGTTCAAATTAGGGTTTATTTTTTAAAAAAAATAGAAAAAATACATACATAATTATTTATCCTCGTAATAACTATACCAATAATTTCTATTATATTTATATTAAATATTAAAAGCACACATCATACATTTCGTATAAAAGATTCCGTAGAAAAATTACTAAGGGGTCGAAAAATTTGTCAAAGTTCCAAAAATGTCCTTCCAAAAAACCTACATAAGAGTGTTAAGACTTCAGTAGGACTCCCGATTTTATAACATATGTGTATCTATGCAAAGTAAATCAACTTCCCAGTTTTCTTTAGTGGCCCAACAACTTGAAAAAAATCTAAAATGAAACGTTGCCAAGTTTTTACCATTAGAATATATATGATCCGACAATCTCTAAAAAATTAATTTAATATAATTTTCTTATACCTACTTAAAAGAGGCAAAATATATATTTTTGTTTTAATGGACACACTTCTATAATCTGATACACCCAGTTAAACACTATTTTTTTAAATAATGCACATCTCAGTGCTGACCAATATTATAACGTTAATAATTTAAATTAAATCAAATTATTGTACATATTAAAATGTATTGATCATCATTTGTAGTATCATTGTATCGTTATAAATTTATTGGGCGGCTGCGAATCAAACATTTCACCAAAAACAGTTTCATACTAATTTCTAATTTTGTACTAAAATATATACAATCAGTTCATAAAAACAAAAATTAGTTTGATAAAAATCCACAGCCGTAATATAAATGTTTGATATGCACATTATGCCACTTATAATTTTCACACTTAAACTCGTATGTACATTTTCATATTCTACATTTATTCGGGAATGCTAACTATGTATATGTTTTGATCGTGTTAAAAAAAACCACTATTAAATAGATATATTTATGCTAACAATAACATTAATTAACATTAACATTAATATAAAATATAATATTTTCACCTTGATTTTCACGTTATTAAGTTTTTTAAATTATTCATGTATGTATACCGTAAACTTGTATTTTAAATTTAAAAAAAGTTATTACAGTAAGTAAGTTTTATCGATAAAACTCGATGGTGTTATAGTTAGTGGCAATTTAACTTGTTATATTATATTATATGTTTAACATTTTCACTAATACAATTATTACGTAAATATAAATTATAATTTTATAATTTTTAGCACAACGTCACCGTTTAGATAATTTTCACGGGTTAATCTGAAGTGATATTTTTTATAGACAAAGACGCACGACGACGTTCCTAAAATATTTTGTAATAAAAAGTTATTACTTGTATGCAAACTCCCAACCCCAAAAACGGTGGATATATAGGGTAATATAATTTATATCTATACGTAAAACGATTCTGAGCGAAGTTCGGTTAAACATGTTTTGAAATGCCCTAATTTTTATAATTTAAACTTAAGACGTTTATAAAAAAATAATACTTGGATTTTGTAAATTTTTTTTTGTTTTTAACACGAATTATACAACTTCCGATCAACTAAAACAATTTTGTCAATCACATAAAACCAAATAAGAGCCAAAAAAATCTATAAAATGTTAAATGACTATAAATAACTAAATTAAATGACAGAATGTTTTAAAAATTGTACCCCGTTTATGCCGTATGTACAGTATATGCCGTTTAATTCGATGAAAATATCAAGTGTATGGTTTTTTTTTTTTACCAAACATTTTCAATCAAATATAAATTAATTATATACTTTTGACTATACATGTATAATGTATAAAATAACGATATATAATATTATATATATATATATTATTATATATATTATATATATATATAATATCGAACCATTAATTAATCTGTATGGGTCGTGTATTAAACTATTATTAAAATATTATGATCTGTAGGTCACGTATTGAACCGTTATAATAATCTACAATTAACCTATAGTTTGAATACAGCCCCCATCATGCAAACTTATACTATTTACTGCGGCAAAATATATTCATTTATTTAACACGATTTTAGGTTTAAATGACAGGTCAGCGAATTTTCACAGAGATCTATTTATGATGTACAACAATGTTATAAATCTTGAAAATCGTCCCTTAAAATATTCGTTTAAAAGCTTTTAAAGAATATTATATATACATGAACAAAAAACATAAAATCTGCAATATTAAGATAAACTCCGTTTACATAAACGTTTATTTCAAACGAGATAATAGCTGGCTATTAAGTGCATACAAGTTCAACATATTTTAACAGTGACATTTTTGTCCAAACAAGAATGTCCACCCAAAAACAAGGTCATATTGTCGTTACAAACTTTTTTTGTTTTATGAATGTTTATTTTATAAGAATTTTATTGAATACCGATACTTTCTTTCTTTGTCTAACACATATACTCAACGTAGCAATTAAGACCAACTTTTCTTCAATTAGTTCAATCAATGTGTACAGTGGATTAATTCGAATTCGTAAAACAGATTTGAATTCAGCGTGAATTACACAAGAACGTGACCAAAGTCAATCAAATTCTTCAAACATCGATTCTTGAATTCCGAAAATTAAATAAATGTTACTTCAACGAGATCATTCTCATGTATATTTCACGCTGAATTTAAATTTGTTTTCAGAATTCTTATCGTTTCGCTACAGACTTTTTCGATCAGACTGATTGAAGGAAAAACGTTCCAATTTTCTACGAAATGTATGTAACTCGTATGTTAGACAAAGTAAGAAGATATCTGTTAACAAATTCCCTTAAAAAAACGATCTCTCTGTTTAGCTAGGAAAGCTCCTATGAAGTATTTGAATATTGGAGCAAGTAATCTGGTCGAAAAAACGTTTGTACACAGACAAAATACATACAAAATAATACATTTTTTTTTTTATCGTTAAGACAAATGTTTAATAAATACAATTTTTTTTTAAATCTCAACTCTTTATAGTATAAGTATTATCTTAAACATGTGTAATTTGCATACTAACCATGTAGAGTTGCCATCTATATAAATAAATAGATTTGAAAAATTAAAAAATGAGAAATTTTCTAAACAACATTTCAAGTCGTATCTTTGTTTAATTAATAAGAGAAAAATTATTGTTTTATTTGGCTTTTTATAGTTTACGATATCTTTTAATAATGTTTATTTGTAGTATTTCGGTATCTAAAATACATTTTACTTTCATAATTTGTCGAATTTTTCCCGAAAATGGAGATCATTGCCCTGGATTGTGTGAGTTGTATGTATATATATCTTTTACTTACTACTTTTTGATTCTCTTAGCGATTCCTTCTGGACCAAATTAGCTTAAAACGGGAATATAGGTTGTTTTATAGACAGATATTGAACTGAACACATTTTTATTGAAATTTGATACGAATTGCACCGTGTTGTTCAGGAAAAAAAGTGCCCCCTCCCCCTCAAATGAAGCTAGGCATGAAATATTTTATACACATGGTATAAGGATGTGTCTTTTGAGACTTTCAATTTTCAACACTTTTCTCAATCAATTTTATGCTCAAATGTTGTGTTTTTACAGAAAATACTGGTTTTTAAATACTCCTATAGACTAACCAAACTCTGGCAACCACAACTATTTAGGATCAAAAAAATAACGGCGACAAATAGATTTGGGGGGAAATTCGACAATAGTGATGGAGCTTAGCTAATCACTGGAATTTTATGTCAAGTACAACTAATATTCCACAATATTAATACAATCAAAATATTAAATATTAATATACAAACATGGTTGAACATTCATAATAAAATTATTATAACCATCATAATTTATTAATAAGCCAAACTGTTGATTAAGTAATGTTATAATTAGATATTAAAATCTAAAAACTAAAACTGCAGTTAATACAAAATGTCGAAATGTCAATAATATATTATATTATAACAGCCCAAATAAAAATGGTAGGTTCACAAATGCATATCCTTCAAATATACAATTATTGATAATTTCGTTTCATTACGTCATTGTCAAGAATAGATAAACTTTATTTTGAGTCATGCGTTATTCGTTGTGGTAATAATATACTCGAAAAAATGTAGGTATATTGTACCTATAATATGTAATATTTTAAGGAACGGCAAAATAGAATAATTAGTAATTTTTGTCATCAAATAATATTTAAATAAATTTATTTTCAGCAATATAAACAACACAAGTGTAAAGCGTAGAAGTAAGAAAAAACTGAAATAAATATCCTTTCCTATACAGTATATAAATTCAAAATATATTTGCCTTATGTGCTTTAGAATAAGAAATTCAAATCTTCGATCAAAAGTTAAGGTTTTAGACTTTTTTTTTTTTTTGTAACTTATAGTTTGGAACACGTGAGTTTTTATAATAGTTTAAATGGAATTTGCTATGATACGCTATGTTATCAGGCTATTTTAAGCGAAAAAAAGATTAAAAAATATTATTAAATATCAAAACACACATGATCTAATGAAACTAGTTTGTAAAACAACTACTTTTCGGTTCAAATCTACGGTCAAAAAACTTATGAAACAATATGGCTAATTCATTTTCCCATCCATTTTTTGGAACACGTGAGTTTTATTATAACCTACTATAATACGTATATATTACATCAGCAATTAAGATAAAAATTAATAATACATATTATTATAAATATAAAATATTAATTCGATAAGAAAATATTAATTTAGGTTTTTAAACGAGATGTATACAAAAATAATCTTATATAAACTAAGAAGGGCTACGATAATAATTATAATCTCATATCAACAGATTATGAAACAGGAAAAAAATGAAAGACTATAATTTACAATACTTATTTGAATTCAAGTAGTAAAATAAATAAAATATGAATTCGATACTTTAAAGTCTAGTTGGGGTCAAAGGTGGGGTTTAGTTTGATGATTAGAAAACATAAAATAGTTTAATGAGTAACTATATTAGGTAATGGGTACTTTTAATTCAATTAATATTAATTAGGTTCATCAGAAAAACAAAAACAAATAAATTATTCTGGTACATTTTCATTCAGGTATTCGAAAACTATACCTTATAATTATAATATTCTATTTTTTAATAGATATCTACGGATTAAGTATAATGTGAACTTAAAGTATTAGATTTCGATTTTATAATGGAATTCCAATATATTACGCCAAAAGATTTTATCTCTCAAGATTTGAGCGTTTTTTTTTTTTTTTTAAACTGCGAATTTGATGTTTTTTTATATAATTGACTACACTAGTATTAAGTACTTTTTTAGTTATACTTAATAAAAAAAAAAATGAATTAATTAGTTCGCCATTTTTTTCAAAAAACCGTCCCACCTTAAGTTTTGCGTTTTTTTTTTACAAAAGTGTAATCAAAATTACAATTGCATAATTGCTTTTTATTTTTACTCATTATATATATAACAAACAATCAATAAACCACGCATTTTTTCGAAACTGATTTACACAACCTAAACAAATGTTTACTCTATGTACTCATAAACTTAATATCAAAAACGCAATCAAATGGTTAACATTTTCTTTCAAAGCACTAATTAATAGGCAGCATATGCCTATTAAGGAGCTACTTATTTTATTCGTAAATGGTTTAATTATTATTTTCATTTTTTAGAAATAGTTGATAGTTATTGAACCAAAGAATACCTCGACAATTACAGTTAAGTGTGTGGACATCATAGTATATGTTGTTAATTTATTAATATCAAGATAAAAATTAATTTAAAAAGTAGGTATGATCCCTGGGTTATATTTTCTCAGTCAAGTAGATAAATAACATATATTGAAATTTATTTTTTTATTAACGTTCGAATAAATTTTGAATATTTAAGGAATTTATTGCGCATTTATATACGGACACATTGATTTTAATCAAACCACTTGCGTTTTTCGGTTGGATTTATAGAAATTCTATATTATAAAAAATGTATGGAAAAATCGATACCTTCGGACAAAAAAAATATTAAATCAAACTTAAAATATATACATGTTATAGGTAAATGCTTATTGTAACTTTAAAATATATAATACCTAAGTTGTCACTAAATATTCACCGAATTTATAAAAACCATTGCCCATCAATAATTCAATTTCTATATTCGTCATCATAAATTGACATATACACCTAACCTTCAATTAAATTAATGATAAAGTACCGAAGCAGTATAGGTAAACAGGCAGTAATAATGTATCATTTATTTATACGTACCTGTACATACTATACTTAATAAAATATTATATCAGCTGCAATTGACGTTGTCGACAGTTTCTGGACGAAAATCACTTGAAAATAAAGATTTTTTTTTTAAATATATATATATATATATATATAATCTGGGTATCTATATCTATTTCCACCATAAACTTTTAAACAAGTGTGCAACAAGTATACGCGTACGATCGACTTCAGACTTCCGATTGTGTTTCGTATTAACTATTACAGTATTCATGATGTGATAGTATACCTACGTATCTATAACAATAATAATAGCCGTACTTGCAACAAAACTAAATTATACTCGAGTAAATTGTTATACTAAAATCGAAAACTCGAGCTTATCGAATGAAGAATCTGATAAGTAAAATAAATTATATTGGACAATTTTTAACTTCGCTAATAATAATATACAGCAACCGTTTTATAATGTCTATTTCTGCAGGTAATAACTTCAATCCGGTAAAACTAAGAAACGTATCGCTTTAATATATAAATACAAAGTGGTCAACATATCTTCACAAAACAGCGATTTTTTTCGCAGGATTTAAATTTTTAAATAAATTGAATTTCTGTTTTTCTTTTTCAACCATTATCAAATCGTTTATTTCACTACTGTTTTCAATTTTTACCTAACTCCTTAAAAACATCTAAAATAAATATACTTAAACTTTTAATTTTCTAATGGCAACCTATATTTTTTACATACACCATCCGATATAGAACAAGCAATAAGACAAATATAACATTTTTTTATTTTTCCCCCATAGAATGAAAGAAAAATCGTTGGTTTCTATTTAAAAACCAAATGTTAATATACTAAGTATTTACTTATTTAAAATATAAGAGGAAAGATATTTAAGAATTAGAAAATTTGATAAAATAGTGTTAAAATCTTAAGAAGACGTTATAGCAGCATGACGTGCTGTCTCCCGTCTTATAACCTCGTGATATAGCAAATTTTAGTTCAGCAGAGACAACTCTGTGCCGATGGTTTAAATATTGAAATAATTAACGTATTATCAAACTTAAAGATAATTTTTAAACAAGATATAAGTATTTTTAAATTGTGATATTGCATATATTCATCTCTCTCAAAGATTAAATTACGAAAAAAAAGTGGACACGACACAGATAATGTTCTAATCTTTAAGTTCGATAATAGATCAATTCACTCTAATATACTAAAATTAACAGCATAGAATTGTGCCCAGTACCGTATTTATGATTTTGGCGCCCATGGACAACAACATTTTGGCACCCTCGACTTTGCTTATGATTAATTTTATAACTACTTAAATAGTCATACTAATTATAGAGATTTGTGGTATCTAATTTAGTATTTAGAAAAAAAAACAAACCATTTAAAAATGTTTAAAAAAAACGGACATACTTCGCACGTGAGTCCAGCAGCCACTGTTGTTGGTGAAAAGCTGGGAATTTAGGATACAGAATGAAATTTAATGTATATCTGAAAGCAACGATAAATCATTGCTAACGAAAAACCATTCTGAGCGGAATTCAGTTAATAGTGATGTTGTGTCAACAATATATATGTCATATTATGATAAATTAAATAGGTATTATTATGTATTTTCTTTAATAATATTTGTTTAATATTGTAAAAATATTGTGAAAACTGCTAGGAAAATTAAAAAATGACCTCTCTAAAGTACCTTCCCAGTTAGATTTCCTTTCAGAAGTTTGGGTTGGAGAAAAGTGGTACATTATTAACATACCACACGTCGTACTGTCACACAAATGATACTCCACTACTCTCCTCCAAACAAAACTTAAAAGTGGAATATCTCGTCAACGGATTGACGGAAATCAAAAACTTAAACACCAACATTTATATTTAATTTTTCAAATGTACAGACAGATATAATCCTATTACAAATTAATAAAATCTAAGGGCTGAAAAGTTGTGCATCTAAAATACAATTAACGTAGAATATGTAAAAAACTACAAATAAAAGAAAAAAGACAGTTAAAGATAATGACTACTAAGTATAATCAAAAATAAATTTATTACCTACAGCCATTAAAAGAGTAGCCGGTGAGTTGAAAGTCTAAAGAATTAATACTACGTCTATTTATGTAATTTTTAATATAGGTTGCCTCTTTAAAATCAAAAGTGGATAGTGGTTTTATACCCGAAAATAAGAGAGAAAAAAATAATAATAATAAAAAAAAATATAAAATTGTAGAGCAGCTTATTTCTTAAATGTTCTAGAAAACAAATTTCGAAAAAAGTTAATACTTACCGAGATAATGAGTGTCTTATGATAGATTGATCACCCCGTATATAAAATATATGAATTATTCATATAATTTATAATTTTTCCGAAAACTTTTTTATAGTTGCCGTGAAAATTTAACGCCCCTTAACAAATACCAGGAGAGCTATTCCCTCCCCCTCAAACATCCCTTACATACGGCCCTTATTGTCCCTGCTGCACGAAAATGTGCTCTGTCACGCGGTTGTAAGACGGAGACAACATATGTGGATATAACGTCCTCTTAAAAGATTCCCCAATAATTGACAACAAAAAAAAAATGAAATTCACTTATAATCCTCCAATAAAATCCTTTATTCCACCCTCTATAGTATTGAGACTTTCAAAAAATTAAGAAGACACCACACATAGAGGGATTTATTTTTGCTGTCACATCTTTAAAATATCTACACAAATTGAATCAATACAAAATATATTTTATTTATTTTTAAATTAAATATATCAAGAAAATAATCGATAATAATATGCTATCTTTAAATTTGATAATAGCTAGGTAAACATTAAACTATACTGTATAGAATTAAAAACGAAAAATCTCTATAGGTTTAGCTGAAAATAAATTTCCTATATATTACATGACATTGTTAAAGGCGAGATTAAAGGCAAACAATCAGAATCAATTTGTTGGATTCAGCAGCGTGCGAAAAGAGAGATATGATATATCGCCTTCCCCTACCACCATTCGATTAAAAACACAACAAATATGAATATTTATTTAGTAAGTTTATCTAGCAGGAATTAAATATTTAACCTAAGTAAAAGGAAAAAAGCTCGATAAATTAAATAAAAATTTGCTTTTCGGATTCGGCTTTTAAATTTTCTTTTCGAGTTAGGTATAGGTAACAAACGAAGATTCTATGATTTATTTGTGAATAATAATTATTATTTATTACACTCTCATCCACTGAAAATTTCAGGGCATGCCACTAGTGGCGTCTTTTTTATAAATGTAACATGATTTTTCGATTGTTACCAGAGAAAAGAGGTTCAACGTTAAAAATATGTACGTTTATATATTACGTCGGCAAATCATGGCGGGCCAAAAAAAACTATATTCTCTTCGATATTCTTGATACCCAAATAATATAGCTAATTAATAACCTTATATAATTGAAATCGCATCTTCAGCAGGCCCGTCGTGATAAAAATATTATTACAAGCTAAGTACCAATCCATTAGCGAAAATATTACATCATGCAGAACTGTGGTACTTTTTTTTTAGGTTAAATTTAGAATTTAAAAAAAAAAACAAAAATCGAGTATTATTTAGTACCCATCCGCAACTAAAATATTTAATCATAATGTGGACGGTTTTTTTTTAACGCGTGATCGAACAAAAGTCTTAATACATATATTTACGGCGATAGCGATAGTGGCGGCGGTATTTTAATTAGGTAATTGGTTTTTGTCGCCGCGGTTAAGTCAATTTTAATAAGTGTACGGAAAATTGAGGCCAAACACGGCCCACCGCAAGTCGATTTCGTAACTAACACAAACACACTTGAACATTATTATAAATTTAATTGATACAATACCAAGGTGAAAAAACAAAAACGGAAACCTTAGCGGCAGTCCTATAATGTTAGTTGTATTATATACAGACGAGAATAGAAGTTTGTACAATAATGTCCATACGTAGGTTGACTAAACACAGTAGGAAGTGGCGGAACGACGATGACAGAGATATTTCAATAAGCCGCTAATAACGCGCGGTTAATTCGCGTGAAGTTCGCGACAATTTTACAACAAACTCGGAATGATGCGCGCGATTCAATATATTTGTACGAGTATTGGTATTTTTCTATTCCTTCGTCCACGAGCGCCCGTCGTAATATTTCCAGAGGGCAAAGCGCTCGCTATAAATAACAGACTGAGAGGGGGGGGGTGCCAATTATTGAAATGTGATACATTTTCATCGAATGCTACAAACAAATTGGCTGCACACGAATCGCATCCCCAATATAAAAATTGAAATTAATGACATATTACTAATTGCGTCCCGGTTTTTTTGCACAAGAAAGCTTCATCTTCAGATGGTAAACCGTTTAAAAAGATACTTACATACGAACTCACGGTAGTGGTCAAATAAAGAAAATAAGACGTGAAATACCTATGTGCAAAATAAGAATTTAAGAAAACAAATTATTAAATACGACGTAAACGAAACACGTTTTGATATAATCAAAACTGTATCATTTAAATGTTCACTAATCCATAAATAATAGTATAACATTTGTATACAATAATATAAACCTAACCTAACCATACTTATATTTTTTTTTATTACTATAATTATAATTATATATTTTTAATTATATATCAATATTTGTTTAGTTAATAATGAATTAACGACGAAAACAATATTTTTAACCTACCATTAGCAATATAATATTTTATTTTGCTATTAACAGTCGCTGTATTAAATGGTGAGGAAAATAACGTATTTACATCGGACGCAATTATTGCAGTTGTTAAATATTATCGAGACGCAATCCGTTTGCTGCAAACAAATAAATAAGTCGTGGCATATAATATTTTTGAATTTTCGAAAAAAAGATTAAATTTTATAGATTGAAAATCGTTCGATTATTTGCATAAATGCCTACTGCATAAAAACTAGTGACAAAATTGAATCCTCAATTTTACTAACCACTAACTAAAATCACTAACCATATTGTTTTTTTATGAGTTATCAATGTTATCATAACTGTTTTTCTATTCTCATGAGTATTTTATTAGGTTTTAAAAACGGCCAACTTAACAATATAGCATTCAAAGAAATGGCAGCATTATTTGTTCTTCAACACAAAAACGACGACTATGATTATAATAGGTCTAAAACAAAAGAGAAAATGTTATAGATGCATTTTACATTTCAGATTCTCTATTCCAAAAAAATGTTAGATTAAAATAAAATACAACTCGTTTTTAAATAATATATTAGCACCTCATATAGAAGTTCACCAACGTTCATCATCAATAAGTCTTGAAATTATGTAATCAGTCTTTTAAGGTGGATACATAAATAGAAACCTATAGGTATCTAATAATTTAACATTTAATGGTAATCGATAAACATTTGTTTTAAAGGTCTTAATAGGACTCATTTTTTGGCGACGGGTTAATACCAATCACCAGTGGGTCAAAGTCGATTTACTGAAGTTTCACAGTACACTAAATTACGTTGTATAAATGAGGCTGTATCAGCAGCACTCAACCATCCTGAAAAATTTTGTACCACAATAAGCCCACTAGTTATTCATATCATTTTAATTTTTACTGAGGCAAAACTAATCACAGAATACAGAAATGAAAATCGATCAACATGACTAAATTGTTATTACCAAGTAGTTATCAATTGATCATTATTACAAATGATTATTTATCAACAATAAATTTTACATTTTGAGGTTAGAATACTGTATATTTATTATTGTTACCAATTATGGCGCCAATTATATTTTTCAAAACCCGGCGCATGTGGATAGATCGGTACCGTCTTTTACCGATATCTGATATTATATTGATATATTGTACTAATGATATAAAACTGAAACCCCAATATCAGGTATTTGAAATCAAAAACCACAAGTTAATATTGATACTAGCGGAATTATTGGTTGAAAACCCAGTTTTATCAAAAACTTTATTCATATTCAAGAAACATTATTGATATTTTTCTCCGAAAATATCGAGTCAAATATCGATTTTGAAAAAAATCAATACCGATAAAATTGATACCATCAAATACCGATTTATGTATCGACCAATCCCTCCTATTTAGTGACACGACGAATTCCTAAGCGAATTATTTATTTTTCAGGGATAAATATTTAAATGATTAAATGTTGTAGTGTCGGCGAACACGTGGCCATTTTCCGGGACTGGTGTTGGTTGATGAATTTTACAATTATTTACTATTTGAACTTTGGTTAACGTGTTAACACATACTATAATAATTAATATTTGATACATTCGTATTATTACGAATTATTATTATTATTTGCTGTGATTTTAGTACAAAATCGTGATTCATTTTTTAAGCTAGGAATAGGATTGTATAGCAATTAAAAATTGCCAAATACCAATGCGAAAAATATTCAATAAAAATGACAAAATAAGTAAAACAACAAAATATTCAATAAGAAAACATTATTAAATGTATATGAATAAAAGTTTATTATAGAGAGAGGTGGTATGCTTACATCAATTAGGTAGATGATAATAATAATTACTATGACTGTAATAACCATTTCAAAGTTAACACAGCGTTCCAGTTTTGGTGTACCTACATACCCTACTCAGCCAGCTCACCTGACTCGAGAGCTAATTAAGTTCCAAAATTTTTTTTTTTTATTGAGACCACACGGATAGAAATAAGATATAGAATTTGAGACTGATCCCACTATTTCCAAATCTGTCCGCGAAAATAATGTTTTTAAATATTCACGCTCTACTTTCTGCTGAAAATGGTCTCTTACACAAGAAATTCGACAGCACAAACTGAATTGAAACCCTGTTATTTAACAGAACCACTATCAACAGTCCCGATTCACTTGTCATTTACACCAGTTCAACTAGAAATTCAAGGCATGTAAAACAGACTTCCCTACTACAGGACATAATTTGTCAAATGTTTTATTGACATCCACTAAAATGAATAACACAAAACAGTAAAGTTTATCAATCACGGAATCTTTAATTAAGGTAAATTTTCAGATTTATGATGAGAGCAAATTGGGATCTATAGTTTGGTTTACATTGTCACGGAGCGGCAATTGAAAAAAAAATCTTAATCGGTTTAATCTGAAAATATTTTGAAAACCAAACAAGTTTACTTTTTGAAGGGAAATTCAAATAGGTTTGCGCTGGCGAATTTCTATTTAGATAACCACCCCCGAATCATGCAAAAATCTCAGAAATAATTAAACAAACGTTCGCCGAGTAACCATATAATGTTATAGGTTGTTAAACTGAAGGTTACCTGCCTGCATCACCCGAGATCGTCGGCGCGGACAATATGGGTGAACCTCGATTTACCAGTTGTATCGCGAAGTGGATTACGTAATCAAAATGGTCGCCATCGACGACGGTGTGAACGTTGTAAAACATGGCAAATCACCTATTTTATAAGGCGAAATAAATTAAAATAAATTACGTTACATAAGGTACGTTCGTATAGGTGCCTATCGCGAACAATTATCACGTGAAATCCGACAATCTGATTTTTTCTTCATTTGAATGTACGTACACCGCGTGACATTGAAACTAAATTACGAATATAAAAACTAACGATCAGCCACCAGTGGTGTAAAAGTGACTACATTGCCATGACGAAAACATCGAAAATCGGTAGAGTACACGATGATACGAGTTAACACTATCCCTCTAAATAGCCTGATGTAAACAGTGTAGATATAGAACAGACCACTATAATACCTGTACTGTAGTAGAATACACTCTAGTATAACCCAGTATAGTGGTAATCAGAAAAAAAGCCAACTTATTTATTATATTATTTAAATTATAATTAATTATACTAATGCCCAGTTGCACCAAATTCGTTATTATTTATTGATAAATCTTATAATTTATTATTATAGACCTATAAACATATATTATCAGATCTATATTTATTATACAAAAATAAAAATAAAATACAAAATCAAAAAAACTAAATAAAATAAAATAAATCAATAAAAACTTATTGTGTGTGCTACTGCTGTTAAAATTTCTGGCATGGTCATATTTCTTTCTTTAATTTCCAAACAAAGATTTTTTAATACATTTTATTTTTTTTTATAGTATAGTAATTTTCTTATATTTCCTAATAAACCTAGACTTTACTGTGCCAAATTGGTTACATCTGAAGCAATTTCCAATTTAATTTTGGTTATTAAAACCCAAATACTTGGACGCTTGTGACCGACTAGTCTCGAAACACGGTTATTCCGGTATATTTTAGAATGTACATATAACCCTCAAAACACAATTTATTATTATTATTTTTATTGAAATTTATTATTTCCATTGTATGTACAATAAGGTAAGACACTGAAAAAAAAAAGACAAATCCTAAATTTAGAGATAGACGTATGAGACTGAAAGTAGTTTATAAAACAGTTCTACTTCAATCCAAGAAAGGTTTTAAGGGAATTTTCCACAATAGAATGCCAACTAATGCCATAAATTATGGATAAGCCACATATTTTTATCTTAAAATCAATTGATTATCTGTATAAGAATATGTGTAATGTGTATACTTTTTACTTTTAATTTTTCTTTTTTCTTTTTCCACAAGTTAATGAAGTTAAAAATAAGTTGAATGAAATTTTTAGTAAAAATAAAAAAATACACATTAGAATCCGAGTGTAGCGTGGGAGCTATTGGTTTTAATAATATATTTATTTTTAGATTTCAAACGTAGCGAGGGAGCTATTGGTTTTACTAAGATGTTTATTTTTTTTCTTCTAATCTGTGGACACGTTTTTTCCTAGTAAACTTGCCTCGATTTTTACGTGTAGCAACTTTTCTGAAAGCTCAAGTTTTCTAGATGGTACTTTAAAAAGTTCATTTTTTGATTTTCGAAATTTTATAAATCAAAGTTTTTAAGTGGGAAAAAACCGTAGGAAAACGTACAATTTCACGATTTCATTATTTAATCAAAAAATCACAAGGCATCATTCTTATTACCTTTTTAATTTACTTTCAACGCCAATACTTTTGAGCCACTTTTGAACTTTTCAGGAATTGTTGGTAGTTTTTTGCTGTAATTCAGTTGTAAATACACGTAGAGACTTGAAACTTGGTAATAATACTTATATTGAACTTTCCTAGATGTGGTAAAATTTTCAAAATCATCGGACGACTTTTTTTTTTTAATAAGCATTTAAATCAAATTTAAATGAAAATCACAAAAAAAATACGGCACTTCAAGTTATGTACTACAGAACTGCGCTCGAAATCGTTTTTCGTCAAGCAATAGATTATCGTTGATTACAGATATAAATGAAATAACTTTGTGTATCATATCTTTCCGACTTCTCAGGTTAGGTCAGCTACAACAGTGGCCGATCCCATCCCCAGTATCAGTTCTTTTTTTTTTTTTAATTTTTTTTTTATCTTATGATTATTTTATGGATCCCACCCACTGAGCATGCTCGTGTGGTGACCCATGAGAACATAGCGCGTTTATGTACAATCAATATTAATTAATATTAAAAACTGTTCTGTTCTAAACTTTTGAATGCTTGCGGCACGGGTTAAACTTAACTAATCAATATAAAATTGTATATACAATGTTTTCGTTATCTATTTTTTACATTATTGTAATTATAATATAATAAATAAATTGGTTTTTTTTCCCACATTCCACTGTAGTAGAGTCGAGTCAAGTAGAGCAGAATAAATTGAACAAATAATAGGTAGGCTAGTGTAGGTCCTTCACCAAATTTACTCTCTAACAATGTAAACCTGGCGTTACGAGAGTGTTAAAAGAAATTATTAATCGCAATATGATAACAACGTACGAAGTATTTAGAAAAATATCCCATTTCGACTGAAAAAAACTCGAAAACTCATTCTGTTGTATATTTTATTATCACGCAATTATTATTTTAAATATACTTTTGTATATTTAAACGTTTACTCGTTCAATGATAAGTATTAAATATCAAATATTATATTGGAGTTTATAAGAGATATATTATATCAGGTTTCGTTTACCGGGTTGATATTAAAATAAAAACGAGATAACAACTCGTAAACAATAAAGATAAACTATTATGATTAAGGTCAATTATTATGTATTATAATAATATCGAGTTGGCAATAAAATCTTACCTTTAAATACCCATATAATAGTATATATTATAAGAGTATTTTCAGTATATACACGCAGAGGACCAAGAGATGAGTTTCATAGTAACAAGTGGTCTGTTCGAACAGGTTTAACGATTAAAAAAAACTAACTACTAGTTGGTCACTTTACAAATATCATGAAACTATAACTATTCATAACCTACATTACGAAAGAAAATTTCAAAAAAGCTCCGAAATACGCAAAAACCCAAAATATAAAAGATACCTACTAATCGGTTTAAAAGACAACAAAAATCAACTATCAGTGTACATATTTATTAATTATTTAGTACCTATTTGTTTTATAGTTTTTAATTTCAAAAAACCGTTTTATTAAAATTAATATTAATACCTTTTAATTTAGATGCCTGCCGTAGTAACTACTTAGGTATTTTATTTCTTTTTATTGGATCCAAACTAGTTTAGGTAAATTGAACTTGATAATATATCTAATAAATACACATTATTAAATATTATGTTTTAGACGTTTTAGCTAGCTGTACAGTGTTATTTATTTATTACAAAATAATGCTAACATTTTAAAAAATACTTAAACCATTGGCAATAAGGTTATTCTAACTGTCTAGATATTTAATTCAAAAATCATAGATCAAGATTTTTTTTCACGCATGATTAAAATTAAAATTACAATAAAACCTATTTTAGCAACTTATAAATAAATTATAAAATTTTAAAAAATTGCGCAATTAATAAATTTATTGACAAATATGGTGTAAAGGATAACAAACTTAGGTAAGTAACTGGGATAACTTAGACAAATGATAAGTTTAATACATAATACGATTAGGTATCTAATTTCTTAGTTACTTAAATTATATTTTCAAAAAGTTTTCTACAATACAGATTTCTTTAGAAAATGAGAATATCTTTAAATAAAGAATATAAGTACTATTTTTGACAAATGTACATTAATAAAATTAACTACAAATTACCCACAGCCCAGTTCCCAACTCTTCTAGACAGCAGTATTGTTTTACAGTACCTACTTATTCAAATAACATTTATTTTGTCCACTTTTAGGACAGTCTTATATTTACTTTAAATTAAAATTACCTAATTCATTACTAATAGGATAATAATTTTTTAAAAAGGTACTGAATATAAGTACCTATTTTTTTTTTTTTTTTTAAAGATTATTAGGTAACGATAAGACAGCACTAACATAGCATTAGCATAGCAACGTAAATTATTAAAATTAAAAATATTATTAAATATTACATAACATTATACATAAATTATTTTACTATATATGATTTTTGATCACCTCAACTAACCTAGATCTGTAGTTTATGATTTAAGACCTAAATATAATGTAGGTATAACACTCTGGTGAACTAAAATGCAAACTATTATAGCAAAAATATTATATTCTTATACATTTTAATGAAATTAGAAAAATTAACCATGACAGATTTTGCTTTTAACAAATTTAAATTTAGTATTTGTTGTTGAATTGCATTTAACTCAAAGTACCTACAGGTGCTTAGGTGTTAAACTACCTATTTTAAGAAAGTAATACTTTGATATTCAACGTAAAGTTTAATTTGAAGATTAATTGATACACATTAAATTTATTGAAATACATTAAGAATATGAACCCAACTCCAAAACAATTATTAACTAACCTATCTTAACCTAATAACTAAAGTAATCACATAATATAACAAGTGAACTAAAAGAATGCATCAATCTTAAACCTATTAAAACTCAATAACATTTTTGTAACAATTATTCCCAGGACATATACAAATAGTTTGCAAAGTACCTATCTACATGTCATGTAAAATGTAAATACCTAGTCTTAAATCTTTATAAGTGATGTTCTTAATCATTTTAAGATGTTCTACTTGATTTACCACCAGATTTATTACCATCAACTTGTTTTTTATGTATTATTTCTCGTCAAAAAAATATAATACTAGTATAATAATAGTTTACCTAGTTTTAACAACACAAATAAAATAATAAATATGTACCTTCATAGGTTAGTATAAGTAGTATAATTTAAATTGTATCTACCTATTAAACAACAATACAGGATGATTACCAGCTTCAGAGATACCTTAAATTATTTTAAAGAAATCAGTTTAGGCATTTTTCATTAAAGTCAAGTAAATACCACCTGTAATCCTATATATTAAATGTTAATAGTTCTATTTTACCTATTACCTATAACCAAAGAATATATATCTAATATTTCGTAACATTAAAAAATGCATTAGTGAAATCGTTTGATGAATATAAGACGACCCGTCCGTACCTAGTCGATTTATGCATACCTATATGTACCTAAAGGTATTTACAGTACATACAGCTACCTGATACAAGTAAATGAACTAAAAGATCAGTAAATAAAAAAAATAACCGTCCACACGAACCTCTAGATCGCCGTCCTCTCTGACGTACTTTTTTGGATCTCCGTCGTCCACTCTGTAATCTTTGAGCAACTCGTAGGCGGCGGCCGAGTGATGGGTAGCAATCAAACGATCGGTGACGTCGGCGTTCTTCAGCATGGACAGCGTGTTGGTACCGCCCGGATGGAAGCGCAGGAAATGCTCGATGTTATGCTTCTTCCCGTCGTGGTTCACCACGAACGGCTTCGTGGACATTATCTCGGAAGGGACGACGTCGGCGGCACAAACGGCTAATAAAATGTCGACTCACGCATCCATGTCCGGCGCGACGGTAAAATTTGGGCACAGGCAAGAAGCGATGCGACTACGTTGTTCGTATATTTTTACGACTTCAGTATACAAAATTGGACGAGCTCGCATTCAAACGGACAAACCGGTTCGACGTCGAGCGGCGGTATGATGGTGAAAAACGACAGGAGATCGGCACACATCCGGTCAGCGACGAGAATACAAACACAAAACAACACTGAACACGTTTAGGCGGCCAACGAAAAACGCACTAAAATCGGTAAAAATAGTTTATATCCATTATTATTATTATTATGTATTATATAATGACAACCCGAACCGGCTACACGATCGGTGAATCCCATCGGTTTATCTCTTATCATGAGATGCGCGCGAGTGGACCCGCCCGAAAATGTGTGTTGATTATTTTTTATTTATATTGTTTTTTATATACATGTAATATAATCACTATCACTCGAAATCCAAGCCACCAATGATAACGGTTTAATCGGTTTTTTTTTTTTTATAAAAACAACAATCACAATTTAAAAACCGCCATCCGCCCGCGTTTTATCAATACGGACCGATCGGTTGTCGCGAAAAAATAATCATTGACGTTGTGCAACTACGTACGTACTGATCGGTATAGGATAAAATTTTACGGAAAAATACACTTTTAACACAATAAACACGCGACACCCATGACCAACATTACATTAAAAATGGTGGGACTACTGCAGTTGCGAGCCGCGTATTCCATTTAATTTATTTCGCATACCGTACTGCGACCGGTGACCGACGACTAGGACGCCGTTGGTAGGCGGAGCCATCGTCGCGCACAACGCCATCTACACATCACTGAAAACGATTTCCATTAATCGACTTACGCGGGATTTTCAAATTTATCGAGCTTCTTCGCATAATTTGTACCAAATCATATACAAGGGCGAACTTTAATTTTTGGTCGTCAAAATAATGCAAAATAACTTCGAAAATTGATACAGGCATTCCAAACAGTGGTTGTAGTGCCAGTGTGCCACCACATGATAAAAACAGTGACAACCTCGAAAACGCTATTGTTAAATAAAGCTGAAATTCTAATTAGTGAACTATTGTCAAAAATCACTTTTTTTTTTATTGAAAAATGTATGATGTTCGTTAATTAAAAATCATACCTGTAAACATATATATTTAAAATAATTTTATTATTAACGAGTTGTACCAATTTAATTATTAAATGCTTCATATAAAAAAAAATATAAGTAATAAATGATAATTTATTTTCCTCGTTTCCTTAACCTTAATTAGCTACCTAATCTATGTAGTATATATATATTACATACAAGCAGGAATACCTAATACAGTAGTGAAATTAGGGTCTAAATTTTAGAGAGGGACCGAAGCATTAATATTAATAATTTATCTTCCGCTGCAGACCCCCCACGTGGAAGCTTTGACCTCCTTCACCCACCCCGTTTTACGTATCCCTACTACAATTCTTATTGTTAATAAAACACAATGCCGCATTTAAGTAATTCAATACTTCATTAAAATGTATTATTATGTATGAGACTTGATGAGGGATGAACGTAAAGAAATATTAATCGCCGTACCTGTAAATAGGTACCCATGTGAAAATTTAGGTTAACTTAATACTTACGTTATTATACCTACCTACACATAAATAATGTTCAATTTTATTAAATAGCCTTTCAAAAATTATTCATATTAATAGAAAATAATAATAAACATTCCTCAATACCATATATTTATTCAATAATTACCTAAATGTATTTTAAGTTATTTACTCACTCTTATTTATTAGGGTAGGTACATTATCAATATTTGAATTAATTATTACATTTATGTATAAAAAGATTTCTGGTAGAATTTTTTTACACAGGATAAAAAATAAAAAATAAATAAATATCTTAGTAAAACCAATACATTTTTCGCTACACACAGAATCTAAAATAATATAATTAAATATATTTCCAGTACTAAGGGAATATTTTAACGAATTTATCTATCTATAGGTTTACTGAATAAAATATAAACTTATTTGTATTAAAACATTAAACGTACTTATATAATTTATATATTATATATAATATAATTATATTATTATTAAATTATTATTTTTTAAATTTTAAAAAATAAATTCTGTTGTTTTTTTTTATAATTATTTTTATTGGGTATATATAATTATACCTAGCTATATTATATCGTTGAAATTTAAAACAGATATAAAAAAAAATATTCGATATTACCACTACTATAGGCGGGAAGTTGGAAGGGAGTACCTATACCTAATTTAATTTCTATTTTTACACATCGATGAACTATTTCAAATAAAAAACGATTTTGAGCATAGTATTTTCCCTTAATTGCCAAGGTAACTCAGAAATAAACAAAAATGTACAGTTTTTATCATTTGTAAAGAAAAATAAAAAATGAACTACTCAAGGCACTAATTAAATCAAAAATTCTACAAGAAGGTTGTATACAATCTTTGATAAGAATACGATTTCCAGTAGTAAAGTTGTTTACAAGCACAAAAAAAACATAATTAAACCAATACATTCTTCACTTTGTTCAGTCTTAAATTAAATACTATAAAATTGTATACATTTTCAGATAAATATACCGAAATTGTTAACCTACAATATAATATAATTATTGAAGGTTAAATATTCTGAGATAATTACCCAACTCAGTTTTGACCATGGATTTATTATTATTATATTTGTATTTATTTATTTTTGTTTTGTATAATATAAATAAATAACCTTCCAATTATGTCATATAACTATGAATTGAAAAAAAAAAATAAAACAAATATTTGTTTATTTAAGGTATCTACTTTAACGTACCTACAGGTATGTTCATAAGTCACTTAATACGTGTAAGTGAAGACGAGCTCACATTTCTAAAGTTAATTTTTTATTGGTTTATATTATTATTATCCTACACAATAAACATTAAACAAGAACTACTTTTGTGATTAGATTATATGAGTAAATAGGAAAAACGTGATACAAATTAAAAACAAATAATATGATCACAACTGAAAAAACAAAGTAACCTAATTTTCGAATTCTTCATTGTTTTTATTATACCTACACAGCTATACACGCGATTTAATTGGAACAAAAATAGCAGTTAGGTTTTTTTTAAATAAATATTATAATGTTTAAAACATAAATAATTAATATTAAATTAGCGGCGGGAATCCATATCTTATGAAGCAGATGCTTCATGATAATTTGGTCATGTGGTCAGGTGGGTGGATTATGAGTGGGTGTACCTATAATGTTAATGTAGCACTTCATTACCTATTACGTATTATCTATGTTTACGAAAAAGGTGAAGTTCAATAATGTCAAGTAGGTAGCCCTAAAATTACTTAGCTTTTGATTCTTCTGGGATTGGGTTACATAAGTTAAATTTATTTGAAATTTTATTAAAACTTCATTGAAAATACAAACTTCCTGTCGCCACTGAATACCTATTATTATGACAGGTAGGTACATTTTTTTATTAAAATTGAAAATTATAATTTTCAATAAATACTAAGAAAGAATTTTTTTATCTTTTGCAAGTTTAATTTTGAAGATATTAAAAACAAAACCTTATTAAAAATCCTACTGTAGCTCTTTACCGAAAGCACAAATACACAATATTTTTAAAACGAAAACACTTTATTAACGTTTTATTCGTTTATATTATATACCAATTTAAATATTGTAGGTATATTATGGACAGCGGTCATCGTTATTATTCAAAGTTATTTTAATGCCCCTAGCCATACTGCAGTCATGTTGCTCTACCGATTAATTATATCACAACACAAAAATGTTTAATAAATTCATTAATAATTTATTTTCAAATATGAGTAAATATATTTATCAAGTATTCACTGCCTATATATAGGTACCTACTTAACCTATATTAAACCATATAAGAATCATTTATGCGTCATTCCGTCGTTCGGAAAGCGAACTGTCAGCTGTAAGTATAGCGAATTCAAACTTTCCATCGCACTTACTTTAAATCGTATTGTAGTGTCTATATAGTTTGCTGTAATATTATTGTTAAGATTTATCTTATATATAGAAAACGGATCTGGTACTTATTTCGATATTCGATCCCTTGACGACTGACAACCTGTCTACAGCTCGAAAGAGACGCAATAATATAATTTCGCACTTTAGGTATACAGAGTATTCCACGAAGACATACTGATTGTATTATTTTCGGAGATAATAAAAATAATCAAATTATGTTTTTTTCTTCATATTACTCACTGGAATAAGGACTACAAATATTTATATTGAAATTCATTTTTTATGTTTTGGTAACAAAATTAAACAATAACTTTATTTTATTATTTTTGAACAATTTTAAAATAGCCATTTTATAGAGTTTATTTTTCGGAAAATATCATTAAAAATTACGAATTTAATGAAAATAAAATGTTGATACATCAAAGTTTTCCAAAAATAAACTCTTTAAAATACCTATCTTTAATTTTTCCAAAAATAATAATATAACAAATAAAAAGTTATTTTTTTAAGGTTTTTATCACAATATAAACAATTAATTGCAATTTACATATCTGTAATCCTTATCCTTTTGAATAAAATAAAAAAACAAGAATTTGATTATCTTTATTATCTCCGGAGATAATACAATGGATATATCTTCGTAGGACACTCTGTAGGTAGCAATGGCCGTTTTATACTAAAAATCTATCATTCTCGCTGTAACAATAATTATTATACTCCAGTTTAAGTATATATCAATACCATTATATAATACGCTGTATGCGATATGACAAGTGTATTATAGTGTATAGTTGAAATGTACACAAAAAATATAAAATCCAGTACATACACAAATATGTCCCCAATTGCTGTTTAAATGTCCGTTAGAATCCGAAATAATAATTAATTCTGCAAACAAAAAATAAATACATCAAAGTATAATATTATCCGATCTTACAAACGAAAACAACTATACAGTATAATAATTTGAAAATTTGTATGTCCAATGAATATTCTTTCAGCCCTTATTTTTTGGTAATTTATTTAATAAGGAGCGCGTAAAAAACTGGAAAGTACAAGTCTGCAAAATATAAATCAAGAATCTTGCGGGGTTTTACGGACATCGAAATCGTGGACGCAGTTGCACGTTTGGGTATAAATGAATGTACACCATCTAAGAACACCATAATATCATCTCTACCAAAATATCATGTTTAAGTACAAATTAATATAGGTATTATTTGGATACACCTACAAAAATAATACTTTAATATTATATTGTTTTTATTAATTTTACATTTTCTTAGAGCCTATATTAGTGTTATTTAGGAAACATAACGAGAAGGTTGGTATTTTTTAGTCTCCCAAAAATATGTAAATAATTTTAACTTATCATATTTATATAATTATTATTTATTTTCGCACGTGATGTTTACATTTTACATAATAATTATTAACTTTCATTTTGATACGATTATTTAATATTTTTACCAGTAAATTTTGGGCTAATTATGGATAAATATTTTGCAACATATTTATTGAGTTCATTAGTTAATCATGAATTTCCAAATCGGATTTCTAGTATTTCTTTATATCTGTGAGATACTCAAAATAGCTAATTTTATAAAAACAGTTTATCGTTTTCGAAAGTTCATAAATCATAAAATACAATTCTTCTCCGAGTGTCGGCCAGTGGTAGAGTTTTAAATTCCCTTCTTCTACCAAAAATTAGCAATTTTATTTGCGTTGTCTGCAAAATCCATAATTTACTACCTATGTTTAAGTAGACATAATAAATTATACATACCTATCATGACATCATCGACATTGTAGTATTTATAACCAGAAATGAAATATTATTATATTATGTTTTCTGCTGCGAACCATTTATATAATAATGTTTAATTTGCCTGTAGGCACTTTCTGATTTGGCACCTTTCCTACGTCACCTCTCCTAAAATTATTTAGAAAATAATAATAATATAATATATTTTTTACAACCATTAAGTAAAAGTACATACATAAATTTCTTATAAAATAGGTTACTAAACCCTTGTAAGCTAATGTTTGTATTGGGGTTTAGAGTTAATTACAAATCATTAAAATAAATTAGCAAAGAGTATATCAAAATCAATATTCCAATTTGTATTTAGATCAGAAGTTATACATTACACAATAATAAGAAAATAATGAAAATGAATAGAAAAGAGAAATGACAAAAAAGTAAATAGTAAATTCATCAATGGTACTTATAACTAGATGAATATTACACAATTAGTACTATTTTATTAATATAATTTGTATATAATACTATTTCAATTTATTATCATAATACAGGTCCAGAAATGATTATATTCTATACTATTATGATTATTAATTTTGAAGGACGTCTATTTGGTTTTATTAAAGTCTACCTCTAATAAATTTATTATAGAACCATAATTTAAAACAGTTAACAGACATATTTGTAGCAAAGTATAGTTCATTGCAAGATTTACCAGATATTAATAGGGCAGTATCATCTGCAAAATAATTTTTTTTACTGTTAGTTTAAACAAATTATTAATAAATATTATAAGGAACAAGGGTCCTACATCATGAGATATAAATAAAAAGTCACTATAAAGTATAATTAATATTAATATAAATATTTTTATCGGAAAATAATATTTTTAAAAATAAAAAAAAACAATTTTAAGCATAAAATCAGTTTTATGATAACCGGGCTTCGGCTCAATTTACCACTGTAAATGTACCACTGTATGGTACCCAGGGGCTAGAAATATGTGTATTACCCATGATACACTTTATGTAATACGAACTGTTAGATGTGCAGTATCTAAAAGTGTGCAGCAGCTGTATTATAATATTTATTTTTATAATTTTTTAATTTTACATTTTTTTACACTTTTAGATTTCGAACGTAGCCAGGGAGCTATTGGTTTTACTAAGATGTTTATTTCTTTTTTTTTTTTCTAGTCTGTGAACACGTCTTTTCCTAATAAACTTGTACCGATTTTTATGTGTAGCAACTTTTCTGAAAACTCAAGTTGTCTACATAATACTTTAGAGATTTATTTTCTAACAGTATCATTGGCAAAACTTTTGAGCCACCTTTGAGCTTTTAAAGAATTTTAATTTTTGAGAATTTTTGTGCTGTAATTCGGTTGTAAATACACGTAGAGACTTGAAACTTGGTAATAATACTTCGAACTTACCTAGACGTGATAAGATTTCTAAAATCATCGGATGACTTTTTTTTTTTTATAAGCGTTTTGGAATCAAATTTAAACAAAAATCGCAAAAATTATGTAATTGCGCTCGAAATTGTCTTTGTGTAGAACGTGGATCAAAAATTACTCTCCCCCCATCAAAAACTTAAATTTTCGATTGCGAGAGAGGGGGGGTTGATGATACCAATGATACGCCAATGAGTACGGTTTGATAAAAAGTATGCAGTACAAAAAAATATATATATTTTATCCTTTATTGTGTAGGTGCCTACTATATGTTAATCAACAATTCACGGTACGGGCAATCAAATCCGCGTTGAACGCGCACATTTTTCGTTATATGCTTACTGGCCAGTAGTCATACAATGTGGCTGTTCAATTTTGAACGAACGATCTCAATCGTTCATAACTCGCAAATTCTAAATCATTGTATTATGTTAAAATATATATCCATTGTATAAATTATTTTTCTATTTTTCTATTTAAAAAATCAATAAAATCAGATTTCATTAAATGAAAAATAGTTATTGCGTTTTGTAAAATAAAAGATTTTAACAATTTACCGCCCCAAAAATGTTGTCGCTCTAGGCTCGAGTCTATATAGGCCCTGAATACGCCTCTGTTGCCAACGTGTAAACTATCCGATCAATACATTCAATTCTGACTCGTTAAATCACACATTTCGTTTTATCATTATTATTATTATTATTCTAATAGACTTTGTTATCGTTTATATTATAATTACTCAAGCCTATTATTATTAAATACAAACATACATACATACATACCTACATACCGATCAAATTCGTTTCCATATCCATATTATATAGTATGCACTTAACAGTTAGATACGTAGGTACCTCATTATAATATACAACCAGCACATATTAAAATAATTATATTTTAAATATAGGTACAGTAAAAACATTATGACACCAAAAATATTGTTAAGCTCGATAACATTTGTATTACAGCGTTACAAATGTCAATAATTTAACCGAAATATATATTTTAATCTTTATAATCATTATTATATGGGTACTTAGCTACTTTTTGGTATCTACTGCCAGGTACCTAACCTAATATCATCAGAACGAAACAAAATTAATATTTAACTATATTTATGTATTAATCACAGATATCTATACTATAACCTATCTACTATTTTGTTTAGATTTTGGGCACAGCGAGCAATGGTGTAGCTAGGAGAGGTAGTTATAACTTATAACCCTAACTCCCCCCCCCGAAATGTCTTGGATTTTTTTTTAAATTGTACCTACAAGTTAAATAACGTTCGTCAAGTGGGTCAACCTTTTTATTTGTTTTATATAAATGATTAATTTTAATTTTTAAATTATAAAGTATTATTAACTTAATACTTATTTATAATTGCAGAGGCACTAATCATTTTGAATAACGTGGGGGCAAAATATTATTTACCACCCACCCACCCTTGGGCAAAAAAAATTAGGATTGGTATTATTGCAAGTACATGCCATGACGTTTTCATTAAAACTGACAACGGGATTTTTAACTATTTAGGTATATAGGCATTTGATATTTTCGGGTTTTTTTATTAAGTGTTATATGGATACAATATCGTTTTGATATTTTAAAAATGTTTTCAAATTTTACACGAGGTTTATTTTAAGTTGTACTTAATGTTAAAAAAAAAAGTTGAACGTAACGTAATAGTTTTTTTAAGGGTTTTTATAAGGTTCAAATTTTGACGTAAATCGTGAGAATGTGGCATTCAAAATATGTATAAATGAACTTCACTCAAGATAGTACACCGTTAGCAATGATTTATCGTGTAGATATAAATTAAATAACTATATGTCCTACCTTTTCAACCTTCTCACCTACAACAATGTCCATTAGTTCTTTTTTTGATCTACTTCCATGATTAATGATATCGTTAACAATTTATAGTTAAGTAGACATCAATGATTTCTTACCTAAGTTATTATCAAGTTGTAGTTTTGTAGCTTTCCTATTTCGCAGACAATAATAATGATTTGATGACATATTTAATTACTATACTACCATAACGTGTGATTGTTGTTTAACAATAGTATATTAAACGATTTTTTTTCTTTGGTGCAATACATTTATAGTTCACAGTTTTCATATAGCAAACGTTTATATTCAAATTCTAAACTTTGATGTCAAAGTATTCGTTTATCGAATGCAATAATATAATTCTATTTTATTCTGAATTACCTACGTATCTTTATCTAGGGATGGGCAACGTAAGCATTTCATTATTTTGTAGAATATTTGTTAGTCGTAAATTATAGTTTATTTTTGAATATCTATTTATTTTATTTATCTATATAATTATTTTCAAATTCGTCCTTCTAGGTCCTTCGTAGGTAGGTATCTAATTACCTACCTACCTTATCTACCATTAATGCTTATTTAATTAGGTACCCATATACTTAACAGTTTATAACCTATACTTAAACTTAATAGATATTTACTACTTTAGAAGTTAGAATATCCAATAGATGTATACATATACTATTAGTACAAATCTGATTTTTCACTGAAAATAAATGTAAAATTGTTAAATAACTATGCATTTGTACTTATGTACCTACCTCAAATCTATCATTAATTATTAATCTTTGGTTCCAGGTAAGAAGAGCTTATGTTAATTTTTAGAAATGTGTTTATATTTTTGTCTTACATAATTATTTTATCTAAACGACATAAAAGTAAGCATATATTGTATTCTAATACATATTCAATTGTTAACCAGAAAATTAAAATATCTTAAGTCAATACGATACACTTAGTTTAAAAAATAAAAAAATGTATGCCATATAATTATATAACTTAAGCGTTTTGAGTCATTTCGAAATTTTAAAAATATAGGTAATTTACTAGTACTTTGAAAGTATTTCTTCCATGTGCCTCAAAAAATTAGTAGGTACCTAATTTCTATAACCAATGCTTATACCTATCTGTATTCACTTTTTATAAATTATAATACAACAATTGTAGGTTGTATATAAAAACACTGTAGGATCAGTGCTTAAATTTGATAAGGAGCGCAGGTAGCACTGTGCCTTACAACTTTTAGAGTACCTAAAATATTTTTCCTACTTATAGCCTGCGCATTGAATTTTTAAATGATCATCAAAACGCATTTTAGTATTAAGATACTCAATTAATATGCATATTAATAAACAAATTAGGAATACAATATAATAATATGTACTTATATAAATATAGTTAGTATAATAAAGATTATTACAATCGTTAATAATAATATACAGTAAAACACTAAAAACTCGATTATCCGTCTGCAACGGTGACGGATAATCGAATTATACGGATGAAAGAAAACAAATATTTTTATATTTATGATTATTATATATTAATTTTTTTTTAAATGCATCGGTATATTTAAAAAAAATACAATGATATGTTGCACGAAGTATGATATAACTTATCTATAGATAAAAATAAATGCATGCATACCCGTAATACGGACGTACAATATTCTATTTTGATTATTATTATTATTTTATTGTCACGATACTATTATAACAAAAGTTGACGGATGAGAGAGTTACAGATAATCGAAATTTTACTGTAATCATTTATTATATAACCAAATAGGTAGAGATTTGAACATCAATATAACTTTATAAATATTTATTCGATCATTCATAAAATCGTTATTTTTTCCTTTTTATGTTTTTATATGTAAATAAAATTATTTAAAAATTGTAGCTACTAGGTATCTATATTATTATATTAAAATATGTAATTTCATAAATAACCTTAATGAAGAACTTTCTACCATTTATTAAAATTAATTCATTTTTTATGATAATTTATTTAATTAAGTAGGTAGGTATCAATTTTTAAACACCACCATATAACATTAATAATAATAAATGTATCCATTCCGTAAATTAACAGAGTGTTAATGAAGATATCAATAATTAATCCATTATTGTGTTCATATTAGCGTTTTAAATATCTACGTAATAATAATAACATTATTATGAATAAAGCAAAAGTTAATTTATTCAAAACTTTTTGTTTTAAATCATTTTTCAAAAATAAATCTTAATTACTTCCAAAATTATATTCTTTATAAAATAAATATATTAAACTACAAACTAGGTATATCTCTTGGGTTATTAAAAAATATTGTTTGTCTTTTTTTTTTTATATTATAATCTTATTTGCATAAATAGTTCATTACCTAAAATATACCCAAATTTCAAATTACACATGTTTTAGTTTGATTCTTGGTCTCAAATGCCGATTAAGGGAGGTACCTTTTATAAATATTTTTAATGTACACAAAATTAATAACAAATTTATATTTTATTTTTAATAGGTAAAATATTTTATTTTCATACATTTACTATGTTATACCTATTGATATATTTATTTATTTTATAACAGTAGAGGCTGTGGTCCTCAGTACAGAATAATATATATATATAAGAAATAAAAACTTTAAGACTAACATTGTTTACTAAAATAAACATATTTTAACAGATAGCGAGATTTAAAAAATTGCCGTGTTACGTGAATAATTGGTAAGGGCAAAGGTGTATGAAAAAAAGATAGGGTGATAGCAACAAGAAGCTGGGGATCTTGAAATTTATTACTTTGCAGTTCAGAACCGTCTATGAGTTTTCTTAGAAATAACTGGTTAGCAGAAATATGCCTTTCAGCTGGGATTGATAGTCATAAAATCTTAAGCACCGGTTCATAATTATGATATATTTTATTTTCATGTGCCATTCCCTTTCTAATGGTAATAAAAAATAGTTGAATTTTCGCCATTGCTTAGTGCTGATTTTCTTAGCCCAGACAAACCTATGATCCCATTTCAGTTTCATGCAGATAACTCGACATTTATTTAGATAAGATAAACAATATAATGCTATACTTATATGGATATCAAAAAGATAACGTTTTAAATTTACCTATATTTTTTTTACCAACGCACCTATATTTTGAATTTTTTTATTATATTATAATTAGATATTTCCATAAATACAAATTTAAATATAAGTTACAAAAGTTAATACACACAATTGTAAGTCAGACTATACACTAAATTAGTTTAAAGACCACAATCAGCAGAGTTAAAATGTTAAATGATATAAACCACAATAATTACTAGTTTAAATGTTTAAGAGTTACCTGCAATAATTGGGTTGCTTATTAACACAATAACATTATTTTCATTAAAAACTTGATCATTAACCTATTATTTTCATTTTTTTACGACCTAACCTTTGATGTCTTACATATTCACATTGGTACCTAAATATTCATACTACTGTAGCCAAAGACTTTTCTGAGGTTAATTGTTTATCCAAGTAATTAAACCATCATTATAAGTTGCATTTAGTAACCAACAAAAAAAAGTTGAGTTTAATGTAGTATTTTTTTTTTATACGAATGAATTTTAGTATCAAATTTAAATGAAGATTATAAATATTACGGCCATTTGAAACATGTATACCCGAACTCCTCTCAAAATCGTTTTTAATTAGCAATGTTTAATCGTTGCGTACAGATATATATTAAATTCCTCTCTATATCTTACCTTCCCTACTTCTCACATACAACAATGACCCATCCATCGTGTGAAGTATGTCTGCCTTTTTAATGTCAACTAAAAATGCTTACACAATATATAGGTATTAAATATAATAATGAAATAGACAGGTAAACTTGTACTGATTGTTTTAAATATGAATTGGCGGCATTTGCTGACATTTTTGTTTTTTATTGATAAAGTGATAATCTATTATCAACATCGACAATTAAAGTATTTCAGAAAGTTATGAGAAAAGAAAAAATTAAATGAACAACTTTTAAATATAATTTGTTTACATTGCGAGAATATTCTTCGTAAGAACCATGCAAAAGTACGAAAAATTAGACAAAATTGGAGAAGGTAAGGGTGATCTATATATCAGTATGCAAATAAATTCTGTAACAAAATCATTTTCAACAGGAACTTACGGCACGGTGTTTAAAGCTAAAAATCGAGAAACTCTCGAGATTGTTGCTTTGAAACGTGTAAGACTTGATGATGATGATGAGGTATAATACTTTTTGGTGAAGTTTTGTTCGTTTTTAAACTGAATATATTTCCAGGGTGTTCCTTCGTCAGCTTTACGTGAAATCTGTTTGTTAAAAGAATTGAAACACAGGAACATTGTACGTTTGTATGATGTACTTCATAGTGATAAAAAATTGGTGCTTGTATTTGAACATTGTGATCAAGACTTGAAAAAATATTTTGACAGTTTGAATGGAGATATTGACCCAAACGTTGTGAAATCATTCATGTACCTATTACTATAGTATTATATTACTAGTTATTCAGGATGCTAATATAAATATTTAAATATATAATTATTTTAGGTACCAGTTATTACGAGGATTAGCATTTTGCCACAGTCACAATGTCTTGCATCGGGACCTTAAACCACAGAATCTTCTCATAAATAAGGTTATCAAATTTTTATTTTGTATACAGTATTTCAAAATAATTATTAATAGAATTATATATATATATAATATTGTACTAAACCAAATCATATATTTAGAACGGAGAATTAAAACTAGCCGATTTTGGTCTGGCTAGGGCATTTGGAATACCAGTTAAATGCTATTCAGCAGAAGTAGTCACATTGTGGTATAGACCTCCTGATGTTTTATTTGGTGCTAAACTTTACACTACATCTATTGACATGTGGTCTGCTGGATGTATATTTGCTGGTATGTTTCATATGTTACTGGTTTTAAAATTATAATTACCTAATTAATATAATTATATAATAATAATATAATAAATTAATGGATTGTAATTAGAATTAGCCAATGCTGGAAGACCACTATTTCCTGGTTCAGATGTGGACGATCAATTAAAACGAATTTTTAAACTTTTGGGAACACCCACCGACGAGACATGGCCAAATATGACAACTCTGCCAGACTATAAACCAATGCCAATGTACCAACCCAACATGACATTAGTACAGGTTGGTTTATTTTTCTAAAATAATAAGAATAATCGAACCTACACTAGTAGTTTTATAACTTTAACAATATATATAATTTTAGGTAGTACCTAAATCAACAACAAAAATGCGAGATTTATTACAAAGATTACTGGTATGCAATCCATCACATAGAATATCAGCAGAACAAGCGATGAGCCATATTTACTTTACAGATATAAATTTGTTACCTAAATAATTCAATTTTAAAATGGTTATTGTATTAAAAGTACAATTTAATAATGTCTGAGTTTTAAAGGGCTGACAGTTTAATTATTTATTTTAAAGTATTTTATGTTAGTTATTATAATAAATATATTTCTGTTGATTCATTAGAATTAATAGAACATTACAGTATATAGATCTACACTCATTTTTATTATTTTTTTTAATTTAATATTTTTAATAATTATTTTCTAATTTAATTTAAGTCTATTAATCTGTAACCTTTTTTTTTTCTTCTTAATTTTATCTTACTTTTGCATGTGTTCTAAGATACTACAATGTGTTGCTATTCCTGTTTAGATCTCAATAATTATTGTATTAAAATGTAATTTACTGGTTTGTATTTAAAAATAATACTTGAATGTTTTGTAAACACTTGTACTATGAACTGTTTTATACATTAAAATCTTAATTCATGAATTAATTTATGATATTGTAGTCAAATTTTTATTTTGATAGGTTTAAAAATCCAACCAGACTCCGTTAAATTTATTATATTTTGAAATATAATACTTTAAATTTGATTGTACACAAAAATAATATTATTTTTACAAAACAAATAATAACTACAGTGTTTAATTATAAATGATATTTGCTTATGTGTACCATGAGTACTACAACATTTAATACAACTTTTCTCTTTTTGTTCTAAAGAATTTTAATTTAAATGAGTTCTTTTTCTGATATTTTAATTGAGTGTTTATTTATCTTTATAATGGAATGCATTTGATTATTTTAGAACGTTATGATTACATAATATATTTACACACTTAAAATAATTTTATAAAAACTATAATTTAACATCAAACATTCATTATTTTTTTAAAAATTACTTTTAATTCAAAAATGCCAATACAACACATCATCATGGGCACCAGGTTTTCCAATTTTCACGGGGGCCCAAAATCCTAAAACTATTTAACTTGTAATCAAAATAAAAAAAACCAACAAAGCATTAGTCCTTTATTGACTTAATTTTTGTATTTAGAGAGGACGATGAGGCGCCATCGATCTAAGGCAATAAACTTTTTTTTTGGAGGTCTACATATAGGCTATTCTTTTACCCATCACCAAAATAAAAGCCCAGAAGTGTAAGTTTTCTGAATTATGCCTAAGGGTGGTAAAACTATAAATACCTCTTGATCAATATATTAAAAATAATGAAGACTAGCAAGCAAATAAAAACAAAATGGTTTTTTTATTTTTAACTATAAGTAGTACCTACTAGAAACAAATTATATTTTTAGATAAATAAGAAATAGCATTCTTTTTGTCCATACAGAATTTAATAATAGTTTAAAATAAAGTTGTACAATAGGTATATATTTCTTCATTTTTCAAAAAATCTCAAACATATCTCACTTTGGTCGTATTAAAAAATTTGTTAGCAATCTATCTCATTAATGTTTATTTTTTCTTCTTTATATGCATGTAATATCACTATATTTTTAATCGTATTTGTGTTATTGTTGACTATAAGAATGTTTTACAGCTTTGCACAATGAAACTGGTACAGTTTACATAATTTTAATTGATTTAATCATTTCTGGTATCAAATTTTGTAAATATACAACTCTGGTTTCAAAAAATCAATTGCATCTGATACTGATGATAAATTAAATTTTTTTGCTCAAACAGCATCCAACATAATATTACAGTGATGTAATTTTAATTTAATCCAATCGAAATTAGAGCCATAGTATTTACTTATAATAGATGTATTTATTTTTTTAAGATCTACTATAAAGTTTTCTACTTTTGCATGATTTATTAAAACGTACCTAATTATAACACTATCGTCACAATCGTCGACAACACCACCAAAATAACAAAAAAAAACCCAAAACATATATTAATTAAAAATGATTATTTCTACATGTATAATATTAACATATTAAATATTTATATATTTTATTAATTTGAAATCGACTATAGGGTGCTTGAGCACTGCAGCACCCCAATAACCGGTGCCCATGCACATCATTTCTAATAAAACAGTTTAAAAAGCAGACTACTAAAATATCTAAAAAAACATTTGTCTATGTTATCTCATCCCAAAATTTAAAACAAAATAAAATTTCGAAGTACTGAACAAAAATATTATAATTTAATTAAGAATAAATCGTAATTGATAAAAAACTTACAAGTTCCTTAACATTAAATATAATTAATATAATAATAATAATGTATATTTAAATTATATAAAATATAAATGTATTGTATGAAAAAATTAACATTGTTCACAGTAAAATTAATTTAATATTCTAATATGATTGGGATTTAGGTACTTATTTAATATTATAACGACTTATACAAATTGAATTTAAAATGTTAATATTATAATTATTTGAGCAATTAAAACATCACATTAGGATATTAGGAAAAAAATATCCGGATGTTTAATCAAAAAATGTATAGGATGTATATATATAATAAACCTTAGTCAATATAAAATTAAATTTAACAAGAATATCTTGTTTTTAATACTATGACTATGGGGGTTCAAATCTAAGTTAGAAAAAATAAATTTGTAAAACAATTAAATAAATAACTACTTCTAAAAGCATAATGCTAAATTACCATCCAGTATAAACCAAATAATCATTCTTGTTTGTGTACTTTTGAATGAATTGTTTACCTGCACGTGTAGGCACTGTGAATCCAATTTCATCTAATGTTAATATATGACCATATGCATAGGTTTTACTGGGAAAAAAATATAGTAATTGTATTTTTAAGTCGTTAAATTTTAATAAAAATAAAACCCTTACCGAAAACAGTCAAGTAGTTTAGTAGCGATTCCATTTTTGCGACAATCCCATTTAGTCCATATACGGTTTACACCAACTTTTATAGGATAAGATTCTTCAGAAACAATAACCATATCTTCAGTTCCAGTTTCTAGATTACGATAAGCTTGAGAAATAAGCTCGACAACTAAACATCCGACTACTTGTTTATTTTTTATGTATAAATAAACCTAAAATAAATAATGTTACAATTAATCAGATCTTAATTTTAAATTTCTGTTAGACATACTTTTTTAGTTGCAGGCAAAACACTAACATCTGATGTACTAAAACCAAGTTCTTTATCAACAAATGACATCACTTGTAAAGCTTTGGTACATGAGATTTTAGGATCTGTACCAGATATAACAACAATACGTTCATTCATATCCTGATAAACTACTTTCTCATTTCTAAAACTCTAAAATGTGAAAATAAAATTATGAAATTGATATTCAAAAAAAAATGCCATTTAATTAACACACATTATACTTAAAAATATCTTTAGCTTTATGATATTTCTCATGTTCTTCTTCATCTTCAGGTTCACCTCTAGAATAATATAAACCACATTGTTTGCACAAAAACCCACCAAACTTCTTTTGTCCTGCATCAATTTGATACTGAGAAGCATCCATAATTCTTTTTGCTCTTCGTACTGAAGATTTTTTTTCACTAGAACCACTATTATACAATAACGTTTAAGGTAAATTTTGATTAAAATAAATAAATAAAATATATAATTACAGAAATCCATTATTAGGTGAAGGTGTTTTGTTAGTAAAAATAGGAAATAATTTGTTTTTTGGAGATCCATTTACAGTTGTAACATCATTTGAATTATTTACTGATTCAATAGCCATAATATTAGATTCGACTGTATTAGATACACTAAAAAAAAAAGTTGTACTTTTGTTTATATTATAATCTTTAAGTAATAATTTATTATGGTAACTATTTTTAGGCTTACTCTTTTAAATGAGTAGCTGAAACTGATTCTACTGATTTGTATTGTTCTACATCGTGATTTTCAATATTTTCATCAAAGTCATAAGCATCTCTAATCAAATCAGGCATGTTTTCAGTATCAGTTTTCATACGTTTCGAATCAAAGGCCATAAACGAATCTTCATCTAAACAATAATTCAAAATAATTACAATATTATGTAAATATAGTCAAAATTAACAGTAAAAAAAAAAAAAAAAAAAACTACATAATTATATATTATTTTAAAAATGCTATTTACTTGATTTTATTTATTTAAATATATCATATTTATACCCATAGATTATAAATAATTAAATCTTTATAATTTAAGATACCATTACTTATATCTCCATGATCTCTCTTTGTAGATTTTAATGTCAGCCCTGGAAAATGTATAGCAGTTGAATCATTATCGGTGTCCGCATCATCGTCCAACAATTCTATTAGATCATTAACTTCTTGTCCAATTTTTTCAATTGCCTCATCATTCATTATTTCTGAATTATCAATATCCAATGATAAAACTCTAGAAGAAGTGCTCATCATATTTTCATCACCCCAATTCACAACGTTAAAATTAAAGTTATCTTCTTTTCTAAAAAAAAATATATACAAACATATTATATAAATTATAATGAAAAATTATGTACTTTAATTAATAATATTATTAAAATCTAACTTATTTGGAGTATCATTATGTACTATAGTGGATTTGAAAAATTTTCTGTTTTCAGGTTCTTCAATTTTTATACGTTGAGGTTTTTCATGTTTGATGTATTCAGTCCAATTTTTTTTTTTTGACAATGATTTAGGAATATCAAGATTGAAATTTTTAACAAATTTAATTTCTTCCAAACTAGGTTTTTCTTCGCTTAATTCTGGTTTAATAAATAATTTTTTAGCCATAGGTTTCTTTTTTAATGGTAAAATAACACCTGGGAATAAATGTGTCTTGGGTTTTAGTTCTTGACTGGTTGATTTGGATCTTTTCCTTCCAGTTGACTTGGCATCTTTAAATAATTTAGCTTTTACTTTTGGATTATAATGCAATCGATTAAATCTTTTAACACGGATATCATCTAGTGATAACTGTAAATAAACATACAAATGAATTTAAATTAAAAAATAATACATAATTGATAATTACTAAATTTATGAACATGAATTAGATTTACACATAACATGTGTATAATATTTATTATATTATTGAGTAATTATTAGTACCTAGGTTACTTTTCTATTATAAAAAATTATAGCTATTATTGTGACTACCGCAGATAATAATCCAACTATCACTTTTTTTTATTACATACAATTGAGAAACTGTTGGTTCTTTATAAATATATTTGTATGTTTACAAGTGGCAAATTTAAAATTTTTAATACCTTGATAATATAATAAAATTAATTACCGAGTGGTCTATGATAACAGGAAAGTTGTAACTTTTAATAGACTCAAGTACCTAACCAAATGACACAGTCAACAAATTGGTAATTCCAGATACCTAATAGAGGAAAAAAAGTGCCTAATATTTTAATGAAATTCTCACCTAAAAGTAATTTTGTGAATAATACATACCTAATTTAAATTTCTTACCTGGTGTCCACCATAAAATGATGATGTTTTTACTCCCAACTCAGTCTTATTCTCTTTACTCTTATTCAAGCTAAAGATTTTTTTCGAGGGAGTTTTAGCTTCTTTGTTGGTTTCTGATTCCAGTGGAGTTTTGTTAAAACGTTTAATTAGTCTAGAATCTGGTGTTTCTTCAATCACCATTGTAGCTGAATATGAATTACCATTCTTGGAATCTGACATTAGCTTTTCAAATTGGTCACTCATAGTAGGGCTTAATTCAGTGATTGGAGTACTAATTATATTGTAAGATGTTTTAGGAGTAGTAAATCCAGGAGTATATACTTCAGGAGATTTTTGAAGAGGCACTATGTCATGACCATCTTCATCCAAATTATCTCCTGGAAATAATTCACGCTTTCGATTTGATAAAAATGGTGAAGGTTCAGTTTTACGAAAACGTAAAGATTTCCGAGGAGTTGTAAAAGTGGCCATTGCAACCTAAAACAATATTAAAAATCAAAATTAAAATTTGTATAGTTAAATAAATAGGCATCAATAATAAATAAAATACAATTTATAATTCCAGTTTATTTTCTATAAATATGGACAATATAGTATATGCATTTAGATATTTTAATACACAATAATAGTACACTGATGTCAATCACATACTTTAGGTCCACAGTTCTTGAACTTTTGATAGACTGCTGATTAAGTACTTTATTAAAATGTAGTATACCTTAATTTTCTTTCAAACAATCTTTTTAATTATTAGTATACATATAAGCGTTATGGATCTCCAGAGGCTATGATTCACAATTTAAATACCTTTGTTTTGGTTAGTAATTCAATAAACTACCTTGGAAAATTAAATGGATGTGAAAGAAGGTTGGTTTATAAATTCAACATCTTGTTAGATTAAGTTAATAAATGAACATTAATGAAACTAAAATTATTTTTCATTAAAAAAATTATGAATACCTTGTTGGCACAGTCCAACCCTGACTATATGACAGGTGTCAGTTTTAATTATGTTTTAGTGTTTTACTCGAAAATTTAATTGTACCATTACGGACATTTGAATCATATTATAATACAATGAAGGATTGTGTATAAGTTGGTGTATACAATATGGTAAATATTTTTAATATGTCGTGTGTACTTTGTACGGTATTAAAACTACGAGTAAGATTTTGATTCTGCACCAGATTCTAAAAGAGAAAACTATTAGAAGAATCGGTATCTAATTAATGATGTTTACAAAACATTTGAAAACTTAGTTAATACGATTAGATACATAATGATTATTATTATGCCACTCAAATACTCACGTGGTTATAGGACTCGGAAATATCACAATTGGCAAAATTCAGCGACGTACCTATATAATAGATGGGCCGCATTCACATACTAAATAATCGCGAATGGTGGGTATTGTTTAAAAGGGAAAACAATTTATTTTCACTCGAACGCCGCACAACTTACAACGACGGTGAGCATAACACTTATCAGCCACAGTAAATAATCAACATATTACTATTATTCGCACGAGACAAAAAGAAAAAACACCAATGAAAAACCCAAACAGTAAACGGCCCGTTAATCTTGGCGCTTTAATGATTATTTTCCCATTTCATTGGAAATTGACCATTGTTAAGTTTTTGGAGGGAAACCATCCAAATCGTCCAATCAACATTGCACATGGGGATTTCGGCCGGCTCGGAGACTACCATTACGTTATCTCGGTATAGTTTTTAAACAATATCAAATGGTAACACCTCTTTAAAGTCGTGATAAGATTAAATAAGATAACGGGTGTGAAGTTGGTGGACCAGAGTCAGGGAACTGTTTTGATAAGAAATGACGTCGTGTAATTCAGTGTTGCCTATACCATACAAATTAAAGGAGTAGTGTTATTCAAAGCAAAAGGTATAATAATATGATGGTAACCCGGAAAAAAATGTCCAGAAAAAAATCCCTAAAGCAAACATATACTGTCAAAATTATATGTATAAAAAAAAAAAATGAGAAAGACAAAACATAACGTAAACGTAAAATTGTAGAACAGCTTGTTTCTTAAATGTTCTAGGAAACAAATAAAAAGTTAATATTTTCCGAGATAATGAGTGTATCCACTTAAACGGATCATCTGGTATACGACATAAGGTCGTTATTACAAATATAAATTTGTATACTATTTGTTTTTTATACTTTTTTCTGATTTGTGAATTATTGTAATTTATTATACAAATATTATAGCATACATTTTCATTGTAAAAAACTGTAATTGTAATTTTATTTCCGTTAATAAATATTATTATTACTAATACGAATTAATTTCAACAAAACAAAATACGTCCAATTTAGGAGGGGGGGGTTAAACCCCGTGATAACAGATAATAAATGCAATACTATTTCCACATAATAAAAATATATTGTATTATACGATGTTAAAATAATAGGATAAATCTTATTTTGACGGTACACGAAAATATGTTGTACGTGCGTCGTTTGTCACGTGATCAACCGTAAATATATGAACACAGCGCATTTGCGCATGCGTAAAATTGTAAATTGATCAAGGAACGTAAATCGATACAGCCAATGACGAGAAAGATGCGTGCACCTTACGATGGCTGACCCGTTGTCGATCACCATGGACGTGGCTCACGTCGGTTTCAGTTTCGCGGAACATTATTACGCACTAATGTGTATGACACCGAAGTACGCGCGTCCATTTTACGATGATTTTGGCGAGTATCAGACGGTCTATGAAGACGCGACGCCCGGAACTCAGCTGGAGGTGAAAAAGGTATTGTTGCGACCCATGTCCGCGTCCAAGTTAATCGTTAACTCGATTATTTCGGTGCTCTATGACGGATCTCTTGACCGCCTGCTGGTCCACGCGACCGGCCAATGGTTTACGCATGTTTTCGTCGCAGAGAACGGTCGCTAACTTACGTCACTGTAATTCAAAACATATTTCCACCAGACTCTGGCGACTCTAGCTGCACATGACTGTCGTGGTGACACCGGCGCCGATCGCCGGTTTAACAGCGAAGACACCAGTACGATGTGTGCCGATTATAGACACTTACCACGAACCCTTTCCTGTTAACGTCGCCGATAACACACAGTCCGATATGGCCGTCAAAATCTTACAACACATACTGCACATACATTCTGAAATCAAAAACTCCCGCGAATCATCCTCTTCGAATTACGATACCGGTAATATATATCATGTAATCGCAACCTCCCTTCTCCATATCGTCACTGACATCTTTATGCCCAAAATCAATTCACATATCAATTTAGTCGGAAACAAATGACGAAACGATAATATTATAATTATCCTATTTTTAATTTGAGGTACCCTTAGGGGGGGAGGGGTTTTGACATTTGAAGTCATCCCCATTGGCGGATATTCTGGTAAATGTAAGGAGAAGCTTATAGTGTTAACAAGTTGCATTAATCTATTTTTAGGGGAATTTTGACCATAGTTCGAACATTGGAATGGCACTTAGAAAGTATTAAATTGTCTTGTTCTATGATTAGGAATATTAAAGTTTAGTAAAGAAAACAATTCTAGAAAATGAGTAACACCATTCGTTAATTAAAATAAAGTATAGATCTAATTGTTTCCTTCTATTATCAAGCATTTTTAACATTACAAATGCCAATAGCGGCTGATATGATGAGTGAGACATGCGTTCAATACTACGTCTGAACTGTATAACTCGTAGTAAACAGTTTTGAATTATGATTGGATTCAAGATTAGATTATGAATCCTAGAAAAGGTCATTATTTTACATTTCTTAATATTTAAGTATACATTATTTAGACTACCGAGTACTAAGACAATTAAGGTCTTCCTGGAGTAATAAATTATGTCCTGGAGATTTAATAATACAATTAATTTTCATATCATCTGCATAAATTAACGTATTAGAGTTTATAAATTCAATATTATTAATAAATAAATTAAATAGTAATTGAGCTAAACGTGATCCCTGACGAACACCACAGTTAATTTTAAATAATGATAAATTAAAACTCTCACATTTTATTGCTGCCTACCAGATATAAAGGAAACTAAGCCAATAGTGAAAAAGATCATGTATACCTAAATTGAATAGCTTTGAACTTAGTACAATGTGATCAATTTTATAAAATGCCTTGGAGAAATCTGTATATATGACATAAACCTGAAAGCCGAATATAAATGCTTGTAAGATGTGATTTTGAAATACAAGTAAATTGGTGGTGATTGATTTACCTGACATGAAGCCATTATGTCATTCCTCTTCAATATGTTCAGATCAAAATTTGATCTTACTAAGTGAAATCAATATTGATATTAGTATTTTCAAGTGTGAAGAACATAACTTAAAAAACAATGTTGTAATGTTATATTTATTTACTTGGTGTAAAAATATAAACCGCCTATTGCATGGTATTGATTTTAAGAAGGATTTAAAATTTCCTATTACTTAACCTTTATTATTATATATTTTCAATTGTGTAATTTTTTTTATTATACCCAATAACTTTTTTGACAGTATTTTTATTATATTAATATTATGATTAATAATAGTTAAAGTTGTTACTGTTTGTTATAATAATTGTTTAACAGTATTTCTTTTTATTATTATATAAAAATTAAAATACCAGTTTATATAATTTTTATTTATTTTTTAATTTAGTTTCCTGTTCAATTTTTACTTTTTAAGTATACATTTTATAATCGATGAATATATATATATATAATTAAAATATAATTGATATCTATAATATAGATACCTATAAATGCCAGCGGAAGTGCTAGAAATTATGTTTCAATGATAATCGCATTGTGTACATTCTATTATATTCTTATGTTATAATTAAAGACCAGATTAAATTGCATTTAAAACACACAAAAATTGCATATTAAAATGTTATTGTATGCATATAAATGCAAGTTGTATAAAAAAAAATTAGATAAATGTTAGTTTTTTTATTAAAATTGATAATTAGATACATTTCTAAATTATTTTCATTAAAATTAAATCTTCTGTTATTTAAAATATGTTTGTACAAAGAAAAACTATGATCTACATCCACAATTATTGGTGCATATTTAAAACAATTTAATAAAGTAGGCGTTATATCTAAATTAACATTTGCTTTAGCTGACATGACTTCATAGTAAGACTAAAATTTTATACCCTTCATTTTTTTCAATTACATACATACATTTTTCTTTAATTTTTTTCCCATTTAGACCAGGAATATTTGTTAAAACGTCTTCATTTTTTCTAACAATATCCATACTTTTCACTATTAGATTCTTCCAAATTTTTAAGATTCATGGATAACTTGGATAAATGTAATTTTATGAGTGCTGAACCACATAAAATTACATAAATAAATATTATATTTCTGTATTATCTGTTCCACAGATTTTCATGTTTGCGGTATAATTGCACAAATTTTTATGCTGTTTCTTCACTCCAACGGTTAGACATTTCGATTTTCAAATTTCACTTCTCACAATTTTACGTACGCGCACGATATACTGTTCTCATTGATGGACAAATTTTATATCAAACTGATATAATCCAATAGCGCATGTCGGTTACTGTTTACACAATAGTGGCCAGTGTTGCCAGACTTGGGAATTTTCCCCCGAATTTGGTGATNTTATCTCCATAGACAATAAAGAAAAGCTTTATTATCTATGATTACCTTACGAAAAAAAAACTATGTTATAGTCTGTCCCATAAGGGATCAGGCCACTTATCGACCAAAACCAGTTTCTGCCGCCCATCACCACGCTGCAACCATGCCCGTCGATTATCCGCCTGTCGACACTCGAAGTCAGTTTTAACAATATACATACGTAGAAACGGCCTGATCTCTTGTGAGACAAATTATACCATGGTTTTTTTCGTAAGGTAATCATAGATAATAAAGCTTTTCTTTATTGTCTATGGAGATAATAAGAAATTGTATGGTTATTGCACTGGACGTGTTCGTATTGAGGACAAAACTCAATTTTTTGAGAATTTCCCAAGCACCTAAAAAATCACCAAATTCGGGGGAAAATTCCCAAGTCTGGCAACACTGGCCACTATTGTGTAAACAGTAACCGACATGCGCTATTGGATTATATCAGTTTGATATAAACAATTCTTCCATCAATGAAAACAGTATATCGTGCGCGTACGTAAAATTGTGAGAAGTGAAATTTGAAAATCGAAATGTCTAACAGTTGGAGTGAAGAAACAACATTAAAATTTGTACAATTATACCGCACACATGAAAATCTTTGGAACATATTTATTTCGGAGTATGTCAATCATGATTATAGGATTGCATCTATGGAAGCTATCGCATGCGAATTAAATTTGCCAAACTTCTTAATGAAAGACGTACGCAGAAAAATTAATGCTTTGCGTTCGACTTATTATTTGGAATTGGCGAAAATAGAAAAAAGTAAAGCCAGTGGTGAAGGCACTGATTCTGTATGTATACAAGCCTTTATTGCCGTGGTTCGATGATGTGAGCCATACTACGAAAACAACAACTATCAAAGAAAATGAAACGTACAGTAATTTTGTGAGTAAAACATAAATTAGATCAACTTTTAGAATTCATCGTGGCGCATTGGGTAATGAGTTGCTATAGTAACTGTGGTATATCGAAATCGATTCCGTCCACTGCGCTGTGAATTTTTGCACTTTTTTTGAAACACTTGTTTCATTTCCGTATGTGACTTGAACATTTTTATTTTGTCCTGAGGCTCACTCCAATCGATTTTTTTCTCTGTACGTAATCTTTTTACCTACCCGACGTGGCTTTGCACAACAAATCGAGATTTTATTTTCGATTAGAATAGTGCGAGTGCAGCGATTTAATACGTATTAGATATGTATGAAATATCGTCGCTTCCATGGCAAAATCGCCTAACTCGAAATTATATATGTATTAAATACCTATGTACACGATTAAAATATCAAAACAATAAGAAACACGTTACGTTTTTGGTGTAATAAAAAAAAGTATTAAGTGTATACGTGATCATGACATGACATTCATCATGGACCAATCTTCATTGGATAAATATAAATGGATGTGTTGATATAAGTCTAAGGGCCCAAAACAAATGCATACAAATTTCCCTACAGGTAACTCATCACCCAATGCACCACGGTCAATTCTAAATAATTGAGTTAAAAATAAATAAGTATTAAACAAAAACTGTATTAACAACGAATTAAAAACTTCCATAACTACTTTAATAATGATTAAAAAATTCAAATAGTTTCGAAATAAGCATTGCAAACCCCATCTTCAAAAAAAAAAAAATTGAAAAATAAATGGCGTTCAGTTAAGTGAACTAGTTCCCATAATAAATACTTAAATATTAATAAAAAATACACATTTAAGAATAAAATATTCATCATTTTCATGCATATTTAAGGGAAACGCATCATACCCTTATTTCCCACCAGTACTCTTCCTTTTGGTAGTTATGAATCATTTTGTAGTAAAGGATATTATTCATAGTACTGAAAAACACCACCATTAGCATTTCCCCCATAAAACCTAACATCAATATACCTAAAGCAATAGTTGTGATTGAATATACCAAGAAGAACAATACTGTTTGTACCTTAGTAATTTTAGTAATTACTCCCTGTAATTGAGGGTCCTTTTATTACTATATGTTTTCCGTCAATAGCTCCACATCATCCAGGAGAGTTCCACCTTTTATTAAATCCAAATTGAATTTCTTCTCATTTCTTTTATTTGGAACCTGAAAAACAGTAGAAATGGTAAGAACTTGTAAAACTCTTAAGTATTTAATTTTTAGAAAACCGGAGTTCAATACACATAGTGTTGCATCTACTATTCAATCCAATCCATATGTAGCACATACAACAACCAGTGAAAAAAGTACTATAGCAAATACTGCAAAATAACTTTATTTGTTATAATACAGGGTTGGCCAAAACGAGGCTTACGAGACTTGCATGCGGCTCTTAAATTAGTTACCTGCGGCTCTTGAACCAGGCTTAGACTAAAATTAATAAATATATAATTCTGTTAGAATCGTTCGATAGTGTTTTTATTGCTGTTGGTTTCGTTATCATTACAATCATTGTTATAGATTGGCACGGCGGCCAATTAAATGTGTTAAATCTTAATATCTATATGAATTAACTGATCAACATTTAATTGAATTTGTGCGAATTGCGCTTACAAATTATCAAATAGACAATTGAAAAAGCACTTCTCATAAGTAAAATAACAATAATATTAATGTTTTGAGTAGTGTAAAAAATAAATGTTTTTTCATTTTTTTGATTTAAAATGAAAATTATATCTTCATTTTATAAATACCGCTTTACAATGTGGCTCGCCTCGAATCAGCTTTATAAATTTGCGGCACCCAAAATTAATGTTGTGGCCACCCCTGTTATAATATATCAAATCAAATAATAAAAATTAATAAAAGTACATTATGTGTATTTGTACTTTTTTTTATGTATTTGTTCAAAATTTAACTAATCGCACCACATACACCAGGAATCATATTTGAAATAGATGATTTAGAAACGCAGAACATTACTGACATTCTTGAATTTGTTTCTGAAACCAGAAATGTTAGAGGTATTTCTAACTTTAGCCTAACAGGTAAAGCTGGGTACATAACAGTGTCATTATGACTTATGATTGGACTTATTATAAGCAATAACTCTTTAAGTTATTCTAATATTAGCCTAATCACAAATTTAAATTCAAGTAGATCATTGCCGTGTAGTTCTTTAATAACTGTTTCTGATGCTCCATATTTCTTGTTATCCATCCAATCTCTTATCCAGACTTCTTTTTTTTGTTCTTGGATTCCTCACATATATCCAATAGTCTGTCATACAATACTGTAGCAATAGAACATACTGCTTATTTTAAATCCAATACTGTATGTTTCTGTCAATAAGATAATAAAATAATATAACAAAATATATTGTATATTTAATATAAATTTTTTTATATTATCAAGTTGACCTGTGCACTACTTAGTTCTCAAATTTGACAGAACATTGCAACACCTTGTGCATCAGCCTTTACTCTTAATTATTATTTTATTGAACTTATCAATAAGTGGTTTGATCTTAGTAATGGGTCACATCGCAATTCACAATCAAAAAAAGACGTCTTAGGATAATGGGGACGGATGCAGCCACTGTTATAGGTAATTAAATGTACAACTGTAAGCAACGATAAACCATTACTTACGATAAAACCATTCTGAGCGGAGTTCAGTTGATAGTGATGTTTTGTCAACAATATATATGCCATATTATAGTAAAATAAATAAATTGACTTTATAGTTGTCCACAAAGAAAAACAAATTTTTGTAATATTATACAAATATATATCATACATTTTTTTTGGTTTTTCGTATTAAATGAGAAAACTCTGAGAAAATTAAAAAAATGATTCCTCTAAGGTATCTCCCCACACCAATTTCCTTTCAGATAATGTGCTAGACGTAAAAATCGGAGCAAGTTCTCTGATATAAAAGTTGTCCACAGAAAAAAAAAATAAACACCTTTGTAAAACTATAAGCTTCTTTGCTCCACTCAGATGTGGATTTGTAATTTCCTTTATTCGTATCCTGCAATATCTGTGTCGTGTATTCTGCCCTTGGTCTTGCTCTTGCTCTTGCAATGTGTCCTTCAACATCTCCTTTAATTTTTTCTTTACTAAACTTTCATCCCTTAATATGTGTTCTATCATCTTACCTCTTCTGGATTGAATACTTTTCCATAGAAAATATAAATTATAGAATTTACTATACACGGTGATTTTTTTTTTATCATGAACAGCATTATTTCAGAGGATTTTAAGTGAATTTGATTTGATTTTTTTTTAATCATTATCATTTAAGCTTTATTTAAAATAATTTTTAATATTTTACCCCCACTCTATATACCTTAAATAAGTGCATACTTTTGTTTTTCCAATAGGAACCTCCTCTTTTTGAACATTGATTTGAATAGAGGATATCGTTTTAGAAATTTTGATACAAGTGTTATACATATCAAGGGGTGGGATAATAATTAAAAAAAAAAAAAAAAAAAAAAAAAACAGAAATCAAATTCACTTAAAATCCTCTGAGATAATTGCTGGTTCATGATAAAAAAAATCACCTTGTATAATAAACATGTTCTAATGAAATAGTTTCTTGAATATTACATATATTCTAAAATGTATAAAATTAATAAGTAGCTAAGTAAGTACTTAATAAATAAGAGCTATGATCAATTATTATTTCTTTCAAGTTTGGTAATAGGTACTGTGTTAAAATAATTAAACCTAACAATAATAATACAATTATTATAAAGTTGCTAACTAAATACCAATGATTACTTTTAAAATGAATTACTTACAACAATTACATTTGAATCCTTTGTTTCATTAGCTCTGGTCAGGCACGTCTCTGAAGGGAGAAGGACGATTGCTCCCAGTCCCACCCTCCTTAAACCGTGTGGTGTTCTTGTTTGCTATACAAAAATATTCTTAATTTTCAAGTACAAATGCAACTGGTTCTAAATTTCATCAAGATGATTCCAGATCTTTGAAATACTTTGATTAATACAAGAATTAAACTCTTCTCGTTTATATATTTCAATAAATATTCTTTCAAGGATGAGAAAAATATATGTAAAACTAATTGAAAAAACAGTCAATTTGCAAAGATATAACCCAGACAGTAAATTAAGTTTACAGAAATTTTCTGGAAACATTTCAAATGTAATGTATAATGTTCCAGAAATGTTTAATTTTGGTTCAACAAATATTACTGGAATTTTATTCCAATATTTTGTAGTAATTATTTGTCAGTCTTTGAAATGTTTAACTAATGTTAAAAAAATAAAGTTAAAATAATATTACAATTTTAATGTTCTAGGAATATTATAATTTATTTTAAAGAATATTACTAAAACTTTATTATAATGTTATATTTCTGCCTTTTAATTGTTAAATTAAATTAAAATATTTAATATTGCTTTAAGAATAGTTCCCTGAATTCTCCCCCTCCCGTGGAATGGTAAAATACTATTTTAAATCCTTTATTTACTAGTCCTAAATAGTTAAAAATGTTTAATAATTTTTTTTTTCTTATAAACATCAACAGTTTAATGTCTTTCCGATTTCTTCTTCAATCTTTTATCATAGTAACGCCTACATTGAGTTCCTTGGCAATTTTTTAGAGTGATTCCCCTTTGTCTAGTCTTTGTAGCACTACTAATTTTTCATTTAATGAAAGAGTAACGTGTTTACGTTTCATAGCTGACATGTCGAATAAACACACAACTGTACACACAATGTAAAACAAATATCTATAATGAACACAGAAGAACACCGTCGTAACAAAAAACGCGCACAACGACAGTAACGATAAGAGAGGTGATGGAGTACTGAAACGGACAAACGATAAGGAAAATAGTGATCTGGTAATTGATTTTATATAAATTTATATTTATATTAATTTTTCCTACTATAAATTGGAAAATTCAAATGTATTTTTAAAATACTCATCGATAATACGATGGTCGTCGTCGGATCAAACTGAATGGCAGACGAGAGGGGTTCTACTTTGTTTATATTCTACACACATTATACGTAGGCATACATAATACCTACTAACTCTGCTTTTTCTATAACATAAATAAAAAATTTAAAAATCCTACAAAATTACATTATATTTACTTAAATTGTATTGTGGGTAATCGGTTAGGTTGTAAATAGAACCGTTCATATGACAAGCCATAGACATAATATAATAACGTCATAGGCGTGACTAGACTTCATCCGCAGCGGCAGCCTAACTAATGATCGGTGCTTCTTAATGAACTAAAAAAGCCCCTTTAAATAGGAGGAGAGAGGTTAGTCTCCCTCAATTAAATATTTATATAATTTTAAAAAATTTGTATTATCTATTTACAGTTGATAATGTACAATATTTTTAGTACCTTTAAATTTAACTTCAGAAATATTATTCAGGCCTGGATTACGCAGCCATATAGTTCAGTAATTAACAAAATATATGATGTGTTATTATATAGAATAACAAAAATAATAGACTGATAGATAATACTGTTTTGTTATAAACAATGCATAAGACATTATTTTTTTTTATAAAAGTTTTAAGCCAGTAAGCCGTTAAACATAAAATTTGGTTGATCGGCGCCTTTTGAAAATTGCAGGGGCAGCCCAGGTACCATAGGCTGCTACCGTAGACACGCCTATGGATAATGTATGTCTATGTGACCAGGTTAGATGACCAGCTGCACGTACAATCATTTTATTACATTGTCATACCGTCAATAACGTTTTTCTCAAACGAATTAACAAAAGCCTAAATACGGTAACTCCACTGTTTTTCGTGAGATATACCCAGGTTTGGTTTACAGTATTCGGATTTACCGCATTTTCGCTTCCAAAATTTCAAAGATATTGGACTTACCGCATATTATCTTATTTTAAATTACATTTTAGATGAGGGTTTTTTTTTTTTTAAGGAAATACACTATTTTTACATAAAAAATCAGTATAAAACAATCTAATTTACCTATAGAAACAAAAATATTAATTTTACGAATAATGTGGAGTTATCGTGTTTGGCTTAACACGGTATTATATAAACTAAATACATATTTTTAACATCTCGCTTTATCCCACATACGACATCTGCAATTGCTTACCCACGATGTGAAGTATAGCCATTAAAATGTCTAATGACTTTAAAAACGTTCAAAAAAAAAATCTGCCACGGACCCAGTGACATTATTATGTACCTAAATACTCTTACATGTATATGTCAAAAAAAAAAAGCATTAAAATTAATTAATATAAAATAAAATATCGTACCTATATACATATTCTTATTGCACAATCCACATACATCGTCGCGCAGTATGATTATTTGTATATTGTATATTACAGCAGTTGATGATCTCACGACTGTAACTCGTTAGCTTTTAGATAAATTAGATAAGATATCGTGACATAGTTGCTACCAATTATACACGGTAAAGTATAAAGAATGTCTAAACGTTTTGTAATCGAATAAAATATGTTCATCAAGGTTAAAACGGATAAATATGTAGTCTGCGAGTTATAACGAGAAAAATACATATAAGAATTTTATATTTATAATTCCATTTCAATACTTAGTTACAATACAAATTGGGTTTATTCCAAAACTATGTGTGTTTATTGACAAAGAATATACGGTAAGTAATAAGTAAACGAGAATTCCGAAGTAGTGATTTACCGATACTAATCTTTACGTACGGTACATAGAAATTATTAATATACGGTTTTTTTTTTTTTTTTTATATACGTAAACAATATTTCTCGTGAGCTCTGTAATGTTGGTATCGCATTATAATAATACGAAATACATACCTAGATACTCGTATATCTTTCTTTTTTTTTTCTATTTAGTCAGATTATACGGTCGGAGCGAGTGTTATAATAATATAATTGTACAATATTTGTTTTAATATTTGTTTACTTAAAACTTTCTGTGGTCGTAGTTGGTAAACAAATATTATAGACACCACCGACTTAGTATTTTTAGATTTGAAATCGAACACATTCGAGTAGCAGATTAACCTGTGTGATTCTTTAAACCTAACGTAACACCATAGACCGCGAACGGTAAATATTACGAGAGATTAATTTTAAATTTTCATTTCGATATCCTAAAAGTTTTAATTAAAAAAGTCTACATGTGTATCGGTAGATATATGTTATGAAGAATACTTACTAAACTAGCGATTTCATCGGACGTCCAGTATTTAAGGGGTCGCGTATAGGCAATTTTAATGAGATTGTGAAAAAAAACGAAGATTGAACAACACAAAATATTATCAAAATCACTTCTAAATAAATTTACATTCAGTCCCATGTAATTCTCACAGTTACTTTTGGAATAAACTAAAATGTTAAAGTCGTTTTGCGTGCCCCGAACCTCACATGCATAATATTTGAACACCGAATTTTCTCACAATGCTGGAAACAAAAATGTACCTTTTTGAAAATTGACAAAAAACACCAACTTTTAAAATATGATCCATACATTTTTTATGTTGTAAGATAACTCCTGAGAGAACACGAAAAATATTTTACTTATGAATCGTGTCAAAATTATGTTGGGTTAGGTTAAGTTAGATTCGTATGTTCTAATTTCTAATCGTATGTAATATATACATTCAATTTATCCTCTTTTACCTTCCCAACTTCTCACCTACAACAGTAGCTACACCATGTGCAAAGTTGCTCGGCTTTTTTTTTCAAATTAAAAATCGAAAAAACTTTGATCTTTTTTCTGCCATAATAAACAATTAAATAGTTGTTTTAGTTAAACAATAATAATCTCATAAACTTCATAGTATCTTATTCTGTGATAATCTTAAATCATATACAATGGATGGAGCCACAGCTTAGTATTTTGATGAACATGTTGGCGACGAGTCGCCAGGTGAGTAGCTTTTAGTGCACATTCGTGCCAGTGACTAATCGCATATTTATCCCAATGCCTTAATGATGTGATAAATATTAAATAACTGATAAAATAAGTGATGATAATAATATAAATTTTAATGAATTAAATGTTGAATTTATTGAATTGATAATAAACTAAAATCTGTGTAAACTACCTGTACATACATTAATACATTATAGATAAGAGTAAAATATTATATATATCGATAATTTGAGATAGATATACGACTCATTGCTAACATGAACATCTATTCGCTGTATATAAACTAAGGTGATAATATAGTAATACAATAAGGTTATTAATAGACAGTGGTGGTAAATTTAATTATTTACTTACGAAAATACTGTATATATTGAAAAAAATTCCTTTCTTGGGTAGGCACTAATTATTGTTACAGTTGAAACTTGAAAAATATAAAAAATATGTATACATATAAATACGTTCAATGGGGGAGCGTCATCCCCTTAACCCCCTGCGTACACCACTGTCTATGAAAACATATATTAATAAGCAACGATAAATCATTGTTAACAAAAAACTATTCTGAGCGGAGTTCAGTTGATAGTGTTGCTTTGTCAACAATATATATATCATATTATGGTAAAATAATAAATTACATAGTCGTTAAATATTTTGTTTAATATTGTACCTATTTTCCCGTGGTTTTTCTCAGTTTTTCCCAAGTATAGGGAAAACTCCTGGAGAAAACCAAAAAATTACCTCCTTAAAGCGTACCTCCCCAATTAGATTTTCTTTTAGAAAAAGTGCTATCAATCGAAGCAAGATTTCTTGTAGAAAAGTTGTCCACAGAAAAATAACATTATAAACGTCTTTGTTAAACCATAAGTTTCTTCGTTCCACTCAGTAAGTTATGCAATCCACAATTCATAGAATTCTAATTTTGGTTGATCTCTGGCTCTTTTCTACAAGCTTAAAAATTGTATTTCACTGTCTAATATTTTTATGGTTGCCTAAATATTAAAGTTTTTCTTTTTTTTCATTTTTTTGTGTTAATGTATATTTTATGTTTATTATCAGTCAGAATTAAGAACAAACACCTACCGAATTACTTTTTTTGTCGAACTTGTGACAAAACAACTGATTAATTATCAATTTCCAAGCCCCCCCTTCATTGAATAATCTTGCGTACGCCACTGTTGCAGTGTTGTACTGTTGAGCTATGCAGAATAATAATTAAGACGTAATGAAAATATTATCTCAAGATTTAATATTACGCATTTACGTGCGTAACAGACAGGTCGAACGAAAATATGCCCCCAAAAGGTTACCGACGCATGATGTAAATAATCGGGACATAAACCCGTTATCGAGGTGGTGACATAATTACCAATCCTACGAATATTTTGATTATAAGCCTAAAAATAGAATCCTCGGAAAACACGTCTTCAGCGATACAGGTCGATGAACTTTGGCCGACGGCTTCGAGAGGCCACGTTGGGGTGCTCGGTACACCCGACGGATATCTAATCATTACATTATTATTTTGCACCTTAGATCATATATTACGGATAGAGCCACTGATTAAATATTTGAAGCAAACATAACTAAGGGGAGTTGGGGCAAATGCGCATGCACACAATTTATATCACGCTTGATTGGTTGAATTTGCGTAATCACGTATGATGTATCTATCGTCATTGTCTGTTGGTATTATAATGATTATATGATAAATATGTGCCCCTTTGCACTCGTTAATAATGTCTTCAACTCGTGGTAAGCCGGTCCCACACGACTGGTGTACTTGGCTAATATTTGTCACTGGTGATAACGCGCCATTCGTATTGGAGACCTCACGAGTACAATTTCTGGTCACTGGCTCATACCCGTGGATTGTCGGTAAACCTGACACAAGTCAAAGGACCACCAATGTTTACATTAAACTTGGCGTTTGTTCCCACATGGCATGGCAATTGGCGTTTGACTGGCCGCGCGAGTAATCCGTATACAAGTTGTAGTACAATCGTGGTGTAGGACATGGTATTTTGATAGAAGGGTGTGTCGAACGACGCCACTTCAAGACCGCACGAGTTAAAAAATTAGAATATTCAGTTGCCATGACAAGTCTATACCAGTGCCGGGCAATGATGCTGGCAATGAATACTTGTAAGTATACACCAGTTTTATTGGAGCAAAGACCAATGATGGTCATGTATCACCAGTGACAAATATTAGCCAAGTACGGCCAACAGCTGTACGCGTTTATCATGCAGTGGCTCTATCCATAGTATAATTTATCTAAGTTCTGTACGTTGTCGTTTTAGTTTTCAAAATACAAGTATAAGTAATATTATCATAACTGCGACGTTTTATAAAAATCGTCCTATCAACATAGATCAGTCAGCTGCTTTCTGGAAAACAATATTACGTCGATAACGTGTCCAGGAGTCGTCGACCGCGCCCAGATCATGAAGTTGCGTTCGACGGGTTTCCCCGTTTCTGTCCCATTCTGTCCAATATTATGTCTGGCGTCTAATAAAGGTTTAAAATTACTTCTGCGGAACGAGATCAACGGCCTTTATAATAATATTGTACTGACGTCTAACACTAATCACATAATTATTCTACTCCACTCTGAATTTCCGAATGTAACTTTTGAGGTGCCTTATGGGGGAGTTAATATCCCGGGTTGTTGTTGTGGCCGTCTCCGCCGACGCACCGCCGTTACTGAGAACCGGACGCGCGGATTTATACAGAAAACAAAAATAGAACACGAAATTATTATGATTTTCGGTGAACATTTAGAACAAATTTAAATCCACCGTCTAGTGTAGTAGATGGTAATGAAAACGTTTTACACGAAATTAAAACAAAAAATCACCTAACGGCAATACGACCGGTAATCAGGCTCGGATTAAGATATAGGCAAGGTAGGCACGTGCCTAGGGCTAGGCAATGATGGAGACTATTTTAGATTCCGAGCGGAGCGAAGAAACTTATGGTTTTACAAAGATGTTTATTAATTTTTTTTTTTTTGTGGACAACTTTTGTTCTGATTTACAATGATAGCATTTTTTCTCAAAGGAAATCTGACTGGGAAGGAAATTCAAAGAGGTAATTATACGGTTTTCCCCATTTGTTTTTCTAATAAATTGGAAAAACCGAAAAACATAGGAAAACCGAAAAAATAGTTACAATATTAAACAAATATTATTAAAGAAAATATATAAAGCCTATGTAATTATTTTATTATATGAATCGTATTATATTAAACGGAATCGATTTTTCGTGAGCAATGGTTTATCGTTGTTTATAGATATACATTCCATTTACCCTCTAATACCTTCCTAATTTCTCACCTACAACAGTGGCTGCACCCACGTGTGAAGTATGTCCGTCTTTTTATATCTACATTTACTCCATCTTGTCATCGTTGCCAAGGTCTTCCCTAGGGCGTTTGCCAGTTGGTTTGTTAACCAGTACTATATGATTTATGCTCTCTTCGACTCGTTATACATAACCTGCCCATTCTAAATGCTTAGCTTTCAGAAAATATTTAATATTCGGTTTTTTATTTAGGAATTCTAAAGTGGTATTTTTTTCTCCTTTCATAGTCTCCAATCGATACATTTTTCACAGGTTCGTGTATTTTTCTCAGCACTTTTCCCTCAAAGATAAGAAGCTTCTATTCATCTCTTGTCTACCACGTTTCACAAGTATATGACACTTTTGGGTGTAAGTAAGCTAAGTACATTTTGCCTATGTCACCCATGATATTTTTTTCAACTCTTATAACTTACTAGGTTATATGCAAAAGTTGCAGACAAAATACGGTTCCCGGCGTTAAGTCTATACACCCCGGCTTGGGATACCTATATCACACTTGCCACTGCGCAGTGATTGTTGTGTCAATTTATTATTTGTAAATCGAATTTATTGTATGGGCTCGTTCAGCGCAATATTGCGTACGCGCCTTTGCGCGAACGGCGGCGGCAGCGTGGCACATAATATTATTATACGTTATGCCGTGCAGCGGTTAAGTGGCCCGACGAGAAAAAAAAAAAAAAAAATCCTGCGACTTTTAATATTATATAGCGCGTGTTATAATATTACATTATTATATTGTACGGCAGCACCGCCAGCGCTGCGAACTAATGAACCGTTAAATCTATGCGGACGTGTCCATACGGCGGTTTGGCAATGGCGCGAGCGGTATGCGCGTATACATAAATGTATACACACACGTATGATATCGCAGCGCAATACGTATTTAGCCGAGACGCATTAACGCGCGGGTAGTCGGTGGTTTTATCACGGTCTCCCGAGCAGTAGGAAAAAAAAAAAAACAAAATAAAAAGACACGTTCAAAAGACCGGATCGGCCGAAAAACATAACGGGCCCGTGACTTTTAGCGCCGCCGCCGCACGAGTACCGACATTTTTCCGCGCGTTTAATGACACGCTAACAGTATTATATTGTCACGACAATAAAATACGCGACATCATAAATCATAATACACGCGCGTTTATGCGGTCTGAGACTATAATAATATTACGGACGCACAGTTCTGTGCTCGGGCTCAATATGGAAACCCATTGCACAGGTGCCTTCACGAAAATATCGTGTCTGTCGTCGCCCCGTGCGTACACGAGTGTGGCACCTGTATTATATTATACTATACGGTTGATTTATGTAATTTAACCGGGACCGACCTAATCTGTAGTAATGATTGTTGCACACACCGGTGGGGGAAGGGGGGGATAGGAGGCGATACATTTATACGGCAGTATGTATTATTGTGTATGGCAAAGTGGCGCCTCCGGAAAACAGACGGCTTATTGGCCGACGCAAAGTCGCGCCCGCGCATAATACCGTGGCGGCGACAGACCCGACCGTCGCGTCACCGTGACGTGCGCGCTCCGAATGTATTTACTCTCGGACTTGTCACGACCCTTACGCCGCCGCCGGTTGCCTAGGGTACGGTACGCACGGCGTGTAGTCACAGTGTCGCGCCGCCGTCCGCCCCGACGCTATTATCCCGTCCCCGCACAAAACGACGCGGTTTTTATTCAAACTCGCGGTGGCGCCATCGTCTAGAAATTGTGCGTCTATTCCATTGTAATATTGCGTACAGACACGCGTCTAGATTCCGGAGAAAATACGTACACGCCCAAGTGTACCCAGCTCGGCGGCAATCGGAATAAATACCTCCCGGAAAAAACGTATAACAAACCCCGACCCGTTTTTTTTTTATTTTGTTCATTTAACTGTCGATATTTCGGCTGGACGTGGATTGATTAGGCTTTATCTAAACCTGTCGTAATTTTCCCAGTGGACTTGGCGTTACGCCTTAATAAGGCACTATATATATATATATATGTATACCTTCTTCAGAGCAGTATATTACAGGTTTGGACAGTGGCTGCCTGAGGATTTTGTACTCGAACAAGAAACTGAACATTTTCCCATCAACCCACTATCATAATTTACTATAGGTTTTTACTACTAGAGTTGAGCACTATCGACACTAATACTCGTTCATTTACAATAAACAGTACCTATCAACTTTTCCAAAATTAGTTTCTATCTTTATTTTATCGCAACATTTTCATATAATGTGCATAAAAACTTTAGGATATTAGAACGATAGGACATTAACAAAGGAGAAAAAAAAACATAAATGAAGAATAAAGAAGTCAACAAGACAATAAAAATTGTAACGTATACAAATAAATTTATTTCAAGATGCCATAAGTTATTTAGTGTAACTTTTTTGTGATCTTATTACTATGTAATTTATGGTTAGGTCTAAATCAATCTTATTACGACTTTCATACTTTAATAACATCACATGTTCCAATCTATTGTCACTTGTTGTAGATCATAACCTGGTTATTATTAGCTTTATTTTTAAAAATTTACGTTCAGCAGATGACCTAATAGGTAAAGTACATTTTGATTTTGTTAAAAATATAATAGGAAAACTAAAACGTAAACTTAGATTACGTAATTTACTAAACAATTCACTTATGGATTATGGAGTTGAGTCTTCATCTTTAGCATTATCATCATTGTTTATTCCATTAGTACCCAGTAATTTATCGAGTTACCCACCCACCCACCTTTGTGATGTTCTATAGATATAGATAATTTATTTGCTTAGGAGTGATTGCTCTGCGTTCGACCCTGGGTTTGGACTTGCAACAGATAGGATTTACATTATCGTGTGCTTTAACTAAAACCATCGTGGTTTTTCATTGGCAATATCAAATCTATATTTTCATCAATAATATCAGATATTAGTTAGTTATTGGTTTTTACCAGATTTTATTTTTTGGTAATAACTAGTCAGTAATTTCCTTAAGTTTATATATATTTTTATTGTGTTTTTTCATCGGGGAATTTATATTCTGTGGTTTACGCAGCTGAGTTAACTTAATGACTTAGTTATATTTATTTCAAATGTCTACCATAGGTAAATCTGTTGAGTTAGATTGGTTGATTCCCATTGTAACAACTACGATGTAGTACGAATAAGTCGTGTTTTAATATTAATTTAAACTTAAAACTGACATTTTAATGGAAATAATAAACTGGAGTGTTTGTACAGATAAATCATTTATTTAATTACTTGAAATATGCTGTATATTATGCACTTTGTATAATTCCATTTATTTTATTTGTATGTACTACATCACGAGTATTCTATGGGCTGACTGTGCAGCACCACCCACGCACACCAAAATCACCTGTGACACTTTGGCGCCACTCGCGGCGGTGACATTGTAATTTATGATCATAATAATAATATTAAAACATTTGCAATTTTTTTTTACACGCGTGTGAAAAATGTTCATATAATACCTTATACTCTTTCTCTTTACTCTCCGGACACGAGTTTTTTTTTACATACTTTTGCATAAATACCTTTACGAACGTATTTTTTTTACATTTTTAGATTCTGAGTGTAGAGCAGAATGTATTGGTTTTACTAAGATGTGTTTATTTTTTTTTTTATACTGTGTACAAATATTCTACCAGAAATCTTGTTCAGATATATACGCGCGGCACCATTTCTGAAAGAAAATGTTGTACAGACGGTACTTTTACTTTTAGGAGGTTATTTTTAAATTTTCCAAGAGGTTTTCATTTGAAAAAAACCAGGATAAAATGTAAGAAAAACGGGAAATGTACGAAAATAATGCTTTTATTGTTTTTCAATTTTGTTATTTGTTGTAATTCAATTAAAAATATTCATACAGACTTGAAATTTAGACAGAAAACTTAAATTTTCCTTTTCTTGGCATGATAAAAATTTTAAAACATTTGAGCCATTTAAAGGATTTTTATAGACATTTTAATTTTGCGAATTTGGTACGTAATTTTTATTCGGTAGGTACTTTATGGTAAAATTATTTGACTTAACAGAAATGCTTGAAAATTTAACAGGAGTTTCATTAAGAGTCTTAATTAGTGGTAAAAAAAAAATAATTGACTTTAATGTTGTATTTTTTTTTTTTTTTTTAAAGGAATTTTAATATCAAATTTTGATAAAAAACGTTTAAGTAAAAAATTATGTGGAATGAATCTAATTTTTCAAATTTTTTTTTTTTGAACATATGTATATTGCAGATTTAAGAACGGTGGTGAATTGAGTGGACTGACTAAGTTTTGAAATTAAAGGTTTTTAAAATTTTGATATTATGCGGATATTAAATATTTTGTTAAAAACTAAATATTGTCAACTCTATAGTATGTTTGTCGTTACTGAATGGAATACATAACTAGTTTCATCCTAGGGGGTTCGTGAGTGTAAACCTCATGTTTCAAATAATAATTTTTGCATTTATTTTTGCCTTTTACCTAAACAGGGAAAAACTAAATGCATTTTATTAAATTTTATCTTAAATCATTTTTTAATTTCCCCGAGAGTTTTTTCAACAAAAGTGAAAAACCGAAAAAAAACTGAGAAAAAACGAGAAAATGTACGATATGTAGGTATTATTATTTCGGCCTTCATTTTTCCTGTGAATTACTTTTTTATCAGCAATTTTGCTCCGGTTTATAATTATAGCACTTTTTCTAAAAGGAAATCTAACTAGAAAGATACGTTAGGAAGATCATTTTTCTATTTTTCAAAGAGTTTTCCCAGAAAATGTGAAAAACCGGACAAAATATGGGAAAACCGGAAAAGTCGGCACAGTATTAAACAAAAATTATTAAAGACAATATTTAACGCCTACTTAATTATTTACTATAATATGATATTATGTTGTTGACAAAGCATCACTATATCAACTGAACTGCGCTCAGAATCGTTTTTCATTAGCAATGGTTTATCATTGCTTATAGGTATACATTAAATTACCTATAACAGTGGCTGCAAGCATGTCCATTATCCTGAGACTTCTTTTTAATTTTTTTTTTTATATACTTACAAATCTCTTGGGTTTCCGTTACGATTTAATACGCACTTATATTATAATATCGTATACCTTATATACTTAATACTCTTTTGTCGTGTAAATTATACTTATAAACCACGAGCAATAATTTTAAACATCCTCAAAACGTTTTTAAATTATAATTTTATTTACGTCATTTATATGTACGTACGTATACTGCAATTCAATTTCCATAACGACTGCATAATAATAATTTAATAATAATAATATTATACTATCGTTACGCAACATAATATTATAAGTTTGCGTTATTTGGTAGACGTTCAGAATTTAAAATCAAATTCATAACATTAAGTATAATAGTATATAAATGTATATGTATATATATATTTTAATTCGGTTACCAGGGCCTGGCCGATGTGCACACTCACACGTTCACAACATTTACACACACACACACACACACACACACAGACTTACAGAAACAGTTTTACAGACCAACGACCCCCCGGCACCACAAATAGACTCATGTGTCTCGACAGTCGTATAGTCGGCTCGAGCAGACTTATTAATTTTAACCGACAGATATCTTCTATAAGTACACGAAGTGCTGCTACGCTGCTGTTGCTGCTGCTGCTACTACTGCTCCAGTCTCCCGCGCTCGTCGTTTCCTCCTCCGCTGCACACGACCCCTTCGTCTCCTCCGCCGTCGCCACCGTCACAGTCTTTTCCTCGTCTCCCCTTATTTTTTTTTTTATGTTTATTATTATGATTTTTTTTTTTATGTGTGTCAAAAGTTATTTAGCCAATTTATTAACTATACGACATCGTTATATTATTATTATTATACTACTACATGAATATAAACAATTTTATATGCGTGTGCGCGCGCGTCTTCTGGCAAAAATCAAGTGGAAAATAAAATAAAATAATATACATAATAATATTATGTACGTGAATATGTTTTTAATAATATACATTGGTACAACTATACTGCGGAAAATGCAACACCCGTTATTTCTGTTTCATTTATTATTTTTTTTATCCGCTATTAGATTTCCGATTTTCGTATAGTTGTTTAAAATATATCTTTATACATAAAATTCTGTCTCCCTGTACATATGTCTGTTCTAAAAATCTACAGGTTTTTTTTTTTCAAAAAATTTTATACTCTTGACCTTTAAACCAATAAGATGAAAATCGCTGTCTATTTTTCATCTCGATAAATTGAAGGATGGTAGACACAGGTTTTTTTTATACTTTGTATTATTTGTTATCTGTTTATTTAAGGGTATTACCTAGACAACACGGATGAAAAAATAATAATAATTAGTTGATTTGGTTATACTATCACAGACAATGTAGGAAGTACTCTGTAGTGGTAGTAGTGGAAACGGAAAGATACATTTGTATGCATTTATTTTATTGATTGAGCGTGGGAAATACCGAGTAGTTTAGCTAGTCCTTGCATAAATTAAATGTATAAATGGTTATAGGTAACCAAAGCTGGTAAAGCCAATTCAGTTTGGTTACATTCCTTTTTGTCGAATTTTCTATGAAAATGAAGAATATTTCATTGTATTGAATTTGTATACGAGTATCAGTGACGCAACTAGGGGGGTTGAAAATTAACCCTCACTCGAAATTTGAAATTTGTTACGGATCTTACGTAATAATTTGTATTGCTTAGATCAAATAGTAGTATTTTTTTAAAATCGAGAAGTAGGTACCAGATTTTTGTTATGTGTTTTCTATATTTAAGCTATAATTTGTACAAAGAATTTTTTTGTCTGTGAAAATACTCCAAATTTGTCATATCGTATATTAAAAGATGTGAATTATTCGTCATGTGGTACTTTGTTTGAAACATTATTTTAGATTCCCTACAGATTTTTAAAACAATTTAAAACGATTGACAACAAATTAAGATGCATTGATTTTCTTTTGATAATTTTTGGGTTATCTAAACTACATATGACAAAATCACGACCAATACCTTGCCAGATTATTGAGATTCACTCAAAATTATTTTTAATTGCAATAATTACAGTATCATTACTTCCAGTATATAAACTAAATTACCTTATACCATATATCTAACCTAAATTACTATTAATTTACATCTTCAAAACTTCCCACTTAAAACAGTAGAACTAGTACGTTAAACATGTTTTAAATATAATTATTTAATTAATAAAAGTATATTTAAATATTTAATCTCAGCCAAAATTATTTACCATTAGCATCATTTTAGGAAATAAAACGTGCCGAGATCAATTTTATATTCTAGATATAATAAAAAAAAAAAAAGGGGGTTTTTTTCCGGAAATATTTTTATGATTAGTAAAAATGATATTTTGGTCATATATCCGAAAAGTTACGAATTTCGCGTTGATTGAGAATCGTTTTGAAATTTATAATATTTTCAAAAAAATGCATTTTATTGGTAAAGCAAATGCTTCAATTTCTTCACTCAGTAACTAAATAGATGCGTAATTTCTACGCGGTAGTACTTAATTTGAAACATTTATCAACATTTTATGTCCTTTTATTTGTTTTTTGGGTTTTGTTGATTTTTAAGTTACCTTGGAAACAAGGGGAAAAATTCTACTAATATTAAAATTTTTAGCGTCCATGATGTTGGCCCCGGACTTTGTTTGTAAATAAGTCGTTGAGATTTTACAATCTAAAAAGCATTTCGAGGAGGGAGGAGGAATACAATTTAAATTTTCTAACTATCTTGTCATTATTCGTATTATTAAAGCTTCTGTAGTCCTTGTGTTATATACAAATACGGTCTTTTCATTGGCTGGTTTCTGGCGGTAATGGTGTACAACCATATATGTATCATATTTTAATATGATATCTGATTGGCCTATCCTGAATCCTGATATAAAATAGTGCCTTGAAATATCATGCTATTAATATAATAACAAGTTATTTCTAGTAAATAATGTATTTCGATACTACGTAGTCTTTAAATGTTTAAGTAATACGCCACCGGGTAGTAGCAAAGCAAAAATCAACATTTTCCTACGACAAATTTGAATTTAAAAAAAAAAACAGATCAAAATGTTCTCCCGAAAAAAAATATCACCTTCCCTATTCTTAATCATAATAACGGAACTAATTATAAATTAGTTCAGTTTTGGTACTGAAATGAGTGAAATTAGATATGATATCTATATGAATACATTCGTAGAATAATTTATTAGATCCTATTATGGTTAACTGATGTTTCGTATCAATATAGTAAAGTTTTGAAGAAAATTATTTTCCGTAATAGATAAGTACGTTTTCAATGGTCTTCTACTTTCCGAATGTAGAATAACGCATTCATAAGCTCCATACTGAAAACAATTTTAATGTTAAAAAAAATTAACAGTTAACTATGGTTATTTACTACTAACCATAGTTAACTGTACATATAAAGAAATAATGTAAGTAAATTACAATTTTCTATGTAGGTACCTACTATACTTATTTTCGTATAAGACATTAAGACTTACGTTTAGTACCTATTGTATTTGTTTTTAAAATGGTACATAACATATGTATATATTATACCTATTTATAAATATATGAATAAATTACGTAGTCGTTTAATCATAATAATAATATGTATAATGCATATTAAATTTAAATTTAGAAAATATACAAAACGTTCAAAATCATATTACTTAACAGTTTAGGTACATTGTATAGAAAGAAACCATATAGGTAATACATAAGCATTATTATTATTATTATTATTATTTTTTTTTTAACTCTATACACAACCATCATCGTATAATATAATACGAAATCATCTGTAAACAAAACTTATATTTATTCATGAGAATTTTATCTCAAAGAGAAATAATATAATAATAATGATAATAACAATAACAATAATAATAAGATAATCGCATTAAATTTTAAAGTCGTTCCGATGCAATACTTATGAACGGTTTGGCGCCGACGGGATATATATGTACATTCACCTATATACACTTGTACCTACTTATACACGTCTATATATACCAAACAACTATACAGAGTGATTATTTTATCATGAACTTGAAATACTATATACTATATAGCTACCTGCCTAATATCTTCGAAGAATTCGAGTAAATTCGATTTTGGTTTTCTTCATTAGGATCTTCTTTATAATTTTTAAACAATCTTACACCATCCCATGCACCATTAATGTTATAAACTACACATCGTATTATCGACTTTTGATTTTCAAATAGTAAAGAAGCCACGTTTTTAAACTCAGATTCTAAAAGATAACAAACTTTTTTAAACAACTTTGGCATGCAGACAATAATATAAAAATACAGATATAATATCGGAAATGTCGTTAATGAGTTATAATGTACATACCATATATATATGTTTATAACAGTTTGAAATTTAGATCACTACTGAGAATTGGTAATAAATCCCATGATGCTTACTACTATATACTATCTTACTATTTATTATTAATCCTGTCTGCATTTTGAACTTCTATAACTGTCATGTTAAAGTTGTAAAAAAAGTATATACTCGCTATTTTCGAATAGAAGTTTAAAAGACACATACTTATAGATAAGGATAGACATATACTTCAAACCATACGTAGACCTTGCATACGTAGATATTGCAAGTAGGAAGTTTAGAAGGTATAGGACCTCATGCAATAGTTTAAAATGGAGCCTGGCTCCCAAAAGGTTGAGAACCCTTGGTATAGGATATAGGGTAATTTAGTTTATATACTGGAAGCAACGATAAATCATTGCAGCCAAAACATAATTATGAGCAGAGCTCGGTAAATTGATTTTCGCGATTTTTTAAAATGTAACCAAAGTATTCCAGAAATTAACAAAAATAAAGCCAATCTATCGAAATTTGCTGTTGCTTAATTTATTTTTCAAAAAAACCGATGAGAATCTATTAAAATTTGTACTATCGGCTGAATATATTTTAAGGTACGATTTAAATAATTTGGAGCATTTTTACTACAGCTGAAACGATTTTTTTCCGAGTAAAATGAAATGATAATAAAAATCACATGCCTTAGTAAAACGAATAAAATATTATGGTAATCGGTTACTACCACATGGTTTCGTTAAAGAATGATTACATAAAAAAAAAAAAACTTAAACCGAGACCTACCATAGACATTTTCGCGCGTTTCTACTTCAATAATAATTACTCTGTATGTTATAATATTATTCCTATATAGGCAGTCTAGGACATTTCGGCGTTAGCTACGACGTGAAATATACATTTTTTACTATTTGCCCGTTATTACCGTTTGTTGTTATTCCGACTTTAATAACCTATGATTATTTAGGATATTACGCGGCAGTGCGGTTGGCATCATCGGCAATCACGCGTCGTTACTTACGTCAAAATGCCCTCCGTCATCGTTTTGTGTAATATTATACGTAATAATAATGTGTATAGTTTTTTTTTTTTTTTCCAAAGAGAACCCAGGAGCGACGACTACACCAGCAGCAGTGTAATCTATAGGTACCTGTATAACAAAACAGAAACAATAAACGAACGTAACAATATTATATGTTTAACAAAACGAATAGCGTAGTACAACACCGTAATACCTATAATAATAATAATATTATGTATAATATAATATATTATATTATATATATATATATAACTAGTTTATTATATGCAACACGGACTTCTGTATGTGTTGCTGCGGCTGCTGCTGCCCGTCTGGCGCCGGCGCCACACGATACGAGGTACACGCGCGCGGCGCTCGAATGCGCTACGGGGCAACATCGGCTACGATGGCGATACGAAGGCGGGGACGTGGCGACGACGACGGCGGCGGCGGCGGCGGTTAATGGTTATTAATTAAATAATAATAATAATAATAATAGAAAAAAAAAAAAACGAAGAAAAAATATCTATACCCGCGAGACTGCCGCCGCAGCATCGCGATTAAAAGAAAAACAATATCTTATATTACCGCGATGATATAGAAAAATGATGAAAAAAAAACCAAACACGCCTATGTTATTACATTATACATAAATTGTTGTGTTACGCGTTTGATTTACTCGTACATGATATAAAAATTGTTCATATTATATATAAAAAATAAACTAGCCGAATTATCCGATGTTTCCCGTATTCGATCCTTTCAGAAAAAAAAAAAATAGAAATTAAAAAAAAAAGAATTCATATCAACGTGCCTCCCCGTGTCTGTCCACCCTCTTGTCCTTGTGCGCGAGTGCCTATGCTGCGGAGAGACGCGTCGTTTGTGGGGCTGTCGATAAAACTATCCGATAACGGGCGCGTGTATAGCCGGCGCGACGCGTACAGCGCCGGCAGCCGTCGTCGAGACCGAACGCAAATATTACCTATTTACTTATACAAAAACGACGGACCGACGACGTGCGCTGGCTGCTGCTGTTGCCCCTTGTCTGTGTCAGAGTGCACTTTGCAGAGTCAGTATACAGACGGATTAATAACATTGTGTGTGTCGGATTGGCTCGGGTCTACGACTTGCGAGCCATCTGTACGCCGACGCCGTCTGAGATTATGGCGGCAGTCGAAGTAAAAACATAATAATAATAATAATATTATTATTATACGCAGTTTGCGAGGAGGCGGCGCTAAAAGAATTTGAAAAGTTTCGATAAAAAAAAAAAAAAACCCAATTATTGCGAGTGATCGTATACTCGAAATAATGGAGGGGGCCACTAAGTCATCTAATTCCCCCTCCGAAAAAAATTTACATTATTTAAACTGTTTTAACGCCGCCGTATAGACGCGTACAATAATAGATGGAATTATATGGTATTGTTATACCATTACAAATAATAACATAAAATCCAATCTTTTTCTTTTGGACGATGATAAATCTGTTGATAACGTTTTCTTTATATTTTTAAAATTCTCGATAAACACGTAAAAGCTTAGTAAGAAATAATGGTTATACCCGTGAGAAGTGGAAAAGCTGCGTTGAGTATAGTGGCAACACTAACTGGTAAAGCCAATGATTAATATAATGTATAGTTAATAGATTGTCGAGAATACGAATGGAGAATATTATCAATTGATGCCCATACGGTTTTTGAACAATTGAATTAATAAACAATGCGTATGGAGTCCAAAATGTCTATGGGGCAAGAATACTATGGAACCCTTAAACGGCGCTACTGTCATCCGTGGATCCTTCAACGACCACATTATCGTTACCATTATAGATAAAAAGGGCTAAATTATTCATGGTTACCGCATTTTGACTGAATCAACACGGTGATAGCTGATACCGCGGTAACGATAATGTGTATCATTCAGATGCGTGCCTACTGTTAAGAATTCTACGCGTGACTTACATAACCTATGTTTTTTAGAAAAAATTCTCGTGCTTCGTAAAGTGAACCAAATGGATCATTTGATCGTCTTTTGGAAAGTGGAAGACTTTTTACGAGGCGCATTAAAATTGGGTTTTAAAAGTTATATCTTTCAACACTATAATTATTAGCAGGGCTCGGATTCGATAGCATTAAAAATAACTGAAATATATGTTATGTATATAATATATGTTATAAATTATAATATAATCTAACATATCTTAAAATAAGCGCTATAATATGTCCTAACAATTTTAAAATGGAAAAAATATGCCATAAAAACTTGAAAAATGAATAAAAAGAAAATTTATTTTTTTTTTATAAATACAATTGAAAGAAGTCATAAATGTAAACTGTTCGATGAGTCAACTTGAAAACAAATTATATGAAAAAGTATATGAAATGAAAATGTTTTTCTTATGGTTGCACATAAATGAAAGATTTGTTCTACTATTTATGAAAAATACAAAACAAATCATTATATTATTCATATTATCAAAAAATAGCACCAAAATTTCAAAAGAGTAATAAAAATATAAAATACTTTAAATAATAATATGCAAAAAATAGCATTATACAATTTCATACTTGAAGTCCTTGACGTATAAAACGAATGTAAAGCTCACGGCTATTTTTATCTGTGTCCTATAATAATTAGCAAATGCTATAAAATCCGAGCCCTGATTATTATAGTTCAGTTATGACCAAGTTTTCCAATTTTTAAACTAAATTGTTCGGTAGTTTTTGTTTAAATAATCAAAATACAAGTGACAAGCGAAGGTTTTTTTTCCAGCAGAAAAAAAAAATGTTTTAAATCGGATCACTCTACGACTAACGAGGCATGATAGATTTTCTTCCAGTAAACCATATTTCAAACGAAAAATAGGCCATTAGGAAGCACCTAAATATAAAAAGGACAGACTTCGCACGTTATCGCAGCCACTGTTGTAAATGGGAAGCTGGGAAGGTAGGATACAGACGGGAATTTAATGTAAGTCTGTAAGCAACGATAAACCATTGCTAACGAAAATATGATTCTGAGCGGAGTTTAGTTGATAGTGTCGCTTTGTCAACAATATATCATTTTACCATAATATGTCATATTATGGTAAAATTATTACAACAATGTGCGTTTTCATGACAACAATGATTGTTTAAAAAAGATTAAAATAATAAAAGCCCAATAATAACAAAAAATAAATAATACGGTTGCCAATGACAACCTTATTTTTTCTAACTTTGAGTACCATGTTTTCCTCACTATCTCGAATATTGATTAGAATTTAAAAAAATGATCTCTTTAAAATATCACCCAGAGAACATTTACTTTCAGAAAAGGAGCTATATTTGATAATCGGAGTAAGCTTTCTGATAGAAAAAGTGTTCAAATTAAAATAAAATTATCATCTTTATAAAACAAATGCATTCTTTGCTAAACTCAGAATCGTTTTTTGTTAGCAATGTTTTATCCGTGCGTATAAATATAAATTAAATTACTCTATGGTACTATCTATACCTTCTCTGCTTCCCACCTACAACAGTCACACACCCATAAGCATTGCAGTATCAGGTCTTATTTATTTTCGGGTTAGGTCCATGCTCGTTAATTTTAAGACAAGTTCGGTTCAACATACTTATTGAAAATCAGAGTTCATATAATATTACTAGTTTAAATATATTATTATGTTTTATCGCCGGCATCACCTACGCACAATATAATATTATTGCGCACGTCACACGTCATAGACGGACCCGAATTTAATAGGTGAAATTATTTTATAGTGTGTCGCTCCTATACGTGAAGTTTCTTTTTTTTTTTTGCCGAGAGTAGAGTGCGTCGTTGACGGCGCCTAAAATTATAGCCTTTCGCAGGGGGCGTGTACTTTTTTTTTGTAGTTCAGTCGCGCGCCGACGAGGGGACGTCGAATCTGTACTCGTTAATATATTTTCACGATTTCGTCGTTACCGCAGCGGAACACTATTAATTATATTGCGCATTTGCATACTATTTTGTCTGGTCGTTCCTTTATTGTATGCTAAGTATAAGCGCAGAAAACGCGTTCAACAACATTACGAGTAAATAAAAATACGACGTTTTTAGAGCATAGCAGTATTTTTGCATATTTTTTATTATACAGTATTTTAGGACACATTTTTAACTTCGCGTCTATTCAAATATTATATTATATTATATTAGTTTTTTAATTTAATTAAATAGGTACTAAGATTCCTATACTCAAATGCGTTTATTGTGTTACATACGAGTTTATCATAGTTAAAATAAAAGTATATAACACAATCGGTAAAATGACGTGGACAAATAGGCAAAAGGAGGGGCGATCGTATACCATTCGCCCTCCTAAAACCCACCCCACGACCATTTTAAGCGGGCATATTTAAATAAATATCATTTCATTAATTCGAATTGTACCTTCTTAATACAACACATACGTATTAGTCTATATAGGTATAATATATATTTGTTTACTGTATTTATTTCAAATATTACCACCCCAAAAATATAAACAAGTATATATTATGATAACTATATAATGTACATGCGATATGCGTATTGATAATGATAAAAAGAGTAAATAACTATTCTAAATATTAATTGTACGTATACATAACATATATAAATTCATTACTATGTAATGAATATATTTTTCTTAGTTTTACGCGAGAATCTGTAAAAAAATTAATTTTAGTAAATTACGATAATGTATTATATTTATTCTTATTTCGTTATAACTATGTACGTACACCTGGCCACCTGGGTCTCATTGCGGTATAAATAAATATTTGAACGATTAGAAAACTATCTAAAATTAAAAAACTGTACTTAACAAATAATATGAGAAAAATTCTTTAACCATTCCTGCAGATCTTTCAATACCAATTTTATGAGATTTTTTTAATTTCTAATTACTTCTTATATATCGTGTATCATTTGTACTCGTTGCTCATCTGATAAGAATTTAAAATATACCATTCAATCATTACAGTAATATTATTTTTGGTATTATTCTTAACTAATGGTTGCGTTTCGTTCCTCAGAATATATTATTAAAGTAACTCTAAGAAGAATATCTACTCTCGAAAATGTTAATTTTTATAGCAATTATAAATATTGCCACTTACACAATAACTTTATCATCACAATTCACCGTGGTATGTATACAAATGATTGTTTAGGTGAAAAACAACTAACTGAAATACTTGAATAAGTTTAGTCTAGTCTAATATATGTAATAATAAAAACAAGACTGATAAATGGAAAAAATTAAAATTAAAAACTAAAAAATTTTGTTTGTACATCAGCTGTTAAAAAATCGTAAACTATTTAAAACAGTCATAAATTAAATATGAAATCAGAAATAATAGTGATTATCTATACCTAAAAAATTAATGCACGTAATATATATTTTCTTTACTGTGTACTGTGTAGGTATTTCTAATATTGCATTACTGCGGAATAAAAGATAACGATAATTTCTACTACTTTATATTCATTAGTACTTAACTAGTTTATTTCGATAGTTTTCTAAAAATCTATATACAAACATTAAAATCGTATAAGGAATATTTATTCTTTAAACTAATTTCAGCAAATAAATAGTGCCAATGGTAATGAATGACACAAATATTCAGTGACGTTCTCAGGAGACTGAGGAGCTTCAGCTCCTCCTCCCATTGGTCGTTGCTAAAATATAACATATAAAAACTATTAAGCGATTTAAAACATATTCATAACAAAGTAATCTTTACACATATTTTGCACTACCAACAGTACTAATTCAACTTACACAATTATAATGTACTTTAGAAAATGCATCATATAATAGATTTAGAAACGAGTTTTCAAATAGAAGAAAGATATATATATATATTTGTCAATAATATTGACATTTTTGTTAAAGTGTTAACGAATGTATATATAGAGGTAGATACAGAAAATCCAGAGGGGAATGTCAATGGACTTTCATGGGTTTAGACATATTTTACTTGTATTTTTTTATATAATTTGAATTTACCATGTTTACCAGCCGGGAGGGTGTATTGAAAAATCCTAGTTATTACGCCACAGTAAGTATTGATGTATACTGTTGCGACGTACCTATTTGTGGTCATCGTTGTATTAGTCGACATAATATCGAAATAAAATATATATTTACAATAAAATAAAGGTTATATCATTATTTCGGTTCGATAGAATAAAATATGTCCATGAATTCGAACAATACGCATAATGCATATTATAGGTATAGGTGATATGTACGTCTATATACTGTACAGCAAACGTTAGTATGTCCAAGAATTGAAGTCTTCGGTTTATAAGTATATTATAGTAAAATCGAAAAATAGCACGTTTCTATGAATACCGACGATACTTCTTGGCGCCATTATTATATATTAGGTAGGTATATTGTATTATAACACGGGCGTCGATGAACTATTTTCTTTTGTATGAGTATATAATATTTCGTGCTACCCTAACTGCAACAGACTATATTATGATGTGTCAGTCGTCGCCATCCGACGGTTCTTGTCACACGCGTTTCCTATAGAAAATAAGCAGTATTTGCATATTAGATACATTTTAATTTTATACTTCTTATAGGTAGATATATACTAAAAAAACGTAGTTATAAGAGGTACCTGTAGGTACGTGAGAACGAACGAAAACGTCATAATATTATAGCAGTCGATCGCTGCTTTGACGATTGTATCGGACGTAGGTACGTGAAAAAATATAAAAATTACGACCCGAACACGACGACGATTCCCGCGCGCACACACATCTACATAATAAGCGCGTGGGTTACTGCAGATAGTTAGTATCGATATTATATTTTTTATACATTATATATTATTATACTGCACATACGGAATGATTTTTTTTTTACTAGTGATCGGGTATCTTAATACGACGTGAAGCAGTGACTTATCAGTGAACGACGTTTCCATTTGCGGCTTATTAGTTATTAGCCCTGGAAATACGTGAAAGGAGGAAGCTGAGAAGTAGGTAGAAGGTCTTATTGGATCGTTTTTTAACATTTAGGGTTTGAAATATAATATATTTATGACGCCGCCACATCGACGTGAAAACATCATAGTAAATTTTATTTTGGTTTTTTCCCTCATAAACGTTATCATAGATTTATTCAGAATCGTTTAATAATCGCATATTTACCGTTTTTTTTTTTTAAAAATTACCATTATTTCGCACATACTATAAACATAATATATCAACAATTGATTTTCAAAAGGCAATCCGATATTTTTTAATCTATACTTAAAAAAAGAATACTTTTGTAATAATGTCTATATACACACTACACGTAACATTCGCGTGATTGTAAAATGATTCGATATAGTAATGAGTTGGTATAATTTCTGGTTCTTCTGCTCTTCTGGTATCATGGCCAACATGGTTCTTCATTATATGCATGAATAGGCCTTCAAAGCAGGAAATGTTTATGAAAGCTGTTAAAAACTTCCTCATATTTTAAACAAACCAAACTGATGGAACCATGCCTCCAAAATTAATATTTTTAAACTTCAATTTAATTCAAGACTGTTTGATTGTAAAATTTAAAATCTGAATTATCTGAATTCATTTACAATGTATATGAATAAAAGTAATATATCTTAATGAAATGCGGACGAAAGAAGGAAAATGTCATCGTCGATTTCAAAGTTAAATAATTGAGCTCGTAATTGAGCCATAATTGTAATCATTTTTGATGGTTTTTGTTTGAATCTTAAATTTATTCCACATATTAATCGGTCCAATGTTTGTTATGACCCATACAGATATTTTCATTTAATTTTCATTACTTTGTATACTAACGTTGACTGAAAGACATATCTATTTCGGATGACAATTTTACTTTTTTGAACGGATTTTGTAATTTTTTTTTTTTAAACTATTCACTTTATTTTTCATTTATTCGAGGGATTGTCTCAAAGAATCAACTAAATCAACAGTATTATGATCAAACAAAAATGTATACATTCATGAATAAAATTAAAACCCAAAGTATAATCACAAATCGGAAGAAGTCCATTAAATCAATAATCGATGTACTATAAGTAAATAAAAAAATGACAGTTATTGCGTAAATCGTTTGTATGACAACCCCGATTTACTCTGTGGTCTGTATAATATTGTGTTCGTTAACGGAATACCTATAACGTACATTGAGTTTACGGCAATTTTTTTTTAGAACAAACGTGTATAATATTATTTAAACCATATAGGTATTATACTGCTACAGAGGTTGAATACGGACCGTTTGTTCGAGTTGGAAAAAGATTCAAATTCGTGCGGTTTATTAATAATATATGGGATATAATAATGCGCTGAGATAACTGCGCCGTGCCAAAGAAAGAACTTATAATATTATTATAACGAATACGAATCGCCCTGATACATTTGTTGTGCACACGTTTTTTTTTCCGTCTCTGCGCACACGTTCGTCGTCGTCGCCGGTACAGCCATATGTGCAATGTCGAACTATACGATATTATCACATTATCGTCTTATGTCTGTGCGGTGTGTCTTTAAGTATATATTTATATATATATAAACGGATTCGGGCGACAGTCCGACAGTGGCGACGGTGATTAAAGTGGCGACAGTGGCTTCGTCGACAATACGGTCGGGCCGTCCGGCGGCGTCGGCGACGGACGCACCGAGCGTTTTAATCCTGTGTCGTAGGGTCCGGTCACGTTCTCTATATAAGAACTGTATAATAATAATAATAATAATAATAATGATAATAATAATAATAATAATAATATATATCTACTCGTACTCGATATATATACTTACCTACGTACGAACGCGCAACAAATGGACATATATATATATATACAGAGTGATTCCAGTTTTCTAGTTTTATCCCGATCCGGCGATTTTCCGCGGAAGATTTTTAGCCAATTTCGCTTAAAATTGTCTTGCATAAAAACACCCGTTTTCCGATAAACTAATAATTTTATGAGTATGTTATACTCATTACATAACACAACATGAGTATGTTAATATTATTCTTGTGGAATTTTTCTTTAAAATGTTGGATAATAAACAAAAAAAAACGGAGCAGGTTGAATAAAAAAAAGTCATAAAACGACTTAAAATCAAGACAAAAGTATAATGCTCGGTATTGACAGATATAAATTTTACAATCCATTTTTTAAGCTTTGATCAAGGCAATTTTAAATATTTGAACAATTGAATGTGTGCAACTGTGCAAGTGCTATCGAATGTTTATGTATTTTTGTTTTAATTTTATAAATCCTTTAATGGTACAGTACTATAATATCTTCAGGTAATGTTTTATAATACAGTATGATAAATTGTATTAGTCTCTATTTTCAGGGAAAATTCTACAATAAAGAGTATAATATCTATAATTGAAACTAGAAAGTCATTACATTTGAACAAATATATCATTAAAGTTATAATAGTTTAAAATTTAGACCAGGGAAGCAGGATACAATAAATGTCATATCCATTTTAGATGTCTAGATTTTTAGATTACCCTTTCGTAAAATGTTTATTACGTTTATCAAAATATTTAAAAAAAATATGGGTGAAAAGGTGGAGGTGTTATCATTTGTAAATCAAAAGTATATATTTGTGTTTAAGGAATAAGAGAATTAAAACATTTTTATACGGAAGGATAGAATCTTTGAAAATATCGTAAATAAAAGTGTAAATGAAAATAATCGATAAAAAAAAAAAAAAACCAAAATCAATATTTTACTCGAAATTTTCTTAAGTAAACAATTGCCGAATAATGATGAAACAAAAATCACTCTGTATACGTATAATGGATATTATTATTATTATTATCTCTTGCGCGTATGCTGTAACACATGCCGACGCCACCTCCGGTCGCCTTCGCTTCTCCTGTGGCTGCTGCGTTCCAATAACGTTACCTATCAGATATCGTTACCTATAGGCAGAGTTAGGCAGGAAATCATTGAATTTTAAAATCCTTTCTAGAAATATTTGGATTTTAACCTTACAATTTTATCTCTGGTGTATTTTCATTATCCCTTTGAAAAAAGGGTCCAAAAAAAAAAAATCAACCGTCAGGCATCAACCGCGATTGGGAATATTTTATATCTACAATCCAGTCTATACATTGATATATAATAAATTCATTGATCAGATCAATATCTGTGTTTCGTAAATAAAATCTGTAATACAAATTATTTTGTATTAATATAAAAATGTTTTATTTTTATCAACTGTGGCAATTATTTGAATATAGGTATAAAATATTTCTCATTTATTAATATACAGAATTGACTATTTTATAATATTAATATAACACGTGATAATAAAGTTTATAAATTATTATTCATTATTAATTTTACTATCACCTAATTGATACTTGACTTCAGTTATTTATTTAGTATTTAATAAATATTTTAAATATTTAAAAATTATAATCTGTAGTTATGTTATTTATTAATCTCTCTGTTTATACATTTTGGAGAATGACATTTTTTAGAAATTTAATTCCTTTTATAAGGTTTTGGATTTTAAAATTCCATTTTTTAATGATTTGGTTTTGGATTTTCAAAATTAATTTTCACGGGATTTCAGTGCCCATCTCTGCATGTACGTTACCACGTTACCTTACGTCCGTGCCGTACCTATCTTTCAGTGTCCACGATATGCGTTCCTATGTGCACATTATGGTTCAATAGCCGACCTACAGAGCAGGTAAAGCACATCTGCATGCACTGCACTCTGCGTATATAACATGCTCACGAGACACGTAAAATATGGTTATATTCTTTATTATATTCGGTTTTGTTTTTTTTTTTTTTGCGTCTATACTTCTTTTATCTTCGATCTCACGCACACTCCTCCTCGCGCTGGTATTTTCGGTTTTTTTTCTCTCTCGACACGTAGTTGCTACAGGTACCTATATAATTGCATATTTCACGCGCGCGCGCGCACACATGACGTTATAGGTATACATATATTGCAGGTCTCGTGCAGTGTATAGACGCATATTATTATAAGTTACAGGTTACATAGCTGACGCCAAAAAAAAATTCCGAAATAATATAGTTATATTATAGTCACGACGACAATGATCTCGAACCACAAGAAAATGTAAATGCGACGATGTGGGAACTTATCAAATTATTTTATACAATACCGGCTGAATTACTCGGTATTACTCAGGCTTCAAACCCAAAAATAAATACAATTTAACGTATCTTTTTATCGCTATTAATCGTTGTTGTCCAGTAGTTTATCTTTTCAAAAGACTACTTTGTCTATTGTCTATGACAACCAAATGGAAAACAGTTAATAATAACTCATAAATCACAAAAAAAAAATCAATTTTCAAAATCACCAAAAATTCTGTATCAATAATGAACTATTCCAGGTTGTAACAATGGTAATATAATTATTGTGTGAAAATGTCAGGCCTTTACAATAACATATTATTAATTGAATGACAACAATATAGCTAAATCGAAAATAATGAAACCGTTAATGTAGTAACCTTATCGTTTTTTCTACGATTTTTCAAATTATAAAGAAAATCAAACGGGAAAATTACACCCTTATAATAGAAAAAAGCTTTCTTATCATTTGAAACTTGTGATTGGATCAAAATTTTTAGTATAAAATTTATTTATAAATAGGAAAAATTGTCTACGTAGTAAAACCAACACATTCTTCATTTCCGCTCAGAATCTAAAAAAAACATATCATAATAAACCAATAAATTTTTCTATGTGTTAAGAATCTAAAATGTTAAGTTAAACTTCTTCTGATTACTTTGTTCGGTTGCTTAGTTCTCTTTTTACAAACTTCTTCCAATATCCATATTAATACCACTTCAGAATTATTACTCTATTCTATAGTTAAGTTTAGCCAGGTTATCACTAATACTTTTTATTGTTTAGTTATAAATCTTCTTCTTCCTGGCTTATTAAAATAGACCATTTAGGTCTTTCACCGCTTTTAAAATTCCTCTCCACTGATTTCTGTTGATCGCCAGGTTGATGTTATAATTGGGATTTATCAGGTCTCTTTTCGCCGTGTCAAACCATCTCCGGCGTGGTTTCCTCAGCGATGTCTTCTCACTGAGTACTTCAACTATAACTTTGTTTACGAGACGATCTCCTGCACGCTACATGTGCTCTGCCCATTGTAATCTCTCTATTTTATCATAAATAATAGTGATTTATATAACAATGGATGATTTTCACATTATATCATCTTTTCCAAAAAAGGCCAAGTTATGGTCACTTTATTGAATTCGAATTTTTATATTTTACATTAAACAAATAGATAGAATACAATAATTATTAACACTTACGTAGTTGTTCAATTAATACGTATACTGTGTTTAATGTTATAATCTATAATCGTAATAAAACAACCAACTATTTTATTTATGTAGAAATATAGTATTGTATTCAGGAATCAGGATTGGGTAAAATCTTAGATACAATTGTATGTTGTATTGCGATATGATTCTGGAAAATATTGAGTGTCCAGATATTCATTTTATTGTATCTTGTTTATATGCACCCGAAGGGAGGCGATAGCTGAGTTATTTCCTTTTCTGGCTTTCCGAAAAATACATTACAAATTAAGTGATTGTACAAAAATGGAAGGAATTTCAAAAAATGTCCCCAATAATTTGTTTATCGGTATCTATAGTTTCTATTGTACCTAGATACCTACTAAAATCAATGTATTTAGTATCGAGTAAACAGATACTTGTTTTGAAATATCTTTTTCGTTACTAATTTTAGTAGGATATGTAAGATATAATACTTAAACTGGTGCGAAAACGTTATATTTTTAATTTAAAGGCGATTATAATATTATATTATTATATTCTATAAATACAATGTGTGTATAAAGTATTATGTTATATTCGTCCTGCGTGTTCAGTGACGGTCATATTAATAAGCGTCGTACTCAGAGAGGGACACTGGGGGGTAAGCATCCCCATTCCCGATTTTTTTTTTAAAATTAATATTATATTCATTATTGTTATGTTAAACGCCAAACGCCATTTACAGTAACAGTCTCGTAGGTTGTGTGATGATAACGAACAAAACAACAAAAATGATAAATGGTACGTATTTGATTGAAAATTATTAAAAACAAATCAATTAAAAGATAAAAGTGGGATCCACATTGACGAATCGCATCAAGGGGCCTAGAGGGAAGTCGGATAAATAATTCGAAGAAGATGACACACGAAAAAAAACGCGATATCTGGTCGATTATTTAGGTTACTCCGGTGTATTTTATTAATCTAAAAATTAGTAAATACAAATTATTAGTGCCCCAAATTTGTTGCCTGACTACGGTACTGATATTAACTTTAGAAATAAAATATAATGATAATAATTATCATTGCACATTTTGTGTTTTGAATATATTTAGCTTAATTTATTTTAGCTGCAGCTTTTGGCGTACTACGAACGATTTTTCAGTTTTAAACATCATTTAAGTGCACCTTGATATAATTTATAGACCCTAATTAGACATATTAACATTATAATATTGTAATAGCTACTTAACCATATTATGTTGTTTATTTTAAAAGCAATGGCGTCGCGGGCTATTATATCTTCTTAGTTTAAATTTGTCTACATTTTAGATTTCATTTATTATATATATATGCATAGTATATATATACATATAGTTTTATTTTATTTACTTCAACATTAAAATATTGTATAGTTGTAATTACAAATATATATTTAAAAAAAATTGGCTCTCGTTTCATTTTATTTTTAAAAATTGTGATTTCTCTATTCTGTAATACATATTTTTGGGATACGTCTTTTGGCTTGCATTCGGTATTTTAGAGTACATATATATATATAATATTAATATTAAAATGTATTTATTTTAAACACTTTTTTTTACCGTCAACGACTATTTATCATTATATATATATATATATGTGTGTGTGTGTGTGTGTGTGTGTATGAGTGTATTTGATTGTATATAATAAGAGTAATTTAACAGCAAATAAAAATATTAATATCTGCAGTACAACTCCATGCGGGTAAAGTAATAATTATTTATAATCTCAATTCGGAACATATATTAAAGCGTGTTTCGATTTGTTTCAATACGAGTGAAATGATGAATAATTAGGGCCCAACATAAATAAATACCTAGTTATTGTAATTGTATATTTACATTTTAGAGTAATCATTGTGAACCAACGGTTTTTGTTTTCCTGCGAATACGCGTAGGTAGGTATATTATTGTTTGCGAACAAATAATGATAATGATAATGATAATGATAATAATAATAATAATAATAATAATAATAATAATTATAATAATAATAATAATACAAGTGTTAGGTTACGATAAGAGTCGTGAGGATCTCGCGGTACCCGCAAAAAGAGAAAAAAAAATGACCAGATGAACGTGTTTAGAAAAAAAAAATACTGTGAATGAGAATACATTCGTTTTTTTTTATTTCTGACATTGAACGCAACCGTGAACGAGTTAAATTTTTTTAGTGAACGGTCCAATCATTGATAAATATATACACACACACACAATGCACCTGACATGCTTATGACACGAGAATATAAATATATTCTGTATACAAAATAATTTGTTAAATCGAGAAGTTAAGATATAAAAAAAAAATTATTTTAAGGAGTGCTGTATAAATTTGTTTGCCATTATATTATTATGTGATATAATGGACAATATGTATTAATATTTTTTATTTTTCATCCATGTAACGGTAATTTAAGAAACCAGAAATCAATAAAAATTGTAATAATAAAAATGCGGACATTACCTACACATGCACCCTGGGTAAGCCATTTATATTTTAATGAGAAATCGCGAAAGTATTGAATATACATATTATAGGGATGATTTATAGTGCCTTACAGTACTCTGCATAGGAGGGAGGGAGGTTAGCGATAAACCCCCCTCCCCGGGGTCAAGATAATATGTTGGGAATGTCGAAAAAAAAAATAATACTACCCGCAGTACTGTGAGGAAAATCCACATCGTTTGATTTTTAACTATAAGTAACCACCGAAAATGGTGAATTTCGATTACAAAAGAAAACAAATCTTCTCGTATACAGAAACTTTTATGAAAAATCGAATACCTTATTCTGAAATACCTACCGCACAAACGGTATAATTAACTATTTAATATTGCGTAACGAAAATGAGAAATCGTTTTTTTTTTACCTGCGTTATGACCGTATTATAATTTTGTATAACTTACAATATTCAACAGATTAAGTATAATTATGTACCTATCCGATAATACAAATACAGTGTATAATATAATATTCTATACAATAAATATTCAAATTAATTCGTAATTAAGTACTATTAAGTTCATATAAGTAGTGCAAAGTACACATTAAACGCGAAAATTGAATACACTCACATATTATATATATATATTCAAATAAAACCATTATAACGTGTATTTTATTTTTTATGTATTAATGTATTATTATTAAAGTTTATTGCTCAACTCTCTCTCTCTCTCTTTCTCTATACGTATGTGAGTTGTCAGTAAAACAGTGCAGTTGTTTGTACACACGATGTTATTATTATTGGTGTAATAACGGTGAAAATTAAATGTTGAAAACAACTCGTATGTATTATTGTGCAGTATACCCATTAATATTGTTCAAAAGTCCTTGTAATCGCGCGAGTATACAAAACGTCGGTGGCGACGCGTGCGTTAAAAGTCGAACGGGAAAAAAAAAAAAAAAGTGCTGACTGTCGGGGCAGTGCTTAACGTACACGGAGGGGAACGACAATACCTCCCCTAGGGCGATTCGAGCGCACGCGCGCGCCCGCGCTCGACCATCATACGCTGCCGCCCGACCAATTATTGCGCCCGGTCCAACTCGTTGCCGCCACCGCCGCCACCACACGTGAAACGGCGAAAGAACCGTCGTCGCGCGCGCGGGGCACGTGCGACGGCGGAGGCGGTGGCTGCGTTGCGGCGACGGCGGCGTCGTCGACACAACAACAACAACAACAACAACAAAAACAACAATCGCACGACGATGATAATAAAATACAGAATATATACGGAGAGGCATAATACGAGGCGGCGGGCGCCAGGGGATCGGCGGCGGGCGGCAAAGGTGTCTCGTGTTCGTGTGTATACGACTCATTGTTTCAGGCGACGGCGTCGACGGTTGGCGCGGGCGCGCGTGCGCTCCCGAGTCACGGCGGTAATTAATCGTCGCTAGTAAATAATATTAGTATATACTGTGTGCGTACGACCGCCGCCGCCGCTGCTGTGGCGTCAAATCCCGCGGCCCACGTTTTTCTCGCCGCCGCGCCGGCCGCTGCTGGGCTCATCGTAGTTCTGGCGGCGCGACGAGTGACGACGGCGACGGCGCGGCGGGTAGAAATATAAATGGCCCCGCGTGACGGCAGTCTGCACCACCCGACGGCGGCCGGCCGGTGTGTGCGAGTGCGCGTATACGCACCGTCGCCGCCGCCGCCACGCCGTACAAACTACTATTGTACGTATATTTACGCTTACGCTACGTACGGCGGCGGCCGGCGGGCGGCAGACGACGACGACAACGACGACGGTCGCCACTCGCCAGTGTGCTGCCCGTACGCGTTCGCTTCGCACGTGTTTGCGTCTCCCGCCGCCGTCGTCGTGCATATCCCGTCGCTTTACGCGCCTGTCCACGCGCGCGGCCGCGTGTTTTTAATTTGATTAATTTAATTTTTTTTTTTTTTCATCCCCGGAATTTTTCCCTTTTCGGGCCGTCCAACGATTGATTATACACCCGATCGGTTTCGGATAGATTAATTTTCCCGGCCCTCCGCCCCTCGTAACAGCGACGACCGTGCCGGAGGTACTCGGCTGTGATGTTGCGTACCCGCGATCCCACGGCCCGCCGTAAATATTAAGTGGGGAAAAAATAGTCGGAAAACTCCCCGGTTACATATAATAGTAGTGGAAAACTAGTATTGGATATTCTGCGGTACGCCCGCGTAACACGCGTCGTCAGACGTCGCCGCCGTCACCACCGTCCCTGCCGCAGCGGTCCGCCGCGATGGCCGTCTGCAAATCCATCGCCGTCGCCGCACTGTGCAGCGTTCTCGTGACGACATTGATGATGGCCACCGTCGCGTCGGCGGCCAGGAAACACTCGCCCCTGCTCGAAGACAACGCCGTGCCCAAAAAGCCGTACCGCGTGACAGGTACCTACAGGGATAACACGTAGTCTATTAATAGTCGTTTATTTTTATTCCTCGGTCCCGCAGGGGAAAAGGGCTCGAATCAATTTTTCGGGTTTCCGCTCCCCCCCCCTGCATGATTTTTTGCCCAGTTTATTTTTCGGTCCAAGCCGCGCGTGCGTTTCGAAAACGTTTAGCGCGCGCAGCGTATTAGTGCGGTTTTCGAAATTTAACCGACGCATTTATGAACACGCACACGCGAAACCCGCAAGCCCCGTTTCCGCCGGGACCCGACTACCGCATCGTCGTCGCAATGACGACGTTCGGCGTCCACAATACCGAAATACACGCACTTATTTTCCCGCCGGCGGCCCGGATGAAAGAGACGGTCATTGTTTTCGGTAAACCGATTTTTGGCATTTTCACAAATATGCCACCCTCTTGCGCGGCCATAGGACGCGCGCTAGAGCGTGAGCCATACAACGATTTATTCGTTCCGATTATATTTTTAGCGTCCGTATAATATCATTATCGCCGTTTATCACCGTGTGTATCTCCGCAAGAGATAATAATAATACTGTATGTCTGTACGAAATTACATTTTTATCTTCGTGTGAATTATTATCGCGCTCGTGTATTTTTAATAGCATGAAGTCCGTGCGCCGTCTTCGAATTGTGAGGGCTTAATTACCCGGTACCTATTAGGTGCCCGGGCTCAATCCTTTCGAAAACACAAACCGGTAATAGGGGAATTCATGGACGCACGTGTCTGTCCGTTTCTCCGGGTAATTTGTCTTTGTAAAAAAGGCTACTGTTGTTCCCGTTGTCTGTGCGCGACCAAAACTAATCATAATGGGCGACCGTTTTTTCGCATCCGCGTCGACTAGCTAGGTTAGCGCATAAATCGACCCGAAAAAAATTCAATTAAATTTCCGTTCCAAATATACCCCGTAAACCCTGCGATGGGGTCAGGCGGGGTCGAATTTCCAAACAAAAAGTGTACGTATCGAATTTCGTTGTAATTCGATGTTAAATTTAAATGCGATTTAATGATCGATGTATCTGTTTCGAACCATTTGTTCGTTTTAGATAAATAATAAAACGCGTATTGCGGGCACACCATTGTGAACATCGGTTTATATAGTATCGGTGTCTACTTGCGATTTCCAATTGTATTCTTCTCACTATTAAACAGAAAACAACGCGTAAAAACCGAATAAAAACAAACAAATAGAAAAACGGGAACAAATAATAGATACGTAATCAAGTACAATTGATTGTGTATGGTCGATATTTGGTGTTCAATAGGTGTAAACTGTTAGGCGTTGTGTATTAATGTAATCGAGTTTATCACAACAACACGTGTTCCGGGCTTAACGTTTTAATGGTTTCTACGGGTAGAAAGCGCCGTGCACTTTCCGCCCGTGTGTTTTCCGCTCAACGTTTTTTTCGCGCCATTTACGCCGGTTATCGAAATCCACACCCTTCGAGATCGATACAAGGTCGGCTGTTTGCTCAAAATTGAAAATCATACAAATTGTTTAAAGCTGTCGAATTTGTATACGAGTAGTTTTGAACAAACGATAATGACGATAGGTGTGGTTATAAATAATATTTCACGTAATTATATACGCTTAGATTTTCCGTAATAACTAATATGCAATACACCGAATTCATCAATGGAAGGCTTGAGCTTGGAATGTACGTACCGGCGCGAAAGAAAGAAAACGCATTTTAATCGTCAAACATAAAAATTTGAACACAAAAAAAACGTTTATTAAATTTATCGTTCGTTCAAAAATCAAATTATTGGATTGGACGGTTATAAAACATGTATACCCATAATGTGTACTCGTGAGTCAAGCGTATTAAGTTATAACAATGAATAAATCGACAAGCGTGTATTGGTTTAATCGTAATATTCAATAAACGTGATTTCCCGTGGATTAATAATTGTAAATGTCGAGCGGACGGTCCGTGAAATTTCATCGGGCGGAGATGACGGGCGGAAATGGCGCGCGAAAGGCTACCGGCGGGAAGTGCTGCGCGCCACCGGGGGCCTAAAACGCGGGGCATGATACGAACGTACAAACTTCAAACGTCAACTCCGCGTACGTTTATCGTATTTATCGTAACAATACTTATTGTGCACGTACACGCCATTGCGGAATTCAACGCGGAAGTTATTCGCTCCGAGTGTTGTACGTACAAGCACGACATAGAAAAGTATTACAATATTAAGGGCCGTGCGTACTGTGCGCGCGCAGGACGTGCATAGACGTAGGGCCAAGGGCGCTAAACTGCAGCACTCGTTCCGTGTGCTTTTTTCAGAAAAAAAAAAAAAGGAAAAAACTAGGTTAGGTTTACCGATTATTGTGCGTTTACTCAAATGTGCAGTGTCTCGGTCAACGGCTTGACAGAAATCGAGAAAATTCCAACACTCGAATTTATTTTAACTAATACTCCATCTATTTATGAAAGTTTTAATACAGGTTGCCGTTTGAAAATCCAAAGCAGGTAGTAGTTTTAGCCCCGGGAACAACGTGAATATGCGATTGTAGAGCGGCTTGTTTCTCAAATGTTCTGGCAATCGAATTCCGGAAAAAGTTAACACTTTCCGAGATAACGAGCGTGCCCGCTTAAATGGATCACCCGGTATGTGTGGTATACGTTACACGACCCCGCGTAATACGTCCGCAGAAACGGCCCAAATGTATACATAGCAACACCTATAATTTACGCGCGCGACAACCGTACCGTACGAATATGTTTGAATTATTACTCGGGCGATTACCCTGCCTCCCGCTCGCACGCGCGTATACGCGACTCCGAGTCCCGACGCGATGTTATCCCGAACGCGCGTGCCCGTCCAAAACCGCAATAATCGCAAAGGTATCCCCGTACTGTGAGATACTGTGCTCTAATAATAATAATAATAATAATAATAATAATACGCAGTCGGAATTGTGCGTACCGTTTATTACGCGTACCCGTTTAATTGGAAACGTGGGGATTCTCAAAAAGGAAAAAAAAAACTCGCCCGATTTGTCTTAAATTTTTTCGCGCGTTACCTGCCGCGGGCGCGAAAATTATCACAATAATTTTTATGGCATATACAGGGCGATTCACTAAGCCGTGCTCACCCCATTTTCTCGGTTGAACAGTGCACGGTATTCTGATTTTTGGAATTTTCAAGCGTAAATCAAAGCCGATATTTTCGAATACTTGGATTTTTCACAACATTTAAGAAGTACGTCCTTGTGGCGATAACAACTTTGGTTTTTCAAATGAGAACTTGGGTGTATTAAAAATGCCATAAATTTCGGTGCCAAAATGTTTGATTTCCGTCAACCCGTTAACGAGACATTCCACTTGTGCAAAAATTAACGAAAAAAAAAATGAGGTGAGCACGTTCAGTAAATCATCGTTTCGGGACAAATATTTAATAAGATGAACAAAAAAAATTTAAAAATAAAGGAACTGCGCAAACATCGATATTTATTGTACGGATTTAGATTACAGAAAAATACAATTGTTAAGAGGACGCGATACTCGCGTTTATATCTATACCGTCCATCGGTCTGGCGGCATATTTTGCGAAATTATACGTGACTTAGATTGTGAACCGTGGCGTTTAGATGGAATTATTATTATCGATAGTTATAAACACACAAAGGTGACATTTAAAAAAAATATACTGTTTTTGAGGCGGCTGCGTTGTTCTTATTTCCTAAAAAATATCGCCAAACAAAAGATAAGCTATTTTGAAAAAAAAAACAAAAACTAACGTAACTGCTGTGATGTTTTTGTCTTCTCGAGACATTTCGAAGATAACGCGATGTAAAAATTATACTCATTTACGAATAAGAGAAAAAAAACCGATACTGCTGGTGTGCCATTGTTTCGGGAGGAAAGTTGGAAGGTAATTTAGTATATTTAACGGTTTGTCATATTAATCGTATTTTTTCTTTACTTGTGGTCGAAGCAACCAAAAAATCGACAAAAATTATATACAACAAATTTGCCGGTTTTCCCTTTGAAAAAAAAAAACTACGAGGAAAAAAAAATTTATGTTCTCAATGCATCACCTATGTACAAAAAAAAATCTACGAGAAAGTTTCTACACAATTTTTGATTGGAGCAAGATTTCCGGTAGAAAATTGACAAAAAACAACCGCATCATAGTAAAACCAATACAATCCTTCTCGCTTCGCTCCGGATGAAAAAAAAAAAACAATTTTTCGTTCCTTGGCATGGCGAGTCGAATATATTTACGCGAATTATTAGTAACGGGTGTTTTGTCGCTAAAACCAATTGTAAAGGTCTTTTTGTGCGTTGTTTTACGCGCGCGAACACGTTTTTGATTGTATGATATCATCACCCGTCCGAATGACGGATAACTGAAAAAGGCTGTTGCACGTGTGACGGGCCTCTCAAATAACCGCGATAACAATGGCGCGAATATTTTCGTTTTGAGAACGTTAAAAAAATTAAATAAAAAATTCGTAGAAACTGCGGCGGCAGTCATTTACTGTTTAGTTCGTCAAACTTCGATTTTCTATATAATATAATATTATTATCGTAGTTATTATTATTAAAAAAAAAAAACCGTTATAATATTTTCGTATTGTTCGTCGTCCGCGTATACATGTACTGACGGCTACTTAAAAATAGATGTACAAAAAAAAAAAAAAAAAACGAGAAGGTAGATTGACGCGTTATACTATGTTAATATATGCTAGTGGGATACACACACACATATACACACACACACACATACTCACACACAAACACACACAAGCGTGCGCGCGCGTGGTCCATTCCATAGGATACAAAAAATAAAACCAGGAATAGCGTGTGGATAATTGCGAAAAAAAAAATAAACGTGACACGTGAATGGCACGTATACGTATCGTGTGTGGAAATCGATAAGAAACGAGACAAATACCTAATAATATATAGGTAGGACATATTATGAACGATAACGTTATTATCTTCACTTATTTTGAAAAAAAACACACGTGCTCACATATATATATAAAAAATAAATAAATAAATAAAGTATTAAAATCAAAGCTCCATAGTTGTAATTGTTACCTACAAGAAAAATGTAATAACACTGAACAGAACAAAAGTTATTGGATCTCCGCGAGACGTCCTGTATGTATAAGAATCGTAATGTTACTGCGGTATCTTAAACGTGCAGCAGACGTACCTAAACGGCCGTTTATTTAGATGTGTTTAAAATAAACCACCGTTAAATATTGTTTTTTAGTAGTGTTAGCAAACAAAACGTACAATTCATTTTTTACTAAAAAAAATAAAATAGAAATTCATTCGTTTTATACGTGAACGTTATCTTTACACCGGCTAAACACCAATATTATTTTAATCTCATTTAATCCAAAAAAAAAAAAAACTACAAAAGAAATCAATCGACTTCCCCAATCAACTAGACGACATTTTCTTACGGAATAGATGCTACACTTAAAAATCGGAGTGAAATTCCGAATATAAAAACAAAATCGAATTCAATGAAATCGTTATTATTATTGCTCTAAATTTTTTTTTTTTTATATATTTTTTTCCTGTTTTTCCTGATTATTGAGTAAACCGTAAGGAAAATCAATAAAACAATCATAGGTAGAATAATGTACCGACTGGACTAAATTTACTTTCAGAAATTATACTACACTCTGGAATCGGAGCAAGATTTCTAGTAGAATAAAGATAATAAAAAATGTACGAGCACTGCGACATTGAAAAAATTCGCTTTGGAAAAATCTCAAACGGCCTTTATAAAGTAAATTTCGTATTAATATATGATTTTATTTTATCTGAATATCGGTGAACTCGCTTGATGAATAAAAACTGTATTCGTGTTAACTTCAAAATGCCCCGAAATCGAATATATATAAGTATAATTCGTATTTTGCTCATTTTTTAAAACGCAAATTTCTATATTGCTTTATGGGTAAATTTTCCATCCGAAATGTAATTATTCGACCTGATCTGTTGGGAGGTTGTTGGATAGCAACACATTTAGATTGCGTTGAATAATCAAACGTAATTATATATTGCGTAATAGATGCCCCGCGGCGTAAATTTAAATTACGGCAAATAAGAACTGATAACAAAATAAAATTGTACATACCGAAATATCCGTAAAATTTTCTTATGGATCTGACGTTTAATTTAGTTGGCGAAGTTAGAATTTTTGAACGATATCCGACAGCATAATGTTATCAATTTGGAGTGTATATATTCGGTATGTCACGGCTAATGTTTAAAATTGGATAGTGACAAATTTTCTTACGGTAAATCCAATTTTATGCTGTTAATGCATTGATACGCTCGCACGCACAACCTTATAGGCATGCTCGGGCCGTATTAAAAAATGTATCATTTCGATGAAACGACACTGAATTTCTGAAGGCACCCTGATATTTTATAACCGTATACCACTTCGGTTGTTCGGAAAATAATAGGTGTACAGGCTGAATAAGTTATAATACAAGGAAAAAAAATTATACCGACCAACTAATACGTCCTACGCTGAATAGATCCGTCCATATTTGTATAACAATAATATTATGTTAGTTGTGATAGAATTGTGACTACATGAAAATATATATACTCACGGTAAAATAATAATTGCTAATAAATTATTATTGCGGCGTGTTGATCTTGAGCGCAAATGTGAAATAATTAAAAATTTTAATATCTTATTCGGTAAAATAATACAAATAACGTGATGAATGACGTTTAGATAATTATAAAAATTGTATTGCTCGTATAAAATATACAAAACGAATAATAATATTACGTATATTTGCGGATCGGCGGAGGTGCGCCGTCATCTGGAGAATCGGATGTGATGGGTGTATAGTAAATAATAATCGCGAATGTATCGTAGAATCGTTTTCTTCTTGGCTACGGTCAAACGGTTCTTTTCTTCACCTAAAGGAAGGAAGAATGGGGTATTAGGGTAATTTTACCATAAGGTACGATTTTTGTTTGCTTTTTGTATAATATTACGTATTATTATAAATATTGAAAGCCACGGGCGGGGGATATATTCCCCGTTTGATCGCCCCTGCTTCTTATAATATACAAGTATCAGTAACCCGACGACGGGTCCAAAGCCGGATCCGAAAATCCAAAAAAAAAAAATTCAATTCGCTTAATCAATTAACTATATTTACCTTGTGACTTGCACGGACAAAACGCACGTACGCAAATACATTTCAAAATTAAAATAAATAAATATTAGATAAAATATGTCTAAAACTCCCTCTTCCCGTGCATTCTTCTGTCGCGGACGAATAACTCGATAATTTTTCGACGAAATAAAATTTAATTTTTAAAAAGAAGAAAAAAATGTCTAGTAAAACTACTTATAATATTTTTCGAAACAGACGGGCGCATATTGCATCAATGGCACAGATATTACCACTACCTATATATTATTATTATTTTTATATGATGGTATTTATTTTAATATTGAGTATCGATTATTTAATGAAATCTATGTAATATAATATATAGACGAGTTATAAAAAAAAAAAAAATCAGTATCTTCCGTCAACATAAATATTATTGGCAATGACGTGCGCGGGGATAGGAGAGGTTGCGATTTTACCCTCCCCTATAATTGTCTCGTCAATACAACAACTATGTGTATTTATTTAGTAATTTATAATCTCGAAATTCATTATATACCTACGTACTTCAGACTTGATGTAACCGCTAGGAAAAAGCTCGATTAATCGAATGAAAATTGCCTTTTTTTTTAACCCGGCTTTTAAATTCCCGTTATCGGGATGTATATACTTATCCCATAACTTACCTGCCGTTGAAAATGTCCGGCACGCCATTGACTTTGTATGGGTACCTACCGGTTAATTTTACCGTTGAAATTAGAGCCTACGCCTGTTTGAATGACCACGGATGTAATATTATACAGGTAAAGTATCAGGCGGTGAATCGTTAAAAAATTTTGTCGACCTCAACACACAAAAAATCGAAGTTTTGTGGTGTGTTGCTATAAAAAAAAAATATATTGAATTCGAATCAATATGTTTTTATTTTGCTTGCCAGGTGGCTTCGGGAAAAAATGGGTGGCGTTCCTTAGATCCAAATAAGGATACAATCGTCGAAGATTATCTTCAAGACCTTAAATCGAGATTTTTAGTTTTTTTTTAACAAGGTGGGTCAAATTTTGATGGTAGGTCAAAAATATATTATGACCATAACCCCAAAATTATATCGCAAAACGTGACGGTAAATATTAATCAAATTATTATAATTTCCATTTGATTTTAACCCGAGCTGTATTCTGTATGCATACATGTATGTATGTGTGTATCATGTATGTATTATATATAAATGGGTATGCTGCAGTGACGATAGAAGTCCAAGATTTGTTATAATAAGTTCTCCGCTCGTTCCACTTTAATATAATATACTCGTATTATTATTATTATTATTATTATACACCTTTCATCCAAAAATATAATAAATCGCTCTTGCCCGCACTTTAAACACACGCACGCGCTCAAAAATTATATTTTATACACACGACCATATACATAATATAATATAGTATATAAGTGTGTATAATATAAGAACACACCGCACAGTCTCGTAAAACTGCCAAGTAATCACACAATAATAATACGCGTCCATAGAGTCGTAGGTATATCGGGACGTCTAGACGCGGCCAACGACTTCGACACGCACTTTGCACCTATACAACATAAATTGTACAGGGTGTCCCCCGCAATGGGTTCTCCCGGAGATATTTTGGCGTGCGTTCCAAGAGCCAAGACGCGAGTTCGCTGCAACATTATACACACATACACACACATACATATATATATATATATATACACTTTACAGGTAGGCATAAGCACACTGTTTGAAGTAATTGTAGATTTTTTTTTACACGTTTTTTATGATATTAAACAATATTATTAATAGCTCGGACATGATGGATAGGTCCATCCGTAGCGACACGTTTTGAACATTTCCCACGTAAAATCGATATTCAGTCAGTGTACCGTGGTCAAAAACAAAATCAATATTTCGTGTTTTTTTTTTTTTTGTAAATAATCGTATTAGTTATAATTAGAATTTGATCGTAATTATTATTTAAGAACAAAATAACAACTGGAAAAATGTTACCATTCTATCCAAAAGTAATAATAGAAACTGTATTTTCATTTATATTTTATGAATGAATAGGAACTGTGTATAAATATCTTCACGCTTCTGAACATATTAATTATTTTAATTTAATTTTTGAACGTTTTAAATTTACACAATTTTTTAAAATACCTCGCAGCCCTGACCGTGGTACGAATAATAATAATATTGTTCCCGTAAATTTAAATATTATATATATATTGGTACTTTGACGATAGCTCGTTGAACGCGCGAAAAAGTCGGAGAAAATGTGACGGAACACTTCATTATACACACCGTAACGTACTCAACGTAACAAATATCTTCCGAATGAAAAATATCGAAAGTTAATACGTTTGAACATAGTATACAGAATGACGGATATCGTACACGAATTTCCGCGATGGACAGGTCCCCCCCCTCGTCCCTTCTATTCAAAATTTATTAGAGCTCCATATTTCACGTGTATACACGCTTTCACGTGTGCACGTGTATACGCGCGTATTTCGCGTTATTTTTTACGCGTTTTCCTATACGTATTCACGTGAACGCGGATAGTACATTTTCACGTGTACATGAGAACGAATTTATCATTCAAGTGTGTACACGGTTTCCGTTTTATATTAGTTCACGTTTTCAATCGAGACTTCTAATATTTTTTGTACATATTTTTTTTTATAATTAATGGCTTGTGCAGGCACCATTTTTCCTCGTGTAAGACAACAGTCGGTGTCCATTTTTACATATTTTTTTATACAGATATCACTACAATATATATTATAATATAGCGTTCATTTTATTTTTCCTAATAGAAATCCAATAACTAATCGATGTTATCGTTATGCATTTGCCCCGCGAGATATGTGAGTAAAATTTCCTCAATTCGCAACTTTTATGTACAGATTCAAATCGTTTCGAAATATTAGTGATAATATAACGTAGGAAAATTTTTTAGATTTCATTCATGCCCATGTATGTGGTAGTGCCAATTCACGGCGATGGGTATTCGCGTATTGATGTTTAGAACGAAAACGGCGACGAATGTGTTTTAATTTGCACTTTCACGTCGCGAATACGTGTGATCGGTTTTTATTGCACGTCTCGGAAGACCATTTTTTCCGCGAGACTTGGAGTAGACATTGACATTTATTTATTTGCGTGCGGGTATTACTCTGCACGAATAAGATGAATTTCCAATGACCGGCTAATGGCTTATATTGCTCGTGTTGTTTACCGATTTCCGGTATGCTTATACCGAATTTCGGTAACCCATCGTAGGCGCCCGACGGGAAATGTCAAACGCGTTAAATGTGCGAAAGGTAAAAGCCGGACAATTTTTTTTCGTAAACTATACGTAATGATATGCGAGTACTTATACTATAGATAGCAAATAATTTACTGAACGTACTTATCATTTATATTCGTGTGTATATTATATATAAAAAATAAAAATTATTATTATAAAACGTTTATATACTTACGTGTAGACCGGACCTCCGTGCCGTCGGGCAGTTGTATATGTAGGTACGTGTATAATGACACAACTTTCAGCACTTTAGCTCGTGACAACTATTTTTTATTATTATTATTTTTTTTTTTATCGTTCGGTCCGCCAGTATAGGTTTATTATAAGCAGTGAAATACCGCGGTAACATTCAAACGACACAATGTGTGTCACGAGCGATACTTATTGTATACGCGCGTTCATATATACGAGTATTTAATATTGAAAGTCTTACGTTAAAATACGAGAAATGTATGTGTGTCTGTGTGTGTGTGTGTGTGTGTGTGTGTGTGTGTGTGTGTATGTGTGTAGAGCGAAAAGTGTATTATAATATCTTCCCGATGGTCTACTGCTGATGTGCGTCGTCGACCGTTTTCGTTTTGTCAATGGCATCGTTTTTTGTTTTTATTTTATTGTTATTTTTTTTTTCTCATGTCAATGGGAATACGTCACCACACACACGAACGCACACACATACACATACACACACGAGCGTACGCACACGTAAACGGAGATGCCAAAATCTCACGCACGCGCATGCTGCTGTCGCGCAACAAGTGCGGATAACAATATTAATGGTTGGTTTTTTTTTTTCTCTTTTTTTTCCTATAGTATTATTTTAAGTTCATTGAGCCGTGCCTAATAACCTAACCGCCGTCGCAGTACGTTGATGCGCATCGTATTGCAGTCGAATCGTTTGTGTACATATATATGTGTATATATAATAATAATTAATAATAATTATAATAGTACGATTTTACGAGTGTTGTATTATGTACATTCGCCGCCGGTGTGTGGCAGACGGTTACCATATTGCGGCGGAAGGATAAAATTTAAAAAAAAAAACCGCATCCAAACGCGCCTATATTATTAAAATCGTCGATTGTTGCTATAACGTTGCAGTGATTATACTTAATGACGGTGTGTACGAGATTTTTTTTCAACGAAGGAGATTTTGAATTTTAAAATTGCCCGATTTTCAGCCGTCGATCGATAAAAATACGCGAAAACATATAAATATTTGCCCCGTCTCATTTTATACAATAAAATACATTCAAGTTTTTGTATAATAGGTACTAGGTATTTTTCTGGTTAGAAAGTAAAGTAAAATGTAAAGAACAGGTAGTCATATAAGTCATATAAGTTCTACTAATAAATTTGAAAATTCGATTGGACGGATGTACGTTTGTTGGCACTTTTCGCTCAAACTACTGGACGGATTGAGCATTGAGTAGAAGCATTGTATTGATTTAGTTCTAGAGTAGGAATAACATAAATGCTATTTTTTTCCTCTCATTTTCAAGTCCTAAAGTGGAGGGGTGATACAGGGTTATAGGTATTTTTAGTACGAAGAAAATCTAATTATTTTTGTTGATTTATGAAATTTTTCGATTATTTTTTTTGGCACGGATAACGCCGGGCGGGATAGCTAGTAATAGATAAAAAAAAAAAAAGCCTAAAGGGAGATACTCTATATACCTCCCTAATCCCTTTGCTATGTGGTTGGAAAAAATTCAGATTCACGAAGTCCGTCAGAATCCGATCTCGGGAATGCATAGGGGAATCCGAAATCCGTCTACAAATTCAGATTTCGAATTTTTGAAACTTTGATTTTGGATTCTATTCTTTTGTATTTTTTTTTTTTTATGAATACTCATGTATTTTAACAAATCAAATACTTAATTGTAGGTAATCAGAAATTTGTTTACTATACATGTAAAAAAAAGCTAAAAAAAAAATACTTTTTTGAATATATTAACTTCAAATAAAACTTCAGATTTTAAAATTAATTTAAGTAGGTATACATGCGTAATTTAGGTATATTTCAACCCCGGGAAAAGTTGTGTAATTTTCTCGATTAATTTTTACCGAACAAAAAAATTGCCCATTTTGTGAATCGCACAAATGGCGCCCCTTATGAACTATAATAATCTAAAATGAAAACTTAAACCTACAAAACACCAGTATTTTAATTATCTCTTATCTCACTGTTGGGTTTCTTAAATTTGAAATTTTTTTGTTTAGTAATTTCTTTTTAACATAATATTTGTACGGTTTTTTTAACGTATTTTTGCGGCCTCCCGTGTATTACGCACGGGGCGCAGGCACCATTCGCTTCGTCTTTCTACGGTCCCGGTCGTAACATAAATATTAGGGTGATAAAAAAAAAAATTTTAAAGAAAGACATTAAAGAAAATAAAGAATTGCAAAAGATTGAACACGAACTTTTTTTTCTAGGGTAATTTCGTGTTGTTCAAATTCATAGCGGCTTAGAACATTGTTAATATTGATGATTTAATATCTCCTCGTCAGTTATTATAAGAACTTGCAATTTGTTCCTAATTACGTTCTGACATTTTCGAATGTGATCGCGCGTTATTCCCCTAATAAAATCGCCGTTCGTTAACAATAGAACTGTTTTTTTTTTTTTTTTTTTTTTTTTTTTTTATTCTTCGTGAAACAAGATCCCACGGAGTTGCGTTACACTTCCATGTACACAAATGACATATAATAAACATTGGCTCGCTGAAAAAATAAAAAAATAAATATAAATTTGTTCGGTCCTCCCTAATATTATACACCCTAACGTCATAACGCCTGCGCGAAATACGTATTATTACCAGTGAAAAATAAATACTCACGATACGCATAATATTTATATGTTAATGTTATATAGTTACTGTCGTTATTATTGTTGTTATTACTGTATTGTGTATATGGGCGCGCGTGTATTATTATTAATATAACCGGTCATACCAAATACGAAGTCGAACAACAATAATACATAATAATGTCGCGTGCATAAAAACGGCGGGTAAACGTCGTGGTCGTCGTAGTCGTCGTCGTCGTTTTCCAGTCGCCGCGGCCGGCGCCAATCTGTTTCGCGTCATTGCCGGCTGCTTGTGTTATTACCGCTCGTGTGGTAGCCCCGGCGAACAATGAGAACGCCGACACGGTGATAATAATAATCATCATTTTTGTACGTCCGTCGCCGCGGAGTCGAAAAAAAAAAAATAATATTGTTATTATTTTATTTTTTTTTACGAAAAAAATACGCTAATAAATAAAAAAAAAAAACGCGTATTGTAAAATATTATACGGGCGACAACGCGCTCGAGTACTGCAGGATTTTCGGTTTCCTCCTCGAAGATCGCGGTTCCCCCCCTCGGTCGACAAATCGTCAAAACAATAACAATTGTCGTCACGCTGATAGAAAAAAAAAACCCCGTCGACGTTCACGATGTTAAAAAATGCGGTATATTTATCGCGGTTATCGCGACTACCCGATATTAACCCGATTGATTCGTGTTTAAAATTATACATAATATACATTTTTCACAATAATATAATCGTTTAAAAATCATTGTAAATTCAGCAATACAATACGAACCCAATCAAATAACTGCCCGCGTTCCCCATATATATAATTGTTCTACATTTTACGTACGATTACCAGTGTTAGAATCAATAAAATATTATATTATGTATAACGATTCACAGTTAGATGATTATACTCGAAGTTGTCTAACTCGTCTAATTTGGATATGGATTTTATATTTTGATCGCGATTATTACCATAGCGTAACGGAAAGTGGGCGGTTATTGTTGCGATGACCTGTCGTGTGGTAACTGAGGTAGTTCCCGGTAGTAGCGATAACCGACAAGTGCCAAAAATTCATTCGCTTTTAATTTTCGGTTTAAGGGATCTGTTTCTTTGCGCGAAACACGGTTAACTATCTTACCTCATAGTGATATCCGATTTCATTATTCTTTGTTTGTTTGGTTTTTTTTTTTGTTTTTGAAAGAGGATAACTTCCTATAGAGCGTATTGGACTTCGAATTTGCATTACTTATATAAACAAAAACCACAATAATAATAATAATTTAAACAGGTATGAATTGGCCTTATATTCGAACTCAAATTATACTGTTTGGAATTATTATAATTTTCAAAATCCAAGTCCAATGCGACTTGTTGTCTTCGTATTTCCAACATAAAAAAAAAAAAAATGATCGAAATCGGACCATTCGACGAGGCAGGAGAGTTAACCTTGTAAAGCGTGTTTTTGGGCAAAAAAAAACAGGTCGCGCGCAGTCCCCTTAATATATAATAGATACCTAATAATAATATAAAGAGAATACTTGGACGAACAAAAAAAAAAAAAATTAAAAATATATAGTAACAATAACGGCGGCGACGACGACCGAATGTCGAATTAAACGAATTGTATACAATAAAATGATGTATAATACGAATATTATGTGTATATTCTCCGGTACATACCTGCACCTATTATATAGGCGAACGGAATTAATTTTTTACACGAAGGGCATTGTGCGTGGTGTAATTGCGTGTGTAAACAATAAAATATACGAGTTATACGCGTCATAATATTATATAGACGTATTATTATGGTTATACTTCTATAAAAAAAAGGAATATATTTTTTTTTTTTTTAGTACAATAATATATAGATGTGCCGCGCGCATATGTTACCAACCGGTGTTCCGCAAAAAAACATTATTATATTATTTATAAAATATATATATATATATACATAGATATTTAAGTAAAACGTGTAGTGCGAACTACCGAGAAAATCTCGTCGGTTCGCACATGTTGTTTGTAGAGCGGGGCCAGAAATATTATTATTATAAGTGCGTTTACGAAAATTCGGTAAAAACTGTTGTTAGGTTCACGCCTACATGCCCTGCGATGACATAAATAAAATTATTTAAAAAAAAAAAAAAAAAAAAAAAATGAATGATCTATTTAGTTTATATAGGTGCATAGCGATGAATGTTGCAACGATGCACAGTAATAAAACAATACAATTAGGTACTGTAAAAAAAAAAAAAAAAAACGACTAAGTAAAATTCGATAGAGATCTTCCTGAAAATCTTGGAAAAGCGAAGTTATTGACTTTGAACAAGTGAAAGAGGTCAAACACATTAGAACCACACTTGGTTGTCAAAATAACATGCGCGAATAAATCATCATCAGACTAAATTCTACTGATAAGCAAGACAAAAGTACGGCCATGCATAAGTTATATCAGGGCTGTGTTGAGATATGCGTGTGTCACATTCACGTCGTCGAACAAAGGTGGTTAAGATAAAATTATTCATAAGTAAAACACTTAAGAAGGGTGCATGGGCCCTGGCTCAACAATGTCGAATAAAAATGTGTAATCATAAATAACGTCCATCTGATTTACGAGATGTAAAAAAGAGAGAATGTGGTCCAGCTTGTCTGAGGAACACGTCTAAAATATGTGTGGCGGGCTGATGGAAGTCTCATGGTCATGACAACAGCGATATGAGTCATGATGATTGAGAAAAGGCCGAGGAAAAGACGGATGTACAGCGTTAAGGAATCGTTTAAAGAAATTGGAGTCGAATGGGAACCAGCATATTATGATGAAAGCCGATTGACGGAAGTAGTTTTGGCGGCAAATATTCTAAATGACTCGTAAGGCTTAAAAATTAAATATACTCCTATACAGTGTATATGCGTATTATATCAAATATATTTGATTTTTTATTAGGAAGTAAATTTCGGATGACCTGTTCGCTTATATTGTGATGCGAATTTCGTAACCAAAAATATCATGCAGTCGTATTGCCTGTAATATTAACGCCAAGTGACGCCAGCTATTATGTACCTACCTAGTGAAGTCTCTGTTTCATTTATCTTTCAAGGATAATGTTTTCGGTTTGGTAAAACAGTATATAATTAGTCGGAAATCAATTAAATTGTAGCATTGTCTTGTACACATATTAATATGATATATAGAACTTAGCGTAGTATTCATAACCAAACACAATGGTATACATATCACTTTATTCGTTTCGAAAAAAAAAAAAAACCATCATTCTATGCAGTGGCTATAAATGTTTTAATGTTACACGATGACTATTATTATAGTTGTGGGTGGCTAAATTGTTGTTTTGTCTAACTTCTCTGTGTATTGTATACATGATTCGGCGCCACCGTAGGTACGCATATACAAAAAAAAAAAAAAAATTATAATAATATACTCGAACGTGTAATAAAAACAATACGAATATAAGTCTGTAATGCGAGATGTAATGCATATATAAGTACTAATAATAATTATAGTTTACACTATTTACTGTAATAATAAATTAAACATATTGAATTCACCCGACGAATATTCGACGGTAAAAAAATGTTCCGAGTCAGTTTTCACAGTAGTTATACCGAAACACAGCAGTATCCGTTCGATGGAAATTAGTATTGTACTATTGTTTTCGAATTAATGATTAAGTTTTCAATTAAACGGTATCTACGTTCGCTTTCGTGTCAGTGGAAGTTTGAAGTTCACGTAAAAACCCTTGCGAAAATAAAAACCACACCGTGACACCGATGAGCACATGAATTACTACTCGGAATTGTAAAGCTAAATTATAGGTAATGTAATTATAACATCATATGAAATATATTAGTGAGATTGCTGTCCGGCGAACCAGTTTAAAAGAAAGAACGGTATGAGCGGTTATTACAGTGTGTTACGTAGATACCGTGGTATTGGTATACGACGACGAATAATTAATCGGGGTAAATAAAATTACCCATAACGGTTACGTGGAAGCATACGTGGATAATAATACATTATAATTATCAACACAGGCGCAATTTCAGTTTTTGACTCGAGTGGTGAGGGATACCTCCTGTACCCCTTATACCGACATATTACTTATTGTAATATATTTAACATTTTTATCTCAGTTTTCTTTTCCTGCGTTTAATATAATATCAAATACGACTGTTAATACAATATTTGTATTAAAACAAATAAAAACGTTTAGGTAGGTATCTATATTATCTATTTACAATTGTAACCAACGCTGCGACAATTCGATTTTAGTTTTGTAGTTTTGTTTGAATTGTTTTACACCTATTCTTGTGTTTTTGGACTTCGATCTGTAATGTAATAAAGTAAATTTAAAAAATTAATGCGTGAGTTTGAACACACTGATGCAGATTATTATGTCTACATCAATTTTAAAGGTACTTGAATTAGCAATTACCACAAAGGTTTAGAAGAAATTTACTTTTTTTTACATTTCGCAGTTTTCATAGTTTTTAAATTTCTAGTGACCGCAAAAATTAGGAAAGAATTCGAAAAAATGTGTGGGTGTCGGTGATATTTTTATTTTGTATGTGTATAATGTATTGTCATGTCGCCGTTTTCTTCTTCCGTTTCACCAAAATAATATTATTGTTCGTAGAATGTTTGTGGTTAGTGATATGGAGATAATTTTTAAATACAGTATCTTATCAATTACAATTCGAACGTTAACGAAATATTTTGTGCGTTTTATTAAAGTGCAGTTCGCTTCAGAATGCATTCCCACCGCTGACGTGGATTTATTATAATTAATATATTATGATAAGAATTCATAACGATCTTATTGCCAAACAATTGAAAACTTACTATTGCATAGCTATACAAATATATTACCTAGCTGATAACTCGCATGATTTATAACTATAAATAGTTAATGGATTAATTGAATTTACATTTTTTTTTTTTATATATTTGGAGGGGGGTTCTAATCGTACAGTCACCGTATATTTATACACCTAATACCATTGATTATAAATTATTATATATAATGCATATAATAGTAAATACTATAAATTGTAATCAATGCTAATACTCAAACGTGTTTTCGCCCAATTATTTACCTATGACAACAGTCAACAGTCATTATCATAATATTATGCTCGTATCGTTCTAAATATTTACATTCGTACGTAAACATCGAATCACATGAATATATAGACACCGTTGAAATCGTTAGATATTAATTACGTACCTACCCACCTATATTAGTTTATTTAACTCTCACGTGTTAAAACGATTAAAAATAAATATTTAAAATAGACATACCTACCTACCTATACTATGACTGACTCACGGATAAGTATTGAGTGTTTCTCTGTTTGAACGTGAGATTTGATATTATAATAGTAGGTATTCTATATTTCAATTGCATAATCGTCTTCTTCAGATATCTTTATTTTTTATTTTATTTTTTTTCATTTGAATTATTTCCACTAATATTTTTAAAAATGTTACACAATAACATTTTCGGGTATGGCAGTTCGTCCACAGTGTCTATCGATAAAATGATAATAATAAAGAAAACATATCTAAAAAAAAGTTGACAAACAACCCGGACTCGGTATACAATAATATATAATTGTTCTATTGTATTTCGTAATATTTTTAAAAATAAAGCGCATAGGTATTCTCTAATTAGTGATTAACAATAATTATTTATACACATTATAATTGTGGTTTCCTTTTTAATTATATACTCTATAGAGAGTTACAATAATTGATGAACATTATAATATAATTTTTTGATCGTAGTCGATTAATTTGTTTGCATTTACATTTTGCGGCAAATATTATAATTAGCGGATTGACCTTTAAGATGTTTATTATAATGTGAAAATATATTTTTTCACCTTATATTATACAATATTATTGAATGGTTTGAGGTTTGACTTTGTGTAGTTGGACGACTTGTATATAATAACCAACAATTACAACTATTAGCTGTGTAATTTCGTTATGGAAATATAATTTCGCGTTCTCTGAAATGTCCATTATTACTTGCAGTTCGTTGAATAGCTGCGATACTATAAATACCGTATAATATTGCGCAATGCGATTAAAATTAAATTCTTATTTTTTTTCGGTATTCGCTCCCCTGTCGTATAATGGAAAACGGAAATCGTAATATACGAGACTGCGAAATTTTAATATACGATAAGATCACATAAAACAATAAAAATATATATATACCACGTGAGACTTGAGTCAATTTTTCATTTTAGAATTCCGTATCGTTTAGGATCCTGAGCACTTTTCAGTGGATATCAATTGCGTCTCCTCTCACCCCCACCCCTTAAAAAAACTTCCACTAAATCTTTTCCTTAACTTTTGAACTTCTCCCTTCTTCACCGGTGTGACGTTGTATTTCCTAAATTATGAATTATAACGTTTTGTTACAAAAACCACTAAATCCATAATTTTCGGTTTTTTTCTATAGTGGTGGACACACGGTACAATCTTATTCTATTGAGTTTCCAGTGGACTTTGATTTGTGTCTGCTTGGACACAGAAAATCTCAAAAAAATACCCCGATTTGATCTCGAGACTAACGGAACTATTTTGTTTGGGGCTTGTGAGGCGACTCTATTCGTCCATCCGTTCATTCTGTCAAAGGCTTCTAACTTTTTTCTAAACAAAATAATTTCTCGACTTGAAATTCACACATAATAATATTATGTAACTGAAATCAGTCACTTGAACAGTTGAAGAACAAATACTATAGTTTATCATACAATAAAAAAAAAAAAAGTCGTCAATATAATATTTACGTGACGAATGAATTTACGGAAAAACACATACGCACATATCATTTCGTCAGGTCACTAACACTGAGATAATTTCTGATCGTAATTCTACCTACCTACCGACTTATAATATTGTACATTTTTTTAACAGAGTTTTTGGAATCGCGCGTCTAACTCGCGCGTCTTATTGGCTATTTTTTTTTTCAGAAATTATAAAAACGCGTAAATGATCTTTTTTTCGCGTGATTTTTAAACAGTTCAACCTACTATAGTAGTGTTTCCAAAAAAAAAAAAACAAACTAAAATCTCAAAGCGTCTATGTTAGCTATCGCTGGTTCATGAATCGCCAGAAGCGTGTGTATTTTGTTAGTACAATCGTACGCATCGTATGCAAAGGAATTTCGCAAATATATTAACGCAACACGCCGTACACAAATAATATATTGCTCGATTTTTTTCAACTGGATTTTTTTTTTCGCGATTTTCAGAATGTCAGTTCGGTAAACAGCTCAAAGAAATCGGATCCACGTGGTTCGCGGATTTGGGTCCACCTTTCGGCGTCATGTACTGTATAAGATGCGAATGCGTTCAGGTAAGTCCGATTCACATTTGTAGTATAATAATATAATATATGGGTAAGCATAACAATAATAATAGCGTCACGGGAATAAATCTCTAGGTATGAAATTAATCACGTTTTCGTAAAACATTTTTTTTCTTCGCAGTCATACACCTAGGCAGTAGCGATCATATGATTAATTTATCCCGGGGGGGTAGGATGAGGCTGGTTTTCCGTAACATTTTTTAATAATTATTTTTATTTACATTTTTTTTTTTTAAATTCTGAGTGAAGCGAAGAAGTTATTAGTTTTTTACTATTATAATATGTGTTTTTTCTCGGAAAACAATTTTTCGGTTAGTAAAAATGTTCCGATTTTTTCATCTCATACGTTTAAAGACGCAGTTATTTTTGTTTGATTGTATTTTATAAAAAATTATTTCTTTTAAGTTACCCATATAAAAAAAAATGATTTGGTTGGGCAAACGCTTCAATTACTCCACGCAGTACTTCAACTTAATTTGGAACATTTTCAACGCTTCACAACCTACTTGATCGTTTTTTTATATTTTTTTCTTGGAAACCTATAAGTTTATAAGCTAACCTAACCTCCCCGATCTCTTAAATATACGTCCTTGACTGTAAGAGGTAAGATCGAATTGTACACATTTCAGTCGAATTATCGCGCTTCGGTCAAAAACTGGCGTCGGTCGAAGGCCGACACACTAGGCTTGCAAAGACGGTGCATTCAATCGAAAAAATCTCGGCGTAACGAAACCTCAGTTCAAAAGTCTTCAAACCAAAACTTCGGGGGAGGGACGGGTCTATCCCCTTCGCCGGAAATATTTTCCCGCGTTCGTCCCCTAAATAAACGCACGTAGAGACCGTCGCGGCGCGCTCGGCCACTGTTCCGGATGGCCGGGCATCACCGGCCGTCACGCCGGGCCACTGATTGCGGTGGAACGGATTTACGCCCCTTCGTCGGCACGCGGCGGCGGCGGGTGTCCTCGCGGTAAAAACCGATTGTAATTATTCGCGTTGCGTTTATCCATCGCGCGAAATGACGCGGTCTCGTCTGCCGCCGCCGCCGCCGTTCAATTGTGTGTCGCGTGCGTCGCCGTCGTCCAAACAACAATCGACTGAGATCAGATTCACACATTCCATCGCGCGACGGCGGACGAGAACAATCGGTCGCCGTTATAGAAAGCCAGTGTTCATGAATATAACGATGGAATAAAAAAAAAAAAAAAATAAATAAATAAAAAAAATAGGAAATATACGTGTACACATACCTAACTACATATGTACTGCGCGCACATATTATATACATGCATATAATACGTATATAATAATATAATGCGGTGTGCGCGGCGTCGTCGTGACTGTCACACGCGTAAAATATATTTACGGTATAATAAACGGAGTATGGAAAGAAAGAAAAAATAATTCCGTTAAAAAAAAAAAAAAAAAAAAAAAAATGAGCATACATAATATAGTGTAAATAAAAAAGGAAAGAAAAAAAAAACGGCGAAGNATAGAAAGCCAGTGTTCATGAATATAACGATGGAATAAAAAAAAAAAAAAAAAAAAAAAAAAAAAAACACCGTAAAAAAAAAAAAAAAAAAAAAAAAAAATGAGCATACATAATATAGTGTAAATAAAAAAGGAAAGAAAAAAAAAACGGCGAAGAACCGAGGTGGTATTATAACACGGGTTTTCGCGCGTTTACCTATACCTGTGTGCCCACATAGGTACACGTATATGATAATACCACACGCCGGACGTGCTTTTTAGACGTACGCCCGCTCGTAATATTTAGGGTCCGTCATGTTGTCGGTTATTTTTTTTTTTTAATTCCATTTTTTATCATATTATCGAATCCGTGATATTGTTGTTGCGCGCGCGAACGTGCGTAATATAACCGATACGTACAGGTAGTATACACGCGCGTGTAGGAATATCGTATGCACGCGTTTTGTGTAAATTATAATAACAACAATATTGTTACGACCTTCGTGGAGTACAGAAATTTCGAACAGGTACTTATAATTTCGCCGACAAAATTGATTACAATGAAACTCGTACAATAAGCTCGGGGGTTTTTTTTTTCGTTTTTAGATTCTGATACGAAGAGCGGATTGGTTTTACTGCGAGTGCGATTTTTTTTTTTTTTGGTTTTTCGTGGTCCATAAGTGACTTTCCTGCCAGAAATTTTGATCCGATAAAATAATGAAAAGACAACTTTATTTTGGATGATAATCGATTGAATTTCCGTGTGGTTATCTTAAAAGTTGGAGAAAACCGGGAAAAACTGGAAAGTTACGGAAATTATTATTTCTTTATTTTCAATTTTGTTTTTTTGGTCATAATTCGGTTAAAAATATTCGTATACACTTGTAATTTTCACTGAATAATAATTATGACATTTTTTTTTCTAGACGTGGTGAACATTTTTAAAACTTTTTGGTGACTTAGTTATTTATAGGCATCTTCGAGTTTTTGTTTGGTTCTATGTGGATACAATTTGTTTGATGCAACAGAAATGCTTGATATCCCAACATGAAATTTATGCATTATGTAGGGTCCAAGACTTCTATCATTTGCTTATTTTTTTGACTTTAACATACAATTTATCAAAGTGCTATAGAAACTCGTGTCACGTTACAATTATCTCATATATGAAAATTGAAAGTGCATTTTTTATCTTATTTCGATGGTTTTTAAACAAATTGCTTTTTTCTAGTCTTTCTGATTGTTTTTTATTTATTGCATTTCTCTGCTTAATTATGACACGTACAGTGGTACGTGTCATAATTAAGCACTGACACAAAAACCTAAACATTTTAGTTAATTTCTGTTTTAGATCCTGAGTGAAACGAGGGATACTCCGATATTCTCATTAATATTCGAGATAACGAGGAAAAATTGATTCCTTAGATTAAAAAAGATTAAAAGATTAAAAATAAAGTTGTCATTGGAAACCGTTTTTATTATTTTTGTTATTATTAAATTTGTATTATTTTAATCTTTTAATAATATGTAAACGATCGTTATTGTTGTGAAAAAGCATATTTTAAAAAAAGCAATACTATTGACGGAGCTTCTCTCAGAATCGTTTAAAATATTTGAAATTTATTTTTCAAAAAAATCTATAAGATGTTAAAATGTTCTTAAAAACTTAAAAATGATAAATATAATTAATTTTTTTAAAGATAAAATTGTGTTTATATTTTTAAGTATGAAAATTAAATGTCAATATTAAAAAAAAGAATGTGTTCATAGTTTTTGTCATGCCTTTTTTTACTTATTTTAATATTTTAATGTGTTTATTTGAGTGTTTCTAATGAAGTATTTAAGTGCTTTTTTATCAGCGTTTATTTTGATTATAAGTCCCGTACCTTGATTATAAATAATACTTATAGTCGTATAAATAAAAAGGATGGGTGTAATGTAATACATTTTTTTTTATGATCGTTTTAAGTTCAAATTTTAACGAAAATTAAAAAAAACATGTGTTTAACCAAACTTTGGCTCAAAATCGTACTTCGATAGGGATTTATCGGCGCATAAATATATAAATTAAATAACTTTATTTATCTTACCTTCCCGACTTCTCACCTACAACAGTGGCACACCCATCAGCAGTATCACCACTTTTTTTTTTTTTGTTAAGTCTTTAAAAATGCGTAGGTATACGTTATTCCAATATAGATACGTGTTTATACGTATACGATTATCCCACATCATCTCCGGATCCGTATGACAAGTCGGGGGGTTTCTGACGGTCGATTTGCATAATAATTTAATCAATATTCAATATATATACCATACACATAGGTAGGCAGGTAGGTAAACATAATATACGTAGGTATGTACAATAATGTGTACATATTGCATACATGTACAAATATACTCGCCGATTTCGCAAAATTACAGTATCACAACAATATTAGATTTCGGATTTTATTTCACAAATGTGTAAAATAAATAAATAAATTGATTTTTGATGGTTCAAGTGTAGCTCTTAATTAACGTGAAATTATCCGTCTCCGTCGAAGTTTTTCCCACTTTAACTACTGAATTCTAAAATTTAGTCCAATTTTCCAAATATTCAGTCATATTAATGTAATTCTCGACTTGTGTACGTAATATAAAATCACTGATGACACATTGGCAAGACGACAACAATATAATATAGTACCTACGCGGTGTAAAGTTTTGCCAAATTCCGTTCGAACGTATATTGCTAATTTCGGCTAATGTACAAATCATCAATAATTATATTATAGTATTTATTGGCTAAAACGTATCTTTGAATATTATCCAAAAAAATGTTCCGTACGCGTTGTATTACATCGTGCTATATAATTTACTACCTATCCGTCGTGTTTAAAAAAATAAAATAATAATAAATCTTTTTAAAAATTCGTGTAGCTACTGGGAAATTCGACATTTTAGCTGATGTCGAAAAAAATCACAAATCATTGCGATATTCAATCCTATATACAGTGTCCTGCGAAGTCCAGAATATTTCCGAAGATAATAAAGATAGTCAAATTGTTTTTATGTTTTAGAAAAAACTTAAAAAATAACTTTATTTTGTTAATTTTATTATTATTGAAAAATTTAAAGATAGCTATTTTATAAAGTTTATTCTTCTGAAGATTTTTATATTTCGTCTTTTTATTTTCATTAAATTCGTGATTTTAAATAATTTTTTAAAGTTCAGAGAAAAAAAAATGTACAGTGAATATTAATATAATATTAATCAATTATAGCGAATGCGAGTACAGCCTGCTGCAGAATTTAGAAACTTTTATCTGAACTTTAAAAAAATATTTGAAATCACAAATTTGATGAAAATAAAAATTTGAAATTACGTCAAAATTTTCAAAAGAATAAATTTTGTAAAACAGCTAATAAAAATCTTCAAACTTTTCAAAAATAATAAAATAAAAATTAATTTTTTTAGTTTTTTATCAAAACGTATAAATGTAATTCAAATATAAATATATATAATCCTTATTCCTGTGAGTTTATAAATATATAAAAAAAGAAAAAGAATTTTATTATCTTTATTAGTTCAGGAGATATGGTAATGGTTATACATATATTCGTGGGACACTATATATATCGCCGGCTACCCAGCAAAGCTTCGTAAGATTAATTTAACAAATTTTACAGAAGAAGTGAAAAATTATAGCAGACTTAAAATTGTACCAAAAAAATTCAACATTTCGACTACGGGTTTTGGTTTGATAGCCGACCACGATATATTACATTTGTATTGAATTGTTGAAAAACCTACAGTAAATTATTACATGTCATTTATTAATGTGTACCTACTCATTTTATTGTGCAGGTTCAAAAGAAGAGAAGGATTATAGGCAAGGTGCAGTGTCGGAACATCAAAAACGATTGTCCAAAACCCAAATGCGAAGAACCCACGTTATTGCCAGGAAAATGTTGCAAATCATGTCCAGGAGAAGATGCCCGTAAGCTATTTCGTTTGTATATATTTAAAAAATTTTACATTAACATATTAAACATACCTATAATATGTAAACGCATATTTGGAACATTTGGCGTATATTATGATGTTAAACATAACCTTTCAAATATTTTTATAGTAAAAAAAAATTGTATTTTTACACGATATTACCACACGATTAACCACGTTACCGCTCTGTTGGATCTAGTTCAACAATTTCGTGTACACGCTCTTATAGTATTGATGACAAAAGATGATTGGTATCATATTGATTTAAAAAAATCTACAAAATTAAAAATTACCGTAATTTCATTCATATGTCACATGTAAAACTGAATAGTTCAATTAATAGCGAATCATTTGAATAGATGTGAACCATGAAACCGCCAAAAATACTTGTAATTATTAATGTATAAACTTGATGATTAAACTTTTAAGTGGGTATAGTCTTCTCAGATCCCAGTATACTCCCTCAAATTACGACCATGAACATTGAGTTTTATTCCATGTGTGGGTAGATGTAGTAAATCTCTTTGTATTGTTTATTCGGTGAATACACGAATTAGAGTGCTTGAAGAACCCCTTTTTAAATAATATTATTCTACAGTTTTGGGATCCAATTAAAAGGTCGATTTTATATTTACCTAAAATTGGGAGACCAGTTTAATAGTGCCCAAACAATTCTATATATCCAACCTTACCGACTTCTCCCACCTACAACAGTGGTACACCCGTCAGCAGTGTCATCTTAATTTTTTTAGATTCGGAGCGGAGTGAAGGGTCTATTTATTTTACAATGAAGTTTATTTTTTTTTTCTGTGGACAACTTTTCTACCATCAATTTTGCTCTGATTTACTATGATTGCATTTTTTCTGAAAAGAAATTTGACTGAAGTGGTACTTTAAGGAAGTCATTTTTTGATTTTCTCAAGAGTTTTCCCAATAAATGGGAAAACATGTAGGAAAAACGAAAAAATAGGTACAATATTATACAAATAATTTAAATAATTTAATATTTAACAAACAATATACAAGAAAATGTATAATGTATATGTAATTATTTCACCATAATATGACATATATATTATAGACAATGTGATTCACTCAACGTGCTCACTCCATTTTTTTTTTTTTTTTGTTAAATTTTGCATACATTGAAATTCTGATTTATGGAATTTTTAAGTGTAGTTAAAGCCGATATTTTCCTACTCTTCTCCTACCTTAATTTAAAAATTGATTATCTCGTTAACGGTTTGACGGAAATTAAAAATGTTTTGAACTAATACTGCATCTATTTGTGGAATTTTTTAATACAGGTTCTCATTTGAAAAACCAAAGTTGGTATCGCCACAGGATACTCCTTAAATGTTGTGGAAATCTAAGTATCCGAAAATATCGGCTTTAACTACACTTAAAAATTCCAAAAATCAGAATTTGAATATATGCACAATTTAACCAAAAAAAATGGGGTGAGCACACTTAGTGAATCGCCCTGTTTATTGTTTACGAAGCAACACTATTAATCGAACTCCGTTCAGAATCGTTTTTCATTAACAGTGGTTAATCGTTGCGTACAGATATACATTAAATTCTCCCTCTACCTTCCCAACTTCTCGCCTTCTCACCTGAAACAGTGGCCCACCCAAGAGCGAGGTATGTCCGTCTTTTTTTTTTTTGATTTGTTATACGAGTTTTTCGTCGACGACATAACGAAAATATTCGTTCTTAATAGTTATTTATAAAGAGTGATGGTATTTCGATACTTCATCGTCGTATTATACTCGTATACATTTATTATGATTTCCATTGACGATTTATTTTTCGAGGAAGGGCCGTGTGCATATATTATCATTAGTTTTACGAGTATATAGTTGCACTGTAAATGTACAATAATTAGTATTGTTCGGCATGTAGGATGTGACATTTTTTTTTCTACTACCCATTCCGATTATTAACCCAATTCTAATGCGAATGGCCTTCGTGAATTAATAATAATAATGATAATAAAAGAACAATATGGCACAATAATGTGACAATTATTATGATTACAATGTATAAAAGAAGAAAAAAAAAATGCAACGATTCGCAAAACGTGTTCTGCATAATGTTATTTACTTATAGGTATACGTATATCTAGATATTATACTACAGCTGTGGACATTAGGTCATGGCTCAATAATTCCATATTGGTTTAATAGCGGATTTTTATACGCACGTCTTAATACAATATATTATATTATTATTATTATTATTATTATTGACCTGGAAGTATGAAATAATATTTTATCGAGTACCTATGTGTATCGGCTAAAATCTTAGGACTTGAGCGGCGTAGTGGCCGAATGAATGGTATTTTTGCTATTTCGGTATCTATATACAAAATATAATAGTTCATAATCTTATATGATATTGCGAAAAATGTTCGAGTACGTTGTTATTGTTGTTGCTGTTGTTGTTATTAGTTTTTCAGACGTTAAATTCCCTGCGAGATGCGTGAGTGTTTTAACAAAATAAATTATTACCTACGGCAATAATATTTTCAATATTCACGTTCGCCAATTTACTACTAAAGCTATATAGGTATTTAACTGTTGTGTAAAAAGAAATATTTGAAATCCATTGCCGTGGTTGTTTGTTTTTTTTCAATTGTCAGATAATTATTAAGATTATCTACACGCATAGTTGTTTGTTGATAAAAAAAAAAAAGACCGAAATAAATAATTTAATGAAGTTATACACTCCCGGCGGTTTATTAATGAAATTTTATACACGTATGAGTAATATAATCTGTATACACTTTGGTACTTACATTTTAAACGGTTTATGTTCGTATAAAAAATTGAATTGTATTTTTATGTGTTTTTTATTTATTTATTTTTCGTCTAAAAATGTGGATTTTCGGGTAATGTTCGTAAATGTATTTAAATATGTATGAATATACAGATATACATTATTTGTATAGTGGTAGGTAATTATTGACCTGTAACAACCAAGGATGCCATTTGTGGGGCTGGATTTGTGCGCTCATACCCCTTATAATTTTTAACCATATTGACTTAAGTGTTAATCGATACTTTGGCCGTGCCATTCAGGCAAAATACATATTACGTTTTTTTTTTTTTTTATAAAATTGTTACACAAAATTCGAATGTAAGCAGTGAACATCCGTACGGAAATTGAAATTTAAAAATCTTACTTCACTATCTTAACGGACCCTCGCCTAATCCCCGGATATGAACGAAATTTCAGATCTCAGTGCGCCATAGACTACAGTATTTGATGTTCGAAAGACAAAATTTATTTTCATATGATTACAGATTGACTAGAAGGAAGTTATTTTATGGCATTTTCGGCCTTTCGTGTATTAAACAAAATGCTGTTTTATCTTTTAATTTAAATATTAAAATAGAAGGTTTATTTTTGTGGGGGTGGGCTCGATTGTATATACAATATGTTGCCGGTGTTTCCCTCTTATACACAATATTCTCGATACGGTAAATACTACCGAAACTACTCTATATAATAATACACTCCTCTCTATATATGACGTTCCGAATGACGACGAAAATAGTCTGGCGTGCGCAAATACTTTGGCAATATAGACGGGCAGACGGGCTGCCACCAAGGTTTAATGCGGATTATATACACACATATATATATACACACACACACGAATAATAATATAAAGCTCGTATATACTATGTATTATTATATATACATACCTAATCTATACATTTAATATATAATTGAATACATGTATTTATATATTTAATAAATAATGTATGTCGAGATCACAGTCTAGGCCAAGATCGAATCACAGTTCGGATTCGAATCCTCGTATTTTGTTGTTAGTTTGTTACCTCTCTCTCTCTCTCTATGTATATATATATATATATATATTATATTACCTGCACGTATACAGGAATTCTTGTTCGTATTTTAACTATTAAAATATATTACGATTTCAAAAATGAAGTGACGTGTTTTATTGGTTTCAGACGATTTCGTACAAGATCCGCCGGACGACGAAGAGAAAAGCATGAAACGTAAGCGTTTATATTATTTTAAATTTAGCATATACAACAGTATTATACGTCTATACGCTCCACTATAGTGCACTACGTATATGTTCATGTACGTAAAACTAAAGTTAATTGTCGAAATTAAAATTGTGAACGTGACAACTACACGCGCGTATAATTATAACGATAGAAAACTAATTTTTCTCGACGTCTCCGCATGCTGCAGCAATAATTCAAATATTGTTTCAAAACGTAAAATTGACGTTCAAAATATTACTGTAGATTTGTATAAGATAGATGATCTATCTGCTTTTATTAATAAAAAATAATATTCGTCAAAAACCTTTACTGTATGGAACGTGTATGTTATAGATCCCTGAGTCCTGAGTACAATTCGGCCGTAAAACAAAACGTGGCTAATTTTCTAAAACTAACTAGCTTAGTGTCAGAAAAATAACCGCGTTTATTTTAGTGCAATAAAGTCACAGCTAAAAAAATTACAATTTTGTTTCTTTCAATTTGTAATTACACAAAGGTGAAGTTCTTAGAATTCTAAGTTCTAAGTTCTTAGAAAATCTTAGAATTATTATTTTGTTCTAAGCTTCCAAATCAATTTACCAAATACGTGTTATCTTTATTTGAATTTTAAACGAATCACAATTTAATTGCGTAACGTGTAATTCCGTTATTATCACATTTAGACTTTGCTGCAATATTGACCGGACAATCGGCAAAATCGACTGGCGATCTACTCAATAAGAAGATGGATTACCCGCCGACGCTGTTGCAAGAAATCGGATTGGATTACGTGGCGACCGGACGATTTTCGTTTTACCGGAAGCACCTGTACTTTTCGTTTTACACTAACCGACCGACCAGGCCCAGAATGGTGCAGTTTGTCGATACTAACGGCAACATAATCGAAGAAATCGTAAGATTCGTCACATTAATGTCTGGAACGGCGCATAAAAAATAGTTTATACCTAGGCGCTTTGCTGATTATTTATTATCTGCGAATAGGCGCTGTTATCGGGTACCGTCTATCAAAACCTGACGAACAAAATCTGCGGCGTCTGGCGACGGGTGTCCAAAGACTATAAGCGGTTGTTGCGCGAAGAGAAAATATCCGTATCGCTGGTCTGGGAAACGGCGATAATCGGCGGCCATCTTTACAGGTAAACGTCCTGTGATATAGGTGACGAAAACGACAGTCGAGCAATTGATAATAATTGACATATTATTATTCTCATTTATAATGTCTTACCCCGTTTTAAATCTCGGGAGCCTCAGTGGCGGTCTTTTCCCTCGCGGGCCACTAAGGTAGCACAGCCGTATCTATCAACACCGACCCGACTTTACGTCACGCACGTGACCCGCCCAATGTCCACAACAGTCCTGATTTCGGCACACATATTTCTGACAACTCTGTATTTTTCCAGATTCTCGGTTGCCCCGTGTTTGTAATCCGCATGCAATTAATAATTATCGTCCGTACTATATTTATTTTCGTGACTGTTGTAATTACACGCAATAAGTACACACAAATATTATGCATCATAAGACGAGCGTATTTTTATCGAGATACATATTGTTTTTTTTTTACATTTTTGGCGTCCTGGGGCACCGTTCCTATGACGCCGTCTTAAATTCCAATTTCGAATTTTTAGTTGCACACTTTACATATTGCATAACACTCTGTGCTCTAAACACACTATAGTTTATGAACCGATAGAGTAAACAGTGATTTAGGCCGGTTAATACATACAAAAAAGCTTATATACATATCCAAGGCGGTTAGAAGTGATTAGTTTTTTCATACACTTAAAGCAATAAGCCGGAATAAAATAAACATACTTCCAGTAGTCTAATTTATGTTATTGAAAATTATTTTATTGGGGTAAACTTCTACTCAATATGTTTTCGAAATTAAAATCGGTCGAGTTGTAGTGGATGGATTTTACTCCAGTTTATCGGTCTAAAACGTGCGGGTTACATTAAAAAGTGGAAAATAACTTTACAACGAACATTTTACAAAATCGGAAACAATCGAGCAAATAATTATCTGTTATACCTATAGATCATGTGCCGTGTATTAGAACCGCGATAAAATCTATGGTGTCATCACGACGATAGTAATTAATAGATTTTAATAAAAAAAAATTGCCGTTTTACGACGTTATCTCAAAAACGTATTGTGACTTCCCCGGGCAAAATCGCCCGGGGCCCATGAACCCTCTCCCCTGCCCCCGAAATACGCGCCTCCCGCGCATTAAAACTGCGTATTTTATCAAAACACGCGGCTACGCCCCTGATTACAGGTTTAAAGCGTTGGACACGGAAGCGTTCAGCTCGCTACTCACGGGCCAAACGCGAGACTCCGGCGGCACGAGCATCGTGTCCATTTCGACCATATCGCCGTCCGTGCACATGCAAATCATGTTCAACTGTCCGTTCGCGGCCGGCCAAGAGAGCGGGTCGTTTGTGGTCAGACTGAAATACGCCGACAACGGACGTACCGTTATAGAAGAAGTACGACGGCACAATAATAATAATAATAATAACAATAATATTATTTCCGCGTTTTTATTGCATCGAAAAACGTGTAATACAATAATATACATCGTGCCAGTACAAAAAAAAAAAAAAAAAAAAAAATGATAATAATCGTATTGTACTGTGTTTTTTTTTTTTTATTATTATTATTCTCCCTTTGAATATTGCAGACCATTAGAGTGGACAAGCTGACGAACGGTACGACCGTCGTCGAATTACAATCGCCCGTTACGTTTTCCGACTTGAACGCGTTGTCCAAACGCGATCTGCTCGTCGTTCTGGAAGCCAAACAGTCGAATTTCAAATTGCAAGGGGTCGTCGCGCCCCGGGCGTCGTGCGATATTTACCAAACGCCGGTCGTGTCAAACGGCCACCAACTGGATTCGAAAAAAGACAGGTGAGTGTTTGACGTTTTTCCCCGTCGCATCCGCCGTTTATGATGATAACAACTATTGTTTTCCGCGGACGTGTTCAGTGGCACAATAAAAGCTCGCAAACCTCTGGAGGATTAAACACGGATCCATGGGGGTCTCTGCCTCTATATATTTGGGATGGTCTTCAGCTCCCCCCCCCTCGCCTCCTAATCACGCCACCGGACATTGGACGCGTACGGTGGTTGCGGCGGCGTGAAGTTTTTTTTCCCAACGAAGCGGTTTTAGTAGAATCGCAAAAATAATCCGAGCCCAGAAAAACCGGAAAGTGTTTGTTACCGAGGCTATACGTTCTCCCGTACGTTTACGTTTCCGTTGGCATAACTTACGATTTATGACAATGCGATGCCGCCCACCCGCCCATCAATCGAATTCGATCGCGAAACAGCCGCTTCGTAGGACACCCGACAACGCCGCCACCGGATGTACATGTCCTATTCGTCTATACATCTGCCCCTATTTTGCTTTAAAACTGCACCAAAGTGCATCGCCGCGTATATTATTATGGGAAATGTTTAATTAACGAACGTGATACGTATCCTAACATTTTGTATACGCCATAAACACGGGATCGTATTATTTATTATTATTATTATTTTTTTTTTTTTTAAAAATACTTTTGGCAGTCGCGATCAATTTGGCAAAACGCGGATAAGTTATAATATAGGTACCTAACTGTACACACACACACGGCGCACACGGATCCTTTGAAAGGGAAACTAAGTTATACGACTTGTCTCAAACGAAACCGCTACCGATAAATTTCGCGCGAAATTAAAGTCGTAACGGCCGCGCGCGCGTGTGTGTACGGTGAGCGAACGGCCTCGGATCGCTTGAATTGTATTATTATTTACGCCGCGTAACGCCATCGGAATCGACGTTAATCGGCCCGGCTAATGGCGGGCTCTGTCTTCTCGCAATAACCGTTCCGTTTCCCAGTCGTTGGCCCGAGCGTACGCTACAACGCGATTAGCAATCGATCCAGCGCGCCACTACTACGCACCCGGGTGGGTACCCATAGTATTGTAACGTGTGACACGCGACGAGACGAGAACGGTATAAATCTTTACAATATTTTTTAGTGGTGAAAACTCATTTCGAATATAATAGTAATAATACGATTACGCTAGTACAATAATAATAATATACAATATCCCGTGTCGATTAACGAAGCGTGTACGCAATAATTCGAATTGTCCACATTGTCACCCGCCGTATTCCACTGATACAAGAGCGGCGGCGGCGGCTGCTGCAAAGATGTATGTCCGGCGATTATGTGCTCGGAAATAAATTATTCGCTTAGCGGTTATAACTATCTGGCGTGGTTCCGATCGTTTTGAATAATGCTCTTGTTTTTAATGCGTTTTGGCAGAACCAGCGGCGCGGCTTGGGCGTTTATTAATAAGGACGGAGCGTTGGAGTATCGTGTTAAATTTGACAATAACGCAGTTACCGAGTTGGCTATTGGTGAGATTACAAAAATAGATGCACTCGATTTAACGCAATCTCATTAAACGCGATCGTTTAATTTCCCTCCTAATAATACGTATATTTGCCCGTATAGTTTCTGGCGAATCCCGCGTGTCGGCCCTCGACATATCCGAATCCGTCGTTCAAAACTGGAGCAACGGGACCGTGTCCACCATGGGCCCGGTGCATTTGGAACAACTGTACGCCGAAGAGTTGAGTCTGTTCAGCGCGTCGTCCGGTTTTAAAGCGAGATTCTCGTGGAGACCGGTGGCCGACTCCCGGGATGCGGCGGGCGCCATGCTGTTGTCCAGCCCCGACCAACGGCCTATGGTCGGTCTGCTGTGGATAACCGTGGACGCCGACTGCACCCTGCAATACGAAGTAAAATATTGCGCTGTTATTTCTTACCCGCCTATAATGTACAGTGCCCACCGCATAGCCGTACACTCAGTCGCGCGTTTCGCCGCGTCTTTTAAACCGCCGAAATAATCCACAGGTCGTTCTGCAAGGATCCAACGTGAAAGGTCGGCTTTTCGAACTGTACGTCGAAGACTCGCCGCTTTTAATTCCCGGGGCGCCGGTTTTCAGGCGGCTCCTCGAAGAATTCGAGGGACCGACGTTCGAAGGGTACACTATCGGTTTGAGCCAAGAGGAATTGTCGCGGCTCAACGTTAACATCGTGCACGTGGACCTGTGGGACCCGAAACTGGGGCAGTCCGTGCTGAAAACCGAGTGGAAATACGTTAGTTATTCCGTCGAGTAAATTAAACGTCGTTAATTGTTTATCATTGATTTATTTGGCGTTGTGTGTACACCATCAGGTTAATGTCCCTGCAGTTTGTTACGCTCGTGACTCGGGCGACAACGATTCGAACAATATACTTATGAACAACGACGAATCGGACCGTCAACCGGTCGCGCAGCTGAGCTGTTTGCACGGGCAAAAGTATTATCAACACGGTGCTCAATGGACGTCGTTGGTAGACGAATGTTACATGTGCAACTGCCATTACGGCAGGGTAACGTGCGATGTTATAATTTGTCCGATTGTCCAGTGTCTAGCGCCGGTGGCCAAAACAGGAACGTGTTGTCCGACGTGCGATGGTATCTACCTACTTAAACACTATTATAAGTTAACTAGAGACCGGATTTCTATCTATATGCTTTTAAAATCTATAGAAAACCACTTGAAAACATCGTAAATTACTTGAAAAACGCACTAAAAAAATATTTGAAAAAGCAAAATTGATAGAGGAGTTTAGGTTTCTCCACTAATGATTCTAACTTAGGGATAAAAATTAAGTTCCCTAACCCTAGGTACAAAAATAATTCACACAAAATTATTTCTTTTAAATAAAATCATGCGTATTATAGAAATAATTACTTTTTATTAATCAATTTTATAGTGTTAGACAATTTCATTTGTAAGTTAAATCCTTTAGAGGGAGGACTTTTAAACCCATAAATTATTTTTGCTTTTTTTAAATGTGTTTTTTTTTGTGGATTTTAAGAGCATACTAATCTGGTCTTTAATTATAACAATCAGTGCCGTAATTATGAGAGGTGTCCTGGGGTTAAACCCCCCCCCCAATATTCTTTTTAATTCTATTCATTACTGAATTATTATTACATTACTTAAATATCGCAAAATATTTTAAAACTGCTTTGAAAATGTCTATCATGGATTAATAATAATTGGATATCACCAAACGATAATAATATTAGGTTTATGTGTATTTCACGAATAGTTTGTGAATATACGAATATACAAAATTAATTAAACTAATATGGGAAATTACTGAGTCAATTTAAGTGTTAAATTAGTTTTAATTTATTCATTAAAATCGTTTATATTTTATCCTGTCATAATTTTATTATAATCAAAAATTTAAGTAGCTATCCTATGATTTTTTTTATAAGAAAATTACCGCTTATAAGGTTTTAAGGTGTATTATAATCAGGTATGAATTCGTGATAAAGCTATGTTAATATTTATAGAGAAAAAGTATTGCCAAGAGTCAAGACACCCCCCCCCCTAAAAAAAAAATCCAAAATACGCCACTGATAACAATATACCTATTATTGCTTTAAACTATTGTTGCCCGATTTTAACGTGTCTAACTCATAATAGCAAACGCGTCGGAAAATCAAAACAACTCGACCAATTCGTGTTCGCTAGCCGGCCAACAGTTTCAAGCCGGCAGCAGTTGGCATCCGTATTTACCTCCGAACGGTTTCGATACGTGTACCCTGTGTCATTGTAACGTGAGTATTATTATAATAATTCAACAAGGAAAGAAAAAGCGATTAATAATCCTCGCCGAATATGTTGTACTTTTTTCCAGAATACATCGTTAAAAATCAAATGCCAACGGATGGATTGTCCGCCGTTGGAATGTGACCAGAGAATAGCTATACGGCAGACAAAACGTTCATGTTGTAAAGTTTGTCCGTCCTCGTTGCAAACTACCTCCAAACCGACGGGTCCGCTCGTTCAACTCGCCTTGAGCGACCAACAGATGAACGGTGAAGTCAATTCGGAATCGGAAATATTGGCCAACGGGGGGTGCAGTTATCCCGTCGGAGGACCGTACGAAAACGGCCAAGAATGGCATCCCAAAATATACTCGCACGGTGAAGTCAAATGCATTAATTGTAAATGCAAAGTATGTAACTTTAATGACGTACAGTATTCGTAATAAATAATATGAATGACAATAAGTTATCAAATTTAATAAATTCATATCTTCCAATGAAAATTGAACACGAAATAATTGACTCATTCGTGTATAGTTAATTTTATATCAATACAAATAGCCAATAATTTGATAGAATATTTTAATCTTTTAAACTACAAAAACCTGTAGACAAGTACCTAACTAAGCAACATAATTTCATGAAATGTAACCGTACCTACCAAATTCAGCAATGGATTTAATCAAGGAGGCTTATGAAATCAATGGTCCCAAATAATACCATGCGTAGCAAAATTTGCACCAGGTTCCACGAAAATGTACCAATAAGTAGAAAAAATCATCACCATCATAATGCTATAAATATGCTAAAACCTGTCTGTCTGCGTTTACTCAAACATTTATCATAAAAATATTTAATTGCAGAACTTTTAACACTTTTATTGGCGATTCTCTGATCACTGGTGTTCCGTGGTCATAAGCGACTAGTAAATGTGAACCTCTTGTGCCTCCCTAGATATGACTCTGGTTTCCAGTTGACCATGTGGATCGCTTCACTCGCCAACTTAGTTAAATGCAAACTCATTTCGCAAAATAAACTTTAATTTATTGTGCAAAACTATGTCGGGTAGATTACAGGGGGGAAAAGTACAATAAGAAAATGTCTACTTTATAAAGTAACAAAAATATTTTAGAAACCAATGATTATTATTAATGTTATTATTTTTCCGATTATTACATTTCTGTGTTTAATTCATCCCTTTTAAATTATACTTCCATGTAAATTGAGTGTTCAGTTAAATTCTGAGTATTGTGTTATTTTAATAGCATATTTTTTGCAGGACGGAAATGTGAGATGTGACCGTAAAAAATGTCCCAAGTGGAATTCGTGTTCAGATCCTTGTTGCAAGTCTGTATGTCGAAGACACAAACGACAACTATTTAAATTTTAATTATAACATAACACATTGTTCCTGAATAAAAAAAAAAAGTATAATGACAAATAAGTACAGAATAATATTACAAATTTTTATATTATACAATAACGATAAGACTCATTAAATGAGCAGTCTTAGACTAATGATTAATATTATTGTTTACCGAAATCCATAGACTGATATACATAATATATATTATTTTTCTTTTAATGGGTAGCTGATATTATGTAATTGTCAGTATTAATTTAAGAAGTTTGAATGTAAATGTTAAAGTTTAATAAATATTAACTTACTGTAATAATATTGTAAATATGTATTTTTTTTTTTTTTTAATTATTTAAATTATTAAATTGTTGGCTGTCATAATGTGTAATTTTTGTTCTCTTATTAAATTTTAGCAAGTCGTTAGTCGACTTCATATTAATATTTTATTAAAAACTTGTTTTTGTTTTTAAATATGTACAATTTTTTTTTATACATCATATATTATATTATATTAATATTAATAGATATATTTTAAAATTAATATATATTTACAATTTATTTTTTTACTTTAGACGGACAGTTTTTTGAGTTAAATTGAATACATGTATACAGTATTGTTTTATCAATTTAAAGTCTTAAAATTAAGCAACACAAGAAAAAATTCATTCAAACATTTTGTTACCATGGCAACAATAAATTATATATACTTAAAAATAAATTTCTTTAATACACAAAAATTTAATAATACCGATTTATTTACTTTTAGGTATAATTTGATGTTTAATCTGATTATTTTGAACTGTGTTTGGCAGAATAATACCGCACTCCATCTACTTTAGAAGCTCTAGCATATTTGGCCAATAGACTATTAACACTTAATTTATCAGTAGACAAATTCCTAGGAAAAACAATGTCTTAAAAAATATTTAACTAGGTATTAGTTGTTGTTTGATAATATTACTCGAGAAATGGTCTTATTTCGTCAAGTGTCCATTTTTCTCGAACTTGAAACAAGTACTGCATTCTATCCATTACATCATCCGGTAAGTCATGTTCATTGAAATAACATATGGTTTGTGGGTGACTAGATTCATCAACAAGTACTGTACCATTTAACTGTTTCAAACTTGTAGTCATACCTATAAAAAAACATATTACATAATAATATTTTAATATATGTTATAATAATATTACAATACTGAAAATTTACCTTCGGGAACACTTCCTTGCCAGGCAATCTTAAAATCGGATAAATTAAATTTGTCACATGGACGTAAAAGCCCTACAGCCATAAATTTACATACTTTATCTTCTATTAATGATCTATGTGTTTCACCTAAAGAAAAATCAAACAAAAAGTTATAATATAATAACTACATAATTAGATTAACCAATTAATGTAATATGTAATATAACACATGACTTAAAATCTCATTTTTGTTAATGCTGTTCTAACTTCTTATTTATTGCATTATTTTTACATTGTTAAAATTAAACTAAATTTTTCAATTATCTCACTAAAACTTGAAAAATAAATGTCTAAGAGATATTTTAACTTGATACTCAACATTTTCATTATCATTTAAGTTATTAAATTATACTCGCAATTCGGATAATCTAAATTTAGATTACAACGTGAAGCACAGAAAATCCAGATTATTTTAAAAGGTAACAATGATAAAAAATGATCGTTGCATAAGTCTTATTAGCTGTCTGCTGATACACAAATGAAAATGTTAACTTGTAATTTGTAACCTCCCGAGAGAAAGTTCTCAAATCTAACACGAGTAAAAACATTTGCAAAACGCTACCGAAAAAAATTTAATTAAATGGCCTAACCTTAATAAATGTTCATATAGAGGTATTAAAGTGGATCCAAGAGATAAGATATTTGTATATTTTGAACGTAAAAATGATGAGTGTCCAATATGTATATTTACCTGAAAAGGTAAATACTTTTTGTGAATACTATATTTTTATTTGTCTGCCTGCAATAGATAGTAAGTAAATATTAAAAAAAAAAAGAGCTGATACTGGGGATGGGAGCAGCCACTGTAGTAGGTGAGAAGTTGGGAAGGTAGGATACATAAGGTTATTTCATTTATATCTGTAAGCAACGATAAACCATTGCTTGATGTAATACAATTCCAAACGCAGTTCGGTTATACATAATTTTTGCGATTTTCATTTAAATTTGACTTCAGAACGCTTATTAAAAAGAAAAAAAGTCCAACAATTTTTGAAATTTTATAATGTCTAGGTAAGTGCAATGTAAGTATTATTACCAATTTTTTAAGTCTCTACATGTATTTATAACTGAATTACAGCAAAAACTCTCAAAAATTAAAATTCCTTAAAAGCTCAAAAGTGTTGGCAATAATACTGTTAGAAAGTAAATCAAAAAGGCAACAAAAAATGTATTTAGTAATTTTTTGATTAAATCATATATATATATAAATACATGTATAAATCAATAAGTAATTTTTTTTCTGGTAAAAAACGTCATCTGTGTTTTTATAAAAATAATGAAATAGTGAAATTGTAAGTTTTCCTATGTTCTTTCCCACTTAAGTGCTTTTATTTAAAAAATGGCATCGAAAATCAAAAAAATGATCTCTTTAAAGTACAATATAGACAACTTGAGCTTTCATAAAAGTTGCTATACGTACAAATCGGATTAAGTTAACTAAGAAATAACGTGTCCACAGACTAGAAGAGAAAAAAAATAAAAATAAACATCATTGTAAAACCAATAGTTCACTCGCTACGCTCGGAATCTAAAACTATGTAATAATAATTATGTATATGACACATTGACATAATTCAATTATTTCTGGAATGTGTAAAGCTTAAGCTTTCTCATCAATTTTTAAAAACATACATAATATTATCTCGCATATTATTTATCAGGTAAAGGTAAATATTTGACGTATTTTTAGATTGTGATCACTTAGACTTACAAGATAAGAGATAATATGTATTCAATAAACACAAATGTTATTTGACAACGGCAGTTTTTCAAATTATCTAGTTCAATGTAGAAAAAAAAAAAATTGAAACATAACTAATCAAATTAAATTATTTTGAATTCTGTTAAATAAGCAATGATTATTTATATAGTCCAGCTTTAATGTATTTATGATACTTTAAATACCTTAACCACAATATTTAAAAATATTTTAATTTTAAACCAGTTTCCATTGTATTTATTTTTTATTCTAAACTATGTACAATATATTAAAGTAATTTATGTAAACTAGCTATAAAAATAAAAACTATATTAATTGAACAAAATTAATAGATGATACTTACTTAAATTTGATGATACACAGCAAGTACTATATTGATCTAAAATGTGTTGCAATATTACTGTAGGTAATAGTTCGCCGAGAATTTTAAATGTTTCATCCACAGGTATTGTATTATAAGGCCAAGACTGATCATCGATCAAATTTAATAAAAATGATAAAGCTCTACATTCATATTCAAAATCTAAAACTCTCCAATAACCTATATAATTAGTAATAATTTAATATTTCATCGCAATAAACTTGTACATGTTATTAAATTTTGTTTTTTATAACATTATTGTACAATTCTTAGTATTTTCATATGTATTACCGTTAATTTGAAATGCACCCATGTCTAAAAGAGCATTTTTTAGTTGAACATCACTAGCTTGTATTATAGCAGACAAATGTTCAAAAGTAAACATTTCGTTAGTTTCTAATACTGTGTGTTCAAGTTCAGATCCTTTATAGCTACATTTTTCTAATAAATTTCTTAATTTTTTCAGTCGCGGTTTACAAGATTTCACTTCATAATATGTATGGAATATACCAACAACCTGCAATTATAAATAATAATATAAAAAAATATAAGATATCTTTATTTACATAATACACTAATATTACTTTTCTACTACTAAGTTCTGTGTTGCTAGACTCTTCATCGGGGAATGTTAATTCAGGGAGTAATAAAATTGAATTTGAGGTTTCAGCTTCTTTAACATCATAGGTCTTAGTTTCAGTACACAACACAGCAGATTCTTTTCGATCGCCTTTAAAGACCACACTAATATAACACAAAAGTGAATTCAAATATACCGTATTATACACATAAGTTACATTTTAGTTTTGATTAAGGAGTTGCTAAAAAGTATAGATCAAAACAAAACTATAGCTATTATATCAGATTATATATAATCTGATTATCAACTTTAAATATTCAACAAACAATTTTTTAATCAACAGGTACATACGTTGAACCACATTTAAGATCTGACAGGATGTGTTCGTCTAACTCCAACAATTTGTAGTTTTCAAACTTTTCACCAAAATAAATGTTTTGTACGTTTGGTCTAAGATTGTCTACTGAAAGTTTTGCATGTTCAATGACTTTTTGAACATCTTCAGCAGTTCTTACATAGGTACTAAATAAATATAATACACTAACTATATTATAATATTTCTATACTAGTTTATAAGCTCTATTTATAATATTCTTACCTATTTTGAGAGCTTTGACTGTTTTGAGACATATTTAAATAAATTATTTTGTGTTTTACTTCAGCCTACAAGTAACAAGTATTCAATTAATTACAAGATTGATATGATTTTAATATTTTTATCAATTTACTGGAGAACATAAAAGTGCGGGAAATTTAATCATATTATCAATTTATAAAATATTATCACTGGTTATAAAAATGTCAGGTTCGCTGTTATCAAAATCGGGAGTACCGTATGTCTGTACATATTATTTACCCAATGACTTTACCCATCCCTTTTTGAACAACCACCCAGCACCACATATATCTACACTATACTTACCTGTGCCCGGCACCCATAAAAATAATCAATACCAAAATTACAAAACCGGAGCCTGGAATCATTTTTGTTTTTTACTAGTGTAGACTGTAGAGGTTTTAATTTTTGTCATAATCTCTTAGATCATAATATATTAATTACTCTTAGCTCTAAAGTAGTAAGTAATATATTAATTGATCTAAGATACTTAATATAATCTGTATTTTGCATTACATATACAAAAATGGTGATGGCATGCTCAGCATTTAAATGTGCCAACAAGTACCATGAAGATATACCTATTCAGTTTCATAGGTAACTACTTATTTTAATTGAACAATAGTATTTAATATATTATAATATTAATAACTTTTTATATAAATATATAGATTTCCACTGGAGAATCCTGAATTACTTAATAAATGGATGAGTGAAATGAAAATAAATGACTTTAAGCCCACTGTGTACAGCTTTTTGTGTAGTGAACATTTTATTATTGATGACTATGAAATTCAACCAGGGACAGAAGTTAAATTTTTAAAAAATGATGCATTTCCAACTGTATTCAAATATTTTCCAAGTTATTTACAAGAAAATTTGACATTTAAACAACCTGTATTACCAAGACCTACGGTAGATGTACATATTATTAGTTATGAAACCAATAACTCAATAAATGAGTATTTTTGTTTCAGATAAGCGAATTCAGTGTTCAGGAAATACCTGCAAGTACTAGTCGATCAACCGACCCATTAGTTGACAATGAAGTGGTTCCAGTTGTATCTTCACCAGAGTTATTGGTTTGTATATTTTTCATTATAATAAATATTATACATTAATTTATTAATATATTTGTGTAGGACGGTTCAGAATACACACTTAAACAATGTGATTCAAAATCATCAAAACGAGTTTTACGTAGTAAAATAAAAAAATTACAAAAACGTTTGAAGAAACGAGACCTTAAAATTAAATCTTTAAAAACTCTGCTCTATAATATGAAAAAAAAAAAAGTTCCTTCATCTGATGAAACTGCTAATCAACTGGAAGAACAGCATGTTGGTGGGTACATCCATTACATTTATTGTTGCACGAACAAACATAAATGTAGAACATTTGGAAAGTTGTGTGCAAATGTGTTTTGATGTAATGTATTATTTTTTAAAAACTTTATTCTGTTATTTATTTAATATCTTCAATCTGTAGCTAGATGAGTTCTATTCATTGTTAAGTGAAGTTTATTCATTTTTAAAATTGGAAGTAGAGAAATGTGATATTAGCTCCATGATTGGTGTTTAATATTCAATTTTATGGCTATTAGAAAATCAAGTAAAAGAAAATATTCAGAAAATGTTGATTTTGATGATGGTTCTAAAAATCATATTTAGCTAGAGAAGTGCATGTTTTTAAGAACTGTAAGTTTAACAAAGTGTTTTAAATGTGTATTTTTGTTGTTATGTATTATAAGTCCAAACTATTTTTGAACTAAGCTATTGTAATTTTTGCTATTTTTAAGTTGCCTTTTTAAGATTTGAATTTGTATTTGGAGTGTGATTTTTCAAAAAATTAGGTCATAGTTTTAATCTTAATAACAATGATGATTTCAAATGTAAATACTAAATTTATTGTTATTTACTGCTTATTTAGAAGTTAATTCCTTAATAGATTCAATGATGCATGTTGCATGCTAAAATTTGCAAGGAATTCTTTGACTAATTAGGGAACGTTTAATGCTAATAATAGTATACAATTGCTTTAAATAATTTGCAAAATAATATTGGTTTCAGACTAGTTAATAAATTGATATGGCAACATTTAAATCATTACAGGGACAATATTATAAAAGTGAAGTTGGCAGTACAGTCATTGAGGGGCAGGTGCAATTGAATACTTGCAAAATAAAGGATAGGCACAATTTCAAAGAAGTATAAATCTGCAAATCAATTGTTTATATTATTAGGTTGTTTGATGAGTATATTAAACTCTAAATTTTCTCTTTCAAAAAGTTTTATTGTTATTATCATTAGGCTTTTTAATAGTATCAGCATAGAATCTATGTTTTATAGTTCAACTGAGTATTTTTAATTATATTAAACATAACTTGCCTATAATATTTATTTGATAGTAATGTATTTATATTTAATTCACAAATGGACAATTTAAAAATTTCCTATAACTGAAATAAAAATTTCTTTAAAAATGTTTTACCTTAATTAAAAGTTGTCACAAGATTCCTTTTGAGTGGTTTTTTCTGGATCAATGTGAGTGTCATAGTAATGAATAACCATTACTGTATTCAATTAAAAAATACTTAGAGATAGAATAATAACTATAAAACAGTAATTGTTGTGATTTTAAAGCACAAGCTTTTGATTCTGAGATTTTAGAATCCCATTCAGATATTCAAAAATTCTATGCTTTCCTTAAGATTGTTCTTAATTTTATAAAACATTTAATTTTTACAATGTTTGTTGGTAGAGGTAATTAATTGTTGTTTCAAAAGCTGTTTTGTTTATTATAGAACATTTAGATAAAGCTTTTAGAGTTGCTACAAAAAAGGAACACATTTCTATACAAATTTTAAATTAGTTATTATTTAATGTACTAGAAGAAATATATTAAGTAAAAAAAAAAAATAGATTATTATCAAAAGTATTTATTTTTATTGCTCCAAGTCTTGTAAATAAGGATTTCGAAGGTCCAAGTCATGAATTTACATTACTTAAAGCAGTTTGTAAAATATTTATAAACATTTGAATGTGTGTATTAAAATATAAAATCTTCTACTGCTAACTAGTCTATAGGTAAATTATTATTATCTATTTTAAGATTTAAACCTTTTATTATATACAACATGGAATATATTTGTAATTTATTTTTTAATTTCAAAAGTAATCTGTTCTTCTAATTTTTAAACATTTATATAATTAAATGAGTACATTTTATTATGTTTTATTTATTATGTTATTACTCTTTTCATTGCAGATGATGTGAACAAATTCAAAAGTATAGCATACAGTTGTAATTATGCTTTTAATTGTTGATATTTTGTTTTCTATCATTTATTAATTAAAAATTAAATTTCGTCAATGGTATTTTGGGCTTTATTGTTAAATTTAAATATATAGATAATTATGAGACATATTAATTTTCAATCCACATCAAGTTGACAAAAACAATTTAGCACTAAATTCAACCAGTTTTTATAATTTGTTTCTGAGGGCTAACCGACATAAAGTTAAAGTCCATACAAAAAAATATATTTTTAAATTAGTTGCCCTACGATTTTTAGATAGTGGTATTCAGAACCACTAATTAAGAATATTTTAATATGTGAGCCTTGTTTAGCCACGGTATTTAGCACTGTTTGTTTTTTTTATTTTAATTTTGGAATTGCAAACGCAATGTTGACATCTAAGTTGTTTAGAATAATATGGTGATTGTTTGTAATCAACAATGTAGATAGAAAAGCTCTGGTGAAGGGACCCGAAAGTGTTAGATTGATTAACCAACTAGATTACCTATAACCTACATAGTTTAATAATTTTCCCATTAGTATATAAATTTGGGGTTGAATATTTGTGATTAGAGAATAACCTCCCTGTCAATACAGATTCTATAATGTAAATTAATTACTTATACCAGCGGTTCCCAAACTGTGTGGCGCGCCACCCGAAGGAGGCGCGAGTACTTAACAATGGAGGCGCCGCGCGCGGTTAGAATTTTGTACATATAGTTATTTTTAGATTAATTATGCGTCTGATAACAATTTTATGGAAACTTATCTTATCCATCCGATTCTTCATTACGAATGCAATTTTCTTCATATTCACTTATAGGATTAAAATCAAAATATCAGTCCAGACTCAACGTGGAAAAAGAAATGCGTCTTGCAATAACTACGTTAATTTCTAATTTTGAAAAATTAATAAACGAAAAACAAGCGCATTGTTCGCATTAATTATTTTGTATAAAATAAAATAATAAGTTTACTGTTAACTAATAAATATTAAATAATTGTTAACCTATTTTATTAAGTATTCATTGCGGGAGGCGTGAACAATTTTTTTTATTGGGAGGCTTGAATGAAAAAAGTTTGGGAACCGCTGACTTATACCATAGATTATATATATAGTATAGTGATAGTATATTTAATCCATAGACCTCATACAAATAAACACGAAACTAATATGATAAACTAGTAAAGTCTGATTCAATCTATGTTAATAATTACCAATTTCACATTTTAAAACAAGTTGACAGGACAGGTAATCAATTTTTTTTTTATCAACTAATATCATAATATGTAAATAATGTTATCACTAGTTACAAAATGACCTGAATCGATTACTTATTAATTTTTAATACGTTGTAAACTTGTAATTTGTATTTTTTAATTGTGACTTATTAGTTGTATTATTTACCCTGTGAGTTGTAACATTTTATTATCACTATTCACCGTATCTATAACCATATTTATTATAACCTAATTTTTAATATTTAAAATAACTAGTTACTTACCTACTTAATAAGCTACATTCATAATATTTTTTAGTTAGTAATAAAACTTTTTAAAATGGCTTTTCATAGTAAAGTAGTTTTGATTACTGGTGCCAGTTCAGGAATTGGTGCAGCTACTGCACTCCACTTCTCTAAGTTGGGTGCAAAACTTGCACTTACTGGGCGTAATCTCTTCAATTTACAAAACATAGCCGATCAATGTGAAAAACTCGGTACATCTAAGCCATTTGTAATTGCTGGTGATTTAACAAATGAAGACGACACTAAACGTATTTTGGATTCGACTATAGCTCATTATGATCAATTAGATGTTTTGGTGAATAATGCAGGTATTTTAGAAAATGGAACTATCGAGTCTACATCCCTTAATCAGTATGATCGAATAATGAATACCAATGTAAGATCTATTTACCATCTGACTATATTAGCCGTGCCTCATTTAATCAAGACCAAAGGTAACATAGTCAATGTATCCAGTGTAAATGGAATACGATCATTTCCAAACGTTTTGGCGTACTGTATGTCGAAATCAGCTGTAGATCAGTTTACAAAATGTGTGGCAATCGAACTAGCACCAAAGGGTGTCCGAGTGAACAGTGTTAACCCTGGAGTCGTTGTCACAAATCTGTTAACCAGACATGGTATGAGTGAACAAGATTATTTACAATTTTTGGAAAAAACTAAATTCACACATGCCTTAGGAAGGCCTGGTAAGGCTACAGAAGTTGCCAAAGCCATTGCATTTTTAGCTAGTGATGACGCTAGTTTTACAACTGGTGATTCGCTATTAGTTGATGGTGGAAGACACGCTTTGTGTCCAAGATAAATATGTTTTCTTATATGATATACTTAAAACTTTTTAAACATTTTTAATTGATGTTTATTTTTTTGTATACCTAATACAATTTCCAATTTATATAATATATATCATTGATTAATTATTATAAGACAAGTTCAAAAACCGATTTAGTTTATTAATATAATAAGCAATTTATCTATTCCTATTACATTTAGATTGCATCTACAAAAAAAATAAATGCTTACAAAGATATTCCAATTATATTGTAAAAAAATGTATTGTGTTGTAATGGGTAAATAGATAGTTAATTATACGTTCCAACCCTGGTAGGTATAATATAAATATTGTTAGTAGGTAGGTAGGTTGTTAATTATTTAAAAATTCCCATTGATTTTATTGTATACCTACATAATATGGTCATATAGATATAGGTACATACTTATTGAGTTGCCCTGTTTTGTGATATGTTTATTTATAATAATGGGTACTAATGTACCAATATTGTTTTTGTGTGATTTATCTATAATCATTTATAAACTCAGATTTTTATACATATTTTCATCTTTTTTAGTAAATTTTTCAAAACTGTATAATTATACTTATCCATAGAATTTAATTCACAACTTTATTATAATTATTATTATATATTTTATCATTTTTCCATGCACAATATCTCGAAAATACAACTTAAGTATTTTAAATACATTTAACTAATCAAGTACTTAAACATTTTATTATTGATATTATACACATAGTCTTACTAATCTAATTAAATAGTAGAATTGGAATAGGAAGTTATAAACCATATAATTTGCCTGTGGAATAAGTACCACATAAATTATTTGACAGCAGCGAGTGCGAGTATTTTCACCCAGAAATGTAATTTATACCTACTTATACCAAGCTTTCGATGTAAACAAACCGCAATAAAACAAGTAGATACCCATATCAAAATGTTATCAAATCCATAAATATAATAGGTACCTATGTATGCTATACTTACGTATAATATAAATTAATTAGTATTAGTACTTAAGTACCTCCCTACTCGTATATCAGATACCTAAGTACGTGTTTTTGTTCAACCTGTATCCACTAACGTGAACCTATAGGCAATTAAACATAACAAAAAATTTAACTACGACCCTACGTAATACAATATTTTAATCGTTTTAGTGTGTATACAGTTTGATTGAAAGTAAAATAAGGTAAGATCAGCTTTAGAATTGTACTTTTATTAATAAATACTTGAAATATTTTGTTAGGAAAAAAATTCTAGAAACATACATTTATACCTATCTAATCTATGTTTATAACGATTGATTACCTACTTATATTATTTTAATTGTCAATCATTATGTAGTTCCTTGAAATTGTGATTCTTCTGAAAAATATTGTTTTATCTGAGCAATACGTAATCAGACACATATTTGTTTGAGACATGCAGTGATTATATAATTTTATATTTTATACAGATGTAAACAAAGTAAATATATTGCCTTGCGAAAGTATATTCTGTTATAAAATAAAGGCCTCATAATCATATAACAGGTCTTATTACAACCAATGTTATTCGCTAGATTACTAAGTAGTTAGGTACCTACTTACTAGGTAATCAAAATTAAAATGATTGTCATTTCTGTTAAAATTCTATTTAAATTAGACCATTAAACAGGGTGTGACCTAATTTATGGTGTTTATAATATTGATGGATGTAGGTATTTAGGTACCTAGAGTTTCATAATATTACAAAATTTAAAGTAATTTTAGTTTTCCTATTGAGAAGGTATTGGATAATAATTACCTGTCTATCTACTTATTTATGTATTTATTGATTCAATATATTTGTGATAATATTATATCTGTTTATTATTTTTTATATGGACGCCATTCCACATCATTGTCTTACAAACCTGCTACATAGGTAGTACATTTGTATTCAATAGGATACATTTTGTGCCTTTAATTTTTTAAATATTAAAACGAATTTATTCAATACCAAACATAATGGTAGGTACCTAATAACCTACCTATTATCTTCGTATGGTGTTGAGGTTTTTTCGATATTTTAATTTTCAAACGAGATATAAACATTTTTAAATTGCGATATTTTACATAGGTAGGTAACCTACCTACTCGTATCTCTCTATATGGTATCGATACTACACATAGTCGGATAAATATTTTGGTACCTATGTACCTATATAATTAAGTACCTTTAATATTATTATATATCTACATTATTTATTTGTGGACATAAACGATGTAGCCATATTAAAGGCTAATGGTAATTGGTAGTGAAAGTTTGAGAAGCAAATTGCATTTTGTGAAAACTTATTAATTTGTAATTATTATTATATTTACAATGAGAAATTTAATAGTTAATATGATATTTATAGAGATATAAACGGTTATTGGTATTTGTACGTCAATTTTACAGTTTATTCAATAATAATGATAAGGTACTTAACCAATTTTATTGTTTATTGATGACTATGGATCGTTGGCATTAAAGTGAACTATTAATATATAATTGCGGATCGTACAATTTATACTTAAAAAAACGATAATATACAGTTTTATAAATACTGCTGATAATATCAATAAAAAAAGTGAATAAATATTATTTAGATTTTTTATGTGGGTAATCATATAATTTGAGATTTGAGATTAAAAATGTAATTACGAAGAAAAACAAAAATAATTATTATTGCTAAGCTACACTATTATTTGTTAAACAATAAAATTCTAATTTTTTTGACAATATTAAATATTTTTAATTTTATAAATCGTGGCTGTCCCGTGCCCGGCGTTGCCCGCGCTAATTTCATGCATTATTCTCTTTACCTTGATTTCCGTTTCGCTTTGTCCGTATCAGTGTATCGAACTGAAAAAAGAACAGGCGGAAAGTATGCAGTCCGCGGACCAACAGCGTTCTAGTGCGTCGTACATTTTTCTTTTGTTTATCGTGTGCCACAGATACCCGTGCAACACGGGGGTTAAACTGTACAACATCCGCTATAACCAAACACTAGAATTACGTGGACATAACAGCACGCCGCGCAAGTGTCGTTACTGTGCCAAATAATCACAAAGATTCAGAGATGACGTTTTCACAAAACTCGCATTATAGTGATAAGGCGCGCGCGGTCTTGAGAGGCAATGCCTATTTAATATTTCAATGTAAAGTCATGGTTGGACGAACGTTGCTATCTACATCAAGTTTACCCTAATTAATAATAATAATAAAAAGGCGTATTCCGCACGATGGATGGGGCCACTATTTTTGGCGATGAGAAGTTGGAAAGATGAGATATAAATGGGAATTTAATGTGCAATTGTATGCAACGGATAATCATTGTTTACAAAAACCGATTTGAGCAGAGTTTTGGTCGTACGTCATGTTCAATATATTTACAATTTCCCTCAAAATATTTTCCAGAAAAAATTCGTTGTAAAACCAATACATTCCTCATTCCGCTCAGAGTCTAAAAGTGCATTTGTTTAACAAACAATTTAAAATCTAATCATCCTAAAATGTCTCTTCCGTGTTTCAATAAAATAATATAACATACAATTTATTGTAAATTAAACTTTGATTGGATAATATAGTTCACGACTCTACGTAGATATTCTATAAAATAATTAATCACTTTACATAACGCTTAGTCAATATAAGAATAGAATTTTAAAATATGTTATTATGTGTATTGCCAAACGGCATTATTCTTAATGTTCAGGCCTAATGAATAATACTTGGATAATAATACTGGGATTGTCGATACTATATACAGGGTGATCAACATAACGTAAGACACTCATTATTATCTTGGGAAATATTAATTTTGTGGTTTTTTTTTTTTTTAGGCAATTTAAAATGTAAGTAGCTCTCAAATGTTACATTATGGTAATTTTTTGTCACCCTTATTTTAAGGGGTGAAACCACTATCTACTTTTGATTTTCTCACGGCCCACCCACGTTAAAAATTCCATAAATAGATGGAGTATAAGTTTGAATACATTTTGTTATAGAGATTTCTGATTTTTGTATTCTACTTTAAAATTTAGATAGGGGGAGAGCCGCGGAACATAAATTGATGCTTCATTACTCTCCAACGCCGGAACATAAAAGTGGAATATAAGCTGTCAACGGGTTGACGGAAATGAAAGATTTCAACACCAAAATTAATAATAATCCATCTATTCATAGAATTGTCAATATTCCTAGGTTGCTATCAAAAATAGACACCTATATTGGTACTATAGTGGTTTCACCGTCTAAAATAAGGGATAAAAAAAAAAACCAGTAATGTAAAATTGTAGAGCTATTTATTTCTTATATGTTATGAACAACAAATTCTGAACAAAGTTAATACTTTCCGAGGTAATACGTATTTTACGTTATGTTGATCATTCTGTATAGTTAGGATAGATACATTTTTTTTTTTTTTTTGTATTAAGTACCTATTATAATTTACATTGAAGATTGCAGAAAATACATAAGCGGGCGCAATTACCGAACACTGAAATAGCTACCTACCTAAGGCCTATATAAGTATCGATAATTTGATGAATTTAAACAAATATAATATAGGTTATATTTATATTATACATATTTTATAAAAATAAAATTCTCTACGGATTGGTGTAACAAACCTGCAAAAATTAAAATACTTTAAGCTGATATAATAACAGTGGTAAACTTTTTAATGGCGCTCATAAATATTGTACCTGACTTCCAAGTTTGACATCCTTTAGTATAACGCCTACTATCGTGGACCATGGTCCATCGCGTGTTAGTAGATTCAGTAGCGTAACTAGAACTTCAAAAAAAATATTTCAGTCTAAAATATCTTAAAAATTTAGTATAAACATCTAGGCAAAAAAAAAAAAGATTAGCTAAAGATTCGTAAAATTTGTATGTGTACGTTGTGTATTGTTCATTCCCCTTCCCATCAAATTGGAAAAACAATGGTCTTAAATAATGGCTGGGCTTTGATTCGGGGCCTCTAAATGTCACGGGCCTGTGGCCCATGTTACCCTATACCACTGAGTGGATTACGGTATAGTACTATCTATTTAATAATATCGGTCTACTAGCAGATGTCTGCATAAAAAATTCGAATATTCGAAAAACATCTGTAGAAAAATGCCACGGATTGCGGCCTTATCGCATATACAAACACGCGACGCTCCTACATAGTCGTCTCTTCAATCTTCAGAGTTTAGTTTTCGTCGTGAAGCGGTAGCTATAGTACTATCGCGTGTCGTCTGTACGCGTAATAATACCTATTTTGTAAATGGTTTTTTAACTTTGTCGCGTCATGGTGAACATTTTTTCTTTTTTTCCTTCCTTACTGTAAAAACGTCGTCGTCGTCTATTCATTACAACTATCTAATTACCCTATAATCTATATCGTCTCGTCCCGATGATGGTTCTACAAGAGCAGCGACAATGGGATAAACAAAACCCAGTTCGGTAAGTCTACGAGGTGTAGCCATTAAGTACAGGGACTGTTTGAATTAAACACCAATGGAGCGTCGAAAAACAGTAGAATTGATATCGATGACTTCTGTGACATTTCCTGAACACATATGTTTTTGTTGATTTTCTATAACCTTCTTGGTTTTTATGTAACCGATTTTTTTGTTTAAAACGTTTTTCACATTTTGGCGATTATGTAACGCATCAAACGAAGAGCAACTTAACGAGCTTTTTTGGGAGGTTAAAGAGAATTTATCTTCCATTTTGATAACTACGTAGGTAATGGCTATTATTATGATAAATGATAATCGAATACCTAACCTAATCACATCAAAAAGTTCCTAGAAATTTTGAACTTGAATTTTTTTTTGACACTCGATATTTCCTCAACATTCTCGGGACAAACTATGCTGCATTCGCCGCATTTGTACAGTTTTTTGGCTTGAATTATGTGAAAAATTGCAATTCTGTGCCAACTAAGATTCTGTTATTATACCGAAAGAAAAAATCCTTCTCTCCTAAAAAGCCTTTTTTTTTGGATTCATTACAAAACCTCTTGAAAAACATGTTTTACAAAAAAATTGGTTGCATTAAAATTAAGGTAACAAAAAATCTGCAAAACTAGTTAACAGATACAGTGACATAACTGGATAAAAATCTAGGGGCAAAATAATTTATCCACCATATTCAAAACCATTAGCCCCACTCCCCCTCCCTGGTTTAAATATATTTTTATTGTATGTGTTATATACGGTATACCTAATTATTTGTTTTTGCATAAATCTTTAAACTAATTTTATGATTTAAAAACAACAAGTAGCATGTTACTACAGGTACCCATATTATTAAATAATATTGAAGTAACTACATTAATAAAAAGGTGTCGTTAGTAGTTTTAAAAAAGCAACCAATATAAATATTATTTAAACATCCTACTAATAATAAATATTATAAATGTGAAATTTTTTGAGGATGTATGGATGTTTGTTACTCTTTCACACAAAAACTATTGAACGGATTTTGATGAATTTTGGTATAGATACCTTGGAAATACCTAGTGACCTTGGAAAAAAAACAAGCTACATTTTGTCGCGAAAATAAAACTTGAAGAGATAAAATAGGGGATGAAAGGTTTTTAGGTATTTATGGTATTAAATTATTTTTGTTGAATTATGGATTACCATAGGAACACTAATGAAAAGAAAACAATTTAAAAATAAAAAATAAACAAAAAAAAAATACCATAACAACTTAAAATAAAGAGTCTACCTGATACTCAGCCGACCTATTATTGATTTGAAATAGTATGCATACTACCTTGCATGGATGAAAAAAAAAAAAATCTATGCGCTGTACAAATTGGTTAAGTAAAAAAGGCAGAGTAACACGTTAAACTTCATATCTGAATCTTTTTATTTTTTGGTACAGTAACAACACTACAGTACTATTATGTCCTCATAATTTTAGGATTATTATAGTGGATACATAGTTTAGTCCCTGTGTTATGCAGGTATCTTAGTATCTATGGTAACACGAATGAAAAAAATGTATGATATACTAGAACACTTTTAGTCCGTGGACTAACCACTTTCCAACTATTATTTTTAGTTCAATATACCTATTAGTGTTGTTTATATATTCACGTGAATACGTGTACACGGTCTTATAGATTTAAATGTTAATTACGTATGATTTTATCCACATAAAACCAAATAAAACTAAACAATTCAAAAATGTTAAATTTGTATAAATAACTAAAAAATTGCCAGAATGTATTTAAAATTGTATGCTACAAAAAGCCAAAAAAAGGATAATATAAGAATTTCTGTAAAAATTTCGGGCGTTTATTTATAATTGAATTGTACTAAAAAAAAAAAAAAAATCGGAAATAATGAAACATTTATTATCGTAGTCTTTTCCGTTTTTTCCAATTATTAAGATAACTATAAGAAAAATTAAAAAAACGACTTCACAAAACATCGAATAGACAATATTGCCTATATGAAAAGATTAACATTTAGAGTAATATTTCTGTTAGGAAAGTTCTGATTGGTTCTTCGGACATAAAAAAGTACCCATCATAGAAAAACAATTCCGTTGCACACAGAAAAAATACAATGAGTTTTAAAAAGTTATCATCGACTAATGATCCACAACGCTACCGCCAGATACCTTTCATAAAGTTTTAATTGGAGTAACTTTTTAATAGTATAATATCAAGGTGTCTAGTCTGTCGCCCCTGAATCCTGATTTTCAGACAGTCACATATTTTAATAAATATATTGTGTCAATTATGTAGACAATATTATTATATATTCATTTTGTGCTTATTGCCCGTCCGTCCATTGATTTATTACATCCTCGTTAGATGTTGTCCAAGCAAACATATAATAATTGCTCGACCTATATATGAAGTTTGATAAACCCCGTTAATCGATTATTTTTACAATTTTAATATATTCCAATTATTTTTAACAATAGCGTTATCACTGACCAGATTTCTGTAGCTTTATGAACGAAAAAAGACAAATAGGTAATAACATTAATAAATACATAAATGTTTTTTTTTTTTTAAACGATATATATATATTCGGTAGGTTCTTACCTATTATAATAGACATCATCTAGTTTATATAACTATACAAAATTACTATAATAGTACAAAAATAATATTATTATTCGAATATAATGACACGAAAATAGTCATAGATAAAAATAAATACAAGTTATTTGTATGAAACATTTATACAATTAATATTTAATTTACCTACACCATATTTTTCAAACATTCGTTTTTATCTCTCCACTTATAATATGAATACAGTTATAGAACGAAATGTCATCATAACCAAATAGGAACCTAAACTAAAAATATTTATAAACATTAAAATATACCCACGTTGCATTACAATTGTCATATAATGTTAATACAATAATAATGGTAGGTATATTACGCTGCTGTATACGTATATTTAAACTGTTATCAGTTTAAATGTTTCTGTTTTTGGGTCATATAACAATCTAAATTTCCGGAATTTATGTAACTTGCTTCCAATATTTGTATAGTAGATAAAGATTAAAGATAACAATAAAATAATTATTACTATTATTGGTTGTATCGTATATATTTGCAATATACACATTAAACACGCGTTTCGAATTCCGATGCAGGAATAAAATTAAGTTGATGGCGGATTGAAATTTAAAAAAAGAACTGATACTGAGCATGGGTGTGCCACTATAATTGGTGTGAAGTTGGGAATGTAGAATACATAAAGTTATTTAATTTATATCTGTAAGCAATGATAAATCATTGCTTACGAATAATGTCTCGGAACGTAGTTCGGTTATACGTCTTGTTTTAAAAGGCCATGCAAAGGCTAAATGGGATACAAAGGTAAATCGCTTTCACATAGTGTACCCCGGGCAACGTCTTATATACGGTTAAAGATTTACTAGCATCGACTGCTATACTGGTCTCTCCGATTTCACAGCAACTATGAGTAACACAGATTTTGAAAACATCCATTTTAAGGGCTTCTCAATCCAAGATATTGGACCTCGGCTAATTATTTTCCAACACAACGTTGAAGGCTTAAGCAGAGATAAAAGTAGCTATTCAGTTCGATTATTACGTGAACTTAAAATAGATGTAGTCCTTCGACAGGAAACTCATGGCCTAGACAAAGCACAAGTGCATAGCCGCGGGACCATAGATGGATAAAATCCATAGCTTTTGACATAATTCATAACAATATTACGCGGAACTGTTACTTACATGCGTCAGGATATCTCTAACTCGAGTTACCTATTTACAAGGATGCATAACTTGAATGTTGTCCCCTGAATGCCACATGGCTCTGGCGATTGAGATTTTTTGAAGGCCTTTTAAATAAAAGTGTACAGTAGGCCTTTTAGAGCCAGTCCGACCCTGTCTTTTAGGCAAATCTTTAATATTGTTTTTTGTCCATTACATTTGATTTATATTTAACTAAATGTACTAATTATGTGAAACTAATATCTGCTATGATTGTAATGCAACGCGGGGGTCTGTGTGAGTACACAGCTTGCACCACCTCCAAGCCCACGACCATCCACAACTAATAATTTTGAACGGTTCGGTTGAGGCCCAGGTTTAAAAAAAAAATCTATGCCGTAGTCCCACTGGTTTTACAAACATTTATACTATATGCTATACTTCGACCATAATATTATTCTCAACTGAAACTTTGATCGTATGAAAATTAACTATTGAGCTGAAAGTTACCGCGCCTCAGCAAGGTAACTTAAATAATATTATAAAAATATTCGAAAAAAAAAAATCATAAAATGACTAGTGGGTCGCTACACAGGTATCAAAAAAAAAGTTTTTCCGTGCTGGTCTGCAGAATTTCCAATTCAATTCCAGTGGGATACCCCGCGTCATTTAACACAAAAAAAAAATATAGTTTTACCCATAACAGTTGACCCTAAGGGATAGTAGTTCAACACTCGATGTTGCAGTAGTCAACATCATCACGACTCGCGGGGGAGTAATTTCGTACTTTGTCGGTATGCGATGACCGTAACGTGCAGGGTAATGGCGCCGAAATATTTGTTTTGTTTTTTTTTTTTTTGTCCGGTGCGGCAAAATAAACAAATAGCACATACCTACCCTCCTCCCACACACCCATCTAATATTTAAGTTGTCAGACCACTCTCCCGCCTTAAAAAGAGGCGCGGTGATCACGTCTAATATAGGTAAGTGTTCGGTGTTAGTGTTCACGTGCAGAGCATAATATATTCTGCATATTAAAGTAATCTAGTAAAGTAATCAGATAATCAGTAATTTTTTTCAGAAGGATGAGCCGAAAAATATTCGGGACTTCAATTTTGTTAATTCTAAGCATGGTTATTTTATATTTTACTGAAATATGTGTTTTTCATTTTGTGAAAAAGTTTTCGACCATATTAGACTGACTCTAATCGAAAATTTTAACAGGAGTCTCTTTTTTTGTACCACGTGTCAGATTTATAGTTGATGCATCGGGGAAGTTATATTTTTATTATTCATTTTTTTAATCTCTTGTACTTTTCTTAATAAGAAGGAAAAATCAAAGTAAAAAAACGTCGGAAAACTGGAATATTTAGGTATAATTGTATAAACATCACAACTCCACTGGTTTCGACAAAATCGATTTTATATTTTTGGTGTATAAAATTCAGTAGGAAATAACCGTAGACATTTGCAATTTACACTATATTTTTTTTTGCATTCACATTTTGGTTCTTTTTTGTTTTAAGTATTTTATGCCGTTTGTAATTTTTAAGGTTTTTTTTTATATGGATTTATTAGATCCATAATTTGTGCTACGGTCACACTTAAATATTCGATATTTTGTTAGTCTACAAGTAAAGCGTAAAAGTATGTCATTTTGGATTTGGAGAGTATTTGTTTTACTATGATGTGTGTATTCCTTTTACTGTTTGTGAACAACTTTTTTTAAGAACTTTTGCTCCAGGGTAACTGTAGAATCTTTTCTGAAAGTTAATTTTCTCTAGTTAATGCATTGAGCAGGTAATTTTTCATTTTCTATGGGGTTTTTCAAAATAATCAGGAAAAACGGGAAAGAAAATTATAGATAAAACGGTAAATATTTACGGCGTACCGTGTTCATTGTTTTTAATTTTTATTCACGATGTTTTCCACCAAAATTACTGTTTCAATTGAAAAACAACAAGAGATTTTAATCCGTTTTTTTTTTTAGTAAGAAAGTCGATTTTTGATTTTCTGTATGGTTTTTTTAATAACTAGGCAAAACCGAAAAATACACGGGAAGAACAGAAAAATGTACTGTACCTCAAAACCAGGTGAACGTAAGTAACATTATTTTTTAGCAAAAAAAAGGAGGGCACGTTATTTCTTGCCATATATCAGGACTTATGTATAACCCTGGTAAAATTATGGAAGGAGTATTTTTAATAGACTTCCATTATTATGGCTCGATGGAAAACATATTATATTACATGCGAATAATGTAATAATCTAATCAATAATAATTTTTGGACTTACGTTTGTTTGGTTCTGATGTACAGTTATGTCTTTTAGATTCTGAGTGGAGCGAGGACTGCATATTGGTTTTACAGTTGTTTATTTTTTTATACTGTGTACAAAAATTCCACCAGAAATCTTGCTCCAAACTCCGAAGTATCAAAGAATAGCATCTTTTCTTAAAAAAAATCTGACTTTAGGGAAGTCATTATTTGATATTCCCAATAAATGAGAAGAACTGGAAAAGAACGGAGGAAAAACGTGAGGAAAATAGGTACAATATTAAACAAATATTATTATTAAATAAAATATATGTAATGCATGCGTAATTATTTTACCATAATATGACATGTGCAGTTAGCTATGGTTATACCCAACTTCTCACCTACAACAGTGGCCCACCCACGCGCGAATTATGTTAGTCTTCTTTTCGATTGTACTTTTATCGCGGTGTTATTCATTACCGCTTGATTTAATTATTTTATTAGGTAATGAAAACGATTTATTGTTGCCAACTGCGAACGTTGACACCGGTCGCTAGTAACTTACCGACTGAGTACTGAACAATCAACTAAGATAAGACGATGCCAAGCGACGTCGACGGCGCGGCAAATCGACTAGACAAAATTACAAGACTCGCTGATTTATGTGGCACTATTTCACAAAATTCTACGTACATTGCGATTAATACCGTTATAATTCCGGCGATGTGGGTAATAATATGCAACAGTTCCATATTATACCCGTAATACATTTCATTCCGCAATACAAAGTGATATTCATTAAATATAATTACTCGATCAAAACTCGCGAAAATATATACTAAACAGGTGTTTGAACATCAAAACCCGTATTACACCGTCGCCGCTCCTTTTGCGACTATGTTAATTAATCCGGCCCTGGCTTTACACACGGCCGTATTTCGTTCAGGACTTAAACCATCGACCTATACAGCCGATAACTACCCAATGTACAGCCAGGTTTTGAATTTTCGTAGATCGTAGGGCAGGCCTTTTTGTATCACTGTGCCTACGTCCCTGACGGACGTATACGGAACCGTACAGAAGCGGTCTTTGCTTGTCGACTTTTTTTTTTTTCGAACGTTGAGTGACGAGCACTGAGCAAGAGTGCTCAATACGAAAACGACTAAATACCCATTAGTGTCTGATAGGTATCAGAGGCGGCTCCAGAGACTTGGTTGGAGGGGGGGCAAGTCATATTTGTCAGAAAACTGTGTTAAAAACATATTTTATAAGTTTATTATTTTTTTTTTTGTACAGTTGTTTCTTACAAAAATACGGGCTTAGGAGGGCTGCTGTCTCCGACCCTCCACCTCCTCTCTCGAAGCCGCCCCCAAATAGCACTTTTTACACCGATATAATGTGCTATATAGGTACCGACATAAAACCGATATCTGAAATTCAAAACCGCGAGTTAATACGTCGAAACGTTTTTTGTTTTAACATCGCTTTTCGTAGTTTAGGGGCGACATTTTAGGACGTTTTTCTCCGAAAATATCGGTTTCGGGGGGGGGAGGGGGAAGTTAAGGGTTGGAGGGAGGGAGTGATATAAAGAAAAATCGATTTCGAGTATCGGTTTGTGCATCGACCCGCACCCTACTGAATGATTCAGCTCCGTTTCGCCGCGGCAATACAATAATTTTATGTGACGTCGCGTTAAATTTGGGACAATCATAATATTATACAACAATATTTATTCCCGGCGAATTACGACGGACAAAAAAAAAAACCCATCTACACAATATTTTTGTACCGTCGATAGAACAAAATCGCCGCGTTAAAAATAAAACGCGCACGATATTTTTCGTGCGATACGTATTATTATTATATATTTTTATTTTTTTTTTTCGCGGCGGTGGCATCATCGTCGCATCGCGTCATACTTTCGCGCGGCGTGCCTACGTACGCGGCGCGTCCACGCTGGAGAGCCGCGTTTAAATTTAAAACCTGTAGCCGCACGCCGTGCCCGTAACGTTATCGAACAGTCAGGAGTCGGCGTAAGACTAATAATAGGGGATGTCGGCGGTTGACACGAGGACGACCGTAATAAACGTCGAGTACGGTAACCGCGGACAGCGGACAGCGGGACAGCACTACTACAGCGCGTGTCCCACACGCAGAGAGATACCGTCGGCGGGTACTGCGGCGACGAGTGACGACTTCGACGACGACGGCCTTGCGGTGCCGCCATGTTGCCCCTCCGGTCCTGCGCTACGTGTGTGAGCGCGTTTTTTTTTATCATCTGCGTTTTTCACACGCACGCACACGGCCAGTACCCTACCCGTCTCGCGCGCCGCTCGTGTGTGTGTATGTGTAGATATTGTTATTTATTATTATTATTATTATGGTAGTTGGATAATAGGTTTTTTTTTTTTCTCTCGTAGTAAGTAAGTATAGTAGGTGTAGTAAGTAGTCGTAGTAATAGTAGTAGTCGGTAGTAATAATAGTAGTAGTAGTAGTTTGTCAACGCAAGCCGAACTACGTTTTCGATGGGGAAAAATAATTAATAACAATAACTAGGTGTAATTCGGTGTAATCACACGCGATAACACGAAATACATCGCAGGTACTCCGGGGTATCGCGTCTGCCGGAGCTCGTGAATTATTATCAAACGCCGTCGCGAAAAGATACGTACGGCACGCACTCGTACAATAACAATTGTCGCCCGTTCGATTTTTCGGGAGAAATTCGCATTTTCCGGACGCGACAAGACAGATGACGACGAGGACGACCACGACAACGACGACGCCAAAACATCGTCGATGATAGCAACAGTAGTAGCGGTCGATACGAATCTCGTGGTAAGTCCGGCGATTACGCGATCGGCGGCCGACAAGTCGCTTCCGGCCCATTCTTTTTGCGTCCTTCCGTTGTCGCCTCCGCCGCTGTCGCCGTCCGAGTCTCCGTAGATATTTGTATTATTATTTTTTTTTTCTCTGCTACGTTACAATTGTTCCCGCGGCGTGAGTGAGTCATTTTGCTCCGTCACTGCGACTGGGGCCCGTCCGGTTACCTCTATTATGATGACACACGCGCAGCACTGTGGTCATGCCGCCGCACCCTAGGCAAAACGTATTATAAACAAAACGTAGCCCTCTCTATTAGTATAGCAGCACCTATTATTACCCGATGACCGCCGCGATCTGTGGCACCGTCTTGTTTCCCGAACCGACGACTGATTCGCGTGCACTTGTTTGTTCGTTCGCAGCATCTCGAACGAGATCGACGTCATGCCGTTTCCGCCGCCACCACCGCCGCCGCCGCCACCCGCGGGCGTTCAGTCGGGGCCTCCGCCACCCCCGCCGATCGGACTACCGGGGTTCGGTGGCGGAGGCAAGAAGGGTTCAAATCCTGTCCAGGCCAGAGACCAGCTGCTCAACTCTATCAGGCAAGGCAAGGCCCTGAGGAAGACCGTGACCAACGACAAGAGCAAGCCGCTTGTTGACAGTAAGTGCCTGTATCCAGTGATCGCATGTAAATATCTGTTTGATATCACATTTCGTCGTGAACAGACACTGCAAATTTACTAATGCGTATCGTCATGATGAATGTGTTGTAATATTATTATTGTAGTACGTTTCGATTTTGGTTTTTTTAACGTAAGTTTATTGCACTTTTGCACGGTCATTAATAACAGACGCTTTGTAGTACCATGATTATCTAGTTGCTTATGTGAAACGTTCAAGTATGATTTTTAATAATATAGATTCTACAAAAACACCTGTTAAATGTAACGGTACAGTAAAACACGAAGAAATGAGTTCTATAGCTTCACGGATACCTAATGGCTTAGCAGAATTGTTTGCCGGAGGCATGCCTAAACTTAAACCGACTGGATTAGCTGTAACAGGTACGATCACTTTAGATAAAATCAGAAACTGAGGGAATACAAATTACATACATATCAAAATATGAAAACAAGTAGACAGTTATTATTAAATTGATAATTTTAAATGGTTAGTATTGTATAAGTACTGGAAATTTAGAATATTTGAAAAAAAATATAATAATATGAATCTACATTTTTTTATTTTTCATGTTGAATTATATTTTAAACAGACGTGTGTTGTATTTAAATCAATTATTTAACTGTGTCCAATTCTGCTTAAATACAAAATGAAAAGTAAATTAACAATTAAAGATATTTAGATATTTTATATGATTAAATTGAGCTAATATATAATGCAGGTAAGATAAAAGCTATACAAATAGAATGAAATAAAATAGTGAGATGAATAAAACACATTACATACATATAATATTGTACATAGTAGTTTATACCTACAAATAAATTATTTTATTTATTCAAATAAGTAATAAATAACTCGTGTGTTTAATATTGTTTTTAAAAAGATAAAATACAAATATTTAAGTCTTAGTATTATTTTACTAAATTAATCTTTTTTATATTATATTTAACAAAAGAAAGTACTTAACAGAAATATCCTTATTTATTATAACTATATATTACTCAAGATATTAAAATATAGTAAGTAAATATATAAATAAAAATAAATAAATAAATTAATGTATGTGTCGCCTGGAGTATTATGATAAGTATCAGAGTCTCGTTTTCCATTTTGACTGTGATATACCATTCATTCATTTGTTTTATTTTATTTTTTTATATATATTTAGTATTTATATATTTATTTATGAATATTAACCATTTTAATAAATTTTTTTTAACTGTATTATTTTATTTTTCAATATATTACATATTATCTCTGTATCTTATTTAAAAATTAAAATTAATATTATTTTATTTGTTATTGGTCTAAAATTTAGTTAGAAATAATTAACATACTACTATGTATTTATTATTTGTCATTGTAATGGAATAAATTATTATGAAGAACTCATTAAATTTTATTGATTAAAAAAAAAAACAACAAATATTTTCAATTTCTTAATAACTTGAATCCAATTTTTTATAATTCTATAACTTAGCGTACAACATTGTTTCATTATTTGATTATCTAATCATTTTAATGTTATTATTTTATTTGATTTGATTTTATTACTTTTGAGCGATTGCAAGAATAATTTTGTTTTAAACAAAAAATAAATAATTGAAAATGTATATCACAGTAAAATATGTGTATAGTCATTTATATTATATTATTGCTATATTCTGTGCATTTGACTATGCGCACAAATAGATAATATTATAAATATAATTACTAACATTTCTTCGAATAAATAACAAATATAATTTAGATATTAAACAAACATAATATTGAAACCACATCTTTTATCAATAAAGTGTTATTCAATATAACAAATTTAATTGAAAATAAAATTGTTGAGAATCTATAAATTGTATTATATTAATATTTTAATATTATATATATATATATATATATACTTATATTTTATTTATATATTTATATTTTTACAAGTTTATAAAGTATTATATAATAGTACTATAATGTAGTTATACCTATTTGTTTCACATGTGTTTCTTTGTTTTTCTAGTTAATAATCTGTCAAGTAATTTATTTTACGTCGATATTTTATTTAGACAATGTTATCCCTACAGTTATTGATGACTAATCTATAAAATATTAAAATGAAATACTTGCTAAGAACCTAAATAATTAATAATAAAAATAATATTTAAATGTGTTAGGTATTGACTGCAATTTGAGTAGGTCTTAATTTGAAAGATGTTTTTAAAAAAAATCATTTAGATGACCTTGATTAGAATGACCCAATTTTACCTGGATCTTAAAAAGGTAATGTTGGCATCTTTGTATGTCAATCATATACTTGATATTTCTTCATATTTTTCTTTGTTTGGTTACAACTGATTAAAATCTTTAAAAAAACTGGATTGCAGTTATTTGTCATGCATTAATTGATTTCATTTTAAATATTTCACAAATTTCTTCATTATGTAAAGTAAAAAAAAAATTATATTTTTTTTTTGTATTACTATTTAATCTCCTGCAACAATAACATATTAAACAAATTAGTTTATTCTTTAGAAAATGTTTTTTTATTAAAATATTATTGCTATTTGGTAATTTATTATAATATCAATATGTATAGAGAACTAAATTATGTGTAATTTTTTGTTCAGGTTTTACTATATAATATAAAATAAAGTTAATAAGTTAATAAAAGTTCCAATTTATTTTTGTATACATTTTGATAATAAAAATCTTAAGTGGTTTAAATATGATATATTTTTTAAAAATAATAATTTAGTTTAATTTCATAATTTAGGTTTATACAATTTATTCTAAAAAATTGTTATATAATGTTTGTTCTATTTTATTATTTCAACTAGATATTTTATTTCTATTATAAAAATTAAATTTTTAATATCTAACAAAAAAACATTTTTGTATTAAGAATTTATGACTATTTAATAAATATGCTACACTTCATATTATTAAAGCAACTGTAGATTGTCAAATAAATCATTCTATAATTTAAGTATTATTTAATCTAATTTGAGTAAATTGTATTGTATATAATACAATTAGTTGTTAATACAACATACTTTTAAACTAAACTGTAAAATGCCTAATTATACTGTTTTATAATATTGTAGGACAACCAAGAACTCAAACACCATCATCAAATAATTCATCATCAGTCTCATTGTTTAATCAAACAACTGTAAACAACTCGCCTTCAAAAATAAACACATTGCCTTTACATAAGGTAATTAATATATTATTACGTGAATTCAACTATAGTAAACATAAAAATTTGTATATTTTATTATATTCAAAATATATGCTTAGAAATATGATGAAATTGGTAAAATGCAAAACGATATAAAAATAAGAGGACCACCACCTCAACCACCATCATTTAACCAAAAATCTACTATTCCTTCGGTAATTTTATCTTAATATTATTTATTCCTTTTTCTAATTTCTAATTTATCTTTCAGAGTACTTCTGAGCCTGTTTCGATTCTGCCTCCGGGTGTTGGTCATAACCGGACTGGTAGTGTTCCGAGTCTTATATCTGATAATGTAACTGGTAGAGGACCCCCTCCAGGTGGTTATGGTAAACCGAATGTAGCACCAAAACCACCATCAGTCAAACCAGCTGTGCCGACAAAAAAGTCAACATTGACTGTTAGTTCATCTAATTTAGTGGGTGTTGGCGACGGACGAAGTTTAGTTTCTAGAGCACAGAGTATGAGGATACCAAGAACTCCTCCAGCTGCTCCTAATAGTCAACGTAAGTGTTTATATACTTTTGAGGATATATTATGTTTTAATTTGTTTTATTAAATTTTCCACAGCACCTCAATTTAATAATTTGACCATCAGTAGTAAAAATCAATTACCTGCTTTCCATCAATCGCAAGACAGTATTTTAAGGAGTTCTCCCAACACCCCACCAAATGCTCAATGGGGATCCCGAACATTGCGCCCTATTAAACATCCAAATACTAGACCACCACCTCCGCCCATTAAAGCACCGTTAAACCCACCTGCGTGTGCTCCACCACCACCGCCGCCACCACACCGGACTGTTCCTCCTCCTCCACCACCCAATGTACCCCCTCATAAAAGTTACCAGAGTAATGTAAGTATTAGCTACTAATTATCTAAAATGACTTAAATGCATAGGGTTTATTAATAATATATTTATATATTCAGGTAACTAATGGAGCTCCTCCAACACCCCCAACACGTCATTCTTCTATGAGAAATGGTCCAACTTCTGTTTTAAACATGTCACTTTTGGGTTAGATGACTAATGTAATATTAATTAAGGAGCCACTTTAATGATAAATGTGTAATTTTTACAGAGGAAATGGAAATGAGGTTTTCTGGTATGTTCAAACCAATTGTTAGACTTCCACCGCCACCAATTTTCCAAAGAGTTGATAAAATTTATAATAGCAGACTAGTCGGTAAATAAAAATTTGCTTTTTTTTATTTGATATAAAAATATTATTTAATTTTGAAAAATTATTTCAGTTGCAAAACATCAAGCTCCTAAGCCACCAGGTTATTGAAGATATAATTTGTTTTGCTCAAATATGAAAGAAATTTAAGTTTGAAATTATATTTTAAGTGAAAAATTCCAGTCTATACATTGGTTTGTATATGCAATAATATTTTTTTCCAGATGAAACTATATTTTTGCTTATATAAGTACTATATTATTTCTTTTAAACCAAAGGCATTATTGTGATAAAGATAATTTGAAAGTATCATTAATGGTGAAGAAAACGAGAAAATGTATTTATTTTTTATCTAATATTTTTGAATTTATATGAATTATTGCAGCAATAATTATATGCAATACTATTGTTATTTATATTATATTTTTAGATACCTATACAATTAAGTTAAAATTTTTACTTTTCGGAAAAAATTAAAATAATATCCCATACAATTGTGATAATATGTTTGCACTCGTTATTATACCAAATTTTGAGTTTTCTATTTTTTCTATTTGAGTCCATGTATTTTTTTAAGTGTTCATTAACCAAGTTATTTGTTTGTTTGTTTTTATGCAGTTATAATTGTGCGTCTGTGCATAGACTAATGAATACATAAAAAAAAAATGCATTTGTCTATTAGGTGTTATGTTTTATACAATGTTTGACAAAATGCAGTCAATTTATGCTGGTTGTCGTTGTGATTCAGCATTATATGCTAATAGAGGGGGGTAATGATTTTTTTTTAAAATTATTTATAGTAGGGTTATTTTTATTTTACTTAATCTCGCCTAGTCATAAAATTAGATAAATAATTAAGTATATACTTGCAATGTACATAATCATTAGGGAAAGGGTTACTGAAAATTATGTTGTGTAATTAAAAATGTTAACATAATCAAAAAAATAACATAATTATTTCTTATGAATTTGTGTATTCATCATACAGTTTACCATTTTGCTTGTTTATTTTATTATTATTTATTCCTCATAGGTAAATTTATTTTATAATCAACTGTCTCTAATTTACCACATCATTCACAACAATCATTTTATTTATATATATATTTTTTTTAATGATTATTTGTAATTATTTATACTGTGTTTTATAGTTTTACGTTATACATATATATATATATATATATTTTTTTATTAGTATGATTGTATGTTTAAGTTGCATATTACATTTTTAATTGAATAGTTTGTAGTAATATGTAAATTATTTACATAGTGTAATTTTGACATCTTATGGTTAAACAAGTCGACATTGACCAGTTACTATTTTGTTGTCGAGTATTTTTGAAGTATAAAATATATAAATATGATAAAAATTCATTGATTATTATTATACACATAGAAATATAATTTGTTTTATCACGTTTTTGTCTTCTCTATTTATAATAATGGTTTATTACGTGGATGTGTGGACTTTTCCATTTTACTTTACTACTCTTATTCTTTCCATTCAATTCTTGGTACTCTATTATTTTTACAATATCCAAAATACGAACAAATAAAATTAAACTCATTCAGTGAACATAAGAGATTAAGGGACATCAGGTGGTATTAGCATGTTTTTGGCCCAAAAAATTGACTTACGGGAAAAACTCTCATACCTTGTAAAGTTGTCTGACATCAATGATTACTTTTGAAAAGAGGTAAACTTTTTAAAGACTACATTGAATTCTCTTTTTCAATGTTTTCTCCTTTAATTTTACAATAGATGCATATTTAAAAAAAGCTTCGCTCCACTCAGAATCTAAAAGTAAAAAAGAGCTAATATTATTGAGGATGGGAGTGGCCACTGTTGTAGGTTAGAAGTTAGGAAAGTAGTTTACATAAGGTTGTTTTATTTATCTGTAAGTAACGATAAACCATTGTATGACGAAAGACAATTCCAAACGCAGTTCGGTTATACGTAATTTTTGTGATTTTCGTTTAAATTTGATTTTAAAATGTTTATTAAAAAAAAAGAACTATGATTTTGGAAATTTTAACCATGTCTAGATAAGTCCAATGAAAGTATTATTACCAAGTTTCAAGTCTATGTGTATTTATAACCGAATTGCAGCAAACAAAACTCCCAACAATTAAAATTTATTAAAAGCAGAAAAATTTTGGCGATGATACTGTTTGAAAGTAAATCAAAAAGGTATTATGTGATTTTTCAATTAAATCATTTTTTCTGGTAGAAAAACGTGTTTTTATGAAATAATGAAATCATGAAATTGTATGGTTTCCAATGTTTTTCCCCACTTAGGTGCTTTTATTCAAAAAATAACCTTTTTAAAGTAAAATAAAAACAACTTGAGCTTTCAGAAAAATTGCTACACGTACAAATTGGAGTAAGTTTATTAGGAAAAAACATGTCCACAGACTAGAACAAAGAAAAAAAAATAAATATCTTAGTAAAACCTATAGCTCTTTCCCTATGCTCTGAATCCAAAAGGACAGACATACTTTACACGTGGGTGGAGCCATGGTTGTAGATGGGAAGTTGGGAAGGGTGGCTACAGACGAGAATTTAATGTATATCTGACAGCAACAATAAACCATTGCTAACAATAAAAAAAAAAAGATTCTGAGCCGAGTTCAGTTGATAATGTCATTTTGTCAACAATATAATATAATGGTATGTCATATTATGATAAAATGATTAAAACAATGTGTTCCCATGACAAAAATGATTGTTTAAAAAATATTAAAATAATAAAAATTAAATAACAACAAAAAATAAACACTGTAAAACCAATACATTTCTCGATACCACTCATAATCTAAAAGGTCATTTTTTTATACCATTATATGAAGTTAAGAAAATTCTAAATTAAATGTGATCTGTAAAATATTAATCAATTTTTTATAATAAATAATAAAATATTGTTGATTCTTTAAAGTCATTTTTGTCTGTCTTGCCTAATGAGTATTTTAAAATTCTTATCTCACCATTCCAACAATAGGCCCTCTAAGCCCATGATAATTTTTATTTGAAATATTTAAAAAAATTCTAAAAAGTACCTTTAAACTATTATAGTTTAAACATTTTAAACATGCTGTTGAGTTAAAACACCATTATAGGATACATATAGCCTTGAAACAAATAATATTATTGTCTACTTTTACTAAATAAAAAATAAAAAAGTTCAAATGGTTTATAATGATATTTTGCTTGTTATTTAATCTAAAGGTTAACTGGATGGAAATCTCTGTTTCTTAATTTTTGATTAATTATCTAATATCTATATACTACAAAGTAGGGTTTAAACTGTATGGAATGATTATAAATGTAATTAATGTTCCCACGACTAAATCGTTTGGAACTATCTTTGATGCTACCTGGTTAAATAAGGACTAGACTGATTGATTAATATAACACATCTTATATCAAGACCCATTTTTTTGATATTATTAAATTTGTATATACTATTAACAATTGAAATAAAGCTGGATGTTATAAATGAAAGGTGAATGGGCCAGGAGCGAATAATATTTATTCACGAGCCCAGGCATCAACTACTTCGTCTGTGTATATGGTATTGTGTACTTACTAGATACCTATGCTGTACGTCAGCACACTTAGGGAAAAAACTAGAGAAATCACTTTTTTAAAAACTAAGAAAAATGTGTTTTTATTTTATAAAGTAAAAATTTTGGATTAAGTTTAATATTAAACTTTATAATGTAATAATCTTAACACAATATCATATTATATAATTAACTGCAGCTATAATCCTGTATTAACCCAGAACTTGTCTGGTTATCAATTGACTTACTGTTTTTTTTCCTGTAGACTTACAGTGTTTATTACTTTCGACAAATTTGGTTTTTCGTCTGTTCAATCGCATAAAAGATATGGTACCATATGGTAAGATATGGTCAATATAAATTATTTGATATCAATATTATTATTTTGGAAAAAAAGTGACTCGATTTTTTCCCTGTACCCATCATATTAAGTATATAAGAATTAGATTAATATTTCTTTTTTATTAAAAAAAATTAACAACTAACACATTTTTTTTAAGAACAATTTTTATTTTTATTAACTTCTTTAACATGTAACAAAGATTATATGTATAGCTAGGATTGAACAGTTTTATAAAGTACCAAAAAAAAAATTACAAAGTATAGTATATGTATTTACAAAATTAATAAAAAAATCAATATATTTTAAATAAAAGAGTAAAAATGGACAAAGGAATTTGAAATTGAAAATTAAACCTTTTTTGTAGTCTGGGAAAGTTATGATTTTTGAGTAACTGTAAAATAAAATGTTAGCCAATTAAAATTGTTCCATAATAATAATTGACAGTTTATACAGTTACCTTTGTATGCATATTCTAGAGTGGTAGTGATGTTGCGCATGTCATTTTCAATGGTGCGTGTCCAATTTTCAACGTCGCCTAATTCTTTAAGTGCACTATTAAAAGTATCAATAAGTGATAGCCATTGAGAAGTTTGTTTGGAAAATACAATAGCACTCTGATGTAACTGTTTTGCCTCGGCATCCAATTTTTTTTGATTGAGATAAGCTTGGGCCACTCTGATAAAGTAAATAATACAATATTAAAAATAATTTTTTAATTGAATTTAAAAAATTACAAATTTTAAATGATAACAATACATAATATTGAAATTTGTATCTTACCCAACATTTAAATGTTCAACTAGTGCATTGGTCAACTCATTGGCTGCATTTACAGCTTCTTTTCTTTTAATATCTATAGAACAAATAGCTATTAATTAATTGTTTTAATAAAATACCTAATTGATTTAAGTATATTTAATCAATAATACATTATACTATTAAATGTCTCATAACCGGTAAACAAATACTAAATGAAAAAATAGATGCTTAAAACAAATTTAACCAATAAATTTATTAAATTAAAGATAGGAAACATAATTTTGAACATAAAAAAAAAAATTGATCTATATTCCAGATTCCAACATTTTTTTTTCTATTTTGTTTATAATATAGATACCTAAATGTCCTAAAATGACTAAATCTACCTGTAACATACAACAATTCTTACCTTGGCTTTCTTTACGGGCAGCTTGTTTGGCCTGATGTTCTTTTACGACCGAAGAGAGCATATTATTATTTAATACAAATATTTAATTGTAGTTAAATTCCAATATTAACCCTGTAAGTTATTATTTTAAATTGGACATGAATAATTGTATAACCACAGATATAGATAATTTATCTATATCAATGTTTATAATCTTTGATCATATACAATGGATAATCATTCAACAAATTTGTGATTCTGTAGGACTGCAGTGATATGCGCATGTGTGGGTCTCTTATCATTGATTTTATAATTTAGTTTATAAGTTTATTATATAATTGAGGGGATTAAAGTCATAGTGTTGTAAGCCAAGTTTTGTTAAAATTGATTTAATCTTTTCATGCCCACTGCTTAAAATTTTTTTTTGTTTGAATAATTTTAATGTTCTAATCACGGTCTTAGATGACACGGTTCTTCAGTTTTTTTTTAAAGTAGCGTTTTCCACCTGACTGCACTTGAGGACAAAATTATTATAATATTTATACTTGATAACTGTAAAAATTATGTTCAATATGATCCACGATTCGACTGAACTGAACAGTTTTTCGGCCAATATATCTTGTTCTCTCTAGGTGCAACGGTGCAGTTGGTACGTGGAAAACGCTATATTTGTTAAAAAGATAACAGTAAATCACGTTATCGTTAAAATAGTGTTACTATTCGAGAGAAAATAAAATTTCCCTTCGTAATTGATGCCATACGTAATCGTTGGGACATTCATAAAGATAATAAAAATTGTTAGAACTGATGATGCCATATGGCCTCAAAGGGTTAAATGTGTTTCCAAAAGTTTAATATTGTCCTTAAGGCACAGTGAATGTCATAAATAATAAACAATACAACTAGATAGCAGCACAATATTAATATGGAAACGAACCGATTCTTTTATTAACTTAATCATAACCATAGTTACCTATAACTTATAGGGTTCTATGGTTAAAACTTTAATCCACGGAGATTTATTATTCTATGGAGATAAGATGGAAACAAAGTTTAAATTCGTTTAATTGAATTTAACAAAAATTATCTTTTATAATATTTATTTCCTCGTACTTTTTTTTAAAAAGGTTAAGTTAAACGTTATGATAAAATGAGTTTAAAGGATAAATCGCCATCAATTAAATCCATGTATATAGCCGCTATTTCTGCTCCAGTCAACACACCACAAAATTCAGAATGTTTGTTCCAACAGGAAAGAGCAAAGTCAACAGAGAACTCGTTTAATACAATTTTGGTACATGCCACCACCCCAGAACAAAGTTTTGGCAGCCCAAAAATATTTAACCCAAGTTCTGAAGGATCACTGTACCAATGGAGATCACCTAACACATTTAATAATAGTTCAAACGTAATTAAATAATTATTTATTTTCATTATATTAAAATACACAGTCATTGATTTTTAAAACTTGATTTTTCTATAGCAAAATGATTCCAGTAGTGATACGTCACAAGAAGCATGTGTTTGTTACGAGTATAGTCCTATTCCTAATAAATTCAAAAAAAAAAATTACTTTGTAAGTTATGTCTTTATTAAATAAATAATTTGTTATTTAATACAAATTTGATTTGTAATCACTAGTACATAGACAAAGCTAGACATTTTCATTAGATTGGATTTAATCATATAGATATTTTAATAATAGATGTTATTTGAAACCATATGCTATTAACTTAGGTCGTGGTTTTGCTTCTTTTAAAATTAAATCACTTGAAAACAGTTTTATATTGATTTTGTATGAATACAATTTAATGTTTATTTATTATTTTAGAACAATTCAAATTTGAATAATAAAAATAATGAACAATATTATCATCCATCAATGCTGGAAGATCCATGGACATAGTTGCTACATAACCAAATAAAGAATGCCGAATAAACTTTTAACCATGTAATATATTTTTAATTTTGTACAAAGTAAATTACTATTTTTTAAACAGTAGCAATATTATTTCATTACCATATGATAAGGTGTTGTTGTTTGGCACCTTTACACTGCTAAGGATTAGTTATGCCATTTAATGTGTTCAATATATATTTTAGTTACACACTGCTTTTAGATTCTAGTTACCTTCGCCTCTACGTAAATACCCTGAAATTTGTCTATCTTAATATCCCTTTATCCACCCACCCGTCAGTAATCAATAGCACCTGACCTATTTTCTCATATTTTATTCAAAGTTGTATTTCGCGGTATAAGAAATTAAACTCCTTTTTACATTTCCACTTTCCACTTCTTACTACCTCAATCATCCCATAAATAGAATGCTTAGGTTGACCTTTGCTTATTTTCACGTTATTTTTGTATTTAAATTTTTAATGTTACGTGTAATTTTATTATTGCTGTTATCTTTACATTTTTTTAATGTTATCTTTAACTGCTGTTTGGTAAAAATAATAATGTATGCAAGAACAAATTTGAATTATGGTAAGTTTTAAGTTTCATTTAGAAACATTTTATTTTGAGGTAATTCAATTATATCAATATTATTGAACACAACCATTTGAGCTACTATAAATTAGTTGGGAGTATTGGCATAAATCAGTATAGTATATCACCCATTATAGAGTATATTGAAATATCTGGTTTTTAAAAACAGATTTTTTTTTGGAAATATCTATAACGTCTAAAATATAACAATATTAACAACAAATATATATTAACAAAATCAGATTAATTTTAAATATCGGAATATAAATAATGTCACCCATGTTCAAAACCCTATGTGGTGTAAAAACAATAGAGATAAAAATGATAATAAATGAGATGAAAATATATCAAATTATTAAAATTTCCAAATTGCGTGAAATAATAATTTAAACAATGTAATTGAGTGATTAGACAATAAATTATTATCAATTTGTAACTTTGCCCTCACTTTGATTATTTTATATTTATATTTTATTTATCTTTACCAAATAGCTAGTAATATTATGATTGTTAAAAATTTTTCAAAAAATAAAACAAATACAATTTTCCCATTTTATATTATATATTTTCCAAATTATTATATCATCACCTAACTATATTATAAGAGTTATAATGAAAATAAAAATTATGACTTACATTTTGTATTTTTCTTATCTAACTATATATTTTAAGCGTATTCACAAAAATAAAAAGCAATTATTTACTTTAATATTTTCAAATTTATATTAATTTTTAAAGTTTAAACATACCATAATATATTAAACAAATATTTATAATTGAGTTTCGCAAATGAAAAATTATCATATGAAATATTAAAGAAAACTCTGAATTTAATAAATAACCCTAAATTCTAAGAGTTTAATTTTTTTTTTTTTTTTTTTTTTAATATATTAGTATTTAGTTAGAAATATTAGCTAAAGAATAGTACTAAAGTCTAATTTTTTATAAATAAAAAAAAAATTAATAATATTAAAAACTTATAAATTTATAAATAATATAGATTTTCCTTACATAAATAATTCAAATGTTTACAAAGCATTTTTATAAATATTTTTGACAGTGTCATTCGTATTTATTAAAATCGTCTTCTTTTTGTTTATTGTACTTTGCTAGTTCAAGCAAAACTATTTCCTTAGGTTTCATTTGTTTGGAATTAGTTCCTCTGCACCTTGGACAATACCATTTTCCTTTGGGTTTCTTACTTAAAGACACACATTTAAAATGAAACCATTGGATAGGGCATAAATCGTTATCACAGTAAACCATATTACCATACGATACTTTTTCACAAATACAATAAGTAGGTTCTACATCGCTATCTGTAAAACTTTCTGAAATTTGTTTTCTTCTTTTGCATTGCTTTTTTGTAAGATTTTTTTTTTCAATTGTGTTTTTTAGTTGTTTTTGTTTAGTGTCGGTGGATATTTTTTCTGAAGGCTCAATGTTACCATCTAAATTTGATTTTGCTTGGATGTTGTTAGTTATTTTTGTTTTATTATTGTTAGAATGATTATCTAAATCATTCACACTTAATTCTTCGAAAAGAGAATCTGAATCCATTTCTTTGTGTTCAGGTACCCAATTTAACATTTTATTAGATTTATCATTTGCTTCGTTATTTTCGTTCAATTGACTCATTTTAATTTTCTTCAAACTTGTATTTAATTTAGAAATATTATCATTTACCATGTCCCCTAGACGTTTAGTAATGTCAACTTTTCTGTCCGCTAATTCTAAAGAGTCAATTAAAATTTTTTTCATATGTTGTCCATCAGCTGCTGATGTAATTTGATTAAAATTTTTACTATACACATCCAATTTATGTAAAATTTGTACGTGATGAGAATTGACATCAAAAAATCGACTTATTTGTTTTTGTCCTTCTGGAGCAAAATCAATCAAAATTTCTGAATAACTGTTAATACAATAATCAACGTTATCTGGTAATTTATTGTTCATATTACAACCCGTTAGTAATAGATATCTGAAAAAAATTGTTAACAATGTTATTTACATATACGGTCCATACACAGGTTTGAGATATTAGTTATGTAGGCAAGTAATATTGACAGTAAGCAGTTTTCTTGAAAAAAAATAATATGATTATGTTAATAATAAACCAAGTTCATTAATTTTACATGTTATAACTAATTATTATTTTGAATGTCTAAAGATCAAATAAATACTATTGCAAGAAAGTTTAGTTCTAATGAAGGAATTATTGAAATTAAATAGTCTAATCAAGACGTAAGCAAGTACTTGTGCGGTGCGGGGATATTAGTACAAATAAATATGTACTAATCTGTTTTCAAAATCTATCAATAATTATCAACTAAAATTTATGTTTTTTATAGCAAAAAGTTTGTTTTATTTTGACCATTAAATAATAGTAATTTAAATTTAACTAAGAGTTGAAGACTGTAGTGGTTGAACATTCTAAGTTAACAAGTTTTGAACTGCTCTTTTGTTATATAAAATATATATATATATATATAATGTAAACAATTAATTAATATTACAAATAGGTACCTAGGCATTAAAATAATTACAAATCTATCTATGGCTTTTTAGAAACTAGCATGGAAAACACCTATTAACATTATCATTAATTTATAATGTAAATCACTGTTAAATATATGTAAGTATTCTTAAAAAATTTATATTAAACAGTTAAGTATAAAAATATCAACGTATGTAGCGTATTATTTGTATATGATTGGCACTAATGAATTATGACAAAATATTGAAATGCAATATAACCTACCTTATATCATATTATGCTTCATTTTTATACTTCAAAGCACGTGTATATTATGTACATTGTACCCATATGACACACACAGATTCATTATCAATCTTAAATATGATTAATTTTTAATTTAATTATTTCAAATGGTTCACTCGGTTAAATTCAACATCTGAAATATTTTTGAAAAAACAAAAGGTAACTATTATAAGCGAACCGAACAATCATAACTTTCCCAAGTGCTGACAATTTGATAAAATAAGATTATCAATTTATAATTATAGGCGCGTCGTATAAACATCCAAAACAATTTCTGGCTACCATAGATTATAAACACTGGCTGCGGTCAAAACGGCCAGAAATCAAATAAGATCGTAATGGCCCTACACGTTATCAATTTTCACGGTTAACTCGATCTTAAATGGTCAATTCCCAAGATCTCAATAAAGATTTAGATAATGGGGGATCTAAATAACAACAATAATCTTAGTAGTTAGTCGTAGGGATTTTTTTGATAATTCTTAAAAATTACTCGGTTTGTCATTTTTCTTTTATAATAATCGATTTCAGTTTCGTATATTATCTGTGAAAAATTTGGTTTAATTACCACGTGTATTAAGGCGTTTACAAATATTAAATTATAATACAATACTGTCCTTACAAGCTGAACGTACACTTTCTATGTACTTATGGATATAAATTTTGACATAAGTGAGTGTTCTCATATATGCAGTGCATATGATTACTGTCCTAGAGCGATCAATTAATGACTTTGTACTTGACCTTGGTTACAAATTAAATAGTACCCTTGATCCAGGAACCCACATTGATGTGATGTGTTGTAAAGCGCTGAAATCACTCATCATGAGAACCGTGTATTCTTTCGAAAAACGAGAGTACTTTTGGAGTACCCACCTATTCCATCCGAGAGCCGCCCCACTGACGGTAAGTATCACCAAATCGAACGCGTTCAGCGACGGACCTTAACGTTAGCATGATTATAATCGTGCATCAACCAGACTCGGATTAACTTCCCTAGACGATCGCAGACACTTATCGATTTTAAAGTAAGGGGTACTCTATATGCCGGACAGATCCCCCAGATCTGTCCGACGTAGAGTACCTAGGCATTTTTAGCTCGTACTTAATACACATATTTTCGTCACCGGCACAATTCGATGTTACATATTATGTATAAATGTATATGGTGTGTGCCGAAAAGGCTCAGCCCGTTTAATCTCGATAAATAAAATAACTATAGTGGTGTCGAATCCCGTATTCGGGCAGAGCGGATTCGTCATAATGTTTTGGTGGTAGGCGGTCGGCCCGGCGAGTTGATAGGTAGGTATAGGTATAGGTTTAGGTATAAGTATAGGTACAGGTGTAGGTGTAGGTACATGCTTGGCATATATAAACAAATGATTTACCCAACACTCATTAGTATTTGGGCAGATCAACATCGACGTGTCTCATTCGCTCGCGCGATCTGCAGCATAAAGCCTCGTTGCCTTATCATAAATCATAGATAAAGCAGGTAGTAAAATCGTTTATATTGGTGGTTTATTAATAGAAAACTGCGCGTTCTCGTTTTGATGTACGTCCGTACCGCTACGACAATCGTAATACGTATAGCCGAGGGGGGTTTCGACCCGTTTTCCCACATAATTTGTAAATCAATGTGAAATGTGAATTGTAATATTGCGGCCATTCGGCATTTGTTATTTGATAAGTGACGTTTATAAAAGTGTATTTAATAATTATGTCTATCGTCGAAGTATGTTTGTGTGGCGGAAAAAAAAAATGACTCAAGTTCCAAGAATTAGGTAAGGTACTTGTAAAGCGAAAAGAAAAATAAATATTTTTCTTTGATGTTAAGTTTAACAGCTAATAATAAACGTATTCCTCATTTGTATCTATATTTTTCCAATAAAAGTGTTATACGATGCATATTCATTATTATGTGTTTACATATTGTTAGAATGTTTGTTTTCTGTTGTAAACACAGATATCCATATTTTAATATGGATATCTGTGGTTGTAAATAAACAGTGGTAATTATGTTTACCAACCCTCAGAAAAACATACTGAACAACACAATAATTAATGTCCAACACTTATAGAATTTGGAAATTATTTTGGTTTGTATGACATATGTACGGTTATGCCTTTTAATGGCTAAGTTTATTATTTTGGTTTTAAAAACATCTAAAACAGATTTTTAAATTTGGATTGTCAAGCATTGAAAGAAGTTGCAGTGCAGTGCATAGTTTGATACAATCAAATACCTATTAAATAGTCTCAACCAAAAGTGATTTTATTTTAATAGTACACTAGATTTTTGCATGATTGGTACACATTTGACCAAGTCGCCTACTTTATAGTTGTTAGGCGATCCAGCTTTCACAAATTATCTTGTAATTAATTTGTAATTATCAATAGGTACTAAAATATAGGTACTCACATACTTTTCTCTGGTTGAAAAGGATATTGATTTGAATGGCGATTATTCATTACTACTTATTTTGGCATTTTATACACTTTAGTTACTTGATTGGCTTATTCTATAGGTATGATTGCTGTTACTTCCTTGTAAAACTGTAGAAGTTAAAACTACTGAAATTCATGTCAGAAATTGTACGATATATACTAATTACATTTTGTTTTAATACTTATCAGACAGTTTTTTTTAAATATAAATAAAATGACAAAATTAAGTATCTAATTTACTATTAAAATTGGGTAGGTAGGTACTATTCATTTTTCTTTTTTTAGATTTTGTTTTTATTTCAGTTAATAGATTTTACGTCTAATGTATTTTGAATAACTTTTTTTATATCAAAAATATAATGCACTATTCATATTCATATTAAATTAATTTACCTATTGACTTGTAATTAAAAAATGTTTAGGTTACTTGTTTTTTGTTTATTTTATTTTAACAATCTGTAACAAATCTTTTAATAAACTGTAACTAATTTTCTAAATTTTTAGGTGATACATTGGTTTGGTAAGCACAATTAATTACTATATATTTAAGTCCAGAAAATGAACTTTTCACACCAACTTGTGTTGAAAGAACAAACAAAATTGTATTTGCCAGTTTAGAAAATTCTGGCATTCTGGGTATGTTGTTTTATTTAAATTTTAAAATATCTGATTTATGATTCAGCCGGTTTTGTTTAAAGTGGAAGGATTTAAGAACTGTTTCAATAATTGTAGCACTAGAACCTTGCAATAGTGAGTCAATGCTACAAGATAAATTATAATTAATTAGCAGATTAAATGACAGTGACCAGGGGATTTTTTAAATATTTAAATTACTTTGTTCTTTTCATTCAGCTGGTTGTACAAATCTCATATATTGACATATTGTAATATAGAATTATTGAACAAAAAAGAAGACTTTTGGCTAAAATATTTACAGCATGCTATAATATAATTCAGTACCTATATCCATCAAATTATACTTAGCGAGGCTTAAAAATCATTGGTTTATTATTAGTTTTACTATTTTGTCAACATTAAGACCAGTACTGCTAATTATTTAATAACTAACATATTTATCAAAGGTATGTTAACATTACCTATTTAAAACTTTCAAAATATGTTCAGACATTAGAATTAATCTATCACACGTACTTTTTATGTTATTATTAATAAACCATATAAAACCTAATTATTATGTTATTTCAATCATTTGCATATTAAAGCAACTCAAAATTGATTTTTGGGCTTTTTATTTTTTATTCGGTGTGTAAAAACATAAATAAGTTTTTGGTGAAATCAGAACTTACTAATATTTTTAGTTTGGAAGAAATAGTGAAAATAGGTATCCTTTCTTATGGATACAAAAATATCACATTTTACCTTTGGAAAAATATACTTTATTTAATACTATTTTATATTTTTATTTACTGAAGCCATAATAATTATACATAAAAAAAGCCCCTAGAGAGCTGAGTGACTGAAATTTATATGGTCTTAACAAAATATTTAATAAAGTTTTAAAATTTACTTTATTTCGATGTGAATTCTTAGAATAATTTAGAAATCTCCATACATATCCGTCAATGAAATTAACTTTCAAATATAACTTGAAAGGATCCTCATGAACGCATTTTAATGTGTTTTGTTTGGCAATTAGTGTCTAAGATTTCAATTTTTCAATTACTGCCAAAGAAACAGTCCCTTGGCGTTTTCGCCCAAATAGCTCATAAATATCAAAAAAATATATGTTTTGATTTCAAAAAATCAATTTTGAGTTACTTTATATACAAATGATTGAAATAACATTATATGTAGGTTTTACGTGGTTTATTAATAATTACATAAAAAGTAAGCACGATAAGTGAATTTTGATTTCACCAAAATGTTAAGCATGTACTTATTACTATTTCTAAAATAAACAAAAAATTCCAAGAACATAAATTTTTTAATTTTAAACTCAAAAACGCGATTTTTATAAAAATTGAGCATTTTGAAGTTTTTTGACCATAACTTCCAAATGAAGTTTGAGCGAATTTTTTTGAAAGTACCATCAAATTAAGCATGCAAAAATACACATTTTGGAAAAAAATAATTCCGAAAAATTGCTAAATTGCATTTATATCGAAAAAGTAACCTGCAAGAATAAAAACAAGAATAATTAATAATTAAATGACTATAAAGTGTACAGTTTAAAATTTAAAGCAAACCACATATCAAAATAATTATAATATTTGTCAGTTATGACTAGGTTTAGGGACTTATAATATTTTAATATTTTTTCTTAATTATGTAAAAAGTAACAGAGTCAAATATAAATCCTGTTTGTAGTTATAAAGTTTATGTTATATAGAATTTAAATCTGAAATTTGATTGTACATATTTTTGCGTATTTTAATGTTTTTTCTCATTAGAACATATATTATTAGAAGGCAACTATTTTTTAGTGCATATTTCAGTGCATATTTGGTTCTTTTTCCAAGCATATTTGTATGATTTGTAGAGCTAGAAGTTCCTAAGCCTAATTATGACTTTACAAAACATAATAAAAATTAATTCACAAATATTTGAAAAAATAATTATTTACTATATTTCAAGCAGTATGAAATTTCAAGTGAAATATTTCATTTTCACTAATAACTTGAAATTGCCACTAAAAATTTGATTAAAATTAGTTTAATTTTTTTTTTGTTGATGTTGGAAGTAATATTGAGACGAGCATTAATGAGAATCGTTTTGGGAAATTATACTGGAATTCAATGAATTATAAATGACATATTAAGAATTATATTTTTTGAAATCCAATAACTGAACTTAAAATACAGAAATACTTATTAAAAATTAAAATGAGGCGATAAGAGAATTTGTTGTAATTATAAACTAATTGTATTCCCTTTAACAATTTCCAATATTTTTGAAAAATACATTGAGGTTATGGAATTTTTATTAATTAACCATTTATTTTCTGATAATCAATATGGATTTATCAATGGAATATAAATCAAAGATACTCATTTTATAGAAAATAATTATATTAGAAACTCGTTAGATCAAAATAATAAAGTTATTGGAATTTTCCTAAACATCAGAAAAGCCTTTAATACTGTAAAACATTCATTGTTATTAAAAAAAATTGAGAATGCTGGAATACAAGGGTTAGCAAAAAATCTTTTTGAATCATATCTAAATAACAGAACTTTAATGGTGAAAGTAAAAAATGAGTATAATAAGCTTGTGATACACACTCTGTAACTCAGGAAACAGTCTTAGGGCCATTACTATTTATAATTTATATTAATGGATTACTAAATTTTAATATAAAAGGAAAATTAATTTGTAATGTGAATGACACCTTAGTGTTATTAAATGAAAAATCAAATGAGTTATTATTCAAATTAGCTAATAAATCAATTAAAATATTAATGTCATAGTTTGATAACAATAGGTAATAAATTAAAACAAATCTTATTTTCTAAAATTTAATATTTATAGTAACATTAATAATGATATTAAAAATCATAAGTTATCTTTTCATAATAATAATTGTAAATAAATGAAAGATTGTAATTGCACAAAAATAAAATATTTAGGATTGATTTATGATAATAAATTAAATTGGAAATATCATATTAAACATTTAGTAAGCTTAGTAAGGACATTTTTTCATAGCTTTAAAACACTTAGATTAACATTGAATGTTAAAGTTTTAAATTTAAGACTGTTTATTTTGCACTAGTAAATTATTTTATCTTGTATGGTAGGTATAAATATATAGGGTGGTATATTCAAAACTTATCTAATATTTATAAACACCATTATTAACTCTAATAAAATTTATCTTAAAAAAGCCATTTCTCACTCCAATTTGTATAATAATATATAAACTGTTTAATGTTAATAGTTTAGAAACATTACATAGAAATCATTTATTATAATTATTATATACATATAAACATCTAATAAATAAACCATAAACCAATACACAATTTTAGTACTATATACTAAAGGAAAAAAGTAATGTCAATCTCCCTATATGTAATTATTTGGTATGATGTCCCCTTTAAATATTGGATTGAATTTAAATATTGTCCCTTTTACTTATTGCATGATGAATATATTATTATTGATTCTTCCCAATATTTGCTAAATTTAAGGTGTACATTAAAAGTTTAAATTAACTCACATTTGTATTGAATACGAAATAGGTATTTAATATATATTTAATATATTTAATCGTAATTGGTGTTTAATTTAATATATCAGAGGAACTCATTGTTATTTTTACTGTTATAATTTACCTAATTATCATATTTTTAGAACTCACCCAACCCAAAACAGGTTTTTTTATAGGTTGGGTTAGAAAATATTTTGTTAAAAAAAATTCTTATGAATTTGTATATTTCTAAAATAAAATAAAGTTATTATTGGTATTATTTATTATGTTTATTATCGGATAGTTTTAATATTAGATAGATAAACAAATTATTTAAGTTGGTTTAATCGATGGTTTTGGTTTAATTTTACTTTTTTTTACGTGTTTATTTCAATATACCTTCAATAATAAGTAATAAACTAATAACCTATCTATCTATCTATATTTAAATATTTTATTGTGAGTTTTCCACCAACTAGCGACCCTTGCAACAGTGATAATTATTTTCATGTGTGTATCCGAAGAGCTTCATTTGAACCTATTTGAACCACTATTAAGTGTGGTTCCCATAAACGATTATAACAAGGCCCCTTTAATCTAGGATTATTAATACTGAGAGGGGTACAATTTGTATTTTAAAATAAATGTATCAATAAAGAGAGAGGAATCTGAAGCAATAAGAATTTAAATTAAAATAAACATAGAAGGAAATAGGCAAAGAGGAAAACTGAAAATGAGGTAGTTGGGTGTGATTGAAAATGATATGATAACAGTTGATGCATGCAAGGTAAGAGATTCAGATTGGAAGTTTAGAATGAGGGTGGCCAACCCCAAATAATTGGAATGGAGGTGAAGGAGAAGAAGAATAAATAAATAAAAACATCTTTTTTGTTTTGGTAGTTAAGAATAATATCAATTTAGCAATTTTATTATACATTGGCCAACAATCTTTTGTTAAATCAATAAAAACATAAAAAAAAAATTAAATCGTTAGGTACAATATGATTATATAAATAAATAATACATGTACATTGTACATGTTAATATAGGTAGTGAAAGTTTTTTTTAAAGTTTTTATTATAATAATAAATTTGTAACACAATGAATTCGGGTAATTATATACATAATAATAGTATAGAAATACATAAATATATATGTATCTAAATTAAATACTAAAATTACTATTTTAAATTACCTTGTACATTGGTAATTGCCATATAGGTACTGACTATAGTGTCTATAATAATAATTTATACTAAGTTTGTAATTTACTGAATTTTTCATGGGAGCCCCCCTCCCTCATATGACAGTCATATTTTGCATGCCAGAACCCAGAGCCCATTCATAATACGCATTATTGGAAAATTTGGGGGGCCCCCTTATAAATATAAGCCTCCTGACTGAATTTAGTTAGTTGTTTTTGCGATTCTTTTTGCAAACATTATTGAAATTCTTTTATTCCTAAATTCTTAAACTGAGTAGGTATGTTTTAATTATTTTGCAGTTAATTTATAAGGATAAATTATTTGAATTTCATTACCTATTGTTAACAATCATTTATGTAACTATAATTAAGTGATTTGTACTTCACATTATTTATTGATTTTATATTTTTATGATAAATCGCTTAAGTACCTATGTAAAAATATGTTTTTAATGGTTATCTTTTTAGTTTTTTAATAACTCATGCAAGTATTTTATTACTGTTTAAAAGTTAATTTAATTATATAATTTTTATACTAAAATGGTGTGATAGAAATTATTATTGTTAATAATTATTTACAAAGTTTAGTAATACAGTTATCTTTTGGATTACTTATTAATTATTACTATTTTGTTTTAGGTAAATAGGAAAGTAGGTAACTATTTGGTTAAAAAATTAGGATTTGAATTTTAGGAGATGTTTTTTAAGCAGGATATGTTTTTAATTCAAATATCATTTTTGGCTAAGAAACAATTATTTGTACCTAAAATTCCACTTAGTAAATATTAGTTTTTGTTTTGAATCTTATTTTTTTTTAAAGTTTTGTTAGATAGAGTCATTTTTGTTGTATTTGATTAATGAAGAATTTTATATTTGCTATTGATCAGTGATAACTTAAAAAATTGTTTGGATATCCTTTTATTGGGCATAGGACAGGTATTACTAAATATATGTATATATTTTTTAGAATTTCTTAAATAACTAATTATAAGGAGATTTTTGAAAGAAGTTTTCTGTGTCTAAATGGACACACAATAAAGTTCATTAGATATTGAATTGAGTAAGATTTTATATACTGTGTATCCACTAGAAAATAAATGGAAAATTATTGAATAAATAAATTGTTTAAGAAAATATTATATTTTATATATGTAGGAAATATGGTTTGTTCCAAGTTTGCTTATTCCCAGTTCGCCGATACCCTGTTTTTTGACAAAAATACCTAGGTTTTAATGGTTTTTAAATAAATCCCAATTCGCCGACAACGATGATAATATAGGCATAGCAATTTATCCTAAACTATCACACGATTATTGACACTGATCAATATAGGCATAGGCGTGCGCAGACTTTGCTGGCAGGGGGGCAGAATAAATAATATGATAACATATAATATAATATGATAACATATAATATAATATGATAACATATAATATAATATGATAACATATAATATAATATGAGTAATATAATTGAATATTATTTTGGTTATAACTTATTAGTAGGGTTCGGATTCGAAGGCAATTTAATCAATAAAAAAAAACATTTAAAATGTGAAAAAAGGCAAAAAAAACATTTAATTTATATAAAAAGCAATTAAAAAAACAGCGATTATTAGATAAAAATTATTATTTTATTTGTTGTATAATTTTTCTCTGCGTGAACTTGAGAGTGTAGTTTAGTATCATACAACATATTGCACACTTTTATTTCATTTTTCCGGTTGTTATGGAATTGTACAAAATAAAGTAGGAACAAAATTATGAATTACTTATAGTCAACAATTATTTCCTTAAAATAGATCGAAAACGAGGAGAAAATGAATGTGGCGATCGTGCAATATTAAAAAATGTAAATGTTATGTTATGTTATGTAAAGTTATGTTTAAACCAAATAGTATTTTGATACTATAAAATATCATATCCATGTATAATTTGTGTTTTTTTTTTTTTGTTATTATTGAAGGTATATTTTTTTTGGATACATTTTAATTTGATGAAATTAATAAAATTGGTTAATTACTGTTTTTACGAAATATAACTCATATTGATTGATAGAACTAGTGATGTAAATTGTCATAAAAATTAATTTTTTTTAAAACGAGGTGTATCTGACTGTCGGCGCATTGGTAATCAGCAATTAGGAGTCATCAAACTGGGAGTCGGCAAATTGGGACCGAAAATACTCTGGTGACAATAAGACTGAGAACGTTTTACCTTTTCTGGCGTAGACAATTGAAAACGGCCGAAATAAAACAATGTAATAACCGCTGACCCCCACAAATAGTAGGTAGGTACTATTGAGATCGAAATTATGTGCAACGTCTTCATGTATCAGTGGCATGTACGTATTTCATATTCAAATTAAAAAATTCAAGTCAAAACTCATAAATAAATCACACAAACTTCATGTTCATGCTAGGTATATAAGAATTGGTAAATATAATAAAACAATAAAATAATCGAATAATAATAAAAAAAAAAGGCTTAAGGGAACTGCTGATTCCAATCATATAAAAAAATATTTCGTACATACAACGCGTAACGCGGGAAACCACGCACTGAGTAATGATAGTATATTATGATTATTCATTGCGAACAATTCGTTATGGTTGTATTCATAATATATATTATCATTATTGATTGATACAGTAATATGCTATCTCAAACAACAACAACAACAATTAAACTCGAAAATCCCGAAGTATAGTCGGATATATTTTGGGAGGATTTTCGGATTACTATATATTTTGCAACGTTGCGTGGAATTATAAAAACTGAGCATTTTCATTCGTGTAACAGTAGTTAAAAAGGTCTCAAAAAGGTATCGACGGTAATGGCTGTTCTCAATCGTATTTCTAGCAATATTCTCACCGGTGGAGGGGGGGTTGTGGGACACCCGGGGAGAGTCCTAAAGTTAAAATGAAAGTTTGGTCTATCTGCTCGTAGATTTTTCTCCAAGGGAGGGGGGAATGGACACGCAGTGGATGTGTTCACTGTACAAATAAAATATGGTGAAACGCCGTGGTACTTATTACAAAATATTATAATAAATAATTAATTAATAAATACATTTTGTTCGCGAAAGTAAAGTAAAGCAACGCGCCTACGCTATGTACGCAAAGACTGCGCAATATTCTTGCAGAAATGATTAACTACTGGGTTGGCTACTTTTTGTACTTACCGAAAATATAATGGATTATTTCAGCCAAATGCGATTAAACGAGTGTAATAAATCATGGTGAAAATATCGCATTGTACGTAGGCAATATATTATAATATTTCTTACGTGAAACTTTATTAACGAATAATTTTCGAATAGCGTAAATAAAATTGTGTCAAATTTATAATATTTCATATTCGGATTTATGCTAGACTATGTTAAAAGTAATAAACGTGTGGTGAATACATCACCTCACTGTAATTCACGGTACATTACGGACAAAATTATTTTCGTTTATTTTTTTATTTAGTTTTTTTTTTTAATTTTCCCAAGGATTTTTCATAAATATTTCAAATGAAATATTATTGTTATTATTATCTTTACGTAAAACATCCTACATTATTTTTAAATTTATTATAAATTGTTAAAAAAAAAAAACACATGAAATAAATAAATATATTTACTGCATAAAATTACAATTAAAACTAAGTATTTTAATTTTACGTTTACTGAGTATGCATATTTATTTATAAACCAATATCGTTTATATCGGCCGATAAATGAGGATATCGTTTTTTTTTTTGTTTTTATTCTAAACCGATAATATGTGATCCGATATTTTTGGGAGAAAAATGTCTACACAACATAACTGAATTATAAAAAAAAAAAGAATCGGATTTTCAACCAATATATCTATCAATTATTTTAATATTAACAAATCTATCGGAATATTCGAAATCGGAAAAAAAGTCATGTCACATCATTATAATATATAGTACTGTACTATTTTTATAGACACAATTATTGACCTTTAGCCTTAAACGTATATTTACTTATTATTACACTACTTATAATATTATCCTTATTTATATCATATTATCTACGATCTAATATTCTAAAGGCCGGCCATCGTTTGCGCATCGTTTGTTTACTCACGCTAAAAATATCGTACACCATTTGCACATTAGAATAATTATAGAAAATAAATCGTATAGTTACGCGGACATCAACATTACCTGTTGTTAGGTAGTTATATGTTGGTGTCTATACTTAAATTGTTCAATAATATCTAGTTTATAATCAAATAAATTGATATTACTTTTGCGACGATAAAAACACACGGGTGGTTAAATTTTTAGCTGAAAGTTTCTTTTTGGACGTTTATAAAAACTTGTAGTGGTTTCGTTTATTGAAATTTAGTGTAGTAGGGCATCTTTCAAGGAAGTTTTCTGTGTCCAACTGGACGTACAGTGAAGTCCATTGGACATCCAGTAGAGTAAAATTTTTGCTTAATGTGTTACGAAGTATTATATGTTTTGTAGGAAATACTCATTTCCGCGGGAAGAAGGGTAGCTGAAATGAGTTCGAAAGTTAAGTGGCAGGTTTGGTCTAATAGCTCGTGGAATGTTTTTTTTTCAATGGAATGGTGAGTGAACACTTGGTGGATATTCACTTATAAATGCCTTGTAGTATAGATAAACAACTTACTAATCTCATTCAGTCTTTTTCTAGTGTTAAATATGCCGACGCGCAAATATTGGCACGAGATGAACTGCGATGCGTGAACGATGTACGACCCAAAAATTAAAAGCGAACTTTAAAGCGACTTAACAAAAAATGTCGAAAAGAACATAATTTATAGCGACGCTCAAATTATGTACGGTCGATCTAATTACGGTTAATAATAATGTATACTGATAATCTGCTTATAAAATCTAGCCAATCCAGGTATCCGTAAACAATCATCTATTTTTACTAGTGCAACATGGTTAATTTTTCAAAAATTATAAATTTATATTATACATACATTAATTGTTTTCATTAAATTTGTATAGGATAAATATACATATTATATACATTTTAAAACTAGGTAACAATAATATATCTATGTGATTAGATACAAATTTGTATTAAATATAGGATTAAAATATTATATATACTATATAGGTACACAAAACATATTATATTATTTATATTATAATATATTAATATTATATTTACATTTTATTTTAAAATGCTCGTTTTCAATAACAATTTTTAAATTACCAATGTTATATTTAAATAGGACTATAGTTTATGACTTATGATGAGTAACTTACTCAAAATAACTTACGAATACTATGATTTATACAGGCAATATTGGTACAGGGCGCGAGATGATTCTGTGTTTCTTTAAAATTCAGTTGCTCACCCCGTATAAATTATAAAGTAATATATACACGTTCATTAAATTATGCTATTGTTTTAATAGAAACAGAAACTATTGAAATCATAATATTGTAATATTTTAAATAATGATAGTAAAATAATAATCGATAAACTGTATTTAGGTTTCAGGCAGTTTTGTATGTTTTTTTAACATAATAATTGTTTACCTGTAATATTTATTCAATTAGGTAATCGTTTGAAATACGATAAAAAAATTAAAATATTTTGTTTTGTTTTTGTTTTAAATTATGGCATCAGGCTTATTTCATTTTATGGCTTGGATTATTAATTAATATCTTGAGGGGCACCGACACTCGAGAAAAGTAACAAATAATAATTGTTTTTGAATAAATCCGTTTTAGTAAAAAGGAAATATCAGTATTATTATGTTTGTATAAATAAAATAAAATAGTTCAAGTTGTTATAATATTAAATTGAAATTAAACTTTATTATATATAGTATTTATACTCAAGAAATCATGCAAAATACCTAAGTATATTTTATTAATCTATATCGGTAGAAATCAAGATATAATTTTAATTAAATATGCCAGATTATTTTGTAATTGTATAATTCAATATCGTTAATTATTGTAAAATAGGAATATATTTATATATAAAATTAAATTAAATGTATCTAAGTAATATATTTACAGTTTATCCCGAAATCTCGTGTCGCTCGTAAACGATTCCAAAAGTACCTACCTACTTGTATGTATAAAATGTATTCTCGAAAGGTATGTCCATTTTCTAAACAGTGTTGTTATTGAATTTTGAGTGGTTAATTTGTATTTTTTGAAATTAAAATCACAATATACTATGGAATATCAATAATTTAAACAAAGTTTTAAGTATAATATTGATAACGCATTGATATGCTTGATAATAGTTAACGCACTTTCGTAATCTTGCGTGATCATTCTAATTGACAATGTTATAAAAATGTACATCACAAGAAATGGTATTATTTGATTATATTGAAAAGTTTGTAATGTATATTGTATATATATTTATACATATATACATAAGATTATTATAAGGAATTTATTCGAATCTATATACAACATTAATATAATATTTTAGCCCGTATTTCGAACTCGAGTCTGTGACATTTTTAGTCAAAAGGGTTGTCGTTTTTTTTTTTCTTAACATATTATATACATACAGATAAAACGTAATAATATGTAGTATTAGGAGGTGGTACTACATTGTGTGTGCGCATTAAGGGCGTGAAGGAGAAGGTAACAGTAGCAGGAATCGATATTTTTCTGCAGCTACGTCGGTGGTGGTGACGAGGGTGTGTCTTTCTGTGTGTGTGTGTGTGTGTGTGTGTGTGCGTGTGTATATGGAGGGATTATTTCTTGAGGGCTGGTACCGCGTATTCAGATGAGCAGTTCGTTGAGCGCCTTATCCGAGTCGGACGCGATGGATATGGAGACGGTGGGCAACTGGAATCGTTTGATGTGCCGCTGGTGAACGGTTCCGCCTATGCCACCTACGCCGCCAGTTGCGCCGCCGCTACCACTGCTGGCGCAGACGCCGCCGCCACTGGCGCAGACGCCGCCGCCACTGGCGCAGACGCCGCCGCCACTGGCACAGACGCCGCCGTTGGCACAGACGCCGCAACTAGCACAGATACCGCAACGAGCGCAGACACCGCCGGCAACACCGCCGCCGGTGACACAGACACCGCCGCCGGCGATACAGACGCCACCGCCGGCGTTTGTCGTGGCGGCGTTGGCAGCAGCGGATAACGATAGCGAATACTGCTGGCAGTTTGCCCAGCCGCTGTAGTCGTACTGCGGCAAGCAGTCCGCACTTTGGGCTTTTCGGACGGGTCTCACCGATATGCCGTTCCGAATGTGTGCGTCCTGGTAGATGGGACTGATGTAGATGGCCGAGTTGACCCGGGACCGGGAGCGCAACAGGTTCCGGACGCGCCAGTCGAGCGGGTCTGCAAGGCCGCAGCGCATCAAGTGTCTCTGTGGAAACAATAAACGCAATATTCGATTCAACGACATTGGGAACGTTTCAAGTTGCTATTGCGGATTTCAACACGACACAAATTATTATTATCAATGCTTGACTTGGGAAAAAATATGTAGTTACTCTGGCGGTTTATACAAATTGAAACTAGAAATAAACCCGAAATTCAATACGGACAATTATAATATTGGTGGTATATTTTTGTACTTTTAACTCAAAACTTGGCGTTGGAATTTTCTCGAAAGTGGTTATTTAAGGAGTTTTGAACACGCAGAATACTTAGGTTGGGGTCATTTTTTTTTTTTTAGAAATTCGATAAAGTGGAGCCGCTTATACTTTACACTTTTTATTAATAATTTAGTATTGAATAATACAGTTTTAAATTTTTCCGTCTTTGGAATCTTTATGAATGGATAGTCGAGGTACCTACCCAGAACTCCTGAGCCTGCCCCCAAGTCAAACATTGGTTATTTAGTTTATAAACAGCCATTACGAAACGTTTACTGCAGTGAATTTATGATGACGTGCGGAGAGTGATCGGTACCTACTGTTAATTTGTTCGTGAAAACCAATTCAGTCGGACGCATTTTCCGCTGATGAGGGTTTTTTTCCGTTCGTATACCTATCTAAACGGTCGATCGATTCTGTATACAAACCTCATTCATTATTGTACCCATATTATGTTGTTTGTTTGGTTTTTTTTTTTAAATTTTAATGACGATAATATGATGCCCATAAATTATGATGGGTAACGTATTCGCCATTAGCGTTTACATGTTCAATTAGGGATTCCATAATCATGATAAAGCGCTCGAATAACATGAACCATATTATAATACAATAATACATATTCAGGATATATATATATATATATATGGACATTTTTACTCACAGTATTTTATCGTAGGTACCGCTAATACCACCGAATGTTGACTAAGAACGTTAGAAATTTGAATATGAACGGCAATAATAGGTGTAGACCAATTTATGATAAAACGAAGAGAACGTGAAGTAAATGATTTTAAAAAGTGCTACAGAAGAAATAGGTAAAACAAATGACGTTAACCATGAGCTTCGCCCGAAGATGAAAGATCCAATGGCTTGGATACGTGATGCGAAGAAGTGATGATTACCTATACGTACAGATAAGTTCTGAATTAGAAATCAATGGATAAAAGATTAGGAAACGACTTCAGAAAATATGGATGGATGTTGTGGATCAGAGAATTAGTTCAGGATTAAAGTATAGGGAGATTGGGATGTCAGAGAATATTAAATGCCAGTAGACGAAGAAGTAATTTATATTTAATACGTACTACACAGTATTTTTGTGTTGATAAACTTCCTAGTGAAAATTAGATTTAGGAAAGAGTAGGACTAGGATCATATGTTCTAGAAAGTTTGTGATAGGTAGGCAATTCGTACTGATACATTATTGATATATTTATCAAAATGTAAATTATTTTCGAGAAGGTATATTTAGGCAGGTAGGTTTTAGTATTAAAATAAGGTGGAACGACAGCAGTATTTATTTATTAGGTATTTATAAATCATAATTTTTAACTAGGTTTAAATTTAAGCTTTTTGTTTTTGTGTTATTATTTAGACCAACGCGGAGCTAAATACTGTTCCGGGTACTCTTAAAAGAGAAAGCACGATTTGTTATGTATATATATAGTTTTAGATCTGCAGTATAATACTGTATTTGAGCGAAAACTCGTTATTATATGTGCATAAATTATATCTAGTTGGAAAAGGTAGATTGCTTAACATAAGAAAAAATGCAAGTTCTTGTCTCTAAACCAAAAATATATTTATCAAAGGGGTTTTTATTTGTATTTGTTTAATCACTTGTTATTAGTAAACTGTAAGTTGAAGTTAAATAAAATCTAAAATATAATGAGGTACAAGTACATTATTTTTATATTAATAAAAGTTATAAAAGTACTTATTAAGTGGGACATATTTTGTAGGCACACAGGGAATATTGTTTTCTTTATTTTCATAAATATATATTTTTATACGAGATTTAATTAAAAATAATTGTAGAATGTATTTTATCTATGTACCTAATATCTATAAAGAAATATTCACGAAAATATATTTATTTAATATTATCGTAATTATTATTTAAATAGTGCTGAATTATAATTAGTTTAATATGTATACGGAATTATAATACACGATTCTTGAATTTGAATTTGAGTTTGCTTATTAAGTATCTAACGAATGATAAAATAATAATAAAAAAAATCGAACCGGATTAACAAATAAATATATGTATATAACTTTCTTGGCTTAAAATACTGAGCGGTTGAAATTAATAAAAATATAACACTAAAATTTAATAATTTAATCATAAAACGTAATAGTATTTAAAATCAGATCAAAGTGTTAAAAGTATAAGTTAATTATTAATAATAAAAAAAAAGTAAAATCAAACATTTGAAAATTTTAACAAAAATTGCCCGGATAGGTATTTTGAATGACAATAGGATGTTATTTTTTTTTCAGTTGTATATAACCTATTTTATATTAAAGTTTTGTTAAATAACTAAATAACACTTTTTTGATTTTTTGATGAATTGATCATTTTGTAGTGGTTTTTCTCGAATATATTTTGTACGTATACTGGAATGTTACTGCCGACACATCAATGCATATTTCGTAGAGCATAAAACACTATAGAGTTAGTTTAAGACTATTATTATGTGTTTCGATTTATCATATTATAATATTTTATCAGAAATAAGTTCGTATCCAAGTCAATACCTAAATAAGTTGTCGATGTTTGTAAATAATATCAAAATACGTCAGGTTAGGTATATTCATGTTGAATAAAATATTTTCCTAAAAGGTAAAAGTTTATTATTAGTACCTATGTTACTGTGTTTAGTTTTTTTTGTTACTTTATTTGTTTGCCTTATTGAATGGGTGCATTTTACCAACTCCAAACCTTCGCAGTCATAATCGAGTATAGTGTAACTAAACACTTTCTCCACACATCATAAGCGTGATTACTCATTTCACATCCGGTTATTTCAGTTTTTTTTTTGTTCTAATATGACAAGTGTTTTCACACAACTGAAGTTACAAGTAATTATTTCGAGTATAAACTTGAAAATACCAGAACTCGTAGAAATTATTTTTGAAGTGTTGATGAAATACTTATTTTTCAAAAATCACTTATTTGAGAACTTTTTGAAATCATAAATTTTAAAATGTTACACTTTCTTTATATTTGTTCACACTTATTTTCAATAATGGTCAAAAACGTATATTCATTGACTTAATGATAATAATTAATATAAAACATGTGTTATAATTTTATAGACAATTCAGGTACTTATACAAATAAATACATGTATTACTACTATTATGTACTAGTAGTATATATAAAAAAAAAATATTATTCTATAACAACTATATTTGTTTATTATTTTGATATTGGTTATTTGGCTTTATTTTATAGTGGTAGACGGAACGTTTCTGATTCTTTTATACTCTTGTTTATGTCTGCGGGTGTTTTTGATGTTGACAACCACAGTAAATCTTCCACATAGAAATAATAGAAAGATAAAATAAATACGAAAGCAATATAAGATAAAGATAGAAAAGATAAAAAAAGATAGTTGTTGAATTTGACAAAACCATACAATTATTTAATTTATTTACTTTTTAGAATTTTAGATTTTAAAATGCCCAATTTAGTTTTGACGTGGACCGCCCAAAATAATTTGTTAATGAGTCAAGTAGTAGATACTGCTTCTCTAAGGAATATCTCTAAAGAGGTATTTTATTTTAACCAATGTTTGTTGTAGTGATTTCCATCGAATTTTAATTACTTTATTTAATACATTATCATTTGTTTCACTGGATTCATATTATTGTAAATAATTTAAATTCATTTATATTCTGAACGCATTTGTTTTAAACACATGAATGCACTTTTTTATTTTTATTTTGTCTGTGAGTAATTTTTGTGTAGTAACTGTTAGTTACTACCAGAAATTATGCTTTAATCAAAAAATGAAAAAAATGTCCAGACATGTTTAACCGAAATTTGATTAGAATCAACTTTTGTTACAGATTACAGATATAAATTAAATAACTTTATGTATCCTACCTTTCAAATTTGGTACCTACTATAGTGGCACACCCGTCCCTAGCGGTGCATACGAGTTGCTCCCAAGATGTACGATTGCCTCTTATCCTTATCGTAAATAAAAAGGTTAATATACACTAGTTGCTCCGACGATAAGGTGGTTCATAATTATATACGAGTTGCCTCCCAAAAATGTTCGCACTAGTTGCTTACCATATTGAATAGAGCAGTGGTTCATAAACTAAACTGAATTTGATATAATATTTATAATTTTATTAAAAATAATAATGTAATAGTTCAATAAAAAACATGTACAATGTGCGTGAACAGTACTTATTCAGATAATGTTTATTATGGTTCAACTTATTTTCGTTCAATATTACTTAATCACTTTCAAATATGTACTTTTAAAACAGCTTTGCATATTTTTGTCGTACAATTCCCCCGTTCTTTGTTGTAAGCTAACTTTTTTTGAAAACTAAATTTAAAACTATTTATTATTTTAACACGTTTGCTCTTTTCATTGATCATTTTCCGCATTTCAATTTGATCTATTCTAAAAACTTATTAGAAAATGACATCATCACTTATTAACTATTAAAAATTCAAATTCAATCACTTTATAACTATTTGCAAAAATAAAATCATACGAGTTTTGAAGCTTAGCTAACGACAGTAATCATTACACAAGAGATGTAATGTTTAATATAAGCCGTACAATTTTATCAATGCACAAAAGTCATAGATTACGACTTTGAATGTATAAATCCAAAATCCAATGATATGTTATTAATAAGTAACAACCAACATAATATTTCTTCACGATATATCACTTCACAACAAATCTGTATATTTATGCATACTGTTTGAAAATGTTTGAATCGTTTGTGAACCAATTATACATTCATTACCTACCTATTGGGAGGTGACTAGTAGTAGACCTTTTTCGTTTACGATAAAGTTTAGAGTGCGCCGGTAGGCAACTCGCATATACCCAGGAGGCGATTTCTATTAAAATTATCGACCTTTTTGACCTCGAAAGGCGACTAGTATGCGCCCGTCTGTTAGTATAGGCTCTTTTTATTATTAGAACTGCCAAAATACATAAGTCAATAATACAATTCAACAATATTTATCGACTCATATCATACTGCAATACTATTCTTTATATGTTTCTATAATAATAGTGAAATGATGGTCAATATTTTTTCACATTATTGTCGGGTTTTCTTTTATTTGCTAAAAAGTTCAAAATTGACCTTGTTTTAAAGTAGTTTTATTTGTGTATCCATCATTCTTTTATTGCCTGCATATTTTTAGATTCATTTCAACATTTTTTTTTTTTTTATCAAATTTCCAAATATATTTACAATAAAATTATTATATTAAAGTAAGGTATATTAATAATGACATATAATAATATATGCCACTATTAAAGATTTGTTTAATGTTGTCATAGTAACATGGCATTTTTATAAAATATTTTATAGGGTACTTTTAAAAAGGATGTTAATAATATTTTTCATATGATATTAAATATTTTTATTTTGATCTTATTTTAATAATTACATTATTTTTTTATCAATCGCTAATTTATTTTGTCGAATTTTCTCCTAAGTTAGAGAATATTACATTATAAATGAGTTTGAACTTTGGAATAAGAGTTGTTTTGTAGGTGGATTAAGGTGATTAAATTTAGGTTGAATTTTAATACGAATTTTATCTTGGTTTTGCTAGAGGAGGGTGAATTTTAGTTTTAAAAATTCTTCTTCAAACGAAGCCAGTGTAATGAAATTGTACGCATACATGGTTTTAGTATCAAAGATGTGCCTTTTAGGGTTTCAACTATTAATTAAACCTCTACCATTTATATGATCAAATTTCATAATTTTTTTGGGTGTAGTATAATATTGTAGTATAGTTTATACTGTTTAAAGTATTGTAATTATAATATTCGGTTATTTATTGGTTTTCAAAGAATATTTCTATAATACCAAATAGGGAGAGGAAGGAAATTCTAATTAAGGGGTTGAGTTTTGCTACTTACGGATATTTAAATTTAAATTTAATAATAATTACAGGCATGATTCCAATTCACAATAAATTTACAATGATTTTGATTTTTTTGCATACAATTTTAGGTTAATAATTATATTTCATGTTGGTATTTTATTTAAATGATACGCTTGGCCTTAAGAGTAAGTTAGTCATAGTCATATGTTGAGTATAATTATAACTCCGTGTGGTTGTTATTAGTCGCCCTTAGTAAAGTTTTATTTTCCAATATTGGAGCAGATTTCAATTATTTTATGATGCATATACAGTTTTAGACATACATGTATAATAGGTTTAATGTTTTTCAATTCAGAATTTTAAGTCGCGTCGGTCTGGAAATTATAAAAAAAGAACATTATACAAAATTAAGAACCGACCAGATGGTCGTTTCGCAGACCTTTGCAGGGTAGTTTTATGCTAATAATATCGTTTATTAAATTCGTCAGAGAATAACATTTTGCTATAGTAAAAAGTGAAAATTCGAATTTATAAACCTTATAAAGTATAATAATAAAATACGATTAAGCATATTATAGTTTAAAAATATATTATGATTATTTTAAAATTAGTACAGAGTTTAAGTTTTTGAGGTGTTTTTAGTTATTTAATTAAATAAACAATTAATAACGAGTTTTGTCAGTTCTATAAAATGTTTTTTGTTGCAAGACATAAATGTTATAAAAAAAAAATGTTAAAATTTACAGAGATATTTTTTTTCTAACAAACGAGACAGGACGGTATTTTAAATTATTAAGATTTTTCCCACCATTGTATGACGTAGGAGTTTAATATTAAGGAAGTAGAAGGTTACCTTTAATCATTGAAGCTTCAATAAACGTTATACATTTATTACACATAATATATCATTTTTACCTCAACTGTACTGAATCGTGAAATGTTAATGTCGTGTGAGTTATACACATGAATATCAGTCACTTATTAAATTAAATAATTTAATTATCAACAATAAAAACTAAATAGGTAGGTACTTGTTTTGTTAATTTGCAATGGAAAGGCTATAATAATACATTTAAAAGTAAAATACAATGCTACGACCAAAGAAAAAATAAAAGAAAACCGTGCTTTTAATGTACGATAACTATATACGGGATTTATATGTACCATAAAATTTATTTGAAATGAAAATTCATCGTTGTTAAAAGACCATCAATATACAGTTCAATTTACTATTTCTGCAGTTCTTCAAACGGGAAATGTATCAAATAAAAATGTGTTTACGTGATACAAATGAAAGAGCCTTTAAAATCAGTTTTAGAGACAAAGCACTTACTAAATTTGTAGTCAACCTCATTATGAAGATGAAATTTCATTGACTTTTTTTGAAATATTAATCGTTATTAATGTTACAGTTATTAAAAAAAAGCCGATGTAAAATTTGATTTCTTCACCAATGATCGATACAAAAATCGATTTTAAAGTCCTTTTCGTTTGTTTCACGCAAAATAATTTTACTACATTGCCCAATTTAAAATACAGAGACGATAAATTTCAATCGTAACAGCTTCTTAATATTTCATAATTTTGAAATTTATGGTATTGTAATATACACAATAAAGGTTTGATTAAGGCTCCGTTTAAAACCGCATAAGAATTTCTCCAACCCGCGAATTTTACAGTACATATTCTTAAATGTGTAAGTATGCATGCATGATAATTCAATAAACAATAATTGAAGACGTTGTAGCAACAACTAGATTTGAGTCCATGAGCAATAAAACATGTTTTTATTTTTTTCGGATTTATCTGATTGTTACTCATAAATTTGTTCAAGAGACTATTCTTGTTCTACCGAAATTCTAAAACAAGATAATTTGAATCCCCACCGAAAACTATAATTATAAATGTAGGATTTATTTGATTAAATTTCATCCAAATATAGAGCATTTTTTTCTTTGAATTATACCGTAAACAATTGAACTTTTGAAAAAACAGTGGAGTTATTAGGTAACAGTGAGTTTTTGCACCAATGTCTTCAATTATTATTAAAATATATAGGAACAATAGTAAAAATAAAGACACTGTTTCTTAATAGGCGCACGCGGCGTGGTGTTTTAGCTCGCGTATAATATTATTGGTTGGCTTTTGGCATTTTTACCATGTGACGTATACTTAACGGTTATTCGGACGACGGCGCTCTATGCAGCAAAGCGAACCGACACGTGCAGTCCCTGGGATGTACTTCGGGTGACGGAGGCGAGTATTTGAAACAATGGTCCAAGATGCAGCAACTGCTCGGCTGTAGTACCGTGTTGTTTGTACGAGTATGGAAAAATAAAACAGAAAAAACACACGGGAAAAATAAGCAAACATATTGGTTAGGTATGTTCTAAAACTGCCATGCGCCGAGGCTGACCTGGAACCGGGTATAAGTATAATGATAATAAAAAAAAAAAAAAAAAATAATAAAAACATGCACATTCGATTTATGATATAACCATCGTTTTTCAGAGTCTTAATGGTATACTGTATTGACAATTATGTTCATTTCACACAATCCGTGTAAATACGGTTTATAAAATTATTAAAATTGTTCATCACTCACCAGCTATATATTTAGGTAGACCGATCGGCGGTATTTTACAAAATGTTAGAATTCGTTTATTTCCTCGGTGTACCTATGCAACTATATGATATTGCAATACTTTTGGGAAAGTTTCCTATTATTGGTCCTTATTTTTGAATAGTTTTAGGAAATTTATTTATTTTTATATTTTTAGTGCATATTATATTGCATAGTATTGCAGTGTACAATTTGGGATTTAATTCTTTTATTAAAAATATTATCTAGAGACATTTTATTTAGGTGTACCTACTTTGAAAGTTTAACTTAAATTTTGCGTTTTCCATTTATGGTTTAATGTTTAAAAATATTGTTGCTTATTGCCTAATTTATTTTAATAATTTTTACGGTAAAATAATAATTTTAGTTTTTTTTTTCATGAGTTTTGTAAACATTTTTAGGTCATCAAGTGTATTATATTCACAATCAGGACTTAATCAAAACTTATAATCAATATTAATTTATGTGTATAGTAGCTGTACATTTTTGTACAACTAAATAAACACTTATCAAAGAAAAAATAACCTATATACTGGTTTAGTCGTTTGATTTTTCCCTGACGTGATTTTGTGAATTAAAATTTAATTGTTGTGTATTTTAAAAATAGTACTTTATTAAATGGCTCGAATTATCCGCGAGTATCGAGACGCGTTATTTTATAAAATATTAAATCCGTTGAATTAATATTTACTTATCAATGTATAAAATGTTCGAGTGTACTAGGAAGTTATAGTGAAGTTTAATTTGGATTTACAACAAAACCTATGAACTTTTTTTCAAACTTCTATATAATAAAACTGGTGAAACGTAAAAGTATTATGAGAAATAATAATTTTATAGTGTTATATGGTTAAAATTATACTGATATAATATTATTATAAAAACTTTATAAAAAATCAAAATCGATTTTGTTTTTAAGGTTTTGCAGCCACGCCAGATCACAAACAAATAGGAAACAGAGCAAAATAAATTTAAGGGTATATACTATACCCATAGGTTTCCGATTTAAAAGAATAGGGTGATTTATAGGAGATGTTGGATTTTGGTATCAATTAAATTCATTTGTTTTTATAAAAAGACAAAAAGACATACCATTTGCTTCAGGAAAATCTTGGTGTTTGAACGTGAAAAACAATATCGGGCCTATGACCCCGAGATATGACGTAGCTCTATACTCAATTATTCGGTTCGTAAAATTCATCATGACCCGTTCACTTATCAAGTTCGTTGAAGACACGTCAAATTTTTTGTTTATGTTTCACCAAATTTCGGAGTTTGTTCTGATAAACTTACGTCTTAAAAAACCCCCTATTGGATACAATTAAAAAGTGTTATTGCAAGATTGAGGCAAAGGTGTGAGGCTAATCTGTTAGTGTATTTCTTTGTGTTTTTATGAAATTAGTGGAGTATTAAAAAAGAAACAAAAAAAAAAAAAAAAAAATAGAAAATTGCATGTACTTTTATTACGGCATTATGAGGGATTTAAATTTAATCAATAATCATTATTCTATTATTGTGACATAATGTTAAAAAATATAATACAGAATGAAATTTCCCGAGGGAATAATACATCGTGTTGTTTGGTTATGTGTCGTGACAGTTTAGTTTAGGTTTTTTTCGCCAATTTTAATGAATACAAAGGTAATAAAAGGTCGTAGCTCGTAGTCTTAAAGGATTTTCGACGTAGAATGTGAAAAAATCCAAATTAAAAATATATATATATATAGGGTGATTTTTTTTATCATGAACCAGCAATTGTCTCAGAGAATTTTAAGTGAATTTGATTTCAGTTTTTTCTAATCATTATGGAATCGTTTAAGTTTTATTTTAAAACCATTTTTATTTTTTACTCCTACTCTATGTACCTTAAATAAGTGCATACTTTTGATTTTCAAATAGGAATCCCCCTTTTGAACACAGATTTGAATACAGAATATTTGTTTAGACATTTTGGTATGAATAACACTAATATCAAATTTACCGTTTATGAGTTATAACAGTTTTAAGTTTAGACCGGAAGAGTAGAGAAGGGTCATAGATAGACTTGACTTAAAATCCTCCGGGATAATTGCTGGTTCATAGTAAAAAAATCACCCTGTATATATATTCAGGGTGTCCTACATAGACACGAATACCCATGCAATATCTTCTGAGATAATAAATATAATCAAATTCTGTTTTATATAAAACTCACAAGAGTAAGGACTATAAATATTTATACTTGAATTAAATTTTTATGGTTGGGTTAAAAAATTGAAAAATTACTTTTTGTTTTATTATTTTTTAAGATAGACATTTTATAGATTTTATTCATCTAACAATTTTATTTTCTTTAAATTCGTGGTTTTTAATAATTTTTTAAAGTTCAGAGAAAAAAATTCTACAGTCACTAATCAATAATAATACTAATAATAATCAATTAGTAAATTTGATTACAGTATGCTGCATATCAAATAAATATGTATAATCCTTATCACTGTGAGTATTTTAAATTACCTATCTTTATTATCTCCGGATTACAATCCGGATGTGTTTGTGAGACATCCAGTATATAAAATTTAAAATAAATACAAAGGGTTTAAAATATATCCGTGTAGTAAAAGTGCTTGAATAACTTACGCGTATTGATGAGTACAGATATAATATTCGTACGTCTGAATTTCATTAAATTATAGTGTATAATATTATTTGTATTATAATATACGATTAATAATAGTAATAGTGTGTTAATAATATTCGTAATTGTTTGAATTAATTTTTAATACCTATATAAAATTAATAATGTTTTGTATAGATTTTCAATATAAATTTAGTCGTTTCTTTTAAATCATTTATTTTGTAGAAGTCAAAACTTAATTCATCATTTGTTTTTGCATATTATTAAACAACAGTTTTTCCCAGAAAAGTATTTACTGGCAGTTCTTAAAATGCCGTCACGGTGGTATTCGCCGTCTCTGTTTTTCTACACTTCTACTGGGCTGCAGCTTAGTAAAAAGTGTTCACATAAAACAAACAATAAGGTCTTTAAAATCGGTTTTAGAGATGGAATATTATACAAGTTGTAGAAGACTGAATTTTCAAGAAAATCTCGTTGGACATTTTTTGGAATACTCATGTCAATTATTTAAAAAAGGTTACAGATAATTTTAAATTTTAAACTCAAATAGGATTTTTTTTGTATCCCGCCAATTAGTTGAATGTGTTAAATTGTATAAAACACCAAGGAGATTGTCTTTGAAATGCTTTAATCTATATATTTGAGTTATAGAATACATTTTTGTTGTATAGATTAATTTTTTTAATCACGAACCGGTGATTTTCTTAAAAGTTTTTACATAAATTTGGTTTCAATTTTAGATTCTGACCAGAGCTGACATCTCTGAAAAGAAATATGACTTGGGAGGACTATAGGGAGGTCATTTTTTGATTTTCCCAGGAGTTTTCCCAATAAATGGAATAAACCGAGGAATAACCTTGAAAAAAACGTAAGAAAAACTGGAAAATAGGTATAATATTAAACAAATATCATTAAAGAAAATACTTTTATAATTATTTTACCATGATATGAGATACATTGTTGACAAAACAACACTTAACTCTGCTCAGAACCGTTTTTCGTTATCAATGGTTAATCGTTGCATACCTTCAGTTGATATACATTAAATTTCTATTCTTTCTTCCTAACTTTTCACCTACAACATTGGCTCACCCAGTCACCCATGCGAAGTATGTCCGTTTTTTTTCTTTATTATTATGGAATTGCTTAAGCTTTATTTTGATTTAATTTTTGAATTGTTACTTTAACTTTTTATATTCCAATTGAATCGTAACTTTTGATTTTTATATGATGACTATTTATTCAATACAGATTCGAAAAAATTATTTTCTAAATATGTTGGTACGCATATAGCTAATATAGAATACACTATTCTCGAGTTATTATAGGTTTAAATTTAGATTGTATGTAGGAGTAGCTAGGAATGAGTAATTTCATATTCATTTTTAGTCGATAATCTTTTTTTATGCCTCTGGTCTAAATTTTTAGTTCAAACTATTATTGATGTTATAAATATCAAAATGTGTAAAATAAAAATAATTTTTTTTTAGAATTTGGTTTGAAAGTGGTGAGTGGCGGGTTTCTATAAAAATCCAAAGTTAATGTATTTATACTTTGTGGCGTACACCGTATGGAATAAGGGTAGCATTTTGAAAATATTTTAATTACAAGATCATAAAATGATTTTATAACGATTAAAAATAAAAAAAAAATAAAAAAAAATTTCCCTTAAAACCTCCGTACACTATCGCTGGATCATGATAAAAAAAAAAATCACATTCTGTATTGCAGTCCTTTAAAAATACAGAGATGGAAAATCTCACTGTGACCAGTATTATATAAAGATTAATTAGATAATGATAAATAATTAGAATCTTTTTATTAAGATAAAAAAAGACATTTTCGTTAATTTAAGTACCTATCTAAGACCTATCTAAAACTATCTATAACTAAGTGCTAAAAGTAGTAAATGTGTACCAGATTTGGTACACTTAAGTATTTCAAAAAGGTTGTGTGGTTTTTTAAATCCATATGATTTTAATAAATTAAATATTTTACTTATTATTTCTAAGCTTATATAGAAAAGCAGCCGTGATTCGTTTTTCCGACTGAGACGCGCTTCATGTTGATTTATCATAGCACCCAAATATAAAATTCACTATAATCCGTCATACGGCGTGCATAAAACAAGTATATAATATAAATTACGATTAAAAAAGATTTGTCTGGACGATTGAATTATTTATCTCAGATAACTGCTAAAAAAACTTATTTCTCATTTATCTTGATTGAATAAAAGAAAAAACATGGACACGATTATATTATAAACGTTAGATAGATATATTTTTAAATGCTATTAACTTTTGGTCGGTTCTACTGTAGCAGTTTATAACTACTGTTGTTATGATACGCTTATAAGTATTTTATACTATCTTCAAGGTCGTGAATTAATATCGATTTTATTTGATGTTCACGATTGAACATAATATAAAGCTATATAGCTATATTGGTATCCCAATATTTATAATAACACGACGTCGTAGTATATACCCTAATATCTAAAGCATAATTGGGCATAATTGTCAATGTAAGAAGCATACTTACCAGTGTGTACGTTGAGTAAAATTTTTTGTTTGTTCACTTTTCCAAAAGATTATCGTCAATTTGAAAATACATTGGCTATGCGGGTATTGGGTTTTAAATAGTACGTAAAGAATAATATTATTCAATTTGTATTTTTATAAACATAACGCAGAGGATTTTAGAAGATCGAGGAATTTTTTACAGATTTGTCTATATTTGAGATCGTTTTACCTAATTGGTACTTATGCTTATTTATTAATTTTTAATAAAATGTACAAATATAAATTCTGTGAAAATGTTTGTTTCTCTTCTGGTGGCTGCTATTGAAAGTTCATAGGTTTTTATCAGTTTTAAGATTATTCGTCATTTATATTCGATATCATTACGTCGATATAAATTATAGACATTTTTCATAAAATAATAAAACTTTTTTTTATAAATTATTAAAAATAATCTATACAAATACATGTTGGATGAGCAATGGATGATGTTTTAAGGCCTATTTGATGCAAATTTATTGTAATTTCATCTTACATATTATTTTGTGTACGGTTTGGTTATTTATAGAGGGGGAGTTGACTATCATTGATTTGTAATACGAGTGAATTGGGAGTTGAAACAAGAATTTAACTCCTCCCCCCCCCCTCGTCTACGTCCCTGTGTGCAAGGTTATATATTATTGTATATGTAAACTAGGGATTTTGATTAGTGCCATAGAAACTTATTCATTAAAACGTTTTGTAGGTAGTAATACTAGGTATATAGTAATCAAAAGTTAAAGAAAACAAAACGTAATATACCTTGTGTGTTTTGAGACCCGACTAATTATCACCGCGATCAACATAACGAGTAAACATAGATAGTTATATTATACTAAATAATATGTTAGTCTTATAAAACTAACTTAAACACTTTAAAACTTTAACTTTATCATATTATTATTTTTGAAATATTTTATATACGGTACGATGTAGTTACGACAATCTCACATAATACACGATTGCATATCTAATTATTATATTATATTCCTTGGGATTATCCAAAATCGAAAAATTTCACTGCATTTGCCATTGATTTACAGTTTAAGTTCTATTTCTCTATTTGGAAAATGCAGTTTCCACAAAAAATACTGCGGTTTTCAATCTCATTTTGATATTATGACTATAATGCGATATTCACAACAAAATATAAACATATGCATGAAACGCTTTATGTTTATATGTACGTTATGTTGACGCAATCGGCTTCTGTATTATTGATTTTTAGTACAGGTTGATATACTTTTTTTTTTTAAATTAAAAAAGTTTTAAAAATGGTACAAACAATTTAAACATCACAATATGTTCACGTGCACCACACAATAATAATTAAAGAATTTATTTGCATTTATATTCATATAGTTTTCGGAGCTGGAAAAAAAAAACATCACTTTAATGTGGTACTGACCTGCGAACAGCAGAAACCTGTTCCGGTTTGGTTTTGACACGAGTTGGTTGGATTGCATGCCCCCGTCCCGGGTACTTTGAGCTGCGTGTCCTTGTAATCGGGCTGGTACGGTATAAGCATTCTGATTTTGCCCCAGCGGTTGAAAAACATTATAATAGCGCCAACCCAGACCATCAGAACCAGTACTACAATAGTGATTTCGATTCCTCGTACCTGAAATTAGTTATACGCATAACAATCCTTATAAAGTTAGTAGCAACACCCATAACAGAAACTTATCAAATACATCTAACAAATTTGTTGGTAACTTTTTGGATATTATTGAATCACTGCTCGAATTTGTTGGACATTATTTACCAGCATTTTGAAGGTTTTGTGTTGAAAGTTTAGGTACTATTTATATATTTATTTTGTTTCGTGATAAGTATATTTTTTTCATACAAAAATTATTTCATCAAGATATTGATATTTGTTTGTATATTATTTTAGCATTATGATATAAAAATAATAAAAAAAAATCTCGTTAATTTTTCGATGGTGAATTGTTTACGATACGCTAAAGAAGATGTGGTCTGGCAATATAGAGCAGCTGCATTGTAGCTATATCCCAAATCCTAAGCATATTAAAGCTGTCATGTATTTTTATTTATTTATTTATTTTGCTCGTATTTAATTTTGTTCATTATGATAAATCCACGAGAAAATATTTGTATTCATATTTCCCATCAGTAATTAATTTTTTAGTTATTTTTTTAAGTATGGTATTTTAAATTTGTTTTTTATTTTTTACAATATTTATCCATACCGGTCAATACAATAGTACCTATGATAATATAAAAACTTGCAAGTAGAAATTTTACCTCCTAAAATGTTACCTTATTTATTAAAAACAATAGCTAATATAGAGTAATTAATTGGTTGTATTGAGATATATACAAACGTACATAATTATAAATTTACATAATTATATTTACATTTTGTGAGAATTGCATATACTGTCAGTCATCCAGCAAAAATAAAGTCGATTTTAATAAGTTTTATAAAACAGTGGCAAGAGAACTGTTATTAAGAAAACTAAATGAAAAAAAATAACTTTCTGAGTACACCAACTAATTCAAAAATTCTAAAATAAATAAAATATCATATAGTTTTCGATTGGAGTGAGATTTCTGGTAGAAATGTTGTTTACAGAAAAAAAAATTACGGGGGTTTTCTGGGTAGCCAACGATATGTAAAACAATAAACATAATTTAAAAACTAATTACGAGTATATAGGATTGTACATTTGTTGGAAATGCGTTTTTTGTTTGGCTTATTATAATTTTAATGGACATATATTGGAGTAATTTTTTTTTTATTAATTTTAAAGTTATCCACGATCTATACAATTTTGTATAATTAGTAGGTTTGATATAGGACGAAATAAGAAAAACTTAATTAATGGGAAATCTTCAGATTAGGGTGGTTATCTAGTGGTAACACCCAGCAAGTAATTTTCAAAACTTTTATTTCAATAGCTGTGTGTGTGTGTGTGTGTGTGTGTGTGTGTATAGCTGTGTGGCATCCATATTTAGTCAAGGACCAGCATCGTATTAATTTCTTTCATATATTGCTTTCGTTCTTAATATTACTTACCCACCTCATGACTACCTACTCCTCAATTAGCTTATCTTTAAATATTCCTACTTTTTCCCCACATCATCTTGAGGTGGACTTTAATTTTATCTCCTTTTTGCTAAATGACTCAATTTATATTCCTGATATTCTAAATTCTATTTTATTTTTGTGTCCCTGTGTCCCTGTCTATTCAAAAAAAGACCACTCATTGGTCCACATCTTTTTTTTACCACACGAACTAAAATCACAACTACCTGAATCATAGAATGCTACGTTTCCATAATACTCTTTAACCTCTACCTCAGTTTTATTCGTCGTATTCGCACTATAACATGTTCTTAATATGTTAACATTGTGTCTCTTTTTATTTTATTTTTATTTTTGCTGTTCTCATCACATTATTATTATTACTAACCTATTAAACTTGTTAACTTTACTATACTATGTAGTTTCTGGAGTGGCGTTAATTAATTAAATTAATTAATATGTTTTGCTATTTCAATACAATATAAAATTGTATTCTTAACAATACCTTACCTACCTAACATACCAACAACCTAACCTTAACAATTATTTATTCTTATATAATTGTTTAACTTTTTTGAAATCGTTGAAAACAGTCGTAATATTTTCTGATTTTATATTTTACGAATTTTATTTTGAAAAATAAACGATGTAGTAAAACTAAAAAAAAAAGAAAAAGAGCTCTTTAGTTTAACGGTGTTATAAATTTTATATAATATCTAGTAGATCAATATAAATACCAACAGAGTTTCTCATCAACATTTACTACTTTAAAGTAAACTATGGCCCTAAAATGTAAAAGTAAAAATCAATAAGTGTGTCAGTAGACACCTCATTTAATGCGGAATTATTTATTTCTTTTTTAATTTATCTGTGTACAAAATTTTGTAAGGTTAGATTTAAGTAGTTTTGAGTTGAAGTTTTTTTTATTTTTATCTAGCTTGTAAAAAAAAAATTTTATATAATCGATTTTAGCATTTATGTTTTTCATGCTTTTGTCGAATTTCCATCGAAAATAGAGACTATTGCATCATATTGTATTTATTATATAATATATCCCTCTGTATTTTTGGACACTTTCAGAAGCATCCTGTAGCCCAAATGAACTCAAACTAGGGAATTGAAATTGTTTTATAGGTGGATTGAAGTGAAAAAGTTGAATTGAAATTCAATACGAATTTTACCATGATGTTGCGAGAGGAGGGTTTTTTTTAGCTTTGAACACTTCTACAGACCCCTCCAAATGAATACAGAGAGAATACATTTTGCCTATATACGGCGTTAATATCTACGATGTGCTTTTTGGAAGTTTAAACTTTCAACCATCACTCTTATCATTTTTATGATTAAATTTCACATTTATTTGGAAGTAAAAAGTAATTAGTAATTAGTTTATCTAGTATAGTATTCTATTATTAAAGCTTTTGGTTATTTATTCTTTTAGAAAGGACAATTTCATAATATAAAATAGATAGGCAAAAATTCGACTCAATAGTGCCCGATCTCTGTTATTTCTGGGTGTTTTGAGTTTATTTTTAATATTTATGTAATATTATATTTTATATTAGGGAAAAATAAATAAAATTAGAGTTCATTACACATAGTTTTAATTTAAAAAGATAGGTAATTTATTTACTTGTACGTAAGGAGGGGACGTAGATCCTTCCGGTAGTATTGAATGTCCAGTACCACCAACAACGTCGGGCGGCGAAATGTCCACATCGCCACTACTGTTCATCTGAGATCGTTGAATATCTGGCCAAGACACACCTTTGTCTATGAAAACATCATGGTGTATTATTAATTAGACGAAATAATACGAGAACTTTTAAATATTAAAATGCGGGTATTCGATAAATTATTTACAACATTTGATTACCGATGATTTTTCCTAATATACGTTTTTAAGGTACTTACCTTAATAGTTTATAGAAATTGCATACAATATGTAATAAATAATAATATTAATTTCATTTACATTTAATAATAATCAGGAATTAGTTGTATATATGATATTTTGTTTGAAAAGCTTCTATTGGTATAGCTTTTTATAGAATTTTGTTAAGAGGATGTCACATTCGCATGTATGAAATATCAAGTTACCGTTCAGCAGGAACAATTTTGTCCCGTTAGTTTTAATAAAAGAGTAAATTTATTTATTTTCAAACTTAAAAATTTAAAAAAACTATTATTATATAATGACATATGAATATGTAAAATATTGAAAATAAAAAATGTTTATGGCTCTCTTAAAAGTTAAAATATCGAATAAAAAAAAAAAAATTAACTTAGTTGCAGAGATAACGTTCTTATATTTAAATTTGAAAACGGGTAAATTCGTTCTAATATTGAAAATAACAACACAATGGTGCACTGATGATTGAAAATTTGCTTTGTCGGACGTTTGAACAGCGGATACAGTACTCGCTGTGGTATCCTCTTAGATTAAGTGTAAATGTATTTTAATAATTATTCCCGCGCTTAAGTGTAAAACGAGATGTTTAAAAATATCTTTAAAATACTTTAAAATACCCGACTTGTAATAATAATATCTATATTGAAAACAGTGAACAGTACTCGATAATATTTTGCTTACCCAGGGTTTTAAATATAACCGGTCTGCTGCGGAATCTACGTCCGGCTTTGAACGCGGTAACGGTCACTTGATATTGTGTGTTTGGCATCAAGTTACCGAGTGTCACGGAATCGGAGTTGACCGCTATCTCCGCCACTACCCTGTAACTGACCAATGACAAAAAAACATCTAGTCAATAATACACGAATCGTTATACATATTTAATCGGCTCGGCAGACTGGTGGTTGGTCGACTAGCTACATATATGGTTACGAGTATAAGTACAACACTACGACCATAAAACGATACCTACGTGACCTGGCGGTAACCGGAGGAAATTATTATTCGATACGATTACGTAGTAGGTAGTAACCTATATAAGTACCTATAATAATAATAATAATAATAACATTATAGTTGCATGTTGGTCGCACGAGGATGTCGTGGAGAAAAGCAATTTTCATATTTTTTTTTTTAATTTTTAGACAAATTATAATATGCGCTTTTTACTTTGTTTTTATTTCTTATTTCTACAGTTACCAATAATTTTTTTTATGTAAAACTAGAAAAAAAGTTATAGTAATAATGTATTTTAGAGGCTGCGTAATAGAAGTTTTTGTCAAAAAACCTAAAATAGATACGATATGGATGAACTTCCTTGGTATGTAACGGTTGATCGACAATGATCACATAGTATGCGGGAACTTTTATTGAATATGGAATAAAAGTAATTTTTTTTTCGTAAAATGTATAGAAAAAAAATCTAATTAGATTTTAAGAAAATTTTTATTAAATTATTAGCAAAGCATTTATTAGCATAAAAGACATAAATAGGGATTTTTTTAAAGTTGCTTACTCGATACAAACGTTTTGAATATTTTTTTTTATTAATATAATAATTATAATTTATATTTATATAGAGCGAAATTTTGTTACAACGGCGCATGTTGTGTAAGAAAAATGCTTACATCAAAAGAATAGAAAGAGCCGAATTACCTGACTAATTTTAAACGAGTTTTCGAATTATTACCTTTATACTTAGGCTCTTTTTAGTCGTTTAAAGTTTATAATAGTTTTGTGCGTTGAAAGTACGTATATAAACTCTCCTTCGTGTGAACTTTGAAGTTTAAACTAATGTTATACTTGTGAAATGCTTTTTCTGTGTACATAAAATTGTATATATAATATATACATTATACGTAGGTATATAAGGGATTTTTGCTCTTAGATGCTTTTCAATTCCATCCTTGTCATCGATATACTTACAGAATAAGTATATAAAATATTATACTTTGTATAAAGTAAAATGTAAAAGAAATAATGCATGTATTTTGATTTATTGATGCATTGTAAAAAATATTATGATGCAAAAAAGTATTTTTCATTTTGTTTTTAAGCAAAAATGTTGTCATAAAATATAATCAATAATCATGTTAGAAGATTACCCGATGTCCTGATTCGTTTTTATTCTAGGTAATCTATTAGTATGATTTAATAAGTGAATTTGATTTCTATAATTATGAAATCATTTAAAATTAATTTTAACATTATTTACAATTTTTATTTCAATTCCTTGTACTTGAAACGAGTAAACACTTTGAATTTTAAAAGTGCAATCCCCTCTCTTTTAAATAGTTTAAAATTTAAAGTCAAAAGTATATATTCATTTAAAGTATATGAAGTAGGCGTAAGAAAAAATATAGTGGATGAGAGATGTACTTACCTAATTTAATATCCAAATTCAATATTATTCAATAGAAATGACTATGTAAAAATAAAATTGTAGATAGTTATAACTAAACCTTATTTCGAAATTTAACAACTATTATATTAATTTAGTATTTATTTGGTATTTATATTAATTACCTAAGTCATTTTTTTTTAATAACATGAGGTAAAAATATTTAATGTTCACAGTGTGTTAGTCGATTTGTACAATTTACTGCAGTTTATGTAAAATGTTTAAATATTATTAATATAAAATTAAAAAAAAAAAATCTTTTCTTTATTAATAATTTATTATAAATCATACCTGGCGTTTGTTGGTTTGTACATGACGTCATATTTTTCAACACCTCTCCGTGATATTTTCCAAGATACTTTGACAGTGGTAGGACTTACAAACATGACGGTGATGTCACCAGGAGCATGGCTACCAGAAAAGCACCCTATGTATGGAGAAACGTGTTTCATACGATTAAATATTATTTTCGTGTAAACGTAGAGTATATTATATATATTTAGTATAGTGATAATATTGCTATTGCATTGTTATCACTCATAATACTTTGGTCGGTACCAATTACTTTTCATTTAAAACAGTATCGAACGTCTTGATTAAAATACATAAAAACCTCAGTGGTCCAATTGAATTATCAAACTAAAATTGTAAGGGGTGATTATATTTTTAATAAATGAACACTAATTAATCTCGGAAAGTATGATTTAATCGGAATTTTCTTCCAGGAAAAATTAAGATGAGCCGTTTTCAAATTTTACCTTTATAAACATATCTCAATTTTGATTTTTTTGATGAAGTTAAATCAATTTGGTTGTTTTGAGATATTTAAATTTGGATAATATGATAAGAGTACGAACAAAATAACGAATCAGAGAAAACCATTATTGCTTCTATATTTACGATGGTAAAATTAAATAAAATTCGTTTTTACAATAAGGGTTGTTTAAGAAAAGTGAGAAATCATTTTTATTGATTTAACACTTATTAAATCAATATTTTATGAATATTTTATATAATTCAGATAAATTTGATGGAAATCTAGGTTTTCTGGAAATGTGAAATCTTTTCGATTTTACTAAAATTGTATAAAACAGTTGCTAAAAATAACTAATTTGACAACAATTCCTAAATCTTTCTATTACAAATTAATATATGTTACACATAGTATACTCTATGGTTTACTTTGGAAAAATAAATATTTGCAATCATCTTCCAAGATTTTTAAAGGATTAATAAGATGGAATAGATTTCATAAATGGATTATATAAGAATGATGAGATCTATGAAAACAATAATAATTTCCTTCAATATCATTATAAATAAAATGTGTTTGAATGAATGATATGGAACCTCTGAGATCATATTATTTTTCCAGAACAACTCTTCAGACCTATAAACAATATTGATACTTAAATCTCGTGAAAGGTTTTTTTTTTTACAGACATAAGAGTTTTTTCTATATAATGATTGATTTGCAACAATTTTAATGTTTCTCTATTGTTGGCTTTCTTTTTCATTTTTTGGTATGAGTTACACTTCTGATCATCTATTATTTGATCCATCAATTGGCTATTCCTTGCATTTATTCTTTGTTACAGTACCCGTGATATCTTGAATATTCAAGACCATTCCATATTAAAGGTAATAGCGTGAATTTCTGCCTGACACCTTTTCTTTGTTTTTTTCATTTTTAATATATTGTATTTTTATGACGGTTACTTCATTTCTATATAATTTGGCAGACTTTTCTCGTGAATACTACTTCAGATCTTTTTAGAATTTTAAACATTAATGCTCAGGTAACATTATTTAGTTATTTTTCAGTGTCAATTAAATGTTAGCTTAATCTTTTTGCGTTTTTTAATTATTATTCTCAAGGTCAATATCGCGTCTTTTGTTGCTGTTTTCTTTCAATCTGAACTGGTTTTCTTATATTGTGTGTTTTAATTCTTCGATATTTTTTTCCCCATTTTTCAGAATATAACTTATGTTAATATTTCGAAGCATGTGGTAATAGACTTAGTTTATTTTTAGACTTAGTATTTTTCGTATTTTTTGGTTGTGGTTTTCTTTGGAATAGGACGAATAATATTTATTTATAGCCTGTTGACCTGTAGACATCTCTAATAAGTATATGCTCATCCGCTTACTTCTAGAGTTCTGTTTGAATTTCATGTATTTTCATAGCTTTCTTTGGCTTTTAGGTATCTTAGAGTTCTGTTGAATTATTTTTAGATACCCGATATTATGATATGATTATTTTCGGATTCACTTATCCCATATAATTTATGGTACCAGTGACAGTGAGTTCTTTTATAACGTACATCAGTGCCTTTATGTATTATTCCAATTTTCCTGTAATATGTTTCTGTTCGTAAATAATTATTCCTTCCTCATCTTCTATTGCTATGGTTATGGGATTATGGCTGCCTAATGAGGTTAAAACATTTATTTCTTCGTATTTTCTTCTAAATATTTTTTATTTACTTCTTTAGATTTCCTTGTAATTAAGTTTCTCAGAGTGTTGTAGCTCTGTTTATGTTCAACAGTAGTATAGTTCTTATATCTTCTTCTTTTCTTTCATTATTTCAATAATATTTGAAGTTAACCACTGTTTTTATTCTTTATTAAATCTTTAGTAATACCACAAATTCTGTTCGTATTATGACTTTATAAATTTATATGTTCATTTCTGTAGGACTTGTTTTCTTGTATGTCTGTGGTTTTTGTATTAAAGTTTATATCATCAACAAATCCCTGTTAATATGACAGATATACTTGTATATCTCGACGTGTAATCATACATATGGATGTGCATATTATTATTAACTAAATCTGAATATTTAATTACTTTATTACTAACTAGATAATGGAATTTGAATTTCAAAGAACTATTATGCACACGTATGTATAAATTAATAAATGTAAATATTTTTTGAATGTCAATGATTTTGTAGGTTCGCCTAATAGGTATACACACATAATATTAATATATAATATGTATACATTTATATACATATGTTGTTTACAATCTAAACAATAACGACATATAGCTATACTTACACACAGTTTGAAATCCATATAGTATGAAAAAAATCTCCAACAGTATCATAATAAACTACGCATATTGCTGGTTATTTGTCTTCTCGTTGATGATTATTCAAAATACTGTAAATTTTGAGAGGCGTATATAAACCTTTTAATGATTTCAGAATAATACATTCATTTTGAAACCAACATTCCGGTTTGAAATATTCTAAAACACAAAAAAAAAAAAAAATACTCTGTTAAAATACAGACAAATAATATTCACATAGAGTTTTAATTTTAATGGAAATTTTAAAAATAAATCTTTTTATATTACTATATAAATAAGTAACTTGAGTTTATATATTTGTTTGTTACATCACAGCCACCTACACGACTTATACTTGACAACCGATCAATCCCTCGTAAATGCACTGCAGTACTTATCTATATAGCGTCAAAATATTAACATGAAAGCTCTTACATTTAATCCAAACTTTAACAAGTCAATATCGAGAAGATTATTGTTACTCTATATGTATATAAATCTAACCACGAAAACAGCCTGGCTTAATTAAAAAATCAAAATTTGTTCACATTAAAAGTTTAAAACTACTAGTTCAGAGAAAAAAAATAAACGAACATACGTCGCACAATGGGTGGGTTACTGTTTTAGATAAGTAGTTGGGAAGGTAGACAGAAAATTGAATGTGTACCAAAGATTAATCATTGCTAAACGATTCAGAGTGGAGTTCAGTTATACATGTTTTGAATGGCCATAATATTTACGATTTGAAAATAATACATTTCGTACATTTCCCGGTTTTCCTACGTTTTTTTCCCGGTTTTCCTAATTATTATGAAAATTGTTTGGAAAATCAAAAAATAACCTTCTTAATATATCAACCTAGTTAAATTTAATTTCCGAAAAAGTGTTTCATTTGAAAATTGAAATAAAATTTCTGGTAGAAAAATTGTTTACAGAAAAAAAAAATATCATTGTAAAACCAATACATTTCTCGCTCCGCTCAGAATCTAAAACTTTTCATCTACTATATACTCATTTACTTACCTGTCAAGCATAGGATAAATGTGTCTTTGAACTAGCACGTAGACTATGTATGAGAAAAATTTCCAATTACAAAATTCCTACTCCAGATAAATGCCATTCTTAGGTTTGTTTGAAATCAACGAATCTACAAAGACTTAAATTCATCGTCAATCCAGGACCACATAAAATATCTATGTTGTCACCTAAAATGTCCACAAATCCTTTCAAAATAATCTTCATTCATGCTGAACTCCTGGTAAATAATAATTAGGGATTGAAAATGGGTCGTCTTCGTAACGACGACGACGACAGCTCTATGTTGTAAATATTATAAAAACGTTAATAAATCATTTTCTTAATTTATATTAATACCAAACCCTCGGAATTATTATTATCATTATGCATCTACCTACTGAAAATAGGTTAGTTGAATATTTCGAGGAAAAAAAGCTGTATTATGAATTTTTTAAAATTGGTCGTAGTTAAGAAAAATTATACACGTACACGGCAAAAAGACCTTTTTGTGCAAAAACATACATTATTAACTAAAAATAATTAGTAGGTATGATTATTTTTTGTTTCATATCATGTACCTTTCAATTAATATAATTTTTAATGAGTACGAAAAAATATTGTAAAATATTTCACGCCATTAGGATTTTATGTTGTGTTGTTTGATAGTAGTTTTAAAAAAAAAAAAACAAATAAAATATCACAGTACATCTATAGACTATGAATAATATAAAATCGAGCAAATATTATTATATTTCAACGTTTTATAAATTAATATATTAATATGCATAATAAAACTCCGTTCGTTAATTAAAATCGATTTGTTTTTTAACATTTCGCGAATTTTTTTCGTATGCAATTAATAATATTGGTGTTATAAACATGAAGATTATTGACATGGCAATTATTCTGAATTAAATTTTGTTAATTATACCTAATTACTTGTGCTTGAACTTTATTGATTTTGCGGTTATTTTTTTACTGGAAACGAAATTTTTATTGCTGAGTAATTTGGATCTTTAAATTGTGTATTTAGAATAAAATAATTTTTAATGATTTTTTTGGTATTTTGTGTATGCGTAATTTTCCTATGAATATTTAGGTTTTAGTACAATTATATGTATATTTTTTTAATAAGTCAGTTTATTAGATGATGAACAGAACACTAAAGTTTGATAGTGGCTTTAAAAATTTAGGTTAATCTTTTATTTAATATGCTATGGAAAATTTAATTTTTCTAACGACTGTTTGATAAATACATATGTATTTTTAACATGATTTATTTTTTCATTATAATTTATATTAATTATACAAGTAATTTTTATTCAATTATTATTTTGAACGTTTTTTTTACAGTTTTAAAATAATTATATACATCTAGTTGTTTTATACGTAAATCCATACGTAAATAAATGAATATTTTTAATAATTATTATATAATTTTTGAAAACTAACTTAAGACTCAAAAAATTGACCCACTAATTTTTAAGATTTTTAGCGAACGGAGGAGATGTATTTATTTATTTTTTTCTATCTGTGAACAACTTTTCTACTCGTACCAGAAATCTTGCTCTAATCAAAAAACAACAATCGTATTTCTTTTATTAGCATTTGGGATTTTAATAAGCCATTGAAGAAGTAAATTTTCAGTTTCCAAGTAGTTTTCATAATAACTGAGAAAAAGTGGAAATTTTATAGAAAAAAGGACAAATTTATCGAATTTTTGGTTTTATTTTTACTATGCCTTATATTAACTTACACACGGACAATAAGAGCCTAAAATGTTTAATTGATTTTGAGCCACTTTTCGTGATCCTATTTATTTGAAATTTTGCACACACTCATATTATCGATCATAATGCAATAACTTATGGTTCGATTTTTCCTTTATTTAAAAACGTAGTTCATTATAAGTTGTATTTAATGGAAAAAAGTTGAACTTTATGTAGCCATTTTTTTATAAACATTTAAGGTTCGAATTTATTTTTGTATATTCCTCTTTACTATTTAGTAAATGTTAAATTCCTTATGCAAAATCCTAAATAATTATTTATTTTTCCTAATTTTTTTTATAGAACTTATACAATTATCTACAGTGCTCTAGTTGTAAAAAGAGCAGAGGGTATACTATAAGTTATAACCATATCATTATTAGGTACAAGTGTAATGTCCTCAAGTACATTGTTTAAACTAATGTTTTAGTAAAGGGTATAAATAATAAATAACTTATGTTTTCGTAATCAATCAAAAATTAAAATAATAAATATAATAATAATAATAATAATAATAATATTTGTATAATACATTTTGTGATTTCACTATGACAGAGAGTATACGACCATGACCAGAAATTATACGGTGTTTATTCGTATTGATCAAAAGGTATACGGAGTATATATACTTTCCACTATAGTCCTGATTACCCAACTATATTAATTCATATGAAGTATTTTCGATTATTTTTAGTGATCCAAACTCTAAGTTTGCTTTAAATATTATTGTCAACTAATTTCTCCTTTATTCTACGAAGATGAGCTCTTGATCAAGTTGTTTTTAACATATAATATGTATAATTACTTAAGTGTTGAAAAATAATTTTTATAGTATATATTATGTACAGATTTGGAACATAGAAATATACAGATCTAAAGTATATACCGGTTATTTTTTTGTTTATAGTTTCTATAGCAAACTTTTTATATTCTCAATTTTTTATTTTGAAATACTTATTATATATACCATTATAGGTACCAATAGATACAGTTCCGTCGATCTTTAAAAAGTTTACCTTCATATTTATACGTAATAGGCATATGTTGTGGAATATTAAATGGTAAATTGTCGTCACGTTAATTAATACGGATGGACTAATTAACATATATCTACTTGGCTACACACATTATCCATAACTATATAGGTAATAGTAATAACATATAAACTGCATTTGATGTGTGGTATTGACATGGGTATAATATATAAATCGCGCATTAGTGAAATATATTGAAACCAACATAATATGTGCGAGAAAGACAGACTCATAGTTGCATTTTTTAATGAGGTTATATTATGCAATTTTATAGCACTCTTTGATGATAATTGAGATAAAAAATGATAACTGATAACATTGTATCATTATCAGTTGACAACTTATTTAAAAAAACCTCAGATCACTATGGACAAAAGACTTTCTACCATCGTGCCATTGATCTGTACAAAATTGTATTGAGAATGAAAGTAAACTCAAAGAGTATTCTATAAATTGTTTATGAACTCCTTGAGTGAAAAATCAACTATGAGTCTAGTTCTTTCGCACATTTGATTGTTTCAAGGTGTTATACATAAAATGAGTATAATGCATGGTCTATATATTATATGTTTATGGTACATGAAGTTCATAGATTAATAAACAGGTATTGTAATAGTGTCCGGATGAAAATTTAACCCGAAAGATTTATAATCTGTACAAGGTATATATATATATATATATATATATACATATGTTATATGTAATATTGTAAATCAGTTATTATTAACCTTTAAATTTATAACCGAACTTCGCTCTGAATTGTTTTTTGTTAGCAATGGTTTATCGGTACATAAATAACTTTATCTACCTTCCAAACTACCCACCTATAACCGCAACCATCCTCCGTATAAGTTCGTTATTTTTAGTTTATATTTTTTTAGATTATGGGAAATCCTTCATGTTTGAATATAGCTACATGTATTATCGATGAAAGAATTCCTTTTGTACTTATACTTTTTGAAATCAATTCAATATTAATATTTTAATATTTGACGAATCATTTAAAATGTACGACACAGAAGTTTGTTGCATTTCCATACAAATAATTCGTAGACATATTCGACCGGATCTTATATAGTGTTATAAATTATTATTCAGTTTGTAATTGTCATTGTAAAGTAATCCTAATATATATTTTATTAAATTAGTTAACAACAAAGTTGAAGTAAAATTAATGTTGGGAATTATTAAGGACACATTCAAACAATATATACCTACTTCTATAATTTATATATTCCTAATTACATTTTGTGTTTCGGTATTTTATTATATAAATACAATTAATACGTTCTTTTCAGTTTTTAGTTTAAGTTTTATTATTCTTTATATTTTAATAGTTTTAATTGCCGGCTATGTTTTGTAAATATTGTTAGGTTTTTCAAAATTTTAAATATTTCTTTAATTTAATTTTCGAAATGTAACATGTATTTGGTTTTGTCATTGATTTTATAATATATAATAATACATACACAATACACATAAATATATACATTTATAATTATTATAAACATATTTGTACCTATTTATTTTGACCGATAAATGAAACTTTTATACGAAAACATTTTTGTATTTGACAAATTAGTAAACATTTTCTTCGTTTATTTAAAAATATATTGGAGTCATTTCACAGAGTTATTTGCCTGTGTCTCGTTACTGTAGAAACGTTCTGTTTTATAATTATTTAATTCGTTATAGATTCTGAGTGAAGCACATTTACTAAGATTTTGGTTTTTATTTATATTTATTTGTGTCTGTAAACAACTTTTCGACCATAAATATTGTTGTTATCAAAAACTTTATAAGTACCTTCTTGTAGTAATTTTAATCTAGTTGTTACAGTAGGGTGGTCATTTGTATATTTTTTCTGTAATTTTCTTAATAAATGATAAAAATCGTCCAATCTAACTTAACCTTAAACAATTTTTGTTTATTTTTGGTTTACTTTAGCAACATTATAATAATAATACTCCGTTCAGAATTGTTTATTGTCGTAATTGATATTCGATTCGTACAGATATAAATGAAATTATTCTATATAATATCCTCTCTTACAACGTATTTCTTAAAACAGTAGTATATCTATCAGTTTTATTAAAAAAAAAAAAAAAAAATGTATTTTCTTTTTTAAACAGTATTACTAAACTGTATTAAACTTAGTATTGTATAACTATCTAAGTCGAGAATCTACAACGAACATATAACCTAACTTTCCTCGTTTTATGGAAATTCTATAGTCCGGCCGGGCTATCCTCCAAAGTTTCCGGAGTGTTAGTTGCAAGAGTCTGGTTTGGCCCGACTATATTGAATTTCCATAAAACGGGGAAAGTTATATAAATGGTTCGTTGTAAACTCTTGACTTAATTCTAATACTAGATTTTGGTCTAAATGAAAAGTATAGTATTTATATATAATTATTTACCATGCAAACAAAAAATATTTTTCAAGTGAACGATAATATATTAAAATTTATACTGATGTTAATTTTATATTCATAAAAGTATTAAATAATGTTTTAAGTATACGTACTAGTTATATAATATTGTTCTACACAAATAGTATAGTGCATAGATTTTTTATTTTTAACTATAGTCATCATTTTTTCTATCTAAACAATGAATATTAACCTATAATAAATATGTTTGGATAGCGAATTTATTATTTTGTGTGATCTACTGATATATTATTATATTATATGTATGTTATGTACACTGCACAAAATGACACATACTGACCATAATAATGCAGGGCAAGAGAGGTCACCGTTTTGTATGAACAAAGGGCGTGGTGTGCTATAGACTACCTGCTATACCTGTACTCTGTTCATTAATCAAGTACCGACTGTTAAACTTTCCTTTCGCCTTTCCCATACCGGTTGCTCAACTATACCATTTAATAATATTATTAAGGTTTATCTGCTTCCAAGTTTCTTTTCTTCTTTGATCGTATATCCTACCACTGTTGGTGCTCTTTATTATAGGTGACAATTCACTTGCCAATTTGGAATACATTTTATATGTACTTAGGTTTAACTATTTAGGGGTAATTTATATACGGAGTGATCAATCTATCATTATATCGAAAAGTATGCACATTTTTTAGAATTTTTTTTTACGACCTATAAAACAAACAGCTCTAAAATGTTACATTTCTTTTTTTTTTGTCACCCTTATATTTTGATTTTAAAATGGCAATCTATATTAAAAATTCCATAAACAGTTGACGTTTCAATTAAATAAATTTTGGCGTTGAAAACTTAAATTTTCGTCAATCCATTGACGAGATATTTCAGTTTTAATTTTGGGTAAGTGGAAAGTAGTTTGGTACAACAAACTAGGAGTTGCTTTGTAATTGTATCACTTGCATCTTAATGTCCTTAATTGTTAAATAATATTAATTAAAACAACTACTCAATATTCTATTAAGATTAAAATTAAATAATATTTATACATAAATTACAATAGTAAAACTTCGTAATGTATTTTTGTTGTTGTGATATATCATGATCCAAATTGTATACCAGTATTATACCACTTATATGTATCCTATAGTTTATTGGTTAGTTTTCTTAAAATTTGTCGGTGAAAAAAATTGTTATGAGTAAGTTCCGGATTTTTATACAAATGCATAATATTATACATTTGATTTATAATAATTCCGATTAAATATGTTAACGTTTCGTAATACGTAGATTCTACTACTCATTTTTTTTTGCATATTTATTTTAAAATGCATAATAATTGCATATTTCTGGACAATCACATAAAATGTGCATATATTATAAATACTAAATAAAATATTTTAAATTTTACTGAAACTTTGATCCCTGATTATCACAAATAAAAAAATGTTTGGAATTATATGCGGAAAAATAAGTAACGATAATGAAGACCTTGCAGTGTTGTCACCTGAAGATATTTCTTGTTTCAAATTTGCATCATTAATTCGGCAGACGTGAAAAGAAGCTTTTCGAAGTACAAGATGATGCTACGTGATAATCGTAGAAGTTTTCAATTTGATAATTTAGAAGTACATTTTATTATTTCATGTTGGTACTCATTTAAAAATTAATACAAATTTTTGTTCTATATACTTATACATTTAAAATATATAATTATACATATTTATAATTTTTTAAATATTTTATACAATACTGAATTTGTCCGATAATAATTAATAGGTAAAAAAAATTAAAAATACCTTATAATTTAAAAATTGTATACCATTTTCCAAGTATTTAATTATAATATATAATTAGTATTATATATATATATATAGTATTTATAATTCTATACATAATATAATGTATTTGTTATATATATATTATTTGCATATTTTTAAAGTTTATCTGTATAAATATGCATAATTTTAAACATTTTTGATAAATATATGTACATATTTTCGTAAATGTATGTGCATAAATATGTATATATTTAACAATGTTTGTTGTATAAAAATCCGGGCCTTAGTTGAGTAATGCGTAATAGTCTAAGAGTAGCCGATACCTAAACCTATAATTGATATTGGTGGTATCAGTTTTATTTCGAACCGATAATTCACAATATTATGTCTCTGAATTATGTTAAAAACATCAAAAAATTCAGTTTTCAACTAATATATAGAGTGATTTACAAAGGGTAAACTTTCTTTAAACTTAAACAAAATAAGTTCTCTGGTCAAAAGAAGATAACTATTATAATGTGTATCCAAATTCTGCATTTACTACAAATACACTAGACAGTTGATTCGAAAGGGATAAATATTGAAATCAAAAAATTATCTGTCTTAAATTAAATTTGTAAATAAGACTAATAACAAATGAAAATATTGTTTCTCATATTACATAAAAGTATAAAATGGAGTAAGTATGTATGGATATTTTTTTTTATCATTTAACTATTTGATAACCTATTATCCTATTAATGGCTAACTTCTAGTGGAGTGCCGAAGTCCAAACAGAATCTCGACATTGACAACGTATTCTGTAGTTGAATACTGTGCTCTAGTGTAGGTCTATAGTCTATATATTTGGCCCAACACAAAGATTAAAATCCAGGAAACCTTCTTGGTAATTGGCGGATAAATTAATTACCGAAAAATTAAAAATAATTTCAAAATAGACCGAAGAATGGAGAACAAGCAATATTGACATAAATTATCTTTTTGACCAACCTTCGGGGAAACCCCCTGGAGTTGAATTCCCCAGGAGACAGTGGTTAGCGATGAACAGATTTATAACAGGACATGGACGCACTAGATATATGTTACATCGATGGGGTATTAGTGCCTTTCGCAATGCAACTGCGGCAACTAAATCCAATTTTTTAACCACATTGTTGAGGATTCTCCTATAAGATCATTTTCTAGGAGGACTAGTTGATCTCAATGAAGTTACTGCGGATGCAGTCAAATGGCTTGAAGACTTAGACATTAAAATATAATAAAACTCAACTGCCATAATATATACCAAAGAATCTGTTACCAATTTATAGTTCATTTCATTTTATACTATCTTATACAATTTATTTTATATATTAGTCTTTATTGCTTAGTTAATTTTTATTGCTTAATGTGTGTGTTATCTAGGTCGTACGAATAAATAAATGGGGGTAATATAGTAATAATGCAATTTGAAGAATTACCAATTTTTATTAAAAAATAAAATTACAATCTCTGAAATTAAAAACAGTTATATAAATTTGAAGAAAATAGAAAATAGTTATTGGCTTATTATTTTGGTCAAGCTCTTTGACTTTTCTCCGATTTAAATTATTAAGCATTAATAAAAATAAAAAGTTGAAACGTCAAATTTTTTAGAAGAATTCTCTATAAAATGGCTATTTTCAAATTTTTCAATAATAATGAAATAAAGTTTTTTTTTTAGTTTTTGTGCCGATCATACAAATTTAATTCAAATATAAATATTTTTAATTCTCATCCCAGCAAGAAATAATAAAAAAAAAAAAACAACTTAATTAATCTTTATTATCTCAGGAGATATTGCAATGGGTATATCTTTGCGGTATACTCTATATATCTCATAAACTGCATTTTATATCATGTTTTACATACTTAATTCGCTATATTATGTAGTATGCAATAATTGATGTTCCTAAAAAAAATTAGATATTATTTATAACGGAAATCATCCAGTTGATCGAAATATTTTCGTTATAACTTTACAAGACAATATTATTATCACATTTTACTCGTGATTAATTATTTCAATCATTAATTCTTGTAAAATATATGTTTTAAACTTTTTAAAACTATCAGTAATTGCGATTAAAAGTTTTCAGTGTTTAAACTTTTTATAATTTAATAATATTGATATATAAAAAAAATAGAAACGGATCCATGACAAGATATGGGAGCGGGCAGTTTTGAAAATGTATATAAAACATGCATTTATGACAAGCTCAATGATGAATTATGAGTATATATTGAAAAGTGAATTTAGGAAAGAGAATACCACCCCCCTGAATCCACCCTTTGTAAAAAACTGCAAGTATTTTCAAAGTTTTTTATTTTAACAAATAGGTAAATACGTTCTTAATAGGGAAAAATGTATCTGAGTCTTTACTGAATGAAGTTATTTCATTTTAATAAAAAAAAAGACGGATATACTTCGCACGTGGGTGCAGTCACTGTTGTTGATGGTAAGTTGGGAAGGTAGAATACAGACGAGAATTTAATGTATATCTTTAAGCAGCGATTAATCTTTGTTAACAAAAAACGATTCTGAACGGAGTTCGATTGTATACGTTTTGAAAAGATGTGATATTTACGATTTGAAAATAATATATTTCAAAAATTTCCCCGTTTTTCCTACCTTTTTTCTCTGGTTTTTCCATTTATTATGAAAACACCTGAAAAAATCAATCTAAAAATTATCTCTCTAATGTACCACTCCAGTTAAATTTCCTGTCAGATTTAGTGCTACACTTGGATACAATCGGATCAAACGTTTGGTAGAAAAGTTGTTCACTAAACATCACTGTAAAAGCAATATATTCTCACTCATTCAGAATCTATAATTGAAAATATTTGTTATCTAATTAAATTATCTATATAATAATAATAATATATTTCTCCAAAAAAACAATAAACAACTACGATAAAAAAAAAATTATTGGTGTACTGACTGTAGCCAAAGGGTACGTTGTGGGTAGATCTAAATATAATAAAATGGAATAAAGAGAAAAAAAACATAGTTACTCAAACAAATTGTTAAAATTTAAGTATGTAACATAACTTCCAGAGAAAAGTGAACAAAATCTAAATTATTTATGTAGCGTTTACCTTGAATTATGATTATTTACTACAGAACCAATAATATCTATAAACTTAAACATAAAAAAACAAACATGTTTATAGTAAAATGCATTTAAGTTATTAAGACCATAGTCTTTGTTTTATTATTTGGGTACGACCTAGACTTGAAAAAAATGATTTTTAAAAACGAATTGATAGTAATATTTAATTTATTAGTTTGTATATTTCAAGTAGCTCCCCAGAAGGGTCAACCATAGGTATCATTAGACTGAAACTAGCTTATATATATTATAACTTTAACATAGAGAAAGGAGTTTTGGAGAAAGGATATTTCTTAAAATATTGAAAATATAAAAAAATGTACGAATTATATTGTATAGGTAATCGACATGAACATTCCATTTTAGTTGATAATCAATATAAACGCCTAAATATTTTATGGAATTTACTTAAAAATTATTATTATTATAAATTATTAAATAAAAAATTTGTATGCCAAGTAGGTAATGTCTAAAATTATTTAGAATTAAATTATTTAAATTATTATTTATTTTATAACAAGTTTATAATATACTCGTAAAGGCGTACCTACTAACTAACGTAGTTGGACTAAAATATTTCATAAGGTTTTTATGTTCTATAATAACGTTTTTAATATTATAGAATAAACGTAGTGTATGACATTCGGGTTGGTAATAAAATATAAAAATTCATTTGAATAATGAAATATTGAATTCGTTTTTTTTTTAGCGATTTCATTCGTCCATTTTATGAACAAGTTAATTTTAAACAAATGTATATCGGCTTAACACATGGCTTAATATAATATAATGTCGCCATGTAGTCATATAGGATTGACTCAAAATATAAATTGGTAGGTAGTTTTATAATTTTTCGTTCAATAATTTTACGCGTTCTTGTTCAAAAAAAAAAAAAAAAAAAAAAATAAGAAATAAAAACTGAAAAATCGTTTATATAAGTTATATTATATTTATATATATAAAACAAATCCGTGCGTCGTGTTAGTTACACCATATATAACTCAAGAGCGGCTAGACCGATTTTGATGATCTCTGATTTGTTGGATTCGTATCCACCCTGAATAGCATACAAACTATTAAAATATCGGAAAGATTCACGTTAAAAATTAAGATTTTTATTTATCAGATCGATGATATCATTTTGCTCATTACTATAAGTATGCTGCTGTTTAAATATATATATTTTTAAATTTTCATTAATTTTTCATAAACAAAAGAATGATTATACAGGTATCATTACATATAGGTACATGATTTAGATATTTATTTTAAATAGGCAATGAATATCGCGTTAGTAAAAATATTGCCCGGTTATAGTTTTAAAAATGAAACTTTAGACAATCGTTCTTACGAAAAATATAATTTAACAATATTTTAACCAAAGCGAATATAGCTTAAATTTACATTTTTAACTTTTGTTCGAATTTGCTATTGTTATTTTTACAATTTATCACGATTTAAGTAAGAAATGAGACTCGTTTGGCATAGTTGATGACTAAACAATTTTGTTCAAATTTACAGTCCCAAAAATGGGTTTACTTCATGGAAACACATATAGTTTAAAATGAATAGTTTCATTAGGTATACTTGTTAAGAAATATTTTAACAAATAGATATACTGAAAATATAGGCAGAATGAAGAGATAAAAAAAAACATATTTTTTTTAAATTGGTTAATTATGAAAATATAATCAAAAACAAAGGTACCATAGTACGTTTAATTTAAGTAATTAGTTAACATATAAAATATGCATATTTGATTCAGTTTAATTTGTCAACAATATAAGTAATATATTTTTATAGCTAGACGAATTTAAATTTTATTTGACACATTGTTTTGTGCTCATATTAAGCTCAACATATTGTAATTTTACTATAGTAAAATATAATATTTCTAAAAGGCGAGTAGTTTCCAATATTTTTAGAAATAATTATCCTATAGGATGGATAAAAACATTTCCAATAAATATTAGATATATATTGCTAACAAGTACATTGCTATATATATATTGCTATTCCTCTCAACTTCCTCTCCTGTGTTAATGATAGTGATGGTTTTAAATGTAATAAGTTCAAACCTATCTAAGGTCTCTAGTCTTTATGATTAATCGAGTAATGTTTAAGACGCCCATCGTCCATGACGATGGAAATATAGTAAAGCGAGGAAAAAACATGTTTAACTCGTATTATATACTTTTATTTTAAGAATGTTCTAATCATAAAATGTCAATTCAAAAGTCTCGTTTTTCCATTTGCTGTAGAATTATATAATTACAAATCAAATATCAAAATAAAAATATAATCTCGTCCAAATAATATTATCTCCCATAATCCCATTACCTCGGGACAGTCGTCGCGCTATTATCAAATAATAATAATTTTTTATTTTTAAATTGCTATAAATTATTACACATTCTAATTAAACGTTTTTGAATTATCTTTTTCTATTCCGAATAGATATCAGTTTAAGATATCCAATTTAAAACTAAGATAATTTTTTTTTTTTTATTTATTTATAAAAAAAAAAGACTTATCCTAAATACCGTTTGTGTTAAATGTAGGTCCGATTCAGTGGCATTAGTTAAGAAGGGGAGTAACTTGGATATTTAGTCCAGTCTAGCTTTACCGTATCTTATATGTCTGCATTTTTATTGATATCTGAATTTTGTGTGTAGGGAAAAAAGTAAAACTATTGGAAAATGTTTCATATTACATTTGTATGTATGCGCTTACGGAAGAAATAATCTCTAGGAGAATTTTTGATTTTCTGATGATTTTTATGACTTTAAACAATGATTTTTAATTTTTAACAAAAAATATCAAATTCAAACGCTATCGCTATAAAAATATGTACCATGTGTTCCTATTATAGCCTATATCCCTTTTTTTGTTGTAATTCAGTTAAAAATATTCATAGAGACTTGACATTTTGACAGAAAACATATATTTGGCTTTTTCTAGACGTGGTAAAGTTTTCAAAAAAATTGAGCAATTTTTGTGCTATTAAAGACATTTAAATTTTGAAAGTTTTTTACGTAATTTGTATTCGGTAGGTACTTTTATTCAGAGGATAAAATTATTAGATTAATCAGAAATGCTTGAAAATTTAATAGGAGGTTCATTATAAGTTTTACTTAGTGGCTAACAATAAAAAGTTATGTTTAACGTAGTATTTTTTTTGTATAAGAATTTTAATATTAGATTTTTGTGAACTTTGTAAAAATTATGGCCTAAATTGTAAATATTACAAAGCAAAACTATTAACTTAACTCAGAATCGTTTTATGTTAGCAATGGTTAGTTTTTGCGTACAGATATACATTAAATTTCCTCTCTACCTTCCTAACTTCTCACCTACAATAGTTGCCTATGCATTGTGCAAAGTATGTTTGTATCTTTTTTATTATAAATATGTTTAAAGTTTAAATTTTGATGAAAATCGTAAAAATCTCGGAATATTAAAACATGTTTAGCTGTTTATTCGCTCAGGGTCGCTTTTCGTTACGTAGAATTACAAATTTATAATTTATTTTTATCAACTTTCTAAGTTCATATTGAATTCGTATTGAAACACTAACAATATTCTAATCTATCTTTGGTTATAAGTTATAAATACAATGTGAATTAATTTAAATTAAAAAAAACATTTTTTTTCACCGAATTCTTTTTCAGAATATTTTTTCGTGTGCAATGCTGTATCGTTATTTAAATATGCGAAATTTTTTATATAAGTATGTCTTACTTTTCAAATTTCTATTTTTTGTTATTTTTTAAAAAGAAACGCACAATTTGATGCTTTGGTCGTCAAACTGTATTATTTTTTATCATCATTAGTAATTTCACACTTTCGAAGTATTGATTGAATTCACTGCAGCAACAGTACATTGGACACAGTCGATGAAGCCATTCGTTTCGAGATACTCACCCTAAGAGAAGTTAACAGCATGAACTTGCATTTTGGCATTGGATCTATTGCAAATAGTTCGAGCACGTTCCGGTAATTTCAGATACAAGGGTTTTACGATGCATCGCATCACATACACACATACACATACTATATAGTATGTACATAATATACATAGTCTGGGAAACTTTACGATCAAATTTTTTTTTCATTTGCATCCTAAATCCGTGGAGGTCCGGATCAGTCGTAAATCTTAAATATGCCCGTTGACTTTTTTTATAATGAGCGTGGGACCAAACTGATTTACATAATATTATTATTATTATAAAATTATAATATAATGTTGTACGTAGTAGATATTTCGGTGTAAATATTTGATTATTTATTATAATATTTTATGCACTTATGCACATTACCACAGTCGGATTATAAGATTTGTATTATGTTAACCGTGATGTTTAACTCGAGACGGAAATATAATATTGCTGGGGAAAAAATAAAATAAAATAGGATAAATAATGATAAAAATAATATACTAGATCGTGGATAGGCTATACCGTTATAGGTGATAAGTTAGGAAGGTGTATATGATATAGGGCAATTTAGTTGATTTACTGAGAGCAACGATAATCATTGAAATAAACAAAAATTATTCTGAGTGGAGTTTCCCTTGCAGTTAAAATAATCGAGAAATGAACAAATATTAAATCGATTTATTGTCATTTGGTAGTTATCATACAACTGTATGATACATATGAGTTATATGATGTATGTTTTTGTATTTTTCTGTTCGTAAACTTGTTTTTTACCAGAAATCTTGCTCCAAAAATGATAAAAGATTGATTTTTTTTCTTTTAATATATAGCCATTTACAAGGAAAGTCGTTTTTTGATATCTAAAGTTTAAGTATTTTTCAAAATAAGTGGAAAAACCAAAAAAAAAAAAAATAAGAAATATATTACGATTTTTTTTTCAACTTACGGCACAACGATTTCATTATTTTAAATTTGTACGGCTTATGTTTTCTGTCATAAATATTGTTTCAATAGGTAAACAACAAGAAACTAGCCTTCTTTTGTTGCATTTTTAATCTAGTTCGTGAGTAAGTAATTTGTTTTTTGATTTCCTTTGTAGTTTTTTTTTTTTAACAATTGAGTAAAACCGAAAAATACGTAGAAAGAATGGGAAAATTTATAAAAATAATTAATTATTATTTAAAATTTTGTTTTTTTAATGTAAATTAGTTTACAATATTGGTAGAGACTTGAAATTTTGACAGACGACTTATATATTTTACTTTTTCTAGACGTAATAAAACTATCAGAACATTTAAGTAATTTTTGAGCTATCTATAAACATTTTAATTTTGCGAGATTTTTACGTAATTTTTATTTAGTAGGTATTCTGAAGATACATTTTTAGACTTTTGAATCTAAAAAACATTTTTAAATTAATGTACCACCCGTCGGAAATTTCGTATTTTTTAAATCACCACGTGAAAAACTGGGTATTTTTACTAACAGTAAAAGTGCTTTTTGGCCAAAATAAAAAATTAATTTGAGTAAAACTAATAGCTTCTTCGATTTACATAGAATCTATAAAATGGATAATATTAAATGAGATGGAAAATTCAGTAGGTAGTTACTGTTGTGTGTTTATAGGAATATTCATAAATTAATAGCATTTGCATATTTTTGTGCAGTTTATAAAAAATAAAAACAGCGCAACAATGTCAGTTAGCGATAAGAAGAATATTTGAATATAAATCTTTATTTTGCATATTTTGTCTCTTGTGTAAGTATTTTATGCAATTTTTGTCGTAAGTTGTAAAATAGTAATATTATATTATAAAAAATACATTTTAATTTACATTAATCAATTCTGGGGGAGAGAGAGAAACCACGAATATCATTTTTATTAAGTTGGTATCAAACCTTATCTACTTATTCAATATAAAATTATTATATATTTAATCATATACCATGACTACCATGACTTCATGTTATCATCATTTTTCTTGCTTACTCCTTATATCATAGCTTGTAGGTAGGTACTTGAGTACTTTAGTTTTAGCGAAATGGAAATTGTAATGACTAGATTTTAATTATTTTCTTAATTTGCTGTTAAGCACAAATTTTCAATTTTTGGTAACTTTTTAAAGACCTATAATTTATTTTAGCCTAAAATAATTGAATTATTTTCATTACATAGATAATGTTTAAAATGATTGAATTATAAACAATTCAGCGAATTTTGTTGTGGAAATTCGGAATTTAAACTCTTATACTTATATGTTATTTTTGTACACTGAATTTTATGTTTTATCGCAATTTTCATGATATAGAACACGGTAATTTTAAAAATACCTACCGTCTGTGTTTAATTACCTACGTGTTAGTAGTTCATGGAGTATGAGCAAGTTTACTGTTCTAAAAAGCGATGAACGTAAAAATAAAAATCACATATATTTTTGGAAAACTATAATAGTTCTCTCTCTATGTTCAGAATTAAAAATAAAAAAAAGATGGAATTTTTCACGATGGGTATCCCACTGTTGTAGGTGAAAAGTTGGAAACGTAGGTTATAGAGGGGAATTTAATTTATATCTGTACGCACTGATAAGCCATTGCTCAAGGAAAACGATTCGGAGTGGAGTTTTTTTTATACATATACGTACATTTTTCCATTTTTCCAACGTTTTTTTTAAACAGTATAAAAATGATTTAGAAAATCTAAAAAATGACTTATTAAATGCACCAAAAAGATACAATTTCCTATCAGAATAGCTATTACACATGGACATTGATTAGAGCAAGGTTTCTGGTAAAATGTCGTTCACAGATAAAAAAAATCTTCATTGTAAAACCAATACATTCCTTTCTACGTTCTAAATCTAAAATAAGACTTAGTACCTATATTTGAGTTAAATTGAGTTATTTAAATAATGTATATTTTGTTTAGGTTGTTTGGGTAAATATATTACCTATTTTACTAATTGTGTACCTAATATCTATAGTCTCATTATATACTACTTGGGGAAATATTTTAATTTAACTTTCTAAGTGATAGTGAGAAAGCTATTATAATGTTTCAAATTTACGGGTTTTGTTTATTTAAGTAAAATATATTTCGGAAGCGAAAATATTTGAAAAGTTTCATACTATAGTTTCTGACAGTCGTATAGACGTATATAAATGTATATCTATATATGATCATTTAGTGAGATTATGTTTGCATATTATGACGTATATTTAATGATCGCCTCCACATCATGGATCTTCGGAAATGTACACATTCTCCTGGGCTCTATAGTATGGCCTACCCGGAGGTTGCTACATTGATTCTAGTGCTGCTCTAACATCATTATCCTGTTTTATCCTCATTTTATGATTTAGCCATGATGGTTGTAATTTTTCTTCAATAAAACTAGCCACGGGCTTTAAGTCTACTATTTATCATACAGCACCTTATTTTCGCTAACTATTTCTGTTGTTTTTTCATAACTACTAGCTACGGCCGATCCTTATCCATATCTTGTTCTCGAATATCTTTAGTAGTTTCTTTTCTGCCGGACGAGTTGTTAGCCATGCTTCATAGCCATATGTAAGGGTTAGTCTTAGTTGATCGCTAAATAATATTATATTTACCAAATAAAAACTAATAATAGTAAGAAATATACGGTTAAGTCGTATAAAATGTAAAATTCACGTATATACGTTGAGATTAAAATTATTATTGCTTTATTTTGAAATTGCCACGCATAATGCATATATTTAAACTTGAAATAATGAACTTCTATTGGATTTTGGATGATTGTATTACAACTTTCATAATCACTCTGCGAATTCTGCAAATGGTGTAGGTGCATATTATTACACAATACACATTAATAGGATATTACGCTTAATGATTATAGCGACTTCAAATTCGGATTTGAAATAGATATGCCAGCAAATTGAGTAATGTTGTTTACAATCCGATATTATAATTATTATTACCGACCGAGTTAGTCCGATCGTCATTTATTATTAATTATTATTATGCCCATAACTTAACGGTTAAATCCAAATACAATACTACCGTTAGGAGACAGGAAATAGATACCTACAAATTATTTTATCAATAGAACTATTCAATTTTACAGAAACTGCAGGTACTGTTAAACAAAATAATTGTTATACATTTGCGTTTATTTTTAAAAAAATTGGGGCACGGGGATGATTTTTATGTTAATAGCTACGGGGTGCAATGAAAAATGATTGTAGTCGAAAAAACCATTCAAATGGTAGAGTTCATACGAACAAAAACCATTCATACTCGTCATATTTTTCACAATTTAAAAATTTTACATTTAATACTCTAGTATTAAAATAATGATACCAGATCAAGTATTGTCAAGAGTGTTGTATATTTATATACTTCGGTGCAGACTAATATTATAATAGCAAATAATTAGTTTAAGTTTAAAAAAAAAACACCGAGAAGTGGTTAAAATTTAAATGTTTCTTTTTACATATTATTTTTTTCACTTTAAGCGTTTGAAAATATTATTGAAACCATCATTCTTGTACTATCGAACGGTACTTACCGAGTAATGTGTTCAAATTATTTATCAATATAGTGTACTTACATAGAGTCGATCTTCGCAGAAAATAATATGTTGAGTTCCTATGTTTGCTGCACCAGAAAGTACTTTTCGAGGAGAAAAACCTACTGTTGCCAAACTAATAGCTCCCACTCGAACCACTCTGCAGAATCTATAAAATAACAACGTGTGGTATTGCAATATTATTGGATTTGTTCTCTTTTTCGATGTATATAATATTAGAGTACGTTTGTAAACTCCAAGTTAAATAAGCTGCTAATCTACCTATTTTAAAACTTTGTACTAATTTCGATTATCAATTTGAAAACAAATGCAAATAATATATTTAAATGAAAAAAAAAATCATGAAGTTTTAAATGAATAATATAACAATACTGCATTATTATAATACGTAGACCGTACACCATGAGTATAGACTCTTATTCGTATACATAATTTTTCATTTTTTTTTCGAGTATTTCTGTATGTTTACTCAAACAATATTTCAAAGAAGACCGTGGAAAAAAAACAAGTCAAATAGGTACGTTCTGAAGGATGCAAACTGGGGCACGCGCCTTCGTTATTTTTTCCTCTTTTTTTAAATAACGCACGTGTGCACTTACGTCGGCGCAATGTACCGCCTATGCTTACTCGGTTTTATATAATATTATAGCGTAGGTATAAAATTAAAAATGTAAAATAAGTTATAGTTAGGTTCGCCTGGAGAAAAATAAAATAAAAACTAAAAAAAAATACAGCGTATAATGTGGCAGTGCAAGTGTGGTAATATTACACTGGTGTAGTTTATTCGAAATATGATGGTAATTTTTAAAAACTGTAGATACATCACATCACGCGTTAAGCGTTAAAGGGTAGGTACCCACCTTAAGTGTAAAATCGTCTGCAATATGAATTATACGGTTCTTGCAGACAGCCCTATAAATTATCTCAATGAAACGCGAATACACTTTATGAGATAATATTAATATCTTATATCTATATACTATTCGGAACGATATTGTTTCCCATAAACTTGATAAATTCTCCACGATTTAACAACACCTAAATTAATATTAGGTACACTTATATTACTATGTCACCACCCGAGATGGAAATATAAGTCTTATTGTCGTCATATCTCATCAAATTTGTCGAATATTTTGTGAATTATATCAGTTCTCAATTAAATGCAAACATCTATAGGTATCTAATTTTTTAGTTCCAAATGTAACAAAAGTTACATTTGGTAACATTTGGTTACATGTAACTTAATGTATTTTTTCTTGGAAAACACTTTTGGTTAGTAAAAATTGTTTTAAATTATTTATATCCTCCATTACAAATATGAGGATTTTTGTTTTATTGGTACCATTTAGTTGATACATTTGTCAAGGTACTCAATAGGTTTTCTAAAAATTAAAAAAAAAAAAGCAAATGACAATAAATTTGTGGGCTACCTTCACTATGACACAATTAAAATATAATACATTTATACTATTATTATTATTATTATCACCTAATTAGCTTACCTATATTCGCTCAAAATATTATTTTGATTGCAAAGATTTATTGTTGGTTTCAGTGTACAAAACTAAATTACCTTATATTAATAGGTGTCTATTCATATTTACATTTATAACAGAAGCTTACGTCTACCAATTATATGTATCCTGATTTTTTGATGAGATTTCAATTCTTTTAACTAACATGTAAAAAAGCTTTGTCAATTTTTTAAATTTTTTTCTAGATTTTTGTTTTTATATAATTTTTTTTCTTATTTTGTTTTTAACACAATATGTATTATAACATGTAACACCTTCTTATATCGTCGAATATTATTGCATCTTAAAGTTCTTGAAATCAGAAATATGTTCGTTCTGTATTATCGGTTACCACGTAATACATATAATAATAGTTTAAAAGAGGAAATAAATAACGCTTGACGTGACCGGCAGTATGTTGCACAACATGGCACTATTCGATCCGTTCATAATAAAACGATAAATAATGACTGACATATTCGCTTGACTGTAAATCTTTCTTTTCGTCATAATATGAACGTGACATATTAATTGTTTTAATAAAAATTGTATAATTTATACATAGATCTTAGGGCCGTTCTCACCAACGTAAAAAAAGGCGTTTATCTGATTCTTAAACTGAGTTTATAGCTGATAATCGACCACGATTGATCGATTATCTTATAAACTCCGTTTAAAAATCAACGTTTACGTTAGTGAGAATAGACCTTAGTCTGTTAAACTGTAATATATTATTTTTCATCAAAATGTTACACATAATATTATGCACTTAATAAAACTCATTTTTTCGCCAATATTTTAGTAATATTAAATTCTATGATATACATAAAAACACTCGCAAGTAGTAGAGCTCCGTCACTAGTGTCAAATTTTCCATCACTTATTTTGTATTATAGAAATATTCATAGCAAATCAATAAATAACCGAATACTATACAGAGTGTAACGGGACTATTTAACAAATATAATAATTTTTTTCTATTGAATAATTTTAATTTTTTTTTGTTTAAGTTATTATTACATATTGGCGCTATAATTTAAATATATTTTAGTTAGATTGTAATGCTTAGGATTTCGAAATAAAATGTGCAAAACGTGAGTTATCCATAAAACCTTACGATTAACTATATCGGAAGATTTTTTTCTCCCAAAAGCTTTCTACCGATAAGATATATTTTTCTCGAACAATAAATACCGTGCAAAATGATGGTTTTTTAAATTATCGAATTAAATATTAACTTTTTCCGTCTTTTCTAAAAAAAATCAGAATTATCGTGAAACCTTATCTATTCATTCGGTCATTTACAGCTTAGAAGACCGTTCACCACAAATTTCTCCTATTTTTTTTTATCATGTTCATATTTACCTGATCTCCGTCCTATAAATTAACCAAATCTTTCATGACTGAATCTTTCCTTCATGTACAAGGTTTCCTTATGGGTTTTTATCTTTCATTTCTGCTACTAGTCTATGTTTAATGATTTGTTCACCGCTATCCGTAACCTAATCATTAGAGTCTTATATTCTTATTAAATAAAAGAATTTTAGTCTTTAATTCACTATAATTCCAGAACACTTACGATTCTAAATTTAAAGTAATTGCCTAATGATGTGATTAATATGGCGGAAAATCCGTATCTTTTAATACGTACGGTGTGAAGATTTTGAAACATTTCCCATCATATCATCCGAAAACATGGGATGAAAAAATAATAATGGCTTTATCAGTATACAAAATTTAGAAAAAATACATGTTTATCGCATTATATTGGTATCGTTTCATTTGATTTTTATCGTTTTTGCGTCTTTGCTCGCATATATAAAATCGTGTCTAATCTTGGCCAAATATAATATCATAACACAATTATCGTGCCTACCAAGAGCGACCGTCCCGTAGAACACAATTTCGGCAACAATCCCCGGGGAACCAAGTGATGAAAACGCATGGAAATAAACCAGCAGGTAACTAAAGCCATGTAGAGACATTTTCGTAACTTTTACAAGTCCCACCGTGACCATACCATTTTATATTATATAATAATACTATATGTACCTACTATAATACATGCTTTGGTTAATCAAAAAGTTTGAAACGATATTGTAATATTATATAAGGTAACACTGTTGCCACGATTATATATTATTAGACTGCACGGAGTATTTACATAAGTCCCTTTCCGGGATCCTCAAATCAATGTGTTTTATACCTATATCGTATACAGGACCGAATTTAGAGTTGTGGGGGTTCTAGGGTCTATATTAAATAGAAACATTGGTAAAAACTTATATAGTTTAAATAAAAATGTTTTAATTTATATGTCTTTGAACTTGCAACTACTAAATAGTGAACTTATTTCTTAGGGTACCTCACAAACTGATTTTTTTTTTTTGATGGGGAGGGGAGGCTTATCGAACCTGAGTCTCTTAGTTATCCTAAATCTAACACTGGTTGTAGGCATTACTATTGTCTATTGTACTACATTGTCTGTAGGCATACTTCTGAAAACAAAATATAATTATAAATTGTCATAAGGTAATTGATGAATTTATTCGTAACGTTTCGTCTGTCTGTTCGTATGTTCATTCGTTTAAGAATTTTGGACTGTAGTTTTCACTAAACGACTAAATGATTAAATGACCTCGAAATAAGGTCTGATCCTTATTGATTTTCAGTTAAACGGTGAAAACCAAGAGCATACGCTACTTCGATACTCCGGTTTGTATAGGTTTATTACGTTTAATTTTCGATAATTCGTTCGACTGAAAGTGTGTTTTTAACATTGATCGAGATCAAGATATTTATTATCGAATATAGCTACAGATGAATTGCTTTGGCCATTTTATTACAAACCGAATGAGGAAAAATCAACAGAATCAATCGACCGTGTGAATAAATGAAAATTAAACTTATTCGCTTGTGAAGAAGAAAAAAATACTGCTTAAGATTAAATACTGTTTTTTTTTTTTAGACAGACTGACAAAACAGTTATAACTCATAAGATATAACTTCGTATTAAAGCCAAAATGCAAATAAAAATTCCAAAAATACAATTACATTTTATTTGGAAAAATTACAAAATTATATTAACAAATTCAACTTGATCTGTTTTATGAAATTCATTAGAAACGCAGGAGAAGATTGTTGGAGCTAGAGAAGCTTAGCCTTCCCTTCTAAAATTTATATTTTATCTAATAAGCCAGGCATTAATATATTATAATTATTTTGGCATCTACTGTCTCTCCCAAAGGAATCAAATTTCCGTTTATAATTAGAGACTGTTCTTAATATATTAGTGGAACGACGTGTATCGAAATAAATATATAATATAATGTGACCGAAATTTAATTTAAAGAATTGAGAATAAATCCGAGTTAGCGGTACTATATCATAAAAACGGTGGATAAAACTAGTAGGTATAGACGTTTTTGTTTTTTTTTTTTTTTTAAATTAAATTAAAAATTTTACAATTTGTACAACTATTCAAAACAAACAAATAACTGATGTGATATAATTTTTCTCGCTCGACGAATGAACGAATGCCCGCCGGCATCTCTTCGTGTCTTGGCTATCATAAAGAAAAAAAAAAGTGTATGGGATTTTAAGAATACGCTAAAATAAAATAAAAAACTTTTTTCGTCATTCGCTGTCAGGCAACGTGAATTTATTATGGCTCTCCGTGTTTGTATAATGGGGTTTTTTTTATTTGTTTTGTAATTCCGAGACGATACTAACGTTTTTTTTAATTAAATATATATTTGTGTTACAATTATTATTCGTTAATTGCGTAATCTAACGCAATAAGTACATTTATAATTTTATGTTTATGATTAATTAAAAAAATGATTTTTCTTTCACTCGAATCGATTGTTTTATTTAGTTATATTTTGTTTTAATATTTTTTTTAGTCTTTAGTCTTCAAGATCAGCCATCTAAATATCTCCATCTTCGTGTATCGTGATGTTTTGCCGGATCGTGTCAGTCTATATCCGCATATATTTCTGCCCTATCTCTTCCTTGAGTCTATTTTTATTTGAATCATCCCGTCATATTATCCTCAAAAAATTGTCCCTTTTTGGAAAAAAAGCCATACATGGAGACGTATGGCCTATCCATTGCAGTTTTTTTCACTTTTATCTCTTCTTTTGTTCCGTTATGTAGGTCTTTTAATTGATAAATCTATTCTATCACTACTCTGCTTGTTGGTCGCGGAATAAGCCAAATTTTCCTTTTTAAAATCCTTAGTCTTAACTCCTAAATTTTTCTTAGAGCTAACTATAATTAATTTACGTATAATATAAAATGCATTCCTAACCTAACCAGTTTTTGATGTTTTAAGGGGTCTACCTAACCGATATGCTGCTACCATATTACGAAGAATGATATAGTTACAAGTCGGTTGATGTTCGATTTGAGGTTTATTTGCAAAGTTTAGAATGTCTTTTCACTAGAAAATTTTTCTTTAATATGTAATATTTACAGAAATAATATTGCGAGTAGGTATTTATTTTTCTATTAGCTGTGAAATTGTGACCACTTTTTTTATTACATATATTGTTTCACTCTATTGTGAATTGACGGCACTACGGTGTGGCGGCACCTACAACTTTGTGACCGCAATAGAACTCGTTTTATTATTATGTTTATTATTACGTTGTTATTGGAAACGTCCACATTTCTAAAAAACCTTCTCGTGTTAAATATTAATTCGATTATTTGTCGTGCTATTCGTGTTATAATATTCATTCTAAGTCGACTGTTTTTCTTTTTTTTTATATATTGCATGGTAAACGATCCGAAATATTGTCGCTTAATAACGAATTTAAACAGAATAAGGGAAAAATAGCAACTACGACAATTTGTTCAATCTGAAAGAGATAATACAATAGGACATATTATATTAAGGCATGCAAATTTACTATAACAATAATTGTAGGTGATGTCGATGGGTATGTGGGAAGATCAAGAAGGATATGTTACACAGATTACGAAAAAAATGATTAAAGAAAAATAAAATTGCATTTAAAGATTCTAAGATTCTAAGTTACAACAGGGGAGTATGGAACCATGGAGAGGTATAACGAACTTATCTTAGGATTATTTATAAGAAAGAAAGAAACTTATAAAATCAAGTTTGTAGTTGAATGTCAAACGATAGGAACATTATGGTGAGATAAATTTCCACTAGCCATTTTAATAATATGTTAAACTCTATCGGATATTTACACACATCACACTAAAGGTAATGCTTATCATTTACCAATTCTATATACCTACTTGTTATTTTCGTTTTGTTTTTCTTTCACTTACATACAATTTTAATGTGATAATTTTGTTTATATTTATATTTTATTCAAATATCTATATTTAATTCTTATATTTAAACCATTCCTCAATGTTTTATCATTAACCCAATGGCACAAAACTGAAACTAAGTGGTTATTAAATACATTTTTTATCCTTCTACGACTTAGTTTAAATTCTTTAAACTATTTATTTTCTTATAATAGTCATACAAAAAGCTAATTTTATGCTCCATTTGGAAAATTGAATAATATATCGATTAAAAAAAAAAAAAGTTAAAAATTAATATATAAATAAAAAAAAAAAAACAAAACGTAAGCCGTAGCGTTGTCGTTATACTTTAACATTATTATCACTTGTTGTTATTCACCTATATCTAAGAATTCGATTTGAATTAGAAAAAGGAATGCGGCTGCACGTTATAACTTATACATAATAATATTTATCGTGTCAATTCACTGTTGACTGTGGTTGCTAAGTGACGTCAATATTTCGATCTGGTTTTACATTCGGACTGTAACGAGGGATTTATTGGTTTTTCAATGATTTGTGTTTTTTTTTGTACCTGTAAGCAACTTTTCTCCTAGAAATCTTGCTCCGAAGTTTTATAATTTTATCTAGTTGTTACATTGGGAAGTCATTTTTTGATTTTATATGGGGTTTTCATTGAATTTAATTTTTGAAAATTATGTTTTCTACCAGAAATCTTGTTCTAAAAAATGACCAGAAATCGATTTTGTTTCTTTTAATATATAGCCACTGATAAAGAGAGTAGTTTTTCGTTTATCTAAAGTATTTTTCGTAATACCTCTTTGGGAATAATCAAAAAAGACGAAGAATACGATTTTATTTTCAAATTACGGCAAATCAGTTTTATTATTTTTAATTTCTGTAAAAAATGTTTCACCAATTGAAAAACAACAAGAGATCTATTTCGTTAATTGTATTATCTAGTTGGTAAAAAGAAAGTCTTTTTTTGTAGTTTTTTTAACAATTGAGCCAAATCGAAAATACTTAGTCAGAAATGGAAAATTTACAAAAATAATTATTTTATTATTTTAAATTTTGTTTTTTTGTTTTTATGTAATGAGTTAAAAATGTCCGTAGTGACTTGAAATTTTGACAGAAAACTGAAATTTGCATTTTTTAGACTTGAAAAAATACTCAAAACATTTAAGTCATTGATGAGGTATTTAGAGAAATTTTAATTTTACGATTTTTTTACGTAATTTTTATTTTGTATGTATACTCTGTGTATAAAATTGTTAGGTTTGAACTATTTAAAAATCTAACAAGAGGTATATTATATGACTTTTTTAGTGGTAAAAATAATTAAGTGGTTATGCAGTATATCATTTTTTTTTATACGTTTTAAATTCAAATTGACGTAAATTTTTACGGCATTTTAAGACATGTATAACCGAAGTTCACTCCGAATCGTTTTTCGTTAGCAATGACTTATCGTTGGTTACGTGTATAAATTAAATAATTTTATGTATACCATCTTCCTAACGCCCTACCTACAACAATGGACTCCAGATCTTTTTTTTTTTGTTTGTGCATACGAACACTTGTGGTTTTTAAATAAATTTTCTTAAATAATTTTTGTTATCATATGTGTACTATTGTATTAATTTTTAAATGTTGAACCATTTTTTTTTCTCTTGAAAACGTGTAAGAATTATAAACTTAAAATGCCCTTGATATATTTCGACCTTGTTTGGCCACCCTACTGGTAAACACTATATACTTGCTTGTTTATCATTAAATACAGTTTTCTTACGTTACAACAGCTTTATTAATTCCCTTCGGTGTCTAAACACTGCTGGCGCCAAGATAAAACTACTATTTTACAGCCAACCTTTAGAACATAACTATAAATTCTAATAACATCGACACAATTTGTTTCGTTATATTCCGACTAAAATCATATCAATAATATTTCAATAAATTAAAAACTAATTTTGTCTGAAGCTCGATTACGTATAACAATCTGTATAGTTAAGTGTGTGTTTAATCGCATCCCAAATTTCACAGCCATATGAGAGATATTTATTTTACGTTACTTATGAAAAATCGCTTTAAGTTCAGCAGTTATATTAGGAATTCTTGTTGGAATCGAGTAAAATAGTTTAAACAAAAAAATCTAGATATTTTTCTCAACTTCTTACCATGGATATCATTGATTTATGTAATTTTATCACCATATATTTATATCAGAAATCAATATTAATAATAATAATAATAATTAAAAAATAGTAATTCAACTATTTTGTTATGATTTTTTTAGAAAAAATATTTGGGAATATGAAAAAAATGTTTTAAATATCATTTGGGACGGATAACTCACATGTTTTAGTATCATACGTACAGTTTAATGTTAATTAATATAATAGATGTTTTGCAAGAGCCAAAACAAATTCTTAATATAACTAAAGGTTTTTCGAAAAAATTAAATATATTTGGTACTACATTTCTAAATAGCAATCAAAGGTGTCTGAGTCAATTTATCGATACCTAAATGGTCCCATATGACCAAATACCGAACCTATTATTAAATATTAAAAAAAGAATTATTGTTGTGATGATAATGTATATTATATAATATAGGACATTTCATTTGATAAAATGGAATAAAATCTTAACGTGATCTAATAAATTATATACAGATGTTATGATTAATAAGATATTTTTCAATTATTTTTCTTTCGTAATTTGTAAATGTGTTAGTAATCGCTCTTCGCGTTTTTGTTTTACCGTAATAAGATATGTACAATGAATACAGTATATCTTTATAAAAAAAATGTTGTGTTGCAGGTTTGTGTTGAATATATTGAGTCTATAAAATAGTACTAAAAAAATACTAAATGAGTTTTGTTGATCGATTATTTTCCTTGTCGGTATTTTGGTTACCTTTCAATTGTCTCCCCAATCAAAGTTTAATAGTAAAACCATAATGTATACCGTATTAATGAAACGGAGTTTCTTATATGTCTATATACATATTTTATGGGCAAACTAGGAAGTTGGGCAATGTACCACAATGCCTAGGCACGGTGCACAATATCCTAATTTTCGAGAAAAGAGGAGGAAAAGTTTATATGGTCTAGTAATTGTATACAGTGCCCAAATCTAGTTAGAAAAAGTATATTAAATAGTGATATTATTGAAAATTTAATAAAAATTTTTATTGGGTACTTTAATAAACATAGACAATTTGTAAATAGAAGCCAAGTTATTACTAAATTATTTACCTGTTAACAGTACTTGCATTCTGTTGAATCATTGTTAGGTTCTGTTGAAGAAATTATAGTGTTATTGAATCTAACTTTCTTTATTTTCTTCGTCACCTCCATTACTTTTTTTGTCTTTTTAATTGTTCTTTATTTCGTTTGTTTACGACAACGGCGTATCAACTATGAATGAAATATTAGATAAGAAATAGTGTAGGTTGCGCAAATACATTGCACGATCGACTATTAATCGTTGATTTTGCAGACCAGTCTATATTATCAGCCGCCGTCGCGTTTTTGCGATTTGTCTAGTACGTGCTCTTCTGTGCAGGTATATTTTGTTCCTAATTTTGATTGGTATCTTGTAAGTTACGTCATCTCGCAAGTCAAATAAATACAAATATGTAGGTATGTTTTTCTTTTAGATACGTTGTTTTCAAGTAGGTTAAATGTCATTCGATATAAGTGTGCGTTGTATTTAATTCACATTGCCCGGGCACTCTTATGCTATGCCCGTTTTATGCAGGAAAAATCAGAGTATTAAAATTATTATTTTTACTTTGTCTAAAATGTTCGGGCATTGTTACTTCCTATTTTCCTTGTAATATGTATAGTTTGGTGTGCATCCGGTAAACAACGGCGAGAACGTGCTATTTGTAGTTGCACGTCCCGTAGAAGGTCATTTCAATTTTCAGGAAGCAAATGAAATTCCCCTTTTCACTACACTCTACTCTGTGGTTGTTGTTTACACAATATATTAAACAGGATGATATACGGAGGGGAACCATGTGCCAATTTCGACGGTAATTTATATTGCCGACGTCGAACAATTTCGCTGTTATTCTGCCCTTGGTGTATATTGTTAATTTTAGACTATGTCTTATCTAATACTATCCACATATTAATTTAAGTTTATATTATCTTGTTATATACGTTGATTAGAGTTTCACGGAACAGGAGTTACATGTACATTTTATACTGCTAAAAGCCTAAAACAAACCATCCATGCAATAATTATATTTTTTATTTGATAACCACGAGCTATATAATAATTTAGGAATGAAACAGTGGCCTATTTAGGGATTTGTAAATACAATAAGAAAAAAACATTTGTTTTTTAGTAAGTAATATATTAAGTTATTGTCTTTAATATTCAAATTATTCATGTATATAACTAATGTATTATCGAGCAAAAACATCAGCATACTTATACAGTTATAAATTTGATTTCCTCGGATTTAGAGCTAATTTATTTAGAAAATTGTCTAGATCCATTGCCAATCGTGAACATTACCAATCCATTGAGTTTATTTTTGAGGTTGAAATTTTTTACTAAAAATTATTATCTACTAACGTTTGTTTGTAATTTTTAATCGCATGATCTAGAATTTTTGTAAACAAGATAACAGAAGGTAATTGTTTAATTTTCTTCAAAATATTTACTTTTTGTTTTACAATGATAGAAGTGCAACAAAAAAAAAGAGCTCCAAGGGGGCATATCTAGATCCCCGCACGATTATGTCATTGTTAAGTTAAGTGTTGTTTTCTCAAATAAAATACTTTGTTCGAGGCACTTAAAGTGTATTTATTTAAAACTCCACTTTAATATGAAATTTAATATTATGAAAAACGAATACCACATAACCTATAATATAGTATAATAAATTTTAATTTGATTAAAAAATAGATATTTAGGTTAAAATTACCGTAAGGAATAAACTTGATATATTTTTAAATTAAAATATATTAAACACGATTAATTTTAATTTTAATTGGGTATTCAAATTGTGCACTATAATATAATAATGTTGAACTTACTTCATTATGTCTGTAAAGAATAATGATGAAAAATGAATACAGTCTCTGGTTTACTTTTATGGACAAATTGTAAATTTAAATAAAAACCAAATCATCTTTAAAATATAAACAATTATATAGGACCATTGTGAATATTTATTAAAACAAAAAAAAAGAGATGTCGGGTGCTGTCACTGTTGCATTTGGGAAGGTAGGATACAGACGGGAATTTAGTGTACATCTGTAAGAAACGATTAACCATTGACAACGAAAACAGATTTTTAGCGGAGTTTAGTTGATAGTGTTGCTTTTTAAACAATGCGAGTATATTAATATCATATTATGGTAAATTAATTACTTATTCATTGAAAATATTTATTTAATATTGTACCTATTTTCCGGTTTTGTCAACGTCCTTTCCCTATTTGTTCTATTTTTTTTAAAATTATTATTTTAATTGTCTTATTGGTAGATAGGACAATTGGTAGATATTAATCAGCTACCAAATTTTTAAAATAGTTTTCTTTTTTATATTGTTGTTATTGAATAAATAACACGATTCAGACATGACCGACGAACAAAATAATAAATAATAAAATATTTTTATAGTATAAATAACTATTTTAAAAAACACATATAATTATATTTTAAGTCCGAATTATATATATATTCGAATTACATGATACGTTCATATTATGCGTTGAAAAAAATATAAATGTTAATTTTTTTTTTCTAACCTAACACCTGTAGTTCTTGACGTGTAGGCTTGCCGTTATACGATGTGTGAGAGCAATAACGAAAGTGAGAACAATTCGTCGGCTCACATTTCTGTTTTTGAGCAACGCGCATACATTAAAATCGAAACGATTCGTGGTAAAACAGTGCCTGAAATTCATGCCGCGTTAAATGAAGTNAGCAAAAAAAGTTCGTCGCCAGCAAACAAAGGTGAAACAAATGATGATTTTTGCTTACGATAAACTTGGGATAATTGTCACTGATCGAGTTCCAATTGGCAGTAGTGTAACCGGGGATTACTACAAAACATTCCTTGCCAAAAAATTGCGACCAGAAATCCGTAAAAAGCGACCAGGAAAGGAACAAAATGGTGTGTCCATATTGCACGATAATGCGCGGCTGCATATCGGAGCACCAGTCGTCGCTCTTTTGGAGAAATATGGATGGGAACGCCTCAAACACCCACCGTATTCGCCGGATTTAAGTCCCCCGGACTTTGATTTATTTCCAAAACTGAAGGAACCACTTAGAGGGATCCGTTTTCCCAACTTAGATATTGTATTTAGTTTAAAATAAAAACTTATTTATTCAGAGCAAATTGTGCATTACTTTTGGGACAACCCTTGTACTTAATATTATTTTTGTGTTTAATGATAAATAGTTGGAAATGCTAGGTAACGAATAAACTATTAAAATATGTTTAAAATAAAACAAATAAAACAAATTCAATAAAAGTCACATAAACTATGTACCTCAGTAGTAATAATTTTTACAGTTTAGGTTAGTTCTATTGTGCAGATTTCTTTACGTTTTTCTATAAATTTGATACTGAATTTAGGATTTTTTTTCTGTAATACTTTAACAAGTTTAGCGATTTGGTTGATAGTATATTAGGGTGCCACTTATTTTTAAAATATCTGAATTATTTTAAGTAAACGTCACATTTTTCTTCTTCGAGGTCTAAAAACTTTATGAACTTTGAAGTCTGTCAAATTATACTAAAATGTCGTGATATGAGCCCAAAGTTTTAAACTTTTTAAAAATATTATAAATATTATGAATATTTGTCAATTATTTCTTATACTATTAAAAAAGTTATTTGTATAAAATATTGTAAATAATTATTTACAGAAAAATTATATACATATTTGGTTTACAGTTATAAGATATGAACTATAAAAAAGTCGGTCGTACATTTTTCAAAATATTGAAAAAAAATCATAATTATTATGTTAAGTAAAAAATAATTTAATAGATTTAGGTAATTTTATTACATGATGTTGATGTAAGATTACTAATCAGTTTTTCTTCTTTTATTTTTGATTCGTTTTTCTCTCATATTTGTTTACTTTTCTTTGGCATCATAATTTGTATATATAAATCATTAAAATTTTCTTTTTTAACCAACTCAGGTGTGGAAGTTGAAACTGTGGAAACTGGATCCAAAAGAGACAATTTTTAATTTATAAATCACACATTTTCTTATAATTTGAGTGAAATATACACATTCAAGATAATTTACTAAACCTAGAAATGTTCACTATATTTATTTTGTAACTATATCAAAAATATCTTGTATAAAATGTACGTGACAAAATGAAAGTATTAGCACGAATAAACGGAATTAAATAATTAATAAGGAAAACTCAGTCTGCTGTAGAACAAACGAATAAAGGCTTTAAATTGACGACGCATAAGGCTAGTATTAATTTATAATCTAATAATAAAGGCGAAGGATTGCCCGCAAGTGTCTTATACGCAGGTGATACAATTTTCAGTAAAAAAAAAAAAAAATGCTATAATATAATAATATCTTTTTGACGCCGAACTTTTAAACTGTATTATGAAGTGAAAAATATATAAATAAAATACATTTTCAAAAAAATACGACTTTTATGGCGATATTATAATATTCAGGTGGATATAAGTTTTTTTACTTATCGGAACAGAGGATCAGCGAAGCACTTTTAACAAAAATGAATCAATAAATCCTACTTTGTTTGTTTGTTTGCTTTTTTTTATTTATAATATTATTAAGAGTTATTTTACTAACCAAAAACATGAATATTAATAATTTAATACCATCATCGTTTCCCTATTATTATATTATATGATAATATATCTTCTGAAACATAAAACATTTACACTTATAAAGGTGCAGCATTCTTATTTTTTTTTCGATATTACTCTTTTATCGGGTACGATATATTATAATTATAGAGTTGTACTATTTTTTTGGGCCATTAATTAATTAATCGTTAACTTTTTTTTCATTGTAGATTATTAATAATTTATTAAATTATATTAAATACCTGTATAATATGTTATCACTTAGTCACTACTATATGAATAACGATAATTTATTAATTTTTTTAACTACCTACCTATTTAAAAAAAAAAACCTAAATCGAATGAAAATTTCGATTCGAATTTAATGCATAAAAAGGCATATACAGCTTTAAAAAAACCGTTCACAAAGCAATTAAAATGTCTTCAAAAATACATTTAAATCGTAAATGAAAATAAGCGTGAAGTGTTGAAGTGGTAAAAAGATCTAGAAAAGACATAACTCGCATAATGCGTGGACTACTATTGTAGGTGATACGTTGGGAAGGTAAAGGGGAAATTTAATGTATATCTACACGCAAGAATTAATCATTGGTAATAAAAAAAAGATTATGAATGAATTCGGTTAATATTGTTGCTTTGTTAACAATATATATGTCATATTATAATAAAATAATTACATATACATTGTCTTTACATACATTGTATATACATTTTCTTTAATAATATTTGTTTAATATTGTATCTATTTTACCGTTTTTTCCAAATGTTTACCATGTTTTTCCCATTTTTTGGGAAAACTTCAGGGAAAATCAAAAAATGACCTTCCCAAAGTTCTACTTCAGGAAAATTCTCTTTCAGAAAAATTACTATACTTGATACTTTGGAGCAATATTTCTGGTAGAATTTTAAAAAAAATACATTCTTCGCTATACTTAGAATTTAAATTAAAATTTAAAATTATAAAATCATTATTTACGTGAATTTCCCCGTTTTTTCGGCTTGAAATAAAATCTCGTATATTATATTGATGATTTTGCATCATCGGAATTATTGCTACTTTTCGATATTTTAATTTTAGGTTTTCGGATAATTGAGTTTTATCAAAATCCTAAATTCCGCAATCTTTGAGTTACTCTATGTAACGCGTTTAACATGGGTCAGGTTTATAATTTGATATTGGTTTTCGTATTGTAATAATTGTATTGATCTATATAATATTACAACTTCGGACGTTATTGACACTCAAATATTTAACTGATGGGTATCGAATCGGTTACTGTATTCGTTTTGTTTGCAATTTAACAGTTTTTGTTAAAATAGAGAAAAAATAAGTATAATATATTAAGAGGATGCCGTACCCACATGTACTGTAAAATTATTTTGTTTATTAAAACATACATTGTGATATTTAGATTTAAATTTAAATTAAATTATGAATGGAAAAGTTTAACAAGGAATATATTTTCAAGGGTTTACGAGGTAAATTTTTTTTTTCCAAAATATGTTCATACGGAAAACAGTGGCAATATTTAAAATAGTAAAACTAACATGACTGTAACATGTTTGTATGGCATTTTTTTTTAGAGTAAGCTATGTAATAAGGTCTTCGAAAATATTCACTTCTTTAAATTTTGTTTTTTGTGTTTAAACTCCAATGCCAACTTAATTACCATTGCAATTTATGTAATTTTACTATGTTATCCATTATTCTTGTCTTTTTGTTGTCTTGTTCGTCCGTTAGTATTTTGAAAACTTTAAATAGACTGATTCATTAGATGTGGGTATAGCATTCTCTTAAATAAATTTAAATATATAATACAAAATAGTTTTGAAGAGACCGTAAATTCCTTAACACACGTTAATAATACATTCAATAAATATACTACATTTTTCGAAAAATTAAAAATTTAGGTTGAGGCAGAGAAAAGGAAAATTTCGAATTAGTTCATTAAAGTAAAACAAAACGAACTTTCATATGTTATTGGTGAAAATGAAATTTAAATTACATGTTATTAAGCTTCTTGAGAGAAAAAATTAAATTTCTAACTGTACTTCAACATTTCCCGTTTCTCTGGTCCACCTTGTACTTTTATTACTTAGGTAGTAGGTTAAAAAATTATCACTTTTTAATGAATTATATAGGTATGAAGTTTTTTTTTTTAATACAAGTTTTGAAAATTATTGACATTCTATGATAAGTATGTTCGAAAAGATCTTTTGTTCGGAAAAGTATATGCAAACTTAATCCCACTTTTCTCAGCGGCGTGCCGTCATTGTCACGAAAGCGTCTCCGGAACGCCTCTTTGGGAATTGGAGTTCACGCTTTGAATTTTTAATATTAATATCTTCGCGTGAATCAACTCAAATCTGTCGGTCCCTCTCTATATTGTAAACGACTGAAAATCAAAATAACGTCTACTTGAGAGAGAGTAAGGACTATAAATGGTTCAATATAATAACATTTTTTTTTTTTTTTCGAAAGCGTTTAAAATTCAGATTTTGTCGAAACTCGTTAAGTTTATTATTATATCAATGGTTATTATTATCAATCAATCTTACTTCATGTAGCAATTTTGTAAAATAGATTTTTAGAAAATGTTTGATGGTTGAAACTTTTTTAAAGTATAATCTTTTATTTTTTTACGATTTTGTAAAAATTTGAATAATTTTCTTTTAAATCATAACAATATTGTTTATCAACATAGATGACCATTATTGATTTATTTTACCGATACTCATCACTTATAATATGATAGTATTATTGTATAATATAAATTCATGGAAATGAAAATACTGATTTAATATTATCATAGAATAACCACATTAGGTGATATCAAAATTTGCTAAAACTTAGAAATCGTAGAAAATAAAATACCATGTTTGAAAAAAAGTTTCAATCACCAAAAATGTATTTTACAAAATCGTTATTTTGAATTTTTTTAAAAAAAATTATAGTTAAATATCAAATTTTTCATTTTAAATCCCCCTCCCTAAAAAAAAAAAATAATCATATATAATCTGTAGCGCAGAGGTATACTAATTGTTTAAAAAAAAAAATATACCAAAAATATTAAATATAACAAAAGTTATTTCAAGTGACAGATTATCGTGGGACACTATGTTTATATTTACAATTTTAAAACTGTATTTATTATATTGTCCAATAAACCAACAAAATAAACACTTGTCACAATAATTATAAAAATAATACAGTTGTATTATATTTAAAATAGTTGTTCATTTTCGTCTATAGTTTTAAACTTTTTTAAATTACTTTGTCTAAAAAAAAGTAATTATATTATAAGTGTATATTATATATTCTGGTGCTTAATGAAAATTATTGTCGATTAACTTGATGTTACCGAGGGGGAAAAAATACAGATCTTTTTGTTCGAGGTTTTTAATTTATTTTTATTACTTACCTTCAAAAGATTAAATAAAAAAAAATGCGCGTAAAAATTAACGAACCAAACTGCTGTTATTAAAAGTTATACCGAACGTCAATATTGATTTTTTTCTTTATTCTCTCCCTCCTCCTTCTCGTATGTATTTTGGTAAATATTTAAAAAAATATGTGTACAAAATCCGAGTTTTCGATATATAATACAGTGTATCCCACCATGTTTGACGGATTTCTCTGGTGTTGTTAAAATTAATTTTTTTTCGATTTTTTTTGCAATCGGTTTGTCTTTGAGGGGGACATCAATTTGGAGAAAAATTAAATTTTTATTTTCATCCCCTTAATACAAAATAAAAAAAAATATAACTTATATAAAATATTTAAAATGGTCATTTTGTAAAAAATATTATTCAAAAAATTTTAATGTATCCCACATTCATATCTGATGAATAATTTCTCGGTTATAACCGTTTTAATTAGACGTGAAAACAATTAATATTGAAAAAATTACATGTTATACGACAAGAAATTAAAATTAACACGGTAATTCTTTACCTTCCATTAACTATTAATTATTTTCATGCCTATTTTCTAGATATTAAAACGACTATAATTATTAATTAATAATTACAATTTTTAGAATTTTTTAAAATTAATAAATCAAAAATTGTTTTTATTTTGTGTTTAGGGGATGAAAATAAAAATGTATTTTTTCTCTAAATTGATGTATCTCGAAAACAAACCTATTGAAGAAGAAAAAAATCGAAAAAAATGTAATATTAACAGCTTTAGAAAAATCCGTTAGACATGGTGGGACACACTGTATATATCGTTATTTAAAGTCCCACACAGAAATTAAACTATAATATTAAATTATTAATAATAACTTATTCAATAACACGATAGTAATAATATTAAAAAAAAAGTATATATTTGTATAAAAATAACGTAGGTATAATATTGTATAGAATTTTTTAGTCAAATGGTGTATATAAGTGTAATCAATCACTTGATAATACGTCCATCGATTAGCTGTCTACCAATCCAGCGAACAACAAGTGTTTTTTTTTCTTAACGGAATGTAGGGTACTTACGGTAAATCTAATAATATTCAAAGTATATAATCTAGACAGAGTTATTTAAAATCACAAAGAAAGGAACTACTTATATACCTGATGCAAAATAATAATATATCTAAGAAATATGTACTATACTTTGTTTACGGCATGATAAAATCAAAAAAAAATCTGGAAGTTTATATAGTATAACCGAGGGGTGCCAAAAAGATTTAACCTATTTCGTTATTTGATTGAATAATTATAATTTCCGAAGGCAAATAAAATAATATACTCTTGTGCTGCGTACATCACCGTTTGTTTTCAGTCTAATCAAAAAAGTTTTCGATCGGAATACTTGCTCCTATCGTAAATCCCGTAAATGTGCTTTTGTAGAATTTTGGATCTTGTAAAACAACTAGATTTTAAATTATCGTTTGAATTTTGATTAAATCCGATAAAATATCATAGGAAACTGTCAATAATATTATCGATAACTGTCAAGAATTTTAAATTTAAAGTTCACGAAAAATTATGTTTAACTAAGTCTCTTATAATTCGCTTCTTGTCCCAATAGAAATTCATTTGGTTGTATTAATTAAATTACATGTTGTCTTTTCTCAATAACGTACATTTTTGACGTTATTCTTACCTAACTTTTTCATTTATTATTATTTTTTACTTGAAATAAATAATATATTACTTCTTTTATTAGAACTATTTTAGATTCGTATTGTGTTTTATTAATGTTTTTAACATAGTTGGTTTCTGAAGATGTTTAGTCTACTAATTTCATCTGCCAATTTTAGATTATGAGCGAAGATTGAAATTCTGTATTGGTTTTATAATCTTTATTTTTTAATTTTTTTATACTGTGTACAATGTTTCTACCAGAAATCTTGTTCCAATTTTCAAATGTAATATTTTTTCTGAAAGGAATTTATGAGGAATTATTGGGTAGTACTTTAAAGCGGTAGTTTTTGATTTTCCAAGTAGTTTTCATAATAATTGGAAAAATTTGAGGGAAAACAGAAAAATGTATGAAAATAATGCTTTTATTATTTTAGATTCTGTGTAGCGAAAAATGTATTGGTTTTACTAAAATGTTTCTTTTTTTTTATCCTGTGTACAAAAATTCGACTATAAATCTTGCTTGGATATATACGCGTGGCACCATTTCTTAAAGGGAATGTTGTCCAGATGGTACTTTTAGAAGGCCATTTTTTTGATTTTTCAAGCGGTTTTCATAATATATAGGAAAAACCAGGATAAAACGTAAGAAAAACGAGAAATGTGCGAAATTAAGGCTTTTATTATTTTATAAATTTTGTTATTTGTTGTAATTCAGTTAAAAATATTTGTAGAGACTTGACACTTGGACAGAAAACTTATATTTTACTTTTTTTTAGACGTATAGTATTCAAAAAAATTGAGTAATTTTTGAGCTATTAAAGACATTTAAGTTTTGCAAGTTTTTTACGTAATTTTTATTTGATAAGTACTTAAATTCGGATGATGAAATTGTTAAATTAATTAAAAATGCTTGAAAATTTAACAGGGGGTGGTTCATTAAATTTAACTTTGTGGCAATTAAAAAAAATTGAGTTTAATAGTATTTGTTTTTATAAAGGAATTTTGATACTACATTTTGACGAAAATTGTTTGAGTAAAAAGTGATGTGGAACAAATCTAATTTTCCAAATTTTTTTTTGAACATATGTGTGTTGCTGATTTAAGAAGAATGGTAAAGTCAGAATTGAGCGGGCTGATTAAATTCGAAATTATAGCTTTTTGAAGTTCAAATATTATGCAAATATTACATGTTTAAGTTAAATAATTCTATATTGTCTACTCTATTATACGTTTGTTGTTGTCGAATGGTCATGAATATGTATTGTCGTACTAAGGGTTGCGAATTCTCAAACCTGGGGTTTAAAAAGAAATTGTTTGCATTTTTTTTTCTCTTTTACCTAAATAGGGAAAAAACTAATGTATTTTGTGTATACCTAGATACCTTGCTATCGCTCGCTTGGCCGATTTTAATCGAAAAATACCCCTCGATTTGTTGTGCAAACTTTTCTACTAGAAATCTTGCTCCCATGTATCAAATGTAGCTTTTTTTTTTTGAAAGAAAATTTTGTCTCCATGATTTAGGGAGGTCATTTTTGTGATTTTTCAATCGGTTTTCATAATAACTGGGAAAAACCGGGATAAAATGTTGGAAAATGTAGGTATTAGTAAAAGAATATTATGGCCTTTTTTTTTGTGTACAACTTTTCTACCAGAAATTTTGCTCTAATTTACAATGACAGCACTATTTCTGGAAGTAAATCTGATTCGAAAGGTACTTTAGGGAAGTTATTTTTCGACTTTTCCGAGAGTTCTCTTATAAAATGTGATAATCCGGGCAAAATCATGGGAAAACCAGGAGAATTAGGAAAACCGGAAAAATCAATACAATATTAAACAAATATTTTTAAAGAAAATATATAATGCCTATTTAATTATTTTACCAAAATATGACTTATATGTTGTATACGGTTTTTAAATAAATACTGAATATTAATTCATAATTTTATTATTTATTCAATAAGTATTTGAAGTTTTATGAAATAAAGTATTATAATAGTGCAGTATAATATAACTTTATAAGATTAAAAATTATTCTTTCTTCTGTTCTTCATACACGTTTTCTTCTAGCGTAAACTTTTAGTTTTTATAAATAATAAATGAATAATGCAAGTATTTTATACAACGCGGTAAAATATTAGAAAACCTGAAATTAATATAGTATAGCACTGAAAAAAATATAAAGCTTAAAAAAATAATTGTGTTTAAAAACTAGAAGATTAATGTATTTACAGAAATATTGTATGTATGTGCTACTAACCTATTTTAAAATAAAATACAAATAAAAAAAAAACCTAAATTTATACTATTTTTGATTTATAAATACAAATTGTATTACTTTTAAAATGGACAAAAGAAAATAATTTTCTGGATATTTTTCTATTTTATAATATGTAAACTAAACACGGTAGTTGAACTACTGAATTTCGGGTTATAAGGATAATGAAGGGCATGCATATTAATTTCGTGTTTTTTGTCGCCTGTCTGTCGGAAAATATTGTCAATATTATGGTTATGTTTTTGTGTACTCAACTTAATTGAACTTAGGTACAGAAACCGGGACTAAAACAATTTTCTCGAGAATAAAAAACCGAAGACAATACAAACCAAAAATTAGTTGGACCAACTTGGAATTCTGTGATCAATTCCTACCCTATTAGATGGGATTTTTCTATTTTTTGTTCTGTATTATCTAAACCCGTTATGAATTTTTATAGATTAGATTTTCAATTTACCTTTAGGTCACCGACTTTTTTGAAGCACTATGTATGGTTCTGATTTTCATTTTAAGACGGTATCGATTTCTTGTATCTATTCTGTTTTGTGTCGTATTTTGATCGGCCGAGATAATCTTTATAACATCGGTGGTCAAGACCCACTAGAAAATTCCTAGATCTGGGCTGAACTTATCTTTTCTTTCGCTTTGGTTTTAATGGTTAGGTAATTAATTTTTTGATGTTAATAAAGTACATATCATTGGACAAGATAGACGTCACTAGAATATTGTATGTATGTTGGCATAATTTAACTTGTTTTCTTCTACAGTTTCGGAAAAAGTGCTTCGATTTCACAAATACTTATTATTCGAGTATACATCGTATTTCTTCGGTTACCTATAGTGTCAAAGTCATACTATTATTTTAGAGCTGTAATAATAAATTAAATTCGTTAAGAAATAATTTATCCCCTAGAAAAAGAAAGAATAAATTTAATTTGATTTAAAATAATATATCTAGTATTATTAATGTTAAATTCCGTTTTGGGGCATCTAAATTAAAAGTTCTGAAAATTTGATTTACTTTGAAAAACAAACGATATTTGTTTATATTCATGCCAATTCGGCATTTGCCAGGCTATACAATTAAGTTTGAGGTATACGTAATAATTTTATAATTATGCAACAATAATAATAATAATACACCAACGAAATTTTAAGTTTTCACAAATATATGTACATTTGAAACCAGTGAATTCATGTCAACGCAGTTACACAACGTTATACGACCGCCTTCAGTAAGTATGTTTTTTGTAAAACTGTATTATTGTTACCGAAATACGTGTTTACCGTGTTACGATTTTACCATAAATGTTCCTTTTTGATGCCTCTAAAATGTAAATACTTTTGAGATTTTAATCTTTTTTTCTTTTAAATTAGGTACGTAATTATAGTCTGTTAATATATATAAAGTATAAATACTTTAAATAATCATTGATAATAGTAGCTAAAATAACACTCGGGCTAATATTATCGAACAATAATTTAATTTAAAAAGTTGAAAATAATAATATAATTTGCATCTCGGGGGGCCTCAAAACTCCCGGAGCAGGGACAAGTCACCGCTTTTGCGTCTTGTAAATATTTTAAAGTCTCATTGTTAATCTTAAACAACCGAGTTGTTTAAGTTTATTCGTGTACCTAACCCTAACCATTCTTTGAATGCGGTTATAAGCTATAAATTACCAAAGAAAATAAAGATATTTCGGTGCAAGGAATATCCGCGGTAGTTACGCTGTACGTACTTATTAATAATAATATTTACCTCGAGTAATATCGCATTAATTTAATTTTCCACCGTAGGGGTTTTATATTGATGCTTGCGGTGAATAATATTATTACGTTGTACCAATATATAATAATATTCTGAGTAGATATTTTTAATTGAAAAATAATATTACATGACTTCGAAATTGAAAATGTACAATAGTATTACGTTAACAATAAGTCGTTTTGTTTTAATGGGCCCAGGGAACGAAAGGCGGAGAGATGCAATGAAAATTAATACAATTTAAAGTTTTGTGTTTTAGGTTTTTTTAGGGTGTAGTGAAGTAGCTATTATGAGTTTTATAAAAAGTAGTGTTTTTTTGATTTTATAGCTGGTAAAAATGCTCTAAATAATGGTAACGTTGTACATGAAATAATGCGAATTTTTCACCTGATGCTACTTCATTTGAACAATTTTTCTGGGTTCTCCACGGGTTTTTTTTTTTAAAAAAAAAAAATATGACTTGTATATTATCATCATCATTTGTGTGACGGTATGACGGCGCGCATTATTTTAATAATGCTTTTCTACTCTCCCTATATAAAAACTTAAAAGGAGAGTGTCTTGTAAATGGATTGCCGAAAATCAAAAATTACGACACCAAAATTAATTTGGACTTATACTTCATATATCTCTGGAACTTTTAATATGGCTTTTAAATATAAAGTAGATAGTTGTCGCTTTCAAAAATAAGGGGAACACAAAAAATTAGTAGTATAACATTAGCTATACATAAAAAAATTCTGAAAAGTTAATATTTTCCGAGACATCACAATAATGGGTACCCGATATCTATCTTATTTGTGGAATATCCTGTATATTAAATTATTATTCATTATCAACATTGATATAAAACTTTTTTACCGTGACCTTATGGTCAGATATTATGTTCACGCATTGTTGTTAATATGTCGTCGTATAAAATACAGAATTGTTTTTAATCGTGAACAAGCCATTATTTTCTACTATCGGAAGATGGGCACTAAGTGAATATTATTTGAGTATGTTCTCCAATCATCATTTTGAATTCATTCATATAACATTTTTATCTGCTTGAATTAGATACAATAAGAGATTTATATTTTTCCTTTTTATTTTCGCATATTTGCCGTAAAAAAATTATTTAGAATTTAGTTCAAGAATACATATTTTTTTAATCGCAATAACAAAAATGTACTCACTAAAAGCGATATTACTATTTAGTAATAGTGTGAGTGGTTATAATATTATTACCGCTATGTTTTATTCATGGACATTAAAACTTATGTTATTAAAATAGTTGTGATGTATGTAAAACATTATTTTGTAACGTTAAAATCTACGAATCCGTAAAATGCAATATTACATAATATTATATTTATACAAACTCTATTAACTCTTTGAATTGATTAAAAGTGCAATTCGTTCGTTAAAGTATAATGCATTAGTATTTTTTTTTATAATATAGGTATTCATTATTTTATACTTTTATAGCATCAGATGAATTATTTTTTCGACCGGAGCACTGGTATTTTATTAGATACATATCCCTATAGTTTTCCGAAAGTTTTTAGTTAAAACGACGGATACTCCAGTTTTGGTCAAAATCTATTATAACAGCAGAGATCAGGAATTTTGAACTTTCCCTTGGACGACGAATCAACATCGTATAATTATTAGGTTTGCTCAACGAGCTATGCAAAAATTATCAATTTTGAGTGAAGTAAAGAAGCTAATTTTTTCATTTTTTTTCAAGTATTTTATCTCTCGGAAAACACTTTAAAATGTTTTGATTTTTTCACGCTATATCTTAATATGCGGGTTTAAAAAGAAAATATGGGCAGTTTTATTTCCCTTCTCCCAACCTAACCTAATGTAGTTTAATTCCATTTAGTTGATCAAAGAATAAAATGCATTGTATGTTCAACCAGATACATTCGATACCTCGTTTTGTTTTTTTTTAGCTTGGCTTACAAGTCCACCGACTCACTTGATATTTTCACTGTGTTTATTTAAACTGATATAAATTTACGATTAAAGTTCTATCATTTGGAGTGCTAGTGTTGTGTTTACGGTTTTACGTGCAATTCAGCTGTATCTATCTAGAAAGTCGATTTTACGGTCATAGTGGCAGCAGATTGTTTGATATCCATATTATTTATCTATAATCCTATTTCATACCTAGGACTGATGGGTTCGAACTGTTGTTTTTAGAATAATAATCTAATAAGCCTATCAAAACATTAAACTCATTCAAGACAGTGAACATCCGCAATCTCTGAAAATTACTTTCGGGTAAATCGACAAACACAATACATGTGTATAAGCCCAGACGCTCAGTAATTGTAATATTAAATTAAATTTAAAAGCAATATTAAAATAGTTATTTTTCAAGAGCATATAGACCGTGTGGAATTGTTGCGATCTTGACATACCTCGAAAATGCAATTTAAGAGAGAAAAAGTATATATTCCACTAACTTTTTAAAACGCGCCTTCAAAACCATTTATTTTTTTTTTCATTTGGAAATAAAAGCAATAGACGTTTTTAAAACGCAACCAATAACGTCTCCAACGTAAGTAGGTATTTTATTTAATATTTTGTTGGATTTCATATTTATATTGTCTATATGGTTACACCTACTATAATACTATATTTTGTTTTCAATAAATTGATCATAAAAATAAAAAAAATAAATAAATAATAGAATATTCAATCATTTTTTGTATGCATATTTACTGTTATATAAAGGTAACAAATAGCCGAACAATAAAAAATAACGATTTTTCGTGTTATTTTAATAAAAATATTCAAAATATTTTATTCACCGGCAACCTTGTTAATACATAATATTCACATGAATTGTGTTTTTTTTTTTAAATAGAATATTTTCGATTTTATTAACTTTTAAACTAATATAAAAATATGAAAAATGGCCAGAAAAATTAATAATAATAATAAATAAAAAAACCGAATCAACTTCGCACCATAGGGAAGGATATTACATTATGTTTTACTGCACTATAGTGTACTACACTATGTTGTAGTAGGCGGAAAGTTTGTAAGGAATTGGATATAGGGTAATTTAGCTGATATACACAAAACAACGATTGATCATTGCTATCAAAAATAACTCTGAATATTGGAGCCCGGTAAATGTATGTAAGATATTAGTCGAGTTTTTCCCTTTGTAGCCAAAGATAACCAATAGAAACCAAAAAAAAAACCGTTGTCAGTTTTTAATTTACTGGAAAATTATTGGGAATTTATACAAATTGTTTAAAGAAAGTACTACTAAGCGGAAGTTCTTCATATTTTAAAATATTGCGTAAAATATCTAAGCATTTTTACTAACACCGACAAAGTGTTTTCTGAGAAAAAACAGCTTATTGAAACTGATAAGCTAATTCTTTGATACATCTAACAATTAAATTGGAATTACAAATTAAATGTTATATTCAGAATAGATATGAAACCGATAATCGAAATGGTATAGTCACTTTTAGTTTTAAAATAACAACAAACTAATATTGACATTAAACCCAAATATTATTAATTGCAAATTGAAGTATTAAAATGTACTGACGGATGGTCGGGCAAAATTTGTATAAATACTTCGATGCGTAAATTATTCATAATTTTTTTCCAGCATAAAACAATTTTAATTAAATTTATTATTTAAAAAACGACTGTTGAACTATTGGCAAAATAATTGAGTTATTTTAGATTCTGAGCGAAGCTAGGAATAAATTAATTTTACAATGATGGTATTTTTTTTTTTAACACTTTAAACAACTTATCTACCAGAAATCTTACTAGAGTGGTATTTTATTTTGACTAGAGTGATCATTTCTTAATTTTCCCTGGAGTTTCATTAACTATTGGGAACAACAAATATTATTAAAGAAAATATATAATGCATATGTAATTATTTTACCATAATTTTATGAAATATGTTGTTGACAAATCAACACTATTAACCGAACTTCGCTCAGAATCGTTTTTCGTTAGCAATGGTTAATCGTTGCGTACATATATGCATTCAATTTCCTCTTTACCTTCTTAACTGTTCACTTATAACCGTGGCCCACCCATCGACACAAACGATTGTTTTTTTTTAAATTCCTTGTTTAAGATCGTTTGGCATATTGGGTTGTATCTTGATTTTTCAAAGAAAGTTAAAATATCAAACAGTAAAGTACTGATTGATCATTAACAAATTCAGAATAAAAATAAAATGTATAGACGATTTATTGATTAAAATAAAATTGACTTAAGACCGATCGTATATCCGTATAGAATTAAATTTGAGTTTTATTTTTTTTTTTTAAACAATAGCTTTTTTTGATAGTTGATGTAAATTGTTAATTATTCGACTTTGTTTTTTATTAAATGAAATGGTTAAAAATGTTTTATCAGAAACACGAACCAATCTATATAAACGAATATAACTTATCATATTTTAAAAATAACATAAATAAACTAAAAAAAAAAAAAAAAAATACTATTAACAACAATAATAAAAATAACAATATCGCACGAAACACACGTTTAAAAGCTGAATATTCATTAAAAATGTTAGTTTTCCATTTTCTGATTAGGGTTTAGTTGTAATATTGCATCGTATTGTTCAAAAATTTTTATAGTAGATTTTCAACGGACAACATTTTTCTAATTAAAACCATATTATTATATACCATATAATTAAAACTATAAATATTAACTTTTACTCCGTAAATATCAACAAATTTTGTGTATTAAACATCGAAACATAATTGTAAACTCATACTCAATATTATCTACGTTTTCAGAATGTTTTAGATAATAATATATTATATTATTATTTAAATTTTAATGCGCATTTATAGATGATGGAAATTTTATGTACACTGATTTGAGAAGGTCATATAAAAAGTAAGAAATAATATTTATATCAGGTCCATAACGTGGGTATTCATAGTACCTATGTAGAAGTATATTTACAGTGGAAAGCTCTTATAACGATGCCATTGGTCATCACGAAAATGCGGCGCGTGACGTTTAGGACGAGCAAATTCCGTATACTTTTCACGTAACGTGCGGTTAAAAGAACAACACACGCAAACATTAATTTATTGTCTTCGCCTTACAAAAGTTTCGCATTTTTAGTTTTGATATCAGAGCAAATTGACCAGGATGATTAAATTTAAAGGTTAAAACATTATGCTAGTTTGTATGTACGTCGGTTTTTGTGATGGTTTTTAATTTTCACGCGATATACGAGTACGCAAATTATCACAATTTAATAACGTTTATTATATTTTACATGAAAATTAAAATATTGAAATGTACCAAGGACATACAAAAATATACGGGCAGATCGGCGTACGTACTAATTTTTAAAATAGCCATTTCGTAAAACATAATTATTTTAAAAATTGTAATGAATGAATTATATCATTCATACCCGATCAATAGTTTTTTAGTAGTGGACGTTTTAATTTCTAACATTTTCAATTTATAACCCAATAAATCAAGTTATTCCGTATCGCGTTATGCGATAGTCTACTTTTTCACACCGTTTATCTAGAAATTAAAACGGTTGTTACTAAAAAAATATTGATCAGATATGAATGCATAATACATTACAATTTGTAAAATAATACATATTACACAATGGCTATTTGTAAAATGTTGTAAAGTGAATAAATAAAGTTATTTTTTTTTAGAAATCAAGGGATGAAAAATTAACTTTTAATTTTTCTCTTAATTAATGTCCTCTCAAAGAAAAGCAGATTTAAAAAAAAAAAAAAAAAAACATTTACATAAATTGAGTATTATCAATCCAATAAAAATCTGTTGATCATGGTGGGACATCCTGTATATTACCGTTATAATTTCTATATAGGCATTATTTTGACAAATCATGATATGAATTGATGTGGGTCGTTTTGGAAAAATAATATTATTACGGAGAAATCTGTCAAATTAAAAGTGTTTTTGAAATATTATGATGTATTGTACGGTCATAATAATAATAATTATTATTACGACGGTGTATATATTATTAATTTATCAAGGTATACGATACCTGTACCTGCGACTTGGTGGATTACTTGTGTAGATATAAACATGCGGTTAGTAATTTAATTTTGCGGTCGGTAGCGCGTACACCGAGCGCACCGTGCAAAAATAATTACCTACTACTGCTGTAATAAAACATATAGGTAGCTATCCAAAATCGATACCTAACCACGGTGGTTTTAATTTAGACTGTACTCACCGATAAATTTCGTGTGTCACTGATGCGTGTTTAGGCAAATAACGAAGGACTATTATTATTACTCTAGTTTTTTTCCCCACTCCACGAGAACACCGATTATTACTTAATACAATTGGAACAATTTTAATAATAATATACAGAGTGATTATAGTATACGAACCTACGGAGATTTTTCCGCGGTAAATTCGATAGGAATAATTTTGTTTGAAAAATAATTCCACTTCAAATGGATCCAAGAGGAAAGGGTCGTTTTTACGTTATTCTGAAAACTATTTTAAAAATGTAAAGTATGTTTGAATTGTATCAAATTATTTACGAGAATAAAACGTTTAATATTATTTTTATAGTTAGTGTCAATTTTCAACGGTTAATAATTAAATAAATAATGTTAATGTGAAAAATATGCTTTGACCGATGTAAAGTAAACTCGTTTCTAAATCCATCCGTTTTTACATTTTTAAAATCAAACGCCAGAAGGTACTTAGGCGTTTAGGTGTTTTTGGGTTGGCAATAGTCTTAAGTCCTTCTTCCGTGAGATCAAAAATATAATGTTTGTGAAAAACACAAAATGCACAATATATATTTTCTCGATATCAGTGATGTGTAGTGTTATTTAGACATTTGTATCTAGATATAAGTATATTTTTTTAAAAGATTAATTACACATAATTTTATATGGTTATCCGGGATATGTAATGATTAAACCATTTGCATTCATTTGTAAATAGGTAAATATTTTTAAATCGTAATCATTTATATACATTATTAGAAAATGATAGGAAAAATATTTGATTTATATTAATTTAGTTTATAAATTGTTATAATTAGTAGTTAAAATCGTACAATTTCTTTTGAACATAGATGTTTACTAGTACACTTTTAGCACTTTAGTTTTACGACGGGTAATAAAACAAAATTTTGGTTTTTTATTTTTTATCTAGACAAAATTACTAGTTCTAAAATCGTTATAATCAATGCGATATCAATATTTTATCTTTATATAAATACAATATCATTTAAAAAAAAATCGTCAATTTTCTTCACCTACAGATATATTAAAAATGTATATTTTTACAACTGTATTGCTTCGTATTGATAATCGCAATTGATTAGTGATAAAATAACCACCCTGTATGTATATAATATAAGTAGTTGTTTTATGTACCTATAGTATTCGATTGGAGAAACCATAATATTATTGTTGTAGTGTATGCAGTGGTAAAGTGACAACGGATAAAAAAATTACTACCGAGTGTTAATATAACCAACAAAAAATAATTAATATATGTGAACAAATTAAAATATTGCGTTTTAAAATTGAAAAAAAAAAAATCTTATTTTAATTTATCAAAATTATAATTAATTTCGTTCGGGGAATAGTCGTTTTAAATTGAAATATTATTAATATAGATGTATCGTTTTACACATTTTCGTTCTCAAACCAGTGGTGTGTATACATTTTATTTTTTATCAGTTCGATAAAATTTATTTTGCCTAATTAATTAATTAGATAATTAATAATTTAATTGACGAGTTCGCCGATGACGATATTACCGTTATGAACGGATAAAAATGTGCGATTTCTCCGGAGAAACTTCTTCATAAATACTTGAACGCTAGTAATTAAAAAAAAAAAACAAATATAAATCACAAGCGGGAATTACAATGATGACGGTGGAAGGTTTTTTTAATGACTTTTTTTTTTGACTCGGAAAACACTTTTGGGACAGTATTCATCACAGTTAAAAAGTTCCCGTGGCAATTAGTTTTCAGACGAAGTAACCATTATCCGAGAAACAGAGGTTACAATCATATTTTAAGTATTTAATTATATTATAATACACGAATTATTTATCGTTTAATTATAAATCAATTTAAAAAAAAGCATCGATTAATTATTTTGTTTTATGTACTTTTTGTATAGTTTTCGATTGTATTCGTAATCGATATTTGAATTTGATGATTTATAAACCAATTTTTTTTAATCCGCTAAGTTTTGAGTATTCTTGTAATTATACAATTATCTTTAATTCGAATATTATTTTCCGTACGAATTCGTTTTTCATATGGTTTTATTTTTTTTTCACCTATCTTTAGGCTATATAATTTCACAAAAAAATAATACATACACACACACACACACACACAATATATATACCGTAATATATTATTTAAACGACGAAGACAAATTGGAATTATTGATTTTTTTTTCATTTTTTTCATTTTTTTTTCATTTCTCTCAGAAAAAAACTATCTTTTTCACGCAGGTATTTTTATCGAATTTTCCCTGAAAATTGACTACGTCATACTGTTTGTCTGTATGCATGTACTTATAGAAATATAAGTTGTATATTTATATATTATACTAATATAACTTATCTTTTTTCCGATACATTTGGGCACTTATAGTGGCTCCCTATAGATCAAATGAGTCACAATTTGGGAATTAGATTTCTTTTATAAGTGGATACTGTAGTGATTAATGTCTGATTGAATATTTCAATATGAATTTTACCTGCATATTATTGGGGGAAGAGAGTGTTCATTTTAGCTCTGTATATCCATGCAGACTCCTCCAAAAAAAGTCAGGTGGAATGCTATTTTTTTATAATCTTGGTTTCAGCTTTCAATCCGTCCTCTTATTATTTTTATTATCAAATTTTACAATTTTTTTGGGTGCTTTAATAGTAATGAATACTTGTAGTATAGTATTGTAGTATTGCTAAACTCGTAATATTCAGTTAACTATTGTTTTGGAAAAAAATATTTCTATAATAAATAATGTAGGTGGATTCTGTCAATGGTTAGATTCCCTTTTAATGCCACTAATGAAAAATAATTGTATGTATAGTAAATGAGATATTTACTTATTGTGCTAAATTATAATATGCATAGATAGTAAATATTCAATAAAAAAATAACAAAATAAATAAATAAATAATAAGCAGCCAAAATGCCCACTATATTGACGGAGCTTTGATGCTTACATATGTTTTTTTTTTAAACCTGATTTTTAAAATAAAAAAAAATATTTATGTTTTTTATTTTTCGAATAATCGAACAATGGAAAAGGAATGAGTCAAACGTAAATAATAATAATTTTATTAGAACAAAAATAATAATTGTGTTATACATTTTTCAGCACCTTTTAACTTTTTGATTCGTTATAAAAATTATAAATTGACTGACGTTATCACCGGATCATTTTGACCGAATTTCATTTTTGAAAAGTACGAAAGTTAAATAGATGGATAAGTTTAATTTAGTTTAATACTGTTTTGGGTTTAAGGAGAGAGGGGGTAATAATAAATTAGCTAAAACCAAGGATTTATTTTTTCCCCGAAGATCGAATGTGCCACGGTTACTACATTTTTGCTTTAGATTTAAAATATCTTGCCGAAATCCATTAATGAATCGTTAGGATAAGACCACCGATAAGTCGGTATGACGGAAAATCGTATTTTAAAATGCGTGGGACTGGACTACACCGTAAAATCAACATAAATCAATGGTGTTTTCTCTTTTCAAATGGATTATCGATAATGTGCAAAACGACTTATTCAAACAAAAATATTATTGTTTTTTACGTAAGTCGAATACGGGGGATAAAAAAAGTCGAATGGAACGATCAAAAAGTTTATTCGTGGGTGACAGATAAAACCCTTTTTCCGAATTTAAACCAACAGCAGCAGCTGCTTTTCGTATTCGTATATAATATATAAGAAAAAAACTTCACGAACAAGTATAGAACAAAGAAGTTGATTTATTTTTATTGTTTTTACTGATGGAAAAGCATCCGCGAGATTGCAGCGATTTTAGTTATTATAATATATCGGATTTGACAGATTTCTACGCGTATTTTATACTTATTTCGAAAATGTGTTCGTATTATTTTTTGTAGTTTGCTATTTTTATTTTGTTATTTCGTGCACAAAATAATGTGATAAAATAAAAATTAGTTGTTTTCCGTTTCATATAAATCTATAGAAAATTGAATGTTCATTTTTCACATTGCATACTGCAGTCTTAATAATGTATTTAGTTTGCAAAATCATTGTCTAACCTAACCAAGCTGAGTAGTATTTTTGTAACTGATAATAATATATGATCAGAAAATGTTTTCTATAGAACGGTATTTAGTCTCTCTCTTTAAGACTAAATTGATTACATAAAAAAATTTACATTTTTTTTTAGTTTTACCATCATTTTTCAATCGTTTAATTCAACACGCGATTCTGAACGAACGCAGTTTTGTAGAGTGTTACATACGATTTTCGAAACGAAAAAATAAAAAAAACAATTTAAAAATTCTCGACGAGCAATTCACTTAATTTGCATATCAATAAGACACAACTAGTTACCTGCGTAAATGGAATTATTTATTATTTTTTTTTGCACTCGTCGTGTATTCAATTTTAAAAATATAATATTGCTAACTTCTGAACATCTATAACGAAATCGGAATTAGTAATAACCGTTCAATAAAAAATAAACATATATAATATATACCATCTATAAACAAAGTAACATAAATAAATGAGATCGTAATCATGTTATTTCGTTGGGAAAAATTAATTTTAAATCAAACATGAATAATTTTTATAATATTTGTAATACATGACCTATTTAAAAATATTTCGTGTGACGTAATGTATAAGGTTATCCAGTATTCATGTACTATAAACTAGGAATTTTCTCGGGGGATTTTAAGTGAATTTTATTCGTTTATTTTTCAATCATTGTTAAATCGTGTTAGCTTTATTTTGAAATGATTTTGAACGTATTACCCCTACTCTTTATACCTTAAATATGTATATACCTAGTTTTGATTTTAAAATAGTTATCCCCTATTTTGAACACAGATTCAAAAATAAATTATTTTTCTTATCATAATGACGTGTGTAACATCAATATCGAATTTACTGTTTATTAGTTTTTTTTTTTTTTTTTAAATCGTTTATTGGTGTAATTTACAATCTATACATAATGGTAAAATAAGTAAATGTGAGAATAATTGAAAGGAGGCGGTAAAAAAAGACAATGAGTAGAAATTTCACATTAGAAATTTCTACGTGGAAGTTAATTTAGGGGGGGTGTGTATTAAACATGTTATGCTATATGTGCGTTGAGAAGATCTCTGGGCCATTCACGTTTGAGGCGTCTGTCTTGGATGTCCGGAAGAGCATTGGTATGAAGTTGAGCAATGAGGGTATTTGAATGATGTTCCATATTGGAGTGGAGTCGAAGATAATATTTTATAGCTGTTTATTAGTTATAACAGTTTGTAATTTAAATCGGAGGAATAAGGAAGGCCAATAAAATTCATATTAATTTTCAGGTGAAAAAATTATAACCATTCCCTTTTCCTTTGGTCTTAACTTTAAACTGTTGAAACTCATATGCGATAAATCCGATATTGGTGTTGTGTATATCAAGATTTTTAGAAATATATCCTTTTTATAAATCTGTATTTTAAAGGGACAGTTTCTATTTCAAAATACAAAATGTATACCGATTTTAAGTATAAGAAATAGGTGTAAAAATTAGTATGTAGTGATATGTTAAAATATAGCTTAACGATTTCATATTAATTGAAAAAAAAAAAAAAAAACAGAAATCAGATACACTTAAAAAGTAGATCACTCCGTATGTTTTTGTAGTACTGTTTCCAAAGTAAATTTATATGTTTGGTGAATGTTTTATACGCAAAAATTTAAGTTACTCTTTACAAGGTTTCTGTTTTGTTTTTTTTATTAAATAATGTTGAAATGATTTAATTAAATACGCTTCTGAAATATATAATAATCGTAAATGGAAATAAGAAATTAGAAACCATTACGCGTCGGTAATAGGTACAACCACGCATGTTAAATGTACGAGTAAAAAGACTGTTTACACGAATTTCAAATGATTCAATTTGATGTGTTTTAAATTTAAGCACTTGAAAATGTGGATTTTTTTCCCTTTTCCAAAAATACTCGTAATTACTAAAAGTAGTCAAAAGGAACTACACAGCGCATTTTCTTATGCGACGGCTATGCAAGTGTGAATACAAGCTTGTAGACTATGTAAGTAGATTTTAATAATATAGCTATGGCTGAAATGGTAGTGCTCGGTGGCCGGAGTGATTACCGGTGTAAAATGTTATCCCATTATTGTATAAATGTAAACGTTTGAAGATAAAACATTTATACTCTAACGATTTAATAATTGTTGGCTAACTATAATCTGCAGGAAAAAATGTAAACACGATTTAGTGGTATAGAGGCATTGTTGAAAACAGACTATGAGTTTGATACAGATTTTATCAATTGTTTTTACCGTTCGTTTTTGTTTTTTTCTATCCATTTTACCTAGGGATAAATCAATATCAAAATAATATTAATTACAATATTGCGTCTGTTATACTGTATTTGTCGTATAGTTTTTTTTAACTTAGAAAAAAATCTTTTCGGAACAAACTATTGAAAACCTATACAGAAAAAAAAACAACTTCAGTGAGTTGGTTACACATAGAGGAAAGAAGAAGCTTTACTACGTCAATAGTGATACAATAAAAAAGAGACCCTAGGGAGGTCCACATATGAGATGGGAAGATGTTTGAGTAAAAAGTTATAGAAATATTGAAATCAAGAATCGATTGATAATATTTGACGATTGTCAAGATTAAGTTGCTGGAAATATGTTTAATAATTAAATCTTAAATTTTTTTTGGTGATTGTATACTTTTAAATATTGGAATAATAATAATTATTCATAGAAAAATGTTTCTAATAAATGACTAACTAAAAAATCAACACGTATTAGTGAAACTAGATTCACTCCACTTTCTGAATTCCTAATGGTTGATATGTATTGGTTGGGGGTCGTATCCATATTTTATTATGATAACAATATTGATTCCTAATTTAAATTTGTAAGCCTATTAGTGGAAATGTGAGAGTTGGAGGTAAAGTCCTCCCCCGAAAAAAAAAAAATAAACTAAGTATTACCTTAGTGGTATTAAATATAATGTATCATATTTTATTTTATTGATATAAATGTTAGTCAGGATACGTTAACAGTTTACACTACCTAGTTTAATTCAATTTGGGTTTAGAAATAACTTGTCTATTAATGACGCTCACGATAACACTTTTAAATTAATTTATAATGAGGCAGATTAAAAAAAAAAACATGCCGTCAGTGTCTTTTTAGACATGAAGGTTAAGTTAGGTTTGTTAGGCTCTTTAAGGCTTTTGATTCAGTTGATCATAATATTTTACTTAAGAATCTTGAATTCTATAGAGTGAAAAGCATTGAATTGAAATTCTTAAAGTCATTTCTCATAAATAGGTATCAAAAAGTTAATATCAATAATGAATTTAATAATGAATTACTTGATAAATACTCTATACCATAAGTAACAGTTTTAGGTCCCTTTCCTTTTTAATATCTATATAAACGATCTACTAAACCAAAGTATTAAAGATGACATTTTATGTTTTGCAAATGACACATCTTATTTAGGAGTAATAATATAATCTATTTTGAAAATAAACTAAATACTAGCCTTATTGAAATTATATCTTGGTTGGATAATAATTCACTTCAAATCGATAAATTTGATAAATCTACTTTTCTACATTTTAAAATACAAAGTAATTTTATATCAGAAATAGATCAATTTGTATTACATAACCACTTGTGCAGTCAGGATGATAATAGCTATAGCTGTCCTTCCATAGATAAATCAAACTCAATTTAGTACTTAGGTCTTGATTACGATGATCATCTAAAATTAAATTTGCACATTATTTTGTGTAACGAAAATGAAATTATAATATATACATATGTAAAACTTTAGTTCAATCTATTGCTACTCATGGTATTCTCTTCTGGGGGTCTGTCTACAAATCTCATAATATTAAATTAGAAACAACTCTAAATTCATTAATCAAATATCTATTTAATAAGCCAGAACTTCACTCTACTGCCACTTTATATAAAGATTTTAACGTACTAAATTGTTTTTCTCTACTTCACGTATGTACTCTAATGTTAAAATATGAAAATACCATTAAGTTAATTAAATAATGTTCATAATATTCAATTCAAACGCAATGTAAACATAAATATTCTAAAACTAAAAACAACTGTTGCCCAATCATCATCTTTGAAAATTTTTGTGTTAACTATAAATTAAATCTTGATAATTTCCAAAATTATATATTTTTTAAAAATTGTATGCTTGTAATTTTATTTAACAAATTGTAAAATACTATCTTTAGGTAATTCATTTATTATTTTATATTAAATAACTTACCTTTATTAAGAAATCTAACCTTCGCACAGTCACGGTTTGTAGGGGAGCAACCATAGCTTAAGTATTTGTTTGTACATTCTATGGCTAGTTGAAATGTTGTTGGAAATCAATAAATTATTATTATTATTATTATCTAATAATATATTATTTTATTCTAACATAATGTTTTCAATTTTATAAGTCTATAACCGTCACAGAGACCATATTGCACATCTACCTAATACTGTTATGATTTATGGTAGGTTGGAGAAGAGAGGTAAATGGTACATCCACGATAGATTGCAAAACAATGCACAATTATATTAATTCTATTTGTTAGGTAATTCAGACATTTAAATATTCAATGACTTGTAGAAAGCTAGTAAAAAACTAGTCATAGTAAGTAACTAAATAGTATATTTTATTATAGTAAAGTTATTTTTTTCTGTATTCAAAAAAGTGTTAATGGTTGGTTATTTCAATAAGTTATTTTTATAATTATTCAATAAGAAGGTTTCTATCCTAACTGAACATAGACGCATATTTTCAGATTCATCAGTGCAGTAAATTTCTTACTCAATAAAGATATTGATTGTTGTAAAGAAAGTGGTGGAGAGTATTCTTCCATTGATCCATCGTTAACTGTAGTCTGGTTGATAATTTCTTCAAGATCGAAAGTCTCACTCGTTATCAATCGGTCGTCAATGGATGTGCACCATTTTTATCAACGTATTAAACGGGATATTTTTAATTTGTAAAGGTATGAGAGGCCAGAAAAGAGAGCGAATTATGCGGGGGTTTATTCAGCATGTTTTTTTTTTAATGTTAAAAAATCTTCTGGGAAAGGAAAAAATCCACGTATTTAGCGGAAGTCCCTTAACAAGATTTTACCAGGTTTATATTCTATAATGTACACTAAAAACCAGTGCATATCGAGTGCGTGTATTTAGAATTACTCATTCTGAAGTATTTTGCGCATCTCTGAGTTAAAGTGCACATGAGGCACCCTATACAAGATTTCAGACGCGTTATATTATATTATTATTATTATTATTTTTAGATTCTGAGCGAGGAATGTATTAGTTTTTAAATGACGTTTATTTTTTATTATTTTTTTTTTCTGTGGACTAATTGTCTACCAGAAATTTTGCTCCAATTTACGTTAAAAGCATTTTTTTTAAAAGATTATCTAACTGGGGAGGCACTATAAGGAGGTTGTTTTTTGATTTTCCTAGGATTTTCCCTAATAAAATTGATAAACCGGAAAAATAAAAACGGGAAATATGTACAGTTTAAAAAAATATTATTGAAGAAAATATATAATGCGTTTTATGTAATTATTTTATCATAATATGACATTATATATATATATTGTTGACAAAGCAAAACTATTAACCGAATTCCGCTCAGACTCGTTTTTCGTTAGCAATGATAATCGTTGCGTACAGATATGCATTCAGTTTCTCCTCTACCTTTCCAACTTTTTACTTACAACAGTGGTCCACTCACGTGTGAAATATATCGGTCTTTTTTTTTTCGTTTCAGTGACAAGTTAACTGTTGAAATACATGTACACGTCACTCAATAACATTCGCTGATATTGTAATTTTATACTTCTAAATGAATGATGTACATAATAGAACTGAATAATAACAGTAATACGTACTAAAATAATAAAAGTGTCTATGAATTTTATATTATTCCTTTGTACATTAAGTTGTCCGATTAGTTTCGTTTTCACGTGTAAAGACTGTATAATAAATTAATAAATACATTTTCAAGCGAGTATTATTTTTAAAATAATCGGCCAGTAATATGCTTCTGACGAATACTATTCGAAATAATTAAAAAAACAAAACTACATTTTCTTATTGTACGCATTATTATTGCTATCATATAGCTCTTTGGGGTAGAATGTAGAGGCGTATTTAGGAATTGGTCAGGTAAGATAATTTTCCAAAGAAAGAGCTGTATAATTTATGGATATATAATTCAAAATCAATTTTTTTAATTTCTTTAAACTTTGTAACTTTATAAACATCAAAGATAAAAAATCGTTAAAAAAAGGTTTTAGTCTCTCCTAATTTATACACAGCCACCACTACAGTCACTTGATAGTATAATTTGGTTATAATTATATGAGAATCTGTCATATTTTTTTAAACCATACAAACTATAAATTATCATTTGTTTAACCACATTAATTATTCTAACTCCTTCTTAAATATGTTACTGGTTAAACTAACATACTATCTGTACACAGAGCATTAATATATTCTATACATTTAAATATTGCTAACTTTACCAATACAGTAATAATATGAATACGTACTGTTAAATAATTCATAAGTATATGTCGACATTTAGAATTTATGAAATAATATTTCCATATAAAATATTATCAACCACACGACCTGAATACAAAATCCATATAATTTTTACCTTTTTGTAGTTCGAATAATCAATAAATAATTAATTAATAACTAAATTAATATTTCTTTTAGTATGTTGATGATTGGATAAGCGACAATGAAGATAGATTTTGTTGATTTAATGTTGTTCGTTTCGAAAAACGCTTTATAGAAAGTATAATAATATAATATAGTCAACACGATTAAAAAAAAAATCAGCTTAGTAATAATAATAACAAAGTGATAGTCGTGATTAGTGAGGTCATAATATTGTTACTCAAATTCTCCAGTTTGTTGTGCTCAAAATCTACAAAACCCAACAAAAATAATATTACAAATAAAAAAAAAAATATGATGTTTACTACTATTTTAGGAGACAAGTTATAAATGGAGGATATATGCATAGATTAATTAATTAATTTCTGTATGCAACGATAAACGATTGCTAATGAAAAACCATTATGAGCAGAGTGTTATTAATAGTATTTTTTTTAATTTGTTGTTACGGTAACTCTGAAATAAATAAAAATTACATAAAAAATTGCGGGTTTTTCCGAATTATTATGAAAAATATAATCAAAAAATGACCTCCTCAATTGATTAACTACATCCAAAACGGTACAAGAAAGTTCCCATGAAGAATTCTGATTGAAAGTTGTTAACACAATAAAACCAATATGTTTATGCTTCGCTCAAAATCTAAAACGAGTTACTTTTTGGTACCTATTTGATTATAATATTGTGTAAACAATTAACACACTTCTCCTATGTCTTATGATTTTATATAAATATAGATATATACATATTATATTTAACATTTTCGTGTAGATTTCTTACTCGACATATGAAAAAATAATTTTGATTATTTCAGTTGGCGAAAAAAAAAAAAAAAAATAGGTACATTAAAAAGTACAATACGTGTTTAACTACGAGTCGTACTTTTCCCCATCCGATCACCGAAAACAATAAGCATTTCATAATGATAAATACTTATATATTATTTAATTAATTGGTAGGTGCCGATGTTTGTCTTATATGTGTATACACGTGTTCTATACAATTTACAATATTGTATTATATTTTCGTGTAATCTAAAACGTACGTTGTCTGGTTGACTTACCTGCGCGTTAACGGAGTTTTTCTTCCGTTTCGGAGGAAACCTCGCGTACAGGTAGAGGAGATACGCGTTGAATAATATCACGTGGACGAACGGAATATATTACGTACCTGGCAGCGCGAAAAACGGACGCGGGAAAAATGCAACAGTATACTATTATTACGCCGGGTGTAACACGGAGTGCAACGGTATCGTATCGTTGTACGGGATTCCGGTATTTTTCGGACCGCACGATTGGAGCGGAGAAGAAATAAAAAGAGACGGGACGCGAAAATCCAACGACGACGTGTACGCGAAACGAGCGTGAGATGACGGAACGGGCGCTCGGCTCGGCGTCGGTCGCAAGTCGTACTGTCCACATTCCGAAATGCCGGTGGTCGCTCGCGCCGTGTTTGGCCTAAACGGGGCGGAACGGTATTATCACGCACACTCGTCACAAAACGCCACACGGAACGCATTTTTCCGCGCTGCCCCTTGTCCCAAGGCTCGTCCGTTTAATTTTATTTCGATTTTTCGTTTCCCGATATGTTGTTGCCTTATGCGTCTACCTATCCGTCTACCTACCACCTGCCCATCTATCCGCCTACCATACCTATGTATACATATATATATATATACATACCGTAGTACCCACCATACCTATATATACACTCCACGAAAAATAACATTATGTTTATCGATCCGGAATTGTTTTTTTTTTTGTTTTTTCGCGACGATTCCCCTTATAATATACATTGTATCCTTGTATAATTTAAAAAATACAATTTTTCGTAACGCGATACTAAATGCATCGGAAACACTTTTTCCTCCATCCCTCTCCTTCTGTTGCAGATTTTCGTAACCGTTTTCTATGTTACTTTCTTTTTTTTTTTTTTTTTCCCAATCCGAACAATATTATAATTAATAGGTGCTGTGTGGTATATCGTGTGTATATTTAACTGTCGTTTGTTAGATATAATATTTCAATCCTTTTTTGATTTGTACCTGACTACCGTCTTACAGCCGTCGTTATAATGTTACAAAAGTTTTAATAGAGAATCTACGAAAATTGTTACAAAAATCATAGATCCGAGCCGAGCAGGTATCGTATTTCTTCGACGTTAATCCGTTTATATTATAATAGTGTTAGTCGTAATGTAGAAATACATTTTCTGCAACGTTAGACTTTGAGCAATTCAATATTGTACAACTCACCTCACCACCTTTTCACAGTCGTTGTTGAATATAAACGTTTCGAACACATACAATCTGTCCCACGTAGAGTTAATTTTTCTAAAAACGTATAATTAAAGAGCACCTTTTGAATTGTTCACATTTTTATTAGTTGTAGTTATAATACGACATTTAATTTTGGTAAATGATTTTTGAACATAATGTAATGCTATTTATTTTCAATTTCGTTTTTTTTTTCCCGACAAGTAATAAAACGCTTTTTTTATTATACAATACAAAGAAATTCATTTTTAATAACTCGAACGATTAAATCATAAATTGGAATGGAACTTATTGTTTTCATTATTTTTAATTTCATTAAATTGATTTTTCGAACTTGCCTCTTTTTGATTTGAAAGTATACCTTTTATTACCAAATTACCAGATTGGTAATGGCCAAAGTATGGGCATTACCTCGTTTTTAACCTTTGGGTTATTTGATTAAAATAAAATCACGTTTCGATAAAATTCTTTTGGAATTTCCTTTTCCTAACCACTAGGATCTGTCCCGTCATACACTTAATACAATTCACTACGTTACCTGCTTTTAGTTTCTAGTCTGAAGATCCATTTAGAGATTCCATACGTATCTAACACTACATATTTCTATCTTCTCAAGTCCTCTAAGAGGTCTCTTTACTTTTGGAACCTTTTATTCCATCACCGCATGTAAAAGAGTATTTTAACTTCTAAAAGCGTTTTCTAAGTCTAGCCTATTGCAATATTTTACCCTTAATTGTATTTAATTTTTTCTATATCTGGATGTGTACCTCTAACCCGTTGTTGTTTTTTATTTTCCATTCGCTTGTATCTTTTTCGTTCATATTATTTATGAAAAGATATAAATGAAATAAAAAGTTTTATTACGTTTTCTTTTCAAGTTGACGTTACGATAATGTTTAAATTTTTAATGTTTCATATATGGTTTGGTGTCAGACACTGAAAAAGTTTTCTACATTTGTTTTATTTAGTTTTGACATTTAAAAAATATAATTTATGCGTCAGTCTACGTTTTACATTTTAATACACAAATTCTAATAATTTTATACCTGTTTGACGCATTTTAATATTAATGAGAATGTATGTATTTTATTTATATTTTCTATTCCAAATTAAAAATGTGTCTGTTCACCATTCAACAATAACATTTATTTTAGATTCTGAATAAAACTAGGAATATATTAGTTTAAGTATAGTGTTTTTTTTTAAAAATTTAAACTAAATTCCTATGTTGGGTACTCACATTTAACCTTTGAGTTTCTTCGTTGTTTTTTTGTTGCTTTCTCGTTGTGTTGGTTACGCGAAAATAAAAATCAATTTCAGATAAACTTTGTATCTACATTAATGTAAACATACAAATTATGTTCTAAAGATAAAATGTTGTGGGGGTGTCCTTAGCACTTAGGGTTAGGGGATGGGGGGATTGAGTTGGGATTAAATAAAATTGATTTTGACAAACTAACCTGGCCAACGGCGGGCGACGACAGTTCGGAATAAATAATTACGAAATATTTTGGGTAGATGAAAATTTAAATAATGCCGAACGCAACAATTAAATATCGTGGAACCTACCTATATCCATAACTATCATATTATCATATTGAATTTTAACTGACCTGGAGTATTGTCGTGCGCTCAGATTATTGTGAAATCCTAAGCGATATTTAAATACCAAAAATGCATAATGGCGTAGTTTTTTAAACTATATAATAGATTGCCGCTCAACCTTCAGTCGACGATCGATGAGCACGTAAGATAAAAAAAAGTATACCTTCAAAGTCGTCATTACGTGTCTAAACAAGTGTCCTGGGGCTTAATCTGGATTCCGTTACCGCATATAATGTATAGATTATTCGTACAACAATTATTATTATTATTATTATTGTTATAAGTTTTTTTATCCACGGCATGTTAGCGTTTGTATTTTAGTTATAATAGTTCTTTTTTTGTTTTTTTAATCACGACATTTTTTTAACTCTTGGGGCATTTTTTCTAATAATGATTATTATCATGATGATAATATTGCATAATGATAATAATAATAATGTCTTTGAAAATTCAATGTAAGTTTGTATGTAATATAATACATGAGTTGTTAAATAATTGCTATTATATTTTTTAAATAGATGACCTTGGAGTAAAAACCAGCAGATTGTTTGTTTAAATATTTTTTAAGGGCAATAAAAAAACTTTTTTGTTTTTAATGTTATTCAATTGCTGCACCGAAATTTGTTCAAGAACCTATTGCATTCGATTTATCTGATGTTGCAAATTCTAAATCAAGCCAACTAAGATTCTCATTTAAAACTATACTTATATATATTTATATTATTTAATTTATTTACTAGCTGTTCCGCCTGGTGTTGCCTGCGCCAAATAATGTGTAATAAAAAAGATTTTACCCTAGACTTCTTGTTTCAATCTCTGCCACTATTGCTGCAGTTAACCGTTGTTGCCCTTAAATATTTAAAAATACATTTTATTTTCAAGCTTATACAAATAAGCTAGATGGTTGCTAAGCAATGAATAATATCAGTTACATTTTTCTGTTATCCAGCCCATCATACTGCAGGTTAGGTCGTTTACTACTTCTACTGGTCAGATCGATAATGGCTTAAAATCTTCTCTACGATATACTGCGTATCATAAAAAAAAAAAAAAAAGTAAATAAATATATTATAATTATATATTAAAATTTGGGACTGGTGACCCCAGGCAGGGACAGCTTTATATATTATGTATTACATACATATGTTAAATGTCAATTTTTAATTTTTATTTTTAAATTTATTATTTTCCTTTTCGAATCTTGCTTTCCGTTGCCTGCAATGCTTTTTTCTGTTGTGCTTCAGATGTAGATCGACCAATCGATTTTTGTTTGGTGGGCATAACTGTCGATGATGTAGTATTCGAAAAATCAAAGAAGATATTATGTATGTTTTATGTATGTCGTATATATGTCTCTTATATTACCCATGAACTGAATTGTATACAAGTGTATTGATTTCTTCGTCTGCAATTTAAATTAAACATTTTCTGTACAATCACGAAAAAAAAAAAAACGTATTTACCTATATTTACACTCATGTAATACATACTATAGACATAACAATAATTTGCCCAAGACAACCTAGTTAACTAATAATATTTGTTTTTGTACCCGTATATTACCAAGGTAATTTAGAAATAAAAAAAAAATATTTTATATTTGTACCAAAAGAACCTAAAATTCGGTTCTTGTGGTTGATAGTCGAGCTATCGAAGAATTGCGCAGATACACTATGCCAGTAACCTTCATACTCAACAACTTCCCTAAGTTTCATGGCTTTCGAATGAACGGTTTAGAAAAGCATAGAGACATACAAACATTCATTTTTATATATACAGATAAAATAGATAGACAGATAGATAGTTAAACTTATAAATTAAACTTAACGGGTTGAGCTCTTTTATACAGCAGACATTTATGTAATAAATAATTAATATAGCGGTTATCCAAAAAAATAAATGTGTATTTTTAAAAATAGGGGTAATCTAGTACTAAGTCTTCCAATTTTGCCCCTATATCGTATAAACCATTATAATATAAACTGCATGAAAGTATTGAATTTTATATGTTCATGTTGCTATATATGGTTTTTGAACTCGCATTATTCGAAATGAGAATATTCTTCCAAACGGTTTCGAAGAAAATCGAAATTAAATAATGTACTGTAATGATATGCTATGTAAGCTATCATACATTATGTAAAATAAAATATTATGTAATGTTAATAAATCAAACAATTAATAACAGGAATGATAGTAAAACATTTACATCCGATTCCATTCTTTTTTATTATCAAATAACATATATTTTAGTACGATATTTACTCATCGTAAGGAGATAATACTTAAGCTATCATATATAATTAAAATAAATTATATAATCAATATTGTAAAATAATTATAATAATTTGTAGTCATTAATTATTAGATTAAGTTGTTAGTATTAACTAAATTAAGATAGCACATTTACACACGCACACACACATATTTCTCCAGTTATAAGGAGGCCGGCCACTTCCAATAAACACACAGTGTATGTATTGTTCCCGTTGCTTTTGGACAGATGATCACAAGCGAGTGTAAAAGACTACGCAGAGATTCTGACAAAAGCACGGGAACCTAGAAAAGTGCTTTATATTTTAAAAAAAAATTAATAAATAAAAAACAATTGTTACATTAAAAATCTTTTTATTCACTACGGTCACCTTTGTCAAATTCAACATATCAATTTGCCGCCTGAAGAAGAAAGGTAATCAAATTTATAATTAATTTATACGTGTAAATCGATTTTACATAACTAGGCACTCCCCGCTTTATTTTCGTATTACTACAAAGTGGCGCCCAACTAAAAAGCTCGTACCACACCTCCAAAAAATATAGCGAACAGAATATTAGCTTAAACGTTTTATAAAATTATCAACCAACTAATAGGTAATTCAGAAAAAAAAAAAAAAAAAAAAAAANGCAGCATGCAATAACACAAAATTTATTTTCACAAAAGCTGTTGAGTCAGCCACAGCACACTCAACCATAAATTTTATTATTCAAATAATATCACAATGGGGCTGTTTCCGACAATTTTCATCTGATAGAGGTGCACACTTTAGAAATCAATTAGTGAGCGAAGTATGCAGTAACTTGGGAATAAAACAAATATTATCAACCAGTTACTCCCCACAAACACAAGGATTTGTTGAAAAAATAAATGGTGTATTATGCAATGCTCTAAAAAATTACTTAGACGTTAATAACCAATCAAGATGGTCATATTATTTACCATACGTTACGTTAAGTTACAACGCCACACCACAAACTAGCACTAAATACAGTCCTTTTTACTTAATGCACGGTTTTGAACCTTATTTTCCAATAGACAACAAAATAATTCCAACAAACATCCCTTATGACATAAAAAAATCACTGATAGAACTAAACAAATTAAGAGACAAGATTCCAAATTTAATCAAAACCGCTCAAAATGCACAAAAAATACAACACGATAAAAAACACCGCTTAATCAAATTTCAACCTGGAGACTCAGTGTTAATCTTATTTCCATTTAATGAGGTAGGAAAATCTCAAAAACTTGCTCCCAGATATAAAGGCCCTTTCAAAATAATAGACAAAATAAATGATTTAAATTATAAAGTTGAATTAACCCTCAACAATAAAACGACTAATGACATAATTCATGTCAGAAGAATGAAACCATACATTAATAGATAGAAAAAGTAGGCAGATTAGAATACGTTTAAAAAAAAAAAAAAAAAAAAAAAAAAAAAAATAAAAAAAATAATAATAATAATAACAAATAATACTATAACAAGATATAATATAATAAAATATATATATATACATAAAAACCGTTTATCTGAAAGGCCTCCTCACAACAATAATTATATGGCACCATACGTTTTAACCATTTTTACCATCTTATTACGCTCAGCTATCATAGTATTATCGAGTAGGGCACCTAATATAACAAAAAAAGAGATACGTAATATACCTTTTTTTTTTTTATAATCTTATAAATACACGCAAACGCTAAACAAATAGAAATGATCATACTCTTCCACCCATCCAATATAATTATTATGTACCTACTTATCAATAAACTTTTATTCACAGGTTTTTTCTTTCTCTTCCCTTCCATATTATTACTATCACAATTTCCTTATATTATTCATAACTATTTGTTCATTTATTTATATATAGATATATTTTTTTTTCCTTTTTTTATTTATTATATAATACAAATAATCAACATGCTCAAAGACTCTCTGTTTATATTCTTTACATTTTGCACAACTACAAACAAATGTATAGCTTATGATTGTGGTGGATCACAAGTCAACATCACGTCCTTCAACAGCTTAGAAGTGGACGACTGTGACATACCAACGCCCGTCGAAATCTAACACATGCGAAGAATAAAACTATTACAGAAAGCAGAAACACACCCCGTATATTTTCAAACATATTTTATTTCCATCAACATAGAGTGTACTACACACCTCTAGGAAATATAATATTCTCCTCAAAAATTGAAACCAGCTACCACACTATCCTGGTCTTACGAAAATGCAGATAATTTCATGATGGTCGGAATTTACATTCCGGAAATATTCAATGCACTACTAAAACACCTCATGTACCCGCATCAAACTGAAACGGCCTAGAAAAATCTAATAAGACAGACAATTGGTCATGAAATAATAAATCAAGGATTTGATACTAGGAATATTATAAGCCAACAAACAATAAGTAATATGGTCCATTCTGAATTACAAAAATTTGGGATAGGACATGTCGCATTCAGCCTCTTAGGAATCTTTGTGATAGCAAATGACTATCAACACCATACTGAAGATATCCATCCTTTACAACACATTTGGTTGGAGCATTAAATCAATAGCGGGCATTTTCTAAAACATAACGCATTATCTAATGCACAAGAAGAACTCGAACAGATGCGGGGCTGTTTCTACTACTATGACCAACAAGACAACGGAAGAAAAACACCCTACTCCACAATTATATCCAGATCTTCGAGGAACTTCAATATAAAATAAGTATCCACCACACATCACATGCATACGGACCCCCCTTTTATATTATATTCATTTTACTCTCTCCCCTTATTAATACTACAATTTAATATTATACATTGATTTCTTTATAAATAATACGCATTGTTATGAGGGCATAACAAAAAAGAGACTGGGGTGGATGTAATGATATGCTATGTAAGCTATCATACATTATGTAAAATAAAATATTATGTAATGTTAANATAATAATTTGTAGTCATTAATTATTAGATTAAGTTGTTAGTATTAACTAAATTAAGATAGCACATTTACACACGCACACACACATATTTCTCCAGTTATAAGGAGGCCGGCCACTTCCAATAAACACACAGTGTATGTATTGTTCCCGTTGCTTTTGGACAGATGATCACAAGCGAGTGTAAAAGACTACGCAGAGATTCTGACAAAAGCACGGGAACCTAGAAAAGTGCTTTATATTTTAAAAAAAAATTAATAAATAAAAAACAATTGTTACATTAAAAATCTTTTTATTCACTACGGTCACCTTTGTCAAATTCAACATATCAATTTGCCGCCTGAAGAAGAAAGGTAATCAAATTTATAATTAATTTATACGTGTAAATCGATTTTACATAACTAGGCACTCCCCGCTTTATTTTCGTATTACTACAGTACTTATTAAAACCTCCATAATAGAATATAATCACCGCAGTTTATGCAAATAAATGAACCACCCTATATTTGTACCTTGCTCACTGCCAGTAAAACTTGTACGTACATTTTAATTGCCATATCGTTTTCCGCTTGGATACTCACTCGTCGTTTGTAATTGTATGTCTGTCTGCAGTTGAAACAACTACGCATTATAAATGCACACTATCATTTTTTTTTTTTTTTTTGTTGCAATTATTCGTTTCGGTTGACCCACTAATGAGAACACGAATATTATTTTACTGGTATTTTCCTCGCAATATTTCGATTAGTAACATGTTGACAAGTATAAAAACACCCTTAAAACTTCCGGTCACAATATAGAGGTTAAAAGTTATGATTATATCATGGAATTTATTTTTAATGACTGGAGTAATTTCCATTTTTGTTTCCATTTCAGGTTCCGATATTATTCTATTTCGCGTTTGATGTTTTCTTTTATTATTTGTGTAGCGAAATTTGTTATAATCAAATTAATATTTTCGAAGAAAACATTATAGGAATTTAAATTACATAATATTCGGTCGGATATTACTGTTAATTTTTTTGAAATTTCCGAGGTACACGTGTTTTCCTTTTTTTTAAGATATTCGTGTAGTTATTAGTTTTGTACTTAAGTATTATAACTGCACTACAAGCAGTTTATAAAAGTTGTTTTCTGCCCGTTACTTTAATAATATATACAGTATACACATTGTTATTCAAGTGAAGTTTTGTGTATTGTCGGAGAATTTTCGTTTTGCATTAATTCCTATAATTCAGACAGTAATAATTTCGTGGACCTTCTTGGACGATAGTTGGTTTTCTCTGGGCTCGGTAAATCGTATTAAATATTTTCAAGATCGTATTAATTATATTATTTAAACCTGTTACCGCTCAAATATTACTTCGTGCTGTACGTATTTAGTTTTATTTCTTGGTTTTCATCATCAAACGAGAGTCGTAAGATACATTTTTTTTATTATTTGTGTACGCTGTTAAAGATCACAGAGCTCGGCTGGCGATCCTCTTGATCTGTCCCGGGGCAATCGACTGTCCAGACTCCTATTAGGTAGAATGTAAACTATACGGACACTTCGGGAACAGAATATAAAAATATTCGCTTTCTCGAGCATAATAATATTATTTTGTCCCGTTTATTTGTAATGCGTATATTTAATATCGATCTCGTATTTTTCTGTCCCCCCCATATAACGACTTCTGGGCCCGCATTTCAATTTGTCATCCGGTGACACGGTCATGTTATAGTCACAATAATATTATTATCGTGATAATGGATTTGGTTATATGAAAAGTACGAACGCATAGCTGGTATATTATTATCAGGGTCGTCTTTGATCAGTGGTATTATACGTTTTTCAAGTGGAAGTAAGCAATATATGGCATACTTTTCGTTATTATAATATTATGTGAAACATTTTATATTCGAAACGTAGATATATATTGGTTTTAATATGTGTCCTTTTTTTTCTGTCTGTAAAAAACTTTTAAAAAAGAAATCTTGTTCCGATGCATAAAGTAACAGTACTTTTTCCGAGAGTAAATTTTGTCTAGTTAGTGCACTAGAGAGGTATTTTTAATTTTCTAAGGAGGTTTCAAGATAATAGGGAAAAATCCAAAAAAAAAATTATCGGTAAAATGGCATATATTTACCATGCACTGCGATATTATTGTTTACATTGTTTATTAATTATTGTTTATGATGTTTCCCTACTATAAGTATTACTCTAATCGAAAATTAATAAAAAATCAATTTTGTTTCTTTAAATATATAGCTACTGACAGAGAAATTCATGTTTTGATATCCAAAGTGGTTTTTATAATAAATGGGAAAAACTACAAAAGACAAATGTTTGAATGTTTGCGGCTTACGTTTTCTAACATAAATATTGTTCCAATATAAAAACGAGCAAAAAACTTTTTTGATTTTATTTATTATCTAATTGAAATAAGAAGGTCTTTTTTTGATTTTCTTTGTAGTTTTTTAGATAACTAAGTAAAACTAAAAAATAAATAGAAAGTATGGGGAAATCTACGAAATAATGTTATTTAATTTATTTTAAATTTTGGTGTAATTCAGTTAAAAATATCCATAGAAACATACAATTTTGACAGAAAACATAAATTGGCCTTTTTCTAAACGTGGTAAAATGTTCAAATAAATTGAGTCATTTTTGAGGTATTGATATACATTTTAATTTTAATTTCTGTGGAGAAAATTGTTCGATTAAAAAGACATGCTTGAAAATTGAACAGGATGTTCATTATAAGTCAAAACTATTGGTAAAAAATAAATTGAATTTAATGTAGTTTTTTTTTTTTTTTATAGGAGTTTTAAAATCAAATTTTGCCGAAAATCATATATATAACGGCTTTTAATAACATGTAAAATCGAACTTCGCTCCGAATCATTTTTCGTTAGTAATGGTTTATTGTCGGTCACTGATATATATTAAATTACTTAATATATTTCAATTTCCAAACTCTCCACCTACAACGATGTATACATCCGTCCCGTATCAGGTCTTTTTTTTTTCTTTTAATATATTTCTTAAAAAAAATATTGTTATGTGCGTTTCAGTTATTTGCGTAGGTGAGGTCTAAAATCAGTAATACAATTATTTTTCACAAGTAAACATTTCGTTCAAACCAGGGTAATTTATATTACAAATAAACTATTTATATGGTTTGAATTCAGACGATAATTATTTCCATTTGCAAGCCCCTCTCTGATCAATTTCGAATTATAGTAAAAAATATGTAAACAAATTGTGTAATTGAGTTGTCCTAACTGAGTAAATCGTTTAATGTAGGTTTTTAATTTTATTTTTTTGGTTACTCTTAAGACTGTTTTTTGGTGCACTATTCATTGACATATTTTACGACGCCTTTTTACAATAATGATGAAGTATGTAGAACATTTGTAAATTTCAATTATGAGCCGCAGCCGCCAGAACGTTTCGATGTTCTTTTTTTCTTGCGTAGACTTACAGGAAAATCCAACCGAATTTGACGAGCCACGTAGCCGGATTGATGGGTAGAAGACTTGTAGGGATATAGGGAAATACGATTTTTTGAGTTTGAAAGTGATAAACTGTTTGCACCTTATTATCTTTTAATCGAATGGACCGACCAAAAAGCGGTTCATTTTCTAAGTATCGACATGTCTTACTAAGCTATTATGTACCTTCCGTTTCTCACTACTCAACCTGTCTCGTATAATTTATATCTTCCAGATTATTGGATCAAGTGCACAGAAATTGTATTTTTTTATTCACTTAACCGTTTCAATCAAATCTAATTATAATAACTAATGTTTCTGCGTTACAGCCAAAATAATCAGAACATTTTTTTAATCAAAATCAAAATATAAGAAGAATATAAGTTGTGCTATAATTAGTTTTTACCACTTAATCAATTTTTATTCCGGATTATAGATCATATCTATACCAAGAAATATAAATTTGGTATGCAAGTACTTAAATGGAAATAAACGTCATTAAAATATACTTAATTTGCTTCGTTTTAGTAGCTATATTTTTATCCATATTAAAAAATATAAAAAAAGAACAGGTACTAGAAAATACTACCACTATATTGGTAAACTAGGGCTAAAATTAGATTAATATAGGATAAATGGTTATTTATTTTAATATGTTTGTTCTGATAGAAATACTCAATTATTCCAATTAAAAAACGATTCTGACTAGAAGTCGACAAGCTGCTAGTAAGGTTGTATCTTAGTGTCATTTTTTCACTTATAGCCTAGGTAATTCAGAAATCGATAAAAATAAAATCGATAGAGTTACTTTTATTTAAGTGTTTAAAATTGTTTATAACACTTTGTGTGTGTCAATACATTTTAGATTCTGAGCAGATTGATATTACAATGTTTTTTTTTTTTATATTTATATGAAATCACAGTATTTATTCATAATTATACAAGATATATTTATACCGGTCATATTTTAATTTTTCCAACAAATAGGAAAAATCAGGAAAAATGGAGGACAAACGAGAAAATGTACAAAGTATATTATTAAAATATTACAACCTTCTTTTTTCCGTGAACAATTTTTCTTCCAGCCATTTTGCTCCGATTTACATTGATAGCACATTTTCTGAAAAGAATTTTGACTAGAATGGTACTTCAGGGCGATCATTTTTTGATATCTCAGTTGTTTTCATAATAAATGGAAAAAACTGTGAAAGAACATGGGAAAAACCGGGAGAAAACGTAGAAAAAATAGAAAAATAGGTACAATATTAACGTGCATATGTAATTATTTTTTATCATAATATGATATATATATATATATATATATATATATATATATATATATATATACGATATATATTGTTGACACAGCACACTATTAACCGAATTCCGTTTAGAATAGTTTTTTCGTTAGCAATGGTTAATCGTCGTGTGCAGATATACATTACATTTCCCCTCTACTACCTTGCCAATTTCTCACCATGAACAGTGGCACACCCACGAGCAATGTAAGTATCTCTCTTTTTTTATTCAAGTAATACGCTGAGTCAAAAATCTATATATCTCTTAATGGAAGTACTGTGTGAAAAAAATATATACGAGTATTTTTAATATTCGAAAAAGTGTTTTCGGTTGAAAAAAAAAACACGAGTAAAACTATTTAAACATCTTCGAAAAACTCAAAATCTAAAATTTTATATTGTATACATATTTACATAGATCAAATGAAGAACGCAATTGTTAAAATGTGCTATATAAGTAACAACTAATCATTGAAGTAAGCCAACGAGTGCAACTGGGCGAGCAACTATGCTCACTAATATTTAAATCGGGTATTTCTACTTATTTCAATTTTTTTTTTTTTTTTTTTTATGCGAGTAGTGGATATTTACTAGAAATGGACGAACAAGTTATTACAAATTATCAAGTATTTTTTTATAATTCTACTAAATCTAACAAATATTTGTGTTTCGTGGATACGAATTATTGAAAACATAACGATTAAATAATTTAAATGTCTCAACAAGTCGATATTCGAATATATAAGGGAGACTATATTACAGTTCAACAATAATTGCTAAACGATTATTCAAATTGAAATTATATATTTGTACTAGTGTATTTGTGTACAACAAATATTGTTAACGAGTTATTTTCTTTGGCTTTATATTCAAGTAAAATATTGTTTTATTTCGAGTTTTTTTTTCTTATAACTTATCGTATTGTTGTATTATTGTGTTTTGTTTTTAGACAATCGTTTTTTTTTTTAAATTTTGTTGATTATTTTTTTATTCGGGGTCGATTGGATAATAATATTTTTTTTATAAAGGTTACAACGATTCTGCACTTTAGACAAACAATACAAAAAGCGTTTTATATTGACTCCCGAGTATTATTTTTGTAGTGGTTGGTCGAATTAAAAAAAAAAATCTCCCGAATATAACTTCGCACGATGAATAGACCACTGTAGTAAATAAGGAGTTTAAAAAGTTTAATAGGGTTTTTTAATTTACATAATGAAAGTAACAACAGATAACTGAAATCAGAAAACGTTACTGAAAAGAGTTTAATTTGATTAAATTATAGGTAAAAGGACAAATATTTACAGAGCGTCATGGTGTTATCGTTTTTATTGTTTTTATATTTTTATTTGCGATGTTTTCTACTAGAAATATTGATTTAATCGAAAAATAACAAGATATCGATTTTGTAATGAAAAATTCATATTTGCTTTTTCTAGAATATTTAAGCCATTTTCGAGTTTTTTACAGACATTTAAATTTTGTGAGTTTCTGCGTAAATTTTTATTTTTGAGTATTACGTAGATAAAACGGTTAGACCTAAAAGAAATGCTTGAAAATTTAATAGGAGTTTCATTGTAGGCCATACTGTTGGGTAGCCGGGGTCCTACTTACTGGTGGTGGACCCGGTGACTAGTGCCGAGTTAGGTATATGATAACGTGGTACGAGGTAACAATAATCTTTATAAAAAGTGGTAACACATTCGTTTACATCTTTTAAATGGCATGTTTGCCTTATATTTTAGTACACATTAAAATTTGAATATTTAACTAAACTTGAAATCTTTAAAAATGAAATGTCGCAACGGGAACATCTTCCCGGTACAAGGCAACAATAAAGTAATAAAATAAATAATAATAAAATAAAAAAACAAACAATAATTTTACGACCGTGTGTTTAACTACTAAGACGGTGGCTGAACGAGATGGTAGTGACGTTCCAACCAAGTAATTCCAAATGGTTGTTTTTATAAGAGTTTCAATATCAAATTTTGACGAAAATCGTAAATATTACGGCCTTCAACGCATGTATAATCGAACATACTTTCGAATCGTTTTTCATTTGCAATAGTTTATCGTTACTTACAGGTATAAATTAAATACATTTTTGTAGCCTACATTTCCTACTTCCCACCTACAAGAGTGGGATATACATAATTAATGTGGTTATTTTTAAGATAAAAAGTAGACTACGGTATTTTTTTCACTTTCAACGTCATGTTGCAAAGTTTTATCCAGAGCGGAATAAAATTGTTGTATTTATATAGCAAGCAGACTGACAAACCAAAACATACGAAAATACATACTCAGGTATAATGTACAGACAGAATTTCAATTTTATTTAATAACGCGTTATATTCTTTAGTGTAGTGAAATTGCCTACTCATTGCGCCGCCGGTTCATTTTGTATAGGTATAAAAACTCGGAGCTTTAGAGTCGGGTTGATAAAATTTACGACAGTGTGGAAAATAAATATTTATAAAATAAAAAAATGGGATATACTTTGGAACAAGGAAAGGCCATTGTTGAAAGTCAGGGAGGTATTGTCGTATTGGATGCAGCGCAATTCAGTTTATTTACTGAATCCAAGGGTAAATAACTGTAATAAAAAAAAAACAAACGGACATACTTCGAATGATGGGTGGACCGCTATTGTAGGTGAGAAAGTAAAAGAGAAATTGTATATATATCTGTACTCAAAGATAAATCATTGCTAATGAAAACAATTTTAAGGGGAGTTCGGTTATTCATGTTTTGAAAGGCCATAATATTTACGATTCGAAAATAATACATTTCGTAATTTTTTCCGTTTTTCCTACGTGTTACGTGTTTTACAGGTTCTCCTATTTATTATGATAACCCCTGGAAAAATCAAAAAAGTACCACTCCAGTCAAATTTCACTTCAGAGAAGTTGCTATACTTAAAAATCGGAGCAAAATTTCTGGTAAAAAAGTTGTTTAAATAAAAAAAAAAAAACATAATTGTAAAATCAATACATTCCTCACTCAACTCAGAATCTTAAACCGATTCATTCTTTATAATTTATATTCATTTATATTCGAACATCTTTAAATTGGTAAGGTCATATATACAGTGTTAGTTGTATTTTTTTTTTCAAATGATAGTCAGGGTAACCCGGAAAATCAACAAAACTACAATCGATATATTATATTAATTTGTTTTCAATTTTGTATTTGTTTAAAAAAACCATTTTCAATAAAAGATTTAAAAGATAAGTCAAATAAGGTACCGCTGCTTAGTGGTATAGAAATATAATTCTAACTGAATAAAATGATTTTATTTGTAATATGTGTTACAAACTTATTTTAAATTAAATTTAAGGAATTATAAACTTTAAAATGTAAAGTTAGACAGTAAGGAAAAGATTTTTATTTCAATTATAACCACTATCGTTATTAATTTTTGTTTTTGAATCATTGTTATGATGATTACAGTTACTGTCGGAGACACTACTGATGTCATTTTACTTCACGCAGTCAGTAACGGATTATATTTTACTAAAAACCATTAGCAAACGTAGCTCGATGCATGTAAAAATAATCTCATTAAAAAGCTAAGAAATTTTTAAATAATACTTTTGTATTTCTATTAGTTCATTTTTGGTTTCTTCTAACACAATTCAATTTTAAATTTTAATTGGATAAAAAGAGCCGTTTACAATGATGATGCTATATATTATTTTCACAGTTGTATTCATTAGTGAAAATTAAAAAACTAAACTTACCATTTGAATTTATGTCCATTTTAGAATACCTAAATGTAATCATTATGCATTTAATTTTTTAAACTATAAAAATATTCTGGAAATGAAGAAACTATAGTTGATCACTAATAGTTTTACTATTGTCACGGTACGCTGCGATTGTTACGTGTTTTTTGACCTTGAGAGTATTAAGTGTTTATCTACATACTGTAATAGATACTATACTGTTACCAAATATTTTAATTTTCAAATATTAAATAATATAAATAATTTTAAATATTTTAACTTCTGGTCTAATTTGTCCAGCTAGAATTAACTTTCCATCTGCTGAGTGTCGAGCAGAAATTCCGCATCTTTTTTAGTGTACTGTGTGAATGCGTTTTTACTTATCTATAGTTTATTTCTCGTAAAAATAGATTACACGTTAGTATGACTTTAATAGCATATTTGTCGATACGGTTGGAATTTAAAATAAGACGCATATTTAAGTATATCTACCATTAATTCTGTAATTATCTATCTTTAAGAAAAAAAAATATTGTAAGATTCGTCCTCGTGGGCCCCCACACAAGCATGCTTATTGGGGCCCATTATTCTTGAAATAAACTCATAATATTAATAATAGTTATAATATTATGCATTATGCTTTATTACTAAGAATACCTATTAATGTGATTTAATCCGCTATTAAAACAGAGTATCGGTACAGAATCAATCGTTACTCGAGAGTAATATTTGATTTTCGTGTTTTAATTTATACGCCTTAAACGATTGGCTGGAATCGATAGTTTGAATGGCTTTTCGAAGACGTATCGACAATACTATAAAGCATTAATTATGCAAACACTCATCGGAGGTTTCGTTATTAGATACGAAAATTCGTAAATCGCACACACAGAACGAAAAATAGTATCAGCACACGAGCATAAGCTGTGTCTGTATAATAGGAAATCGACGATTCAATTACAGCGATCCGGCCAGACCGTCGTCGGTACCTAATCAATTCGTTGGTGTTCGTCGGCCACTTCGTTAAAGCGGTTTAGGTGACGACATAATACAATTTGCTGTACGCATAACCTTCAATAACAAGCACAGCAATAATAATCGTTAGGCCGTAGCGTCAACATACCCACAGCGCATTATTTAATTAGTTCGGCACGACGAATAATAATAAATGCGATTTCAGAAGGGACTCCGCCGTTAAAACAGAGTATTGGCACACGATCAATCGCCACTCGAGGGAAATATATTTGATTTTCGTGTTTCGATTTATACGCCTTAAACGATGAGGGTTTTCCGGATACGCTCCACTCGGTACCCAAAGAGATTATTACTTTTGCTTTTTCTTTCTATTTTTTTTTATACATTTTATATGAGTTGTTTATTTACGGGGATTTGTTTTTGTCCTATTATTTTGTTTTGTTTTGTTTTTTTTTATTTTTGGACATAATAAAATAGTTTTCACATTGTTTCTAATTGTGCGGTTTTATTTACAACATGTTTAATTGTGTTGCCCATATTCACATGCCATAAAGGCAATTTCCTTATCGACTTGCAAACTTTTTAATAGTAACCCGTGTAATTTCTATTCGAATTGAGAATAAGGTTTTAAAAACGCACCACTTTAAAACTGAAATCGAATTTACTCAAAATGATTCGTACAAATGATAACTGTATCGCTGTGTCGTGATAAAAGAATCACTCTGTATTCTGTATAGACAGCTGAAATACAGAAGGTGACCTCCTATATATCTCTTTCTTTTGACTTTTCCTCCTCGTAATACAATGATCTTTTCGATGCTGTTTATTTTCGTATTAAACATGACCGAATAATATTTGAGTATTCGACTCTAAATTTTATTTTATTCGGACTAAAGACGCATACTTTCGCGGGCTCGGATATCTAAGCTCCTGTATTTTATGGACATTGTACACATTGGGGTCCGCGGGATTTTTCAATCCTCAGTAAATTCAAAGGTTTTCTATTCTTCGTCGACTTAACGTCGATTTAGCGTTCACGAACCTAGTACACGCCATTGTTATGTTGCAAATATCTGCAGTGATATTAACCGTTAACCGTATTACTATAGAATAGTATTGAACATAATGATAATAAAAGGGTATCATTTTTTTTCTCCCGATGTTATTATTTGAGATATTACAGTTCCTGGACTTGACCGTTCGAAAATTGAAAATAAAATTGAATACGAGTTTTACACCGAAATAATGATATCAATATTTTTTATATATAAAATAACAGCAGTATATTTAGTAGGTAGCTACAGATAAGCAATGATTAATAATAATAATAATAATAATGAATATTTACGTGACATAGTGAAAACAGAAAATATAACAACGTTGGATAATAATTATTTATTCAGTTGAAAAAAGCTTGTAGGCAAGTGTGGACATAAAATTACGATTATAAATGATTGTATTATATAATCGAGTAGATGCATATTCATTTATACATCTACATAGTTCAAAATAGTGCTTTTCTTTGAAATATTCTAGTTGTATTCAAATAGATGTTTTAAATATTTATCGACGAACTTGTTGTTATGTATACATCCCTGCATAATTATTTTTAGTAAAATTAAGTATAGATATACGATTTTTAAATTCTGAGCGGAGCGAAGAAGCCTGTGGTTTTAAAAAGATTTTTTTTTTTATATGCGTGCCATAAGACTTGCTCAGATTTTTAAATGTAGCACTTTTTTCGAAAAGAAATCGGTGTCGGCAGGTACTTTAAGGAGGTCATTTTTTGTTTTTCTCAAGATTTTTTTCATCAATTTCGAAAAATCAAACAAAAAACTGAGAAAAAACAGGAAAATGTACGAAATATATTATTAAAATATTACGGCTTTTTTTTTTTTATGTGGACATTTTTTTTTCAGCGATTTTGATCTAAATTATAATGATAACAATATATCTAAAAGGAAATTCGACTGTGGAAGTACTTTAGAGACATAATTTTTCGATTTTCTTAGTAAGAGTTTCTCAGAAAATGTGAAAAACGGGGATAAAACATGGGATAACTTAGGAAAACTGGGAAAATCGGTACACCATTATACAATTATTATCAAAGAAAATATATAAAGACTATTTAATTATTTTATTATAAAATGTCATATACCATATTGTTGATAAAGCATTATTATCAACTGAATTTTGCTCAGAATCGTTTTTTCGTAAGCAAGGGCTTATCGTTGATTACAGGTATTCATTATATTATCTATAAATGGCTGCACCCCTCCCCATTATTCTAGGAAGTCTTTTTTTTTTTTTAATTCTTCGTTCACTCTAAATTACTAAGGTTTTTTTAAAAAAATGAATCTTATCGAATTTTGGTTTTGTTATTATTTTTGACAATATTTGAATATTTAAATTACGGTCATATTTTTGGTATTATTATTTTTTTCCAATAGCGTATATCCGTAATTTGTTTACCAAAATAATGCAGATTTTTTTTATAGTCTGTTAATATAATTCAATATAAGAAACTTTCGTTTTTAAATTCGTTTCACGAAACGTTCTTGTTGACGTTTAAAAGTATTTTTTACATTTTCTGATTTTATTTTACACGTGCGTTCGAGTAGAAATAAGGGATGAGAGAAAGAGGGTGACAATTTAAAAAATATTTTATTTCTGACTCTGATGCCGAGAAAAAGCGACTGAGCGATTAGTTTTATAATAATGTGTGTTTTTTTTAATCTTGGTTTACAATTTTTTGGGTGGCTACCCCGCTTAAAAAGTCATATTCACAGTAGATGGATAATACGGTACGCGCACTGTCATATATTAAAAAACATAATTGTATACAAAATTATAACACAAGGAAAAAAATGAATTATTTTAAAACCAGGGCTTGGAATCTTTATGATTTTTTCGGTTTCGGATCCAATTCGGTTATTGAAAAAAACAAATTCGGTACTGGGTTTGGTTTCAGTTTTCTAAAATAACAAAATTAGTTTTTCGGTTCTGATACCGGCAAATACCGGTATTTAGAGGTACCTTTCTGTTTTTTCATTAAGTAAAAAAAAAAAAGATATAATTTTAAAAATTAAACCACGTCTAAAAAAACTATTATATCTGTTAGTTATCTGTCATATTTTCAACTCTTATGCATTTTTAACTGATACAACAAAAACACAAAATTAAAAATAATAAAATCATTACTCTTGTAAATTTATTGGTTTTTTCTACATTTTTTTTTTTTGGTTTTTCGGAAAATCAAAAAACAATTTTCTTACTTATCAACTATATTAAAATTGCAACAATATTATGAACTTTTGTTTTCTTTTTTGGAGTAATATTTCTGGTAGAAAACATACATACGTAATATTATCTAAATTTATAAGATCAATTATAGCTGTTCTTTAGACCATTGCGGGTTAAAGGAATTGAGTAAGTTGACTGTTTTGTTTTAAAAATATCCAAAAATTTTTTTTTAAAATAGGTTTGACTTTAGTATTAATGTATTATATGTATACATTTTTCTTTATTTTGAATAATTACATGATAAAATGGCTGTAACATGGTACACCGGTCCCCACTTTTAGCTATATTTTTTATATTTCCAATGACTTAATAATAACATCAATAATTTGGTCAATATAATAATTTTATTGCAATCGCATTCTGACTATGATGCAGTTAATCGTATTTATACGCACATTTCACGTTTTGGTAATTCTAAGAAGAATAACCAAGTAACCATCATATTTATTCCGTTACATCCCAGGGATCCCATGATTCAAATTGTTTTCAGTTTTCCCTAAATATTATTACCTACGTTATAAATATCATAATAGTATAACTGTCACAGGCGAGTTTATTAGTTTTTACCGTTTCCGAAAATAATATTCGTGAAAAGTCGTGAACTTGCGGGTTCTAAGCGTAGCTAGAAATTTATCGATTTTACTCTAATGTGTGTCTTTCTTTTTTTTACCTACAAATTTTATACCAAACATTTTGCTCTGATTTCATGTTGATGGTTTCTGTACACATATTTTGTTTATTTAGTGTATCTGGAAGGTTATATTTTGAATATGTTTGAAGTTGTCTTAGGAATGGTAAAATTCTGGGAACAAAACGGGAATACTTATATTTCACAGGGATCGTCGAAAACTGTATACGAGGTGTGGTTATTAAACAATGAGACTGGTTACGAAAAAGTGTTTTATTATAAAAGTTCTTCTACATTCAAATGCTACCCTTCAATATACTCCCCTCCCCTCGCCACACACCGTTTCATTCGTTTCTTCCATTGCTCGAGGCAGTGCTGAAAGTCTGTTTTCGTAAGACCATTCAGGAGTTCCGCCGATTTTTGTTTCACCTTTTCCATCGACTTAAACCGGATTCCTTTTAAGGCAGACTTTATCTTTGGAAACAAGTGAAAGTCGCAGGGCGCCAAGTCGGGTGAGTAAGACGCGTGTTCGAGTACTGGAGTGCCTTAAGTGGCAAAATAACTCTTCACGCTTTATCCTGGTGCAAGATCCACGACTTGTTTTTCCACAATATCGACCGTTTCTTACGAACTCATTCGCGCAATGTTGCCAAAACTGTCAAATAGTAATGTTGATTCACAGTTTGACCCTCTGGAACCCATTCAGTCATCAAGATACCGTTGATATCGAAGAAAACGGTTTTGAATTTTGATTACGACTGAATTGGATTCCGGTGCACTCTCGACCTTCAGAAAACAATTTATGTCACTCAAAAACACGCGCCCGAAATAGGAAATCCTCACTATAGGCCTCATTTAACAACTTATAGCACTCAGTTGGAGTTTTTTTTAGTTTAACGAGAAAATTTTACGTTTATCCGTTGCTCATGTGTTTCGTCACACATGGTTTTCGGCACGAGAAAAAAACACGTTCGTTTCAAACCACTACTGCACAAATACTATAATAGTGATGAAAACGTGTTTTGGTACGTGTATAGATAAGATATCTAGATACCCAACCCATTACTCGTTTTTTACATCATCCATCTATGGCACCCCTAGGCGAGCAGTCTCGTTTTTTAATAGCCACACATCGTATAATGCGATTTAGAAAAAAAGTCGAGTGTAGTATAAATATAAGTATAGTGTATAAATATAATATATTAATTGTTTTTATTTTTAATTTTTGTTTTTTATGATGTTATGTTATTTAATTAATCATGTTTACTATAACTTCCTACGCCACCATAAGTTTAGCTTAAATGTGTCTGTATTTTTTGTTATAACCTTAATGTATCATTATAATAATAATAATAATAAAAAAAAAAATAACAAGTATTGTTATTTTTTCTCCAAAAACGTTTAAAATTCAATTTTTTTGGAAAATCGTGAATTTTCTCAAAATATTTTCCTATTTACTTACCTAAATTTATTCGGTTCCATATAAACACACGAACAACTATTATGTATTTTCTTTGTAGATACAATAGCTCTACGAATCTAAATATATTGATTTATTATTTTGTTGGAGTCGTATGATATTATAAGAATATAATATTTCCCCTGTTCATTTTTCTCGGTCATCGTCTCTGACGGAAAAATAAAACGTGAAACGACGAACGATAATGATTTTTTTATGGCGACATTGTCGTAGTACATATTTTTTTAAAAAGCATCGCGTGTAAAAATCGAGTCCTCTATTATAAATAAGGTATATACGTATGGTATAGTAGTGGGTCCAGTATTGGTCTGCATATTGCAGGACTAATAGGTAATATTCATTCGTTAATATTTCAACGACGACGTATACCCATAATTGTGCGTCGTATATTTTTTACTCGTCCAGATATTCGAAACACGCAACGCCATAGAAGACCGCAATTATTGTAAATAATTGACGAGTAGCCGAATCGCGGCTGATGGTTTTTTTCCACAATCGGCTGCGACATCTACCGAATAAAATTTACCAGCGTTATGCGCGTTCTCAACGACACAGAGATTACGCTACACGAATAGGTGTAATAGAATTACACTTTTATGTTTTCACACATTGATTTTTGTACATTTAATTTTTTGTAAGTATAGGATAGGTACGCGTTTGATATTATTTATCTACTTAAAACTCGAAATGTTTAATACGACAAAATCTATAAATAATATGATGATACATAGAGGATTTATAAATGATTTATAGAAAAACAAGCGAGATTAAAGTTAATTGGAATGTGGTGTTATGTAGAAGAGTTTTGAGGATAAATAATTATAATATGATCTAAATAGTATTAAAAACATTGTATTTTGGTTTTGCGTATAATTTAATATTTCAATGGAAAAACGAAAGAAGATTTTTATGGTAATAATATTTTTGGTATGACAAAAACCGACAGTTTTGATTTTTTTTTATACTTAAAAAATAAATGAAAATACCACTCGAGAAAATGTTGTGTTACTAACCGGTGTGTTTCGTTTTCCAAGAACAAAATTCAATTTGTTTTCTTCTCCTCAATATTACCAAAAAAGATTTAGAAACACTTATTTTTGTGTTTTTATTTTTTCACCGTTTTTAATGGCACGAAAAGTAATTTTGTTTTCAAATATGTTTTGTAATTTTGTTTTTCGAAGACACTAGCACGTTTGTATGTTTTACTAGAATAACACGGTAGTTCGTGATTTTTCTACTGTAGTTTATTAACACGATTCGACTTGCTCTAATCAAAACAATACATCAAGAAATGGCGTCAAAATCATTTTTGATTTATGGTCGCATCGATTATAATCACTATTGAAAAAAAACACACATTTATATGTGGTAAAAATATCAATGAGTACAATGGTTTTGCATTTAATCTCTTTATACGCAACAATCACATTCTCGCTGGGACTTTTTTTTGGAACTTTAGGGGTTTATACGTTCGTATATAAATATATATATAATATATATTGTTTATGATAAATCAGAGCATCAAACCATTAACGTACCTAGATAATTTTGAAAAGTTAATACGAGTAAATACTAAATAATTCGGACGAAAAAAATAAAAATAAATTTATTATGATATGATAAAAATATTAATAAATTGATAATCAAAATAAACAATACAAAAGATAACAATAACTAATCAAACAATAATAATAAAATTATTATTATTAAAAGCTAGCGTGATCTATTCACAATAGGTATTATAGCTTATAGATAAGATGAATTTAACAAATTCATCTCCAGGTTTTGTATTCATTCGATTGCATATTTATAATTTATCTTCCGTGCGATTATCATTTAGGGCGATTTTGAATACGCGGATCGTGTATTTACTTAAAACGTGAGATATTTGTGGTCTTATTCACAGTTACGGGAAGGAGTAATATGCAGTTATCATTTGTGCATTAGATGATTTTACTTTCCATGGCCAGTCCGCAAGCGATTTAAGGTTACCTAAATTTGTTTTGGCAAAAAGAAGCTTGATTTTTTTATTGTTGGTTGAGTACGAATGTTCTGTCTGTCCGAGTTCTCCGAAGTCCAATCCGGCTGCCATTTTGTATGAGCTTCAACATTTTCCAAAAACAGTTTATTTGGGATTTTTCATGGTTGCTTACATGATCTAATCACAGCCTTTCCCCGAATATCGTAAAGTCTGTATGTATCGGCAAGTTTAGATTATTATTCTCGGATAAGGTCTTGTTTTCTTCGAATCCCTGAAGGAGCAATATCGCTCAGTACTGGTAAGCATTTTAAAGCGGTTGACTTTAATATTCGTTCTATAATTCTCGTTGTCCAGTTGAGTTGGTTATACAGTTTGTTTGTGTGTGCATTATTTATCCAAACACGTTTGGTAGTATTTCGTACACAAGGGCATGTATACTTCTACCTAGAGAATTTGTATCGGATCTCCACTGACTTAACCTAGAAATTATACTACAGCGAGTCCTTATTTTTGATGATTGTTTAACTAGCTATCCCTAAACGTGAGCGTCCTGTCCTTATACTACATCTATTTATTTTGGATAGAGATTATTTTTATTTCTCATCCTTAAAACTGTATACGTATTTCCTATTTGTAGTTTTTTTTTTCTAATGATTTAAATATCGGTGAAAACAAAATCATTCAATTTTTAATTGAATCTCTTCAATTAAAATATGAAAAATATAACAATTAAACTAAGATAAATAATAATAATAACTACAATAATATAGACAAATATATTAATAGGCAAATGTTAATCTTATACGGTACATATTGGTCCATATGGATTTCGAGTAGTCAAAGCCTAGAACTATTTGAGTAGAGTCACTTCTAATCTATTTTTACACTACCGTTTTCTCAAATAATTTTCCATATATCCTCCACTTTGTTATAGCTAATATATTCTATGGACCAAATTAGGTGTCTCGATTTTAATCTCTAATTAGGTGATTGGTTTAGGTTATTATATACTGGGAGATTCGTTGAGCTATTGATTTTCTGTAACATTGTTACGTTTGCGAGATGTCTTTGAATTACCGTAGAGGCTATATTCAAAAGGACTGAAAGCCACTGTATCTTGGTTGCTCTTTACTATTCAAGTGAAAGAGGATAACTGTTGGACTAGGTTTGAGTGTTCATTTTTTATAATATTTTTATATTATATCGAGATTAAAAGTTTGAATATTTTCCAAGTTTTCAAAATGTTTAGTCTCCTAATTTAGGGTTAAATCATTGGCATAGTTAAATTTCTTTACTTGTACTAATACAGAACCCTGAGGAAGACCATAACTTAAAACCATAATTGACGAACCTGTCGCTAAACATGTTTTTAAGAAATTTTAGAAAGGTTTTGCATGGAATCATTTCTGGAATTTTCAATAAAAGCTTTTTTGTCCACACAGTATCGTAGTAAAATAATGGATTAATGAATGCAACTGCAGTTTGAACGTTCCTATTTCAACCACTTTCTATGTAGGTAGTAAGTGTCAACGTTTGATCACAACAACTTCTATTTGGACGGAACCCAGTCTGTTCTTGGGGTACACTGTTACCAATAATGCTTGCAAAGCGGTTGTAGATCGATATTTCTAATAATTTATAGCAAACACTTAGTAGAGATATGTGCTTATAGTTACTTAAATGTAAGAACATAAATCAAAGAGCTACTTTATTGTTCTTGGCTTGTGATATTATATGAACTCTATATGTATATTTCATATAATGTATAAATGTAATACATTTCTTATATTTTTCCGTTTTTTCTAAGTTTTTCCCCATTTATTATGAGAAAATTACTCGGAAAAATCAAGAAAAAAAAAAAAAAAGAACTTTATTGAAGTACTACTTCAGTCAAATTTCTTTTCAGAAAAGATGCTACGCTTAAATATCGGAGCGAAAATTCTGGTAGAAAAGTTGTTCACAGAGAAAAAAAAAATAAAAATAAACATCATTGTAAAACTAATACATTAGTACCGCGCAGAATTTAAAAATCCCCGTGTATAGTGTTTAACTTATTTAGTTATAACACTGTAATCTAAGTGAAATAAATTAAATTTACGATATTGAAAACAATAATTTCACGAGAATATGTACATACATAAAGCACACGTGACCGTGTTTATTAATGGTTTATTAATATACATTTATTATATACCTAATTTATACGGGTGAATTGCGTGCTGTGTACTCATTGTGTTAGATACCCGTGTTTTAAATATAGGCTAATGTTACTTTATATATAGTAAACTTATAAGTGTGTTATTGTAAACACTAAAATTGTAAACGCTAAAATTATGAAACACGGTTCTTCGTGTTTAAGAGTTAATACTATTATTATCTATTTATGGTTATTTTTTTGTACGATTTTCCGGACGTTACGATGGGTTTTTATCGACGGGGAACGAAAATTTAGGCTATACTCTATTGTTTAGGATAATAAAATTTGTCACCAAATTTTTAATTAAGTACATTCTGTTAAATTTGTCTGTATTAAAACCAATTGCAAAATCGAAATTTTGAAAGGTACACCATAATATAACTTTCTATATTGAATTTTTGACTGGAAAAAATATTATATGAATTTTCTAAATAAAATTAAATATTTAATGTTGTTTTAATTTTTTTTTTTGCTTTTAAAATACAACAATAATAATATAATATTGCACGTTTTTGTGTTTTAATTAGAGAAAAAAAATGTACATAGCTATTTTAATATCCATAAAATACACTAAAATATTATTTAATATTTTTGAATAATATCAAAAAATTAAAGTATATTGAATAAATAAAAAAACAAAAGTAAAACATAATTTAAAAAAAACTTTTTTTTAAAAAAAAAATATACAATATATATATATACGCAGTGAATAATAAATATCCATGGAAAAGGTTAGTAAGTTTTAGTATGGTGTTATTTTTGTAACGGGAACGTAAAAACCTTCTTATATAAAATATTGTTAGGTCTATTTCTATAGTCTATATATAAATTTATGGGATTTATAGGTACGCGCGAGTAGTAAAATGAAAAAGAATGTGTTGATGTTGTTGTTTTTTTTAATATTCTCACTGAAGTCGATTTTGGAAACTCGAAACGTATTAAGGTGTACATTACACGGGTTTATCATTTTGTCTAATGTCAGACAGAAAAAGTTTAACTTCGATCATCGTTTTTTTTTTTTTTATGAAAAACAACAGATCATTATCGATCTATTGATATTCACCGAAATGATAAAAGTAAAAAGAAAATATATTTTCTCGTGAATAGGCCACGAAATTTCCTCAAGGTAAATTATTGAAATCTTCACTGAATTCGAATTTAATCCTGTGTATAGAGCCTTATACCAGCAGACTACAGAAGAGGTGGTTAGATAAGTAGAGGATCATAAAAACCTAGGAGTGCAAGAATGGATAAGAATAGTTGATGTAGTAATTGAGACGAAGTCCCATTGATTTTGGTGATGGAGTATTTCCCTGTCTATTTCCTCTGTCTATATACGAATTTGGTCATGGGATTTGCTTTGATCAGAATAATATTAAATTGTCGGTTTTTTTTGAAATTATTAGAGAAACCGGACAAAAAAAATAATAGTACGCTGAGTTTTACAAATCTTTAAAGCTATAAGATACCAAGGTGTAACATTTTGAAAATATGCGGATATATGCGAGGGCAGTGGTGAAATGAATGTGGTCTTTAAGATGCTGTTGCTTATCGGTTTTTCTTTTTGATCTTTAAGAGGGACGGGTGGATGCTGAATACATAGAAATGGCTAAAAATGAGTAGTCAATCACTATTGATTTAGTAAAAATAAGTAAACATTTTGGGATGTAGTGGAAAATATTGAGTATAAGACTGGGGTACTGAAGGTTATTTCTGAGTTAATAAGTCGTTTGTAAGTGCATTGTAATAAAAGAGTTTGGGCAATAACCAAATTATTCTACGTTTTTGGAAAGTATGTTTTAACGATTTTTGGTATAAAAAATTTTTGTGAACATTCTAGAAAATTGCAGTATAAAATATAAGGCCACTTCGTTTTGTGATTCTGACAAAATCCTGGGAAAAAAAAAAACCAAAATCAATCAAACGGGCATCACCACGATAGGTGGGCCACTTTTAAGATGAGAATTTGGTAGGTAGAGAGAAAATTGAATGTGTAGATATACCATATAAATTAAATTTTTACGCAACTTTTAATAATTGTTTTGAAAGGTCGTAATAAATACGATTTTAAAATAGTATATTTCGTAAATTTTTTTGTTATTCCCACTTTTTTCTGGGTTTTCCCTTTAATGTGAAAACCCTTATGAGAATCAAAAATGACCTTTCAGAAAGAATGCTAGACCAAAAAATATGTGCACAATTTTTATTAGAAAAGTTGTTCACAGAAAAATAAAAATAAGCATTATTGTAAAACCAATACAGTCTGGATATCAGAATCCAAAAAGAGCTGATACTGGAATCATGTATGACCACTGTGATTGGTGAATAGTCGAGAAGGTGAAATACGTATAACTTTATTTTATTTATTCCTGTAATCAACGATAAACCATTGCTGACGCAAAACAATTCGGAGTTTGGTTATATTTTGAAAGGTCGTAATATTTATGACTTTCGTAAAAACAAAAAAAAAATACTACATTGCATTCAATTTGTTTTCATCACTTATTATGACACTAATCCTCTAAGTTTTTATGTTAAGTCTAACAATTTTATTCACAAATAGTATCTACCAATTTAAAATTACGTAAAAAAACTCGTCAAATTTAAATATCTATAAATAGCTTAAAAATGACTCATATGTTTTGAAAATTTAACCACGTCTAGTAAAACAAATACAGGTTTTGTCCACATATTTAGTTTAACTGAATGTTTTTATTTAAAAAACATTAAAAAAACAAAAACAAAATTTTTTATAATAAATCCTTTTTTTTCGTAAATATTATTCCCGTCCTTTTTACATTTTTTTTCAGTTTTGCTCATTTATTAAAAAAATTACAAAGAAAATCAAACAACCGAATTTTTATTCGCCGACAAAATTAAAAATTCAATAAAAAAGGTCTCTTCTTGTTTTTTTTTTGTTTGAACAATAATTATGGTAGAAAAAATAAGCCAAAATAATGAAATCGAAGCTCTGTAATTTGAAAAAAAAAAGTATTTCTTGTCTTTTTTGGTTTTTCCCAATTATTATGAAAAATACTTTGGATAACAAAAACTAATTACCCCTAACAGTGGCTATCTATTAAAAGGAAAAAGAAACGAATTTTTGTAATTTTTAGATTGAAGCAATACTTCTGATAGAAATCATAAGTTGAAAAAATTAAAAACAATGAAAATGGTAACGTCATTAATATTTGCCGTTTCACATATTACTTTCTTTCATGTTTTTCCCAGTTATTTTTAAAAGCCTTCAGAAAATTAAAAAATGACCTCCTCATTACATCAACTAAAGACAATTACCCGGAAAAAGTTCATGTTCGGAGCATGATTTTTGGTAGAAAAGTTGTTCACATATCAAAAAAAAAAGGAAACGAAAGACGTATATTATAGTAGAACCAATAGATCCCTAGCTACGCTCCGAATTTTTAAGTTATATTTTATAAATACGTATTCTCGTCCTCTCAAGAGAACGTTACAGTAGTATTAGTTTTTGTCTCTGTTTTGCTACTGTATTTCAAAAATACATTTTTGGAATTGTAACGGTATTCTGATTTTTATAGATTAAAAACAAAAATTGTTTTAAAAAACATTTTCAAAACAGACGATTATGTTGCCATGTTTAATTTGATGAATATTTTAACAGTTATGTTGAAACTACAAAAACAAATGTTTTATATATAATATTACGTTTTTATTATCGAGACATCCAATCGAGTATATTTTAATACCGAATTGTGCATATTTACATTTTATTTAGTTTATAACTGTTCGATATGCTTTTAGATTCTGAGCAGAGCAGAGAATATATTGATTTTACAATAGTGTTTATATTTTTTTTATCTGTGAACAACTTTTCTACCGGAAATTTTGCTCCAATTTACTATGATAGGATTTTTTCTGAAAGGAAATCTGACTGTTTTGGTGCTTTATGGTAGTCGTTTTTGGTTTTCTCTAGCTGTTTTCATAATAAATGGGAAAAACCGGGTTAACGTAGGAGCAATAGGAAAGAAGACACAATACATAAAACAAATATTATTAAAGATACAATGCATATATATTTATAAATATATAATTATTTTATCATAATTAGACATAATATATATTTGTGTCAAAGGAACACTAATAACCGAATTCACTCATAATATTTTTTCGTAAGAAATAGTTAATTGTTGCATACAGATATACTTTAAATTTCCTCTCTTCCTTCCCAACTTCTCACTTACAAGAGTGGCCTACCTACATGTGAACATAGAAATGCGCAGACCTGAGTTTTGGGGGTGGCTATAGTATTTTTGTACCTTTTTCTTTTTTTGGGCCCCGCTTTAACAGATTTTTAATAAATTTTAATGTATAAATAAACATAACTTACATTACTTATTTAATATTCCAATACAACAATTGTTAATATTTTATAATATCATTCTGTGAAAAGTAAAATGAATGATTCGAAACGGTCTTGGGTCATGGTACTTTTTAAATTACTCTTAAAAATTTTTAATTAAACAACTAGTAACGATAAGTATACTAAAAGTGTGAAGTATTTAAAAAAAAAAACAATTAAAAATATTGTATCTACTGGAGTCTTTTAACCAATTTAGCCTCAAAAACACAGATTTATTATTAGTTCTTTAAGGAATATAGTTGTCTGTGGTGTTTCTCGAGAAGTTTGATTTTAGCGATCGGTGTCTGATATTACATTAAAATTTCAATTTTCTTCTAGGTTACATCAGTTAGAGTACGGACTCATATATATTTTAAAGGACTTAAATTTTAGGGTTCCAATTACATGTTGGGGGTGTCCAGGCACATCGGAACCCTCCATACACACGCCTACGCCTGCGAAGTATGTTCGACTCTTTTTTTTTTTTTTTTGTGGTGAAAGCGAAGAAGATTTTCGAAAAACGAAAAAATGATTGTTACGCATGTGCGTTAAAAACCGCATACGAGCGCCGAAAGCGCAGTTTTCCCGCTACGCACGCCGTGTGCCGTTCGCTAAAACGAACGTTGTTTCAGTACCGTTCAAAATGCGTTTAGATGTGCACACGGCCACTACCGCCGATCGCTCGTAGACGCTCGGCGACAACGGTCCCGCGCGAAAAAGGACATTTTTTTCAGGTTTTAATTTTTTTTTATTTCACTCAAATTAATCCATTCAATTATCGTGGTCCGGTGTCCTCGTCTCATCCACGGACCGAATAATCACCGAAATGGACTCAAATATACCGGATCCGGGTAAGCTTTAATGGTTTTTTTTTTTTTTAAATAACAGTCTAATCATTGAAGTTATAATATGTTTGTTTTTTATCCTATGTTACAAATATTTGAGAGATAATAGAATCTATAAATAATATAAATTTATAAAAAACAAAAAAAAATTTAAATGTAAATTAGGTATGGCTTATTAGTATCTCAAAAAAAAAAAAAAAATGTTTTACCTACGAATATAATACCGCTAATGATATTATACGTATTAAAAAACTAAAAATAAAAAAGCCTGTCGACAAACTAAACAATTAATTAATACAATTTGTTTACAATGTACCTAAACAGCAGGTAATATAAATATTTTTTTTTTTTTAAAAATATAAACGCTCCACAATTGATTGCGTAGAGAAAATCAGATTAGATGAAAATTATTTTAAAAATACGATTCATGCATTGTATATATAATAAATACATTTAAAACAAGTATAGATACTGTTGATGGGCCATTGTTGTAGGTGGGAAGTTAGGAAGGTAGACGGGAAATTGAATGTACATCCTTACGCAATGATTCACCATTGCTAATGAAAAACATTAGGTTATTTAATTTATAACTGTAAGTAACAATAAACCACTGCCAGTAAAAAAACAATTCTGAATGGAGTTTTGTTATACATATTTTAAAAGTCTGTAACAAAAACGATTTTCGTCAAAATTTGGTATTAAAAATCTTACTAAAAGATTTCGTTTCAGACAAATGCTGTATTTGATAAATCGAAACAAGATTCTCGTAGAAATGTGTACACATTCTAAAAATAAAATTAACATTATTTTAAAACCAATACATTCCTTGCACCGCGCAAAATTTAAACTAGAAAATGTAAAATATACATAAAAAAAAACAAAAATCGCCATAATGTATTGAACATTTTACCACGTCCTAAAAAGTCCCTAAAGTTTCTATGAATATTTTTAACTTAATTACAACAAAAGAACAAAATTTAAAATCACGAAATTATTGTTTCTTAAACATCATAAGTTTTTCTATGTTTTTTCCGGTTGTGCTCAATCATCACTACGCGGAAAATGAAAATTCTACAAAAATGGTCTTTAGTTTTCTATTTTATCAATATTTCAGGCAACAAAAGTAAATCGCAAACATTTAATATAATGCATTGCATTTGTAGTCCATTTTAACTTTACGTCTTTTTTCAAATGTTTTCAAAACTTAACTGGAAAATCAAAAAATTACTTTCTTTCTTATTAACTAGATCCAAAATGCAAAAAAATAGTTTCTTGTGATTTTTTGATCTAATTAATATTTCTGTCAGAGTACATGGTATGTTTAAATAAATATCGGTAACGCTATCACTGTGATTCGTAAACATTAGTCTATACTTTTTATTCTAGTTTTACCCAATTATTTTTAAAACTCCTAAAAAAACAATAAATGATCTCTTCGATCCGTTAATATCTATCGATCTCAAATGCTATAAACAAGATCTCCGGTCAATTTTCGGTTGGAGCAAGATTTTTGGTAATAATTGCTTACAGACACAATTAAAACAAAATAATAATAGTAACACTCAACATAGTAAAACCAAAAGATTTCTTGCTGCGTTCCGAATCTAAAACTAATGATTGTGCTGAAAAACAGAAAAATTAGAAAGTAAAAACAAAATATCAAATACTTAAATTTTAGGACTTAATTTTTCCAAATTTGTGTAGGTACTGAATAGGCACTAATAATTTAAGATACATTATTTTTTGATTTACCCATTATAGCTACATTCGTCGATAGTGCATAAAGAAATATTACAAATCGATCTGTGTTTACATAAACAATATAATATATTTCATTTTTTTTTCTAGTTTTAAATATTCGTATTTTTAGTTCTCTTTACGGTTATATTTTTTAATATTAAACAGAAAAAAAAAGCCATTATAAGAAGACGTCACAGTTCGTAACATTTATTATCTCTGTTTCCATCCAAAAATGCATCTTAAAAGTCTCAACGAGTACTTACTTTGGTTTTGAAAATAGACTTCAAACAAATTAAATAAATTCTCCAAATTAAATAAAGACGATAGCATTTACTACAAGTTTTCGTCGAAGGATTATTTCATATACGATTCTCAGACATAACCTACCAATATTCTTACAAGAAAAATATAAAACAAGTTTATTTATTTTTTTTTTAGTTTTCATAAAATACTTAATAATGTAAAAAAAAAAATCTCAGTTTTTAATTTAGTGAAAAATGTATTGTTTTATTGTGGATTGGAACCGGAGTACATTATTTGAATTCCATATACACAAGTTGCAAGTTAAAAATATGACATAGACGGTGATTGTAATTGTGAAGTAGTCCTTTTAAGATTTTTAAGTTCGCTATATTCATCATTGGTGAACTTATTGTAAATAGTATTAATAATTAATATTGAGCAGTATCACGGATGTATGTGTTTCAAGAATATAATCTACCGAAATCATACACATTTGCTAGTGTATGAATTCAGATTTTTTTAATTTTATTACTTCTGCAGTGAATAGATTTTTTATAATCTGTAGAATTCTTTAAATGTAATTATGTTATGATTTAAGTGATTTGTTTGTCTATCCATTAGTTTTGGAATTTTTGCAAACCATGTTTTCTAACAAAAATATTGCTCCTATAGAAAAAAAAAGAACCATTTTTGTTGTATTTTTAATCTTGTTAGCGAGTATTAGTTTCGTTTTTTGATATTCTCTATGGTTTTTTTAATAATTGAGCGAAGCCGAAAAAAAAATCATTGAAAGAAACAGGTAATCTACGTAAATCATACTTTTATTACTAAATAATTATTAAATAATTGAAATTTTGTACTTTTGGTTTTTTTGTTATAATTCAGTTAAAAATATTCGAAAAATTTAAACTTTGAAAACTATTAAAAAAAACGGTTATTTTCGAGCTATTTAATACTTTTTTGTGTTTGCAAATTTATTAAAAAATTTTCATTTTTTTGGGTGCTTTATAAAACTGTTAGGCTATTCAGAAATATTTGAATATTTAACGGTATATATGTTCATTATACAACGTACTACTTGGTGTGATGATAATAAATAAATAAATAAATATATAATAATAATAATAAAAACAAAAATAGAGTGTAATGTAGTATTTATTTTTTTATAAGAGTTTTAATATCAAATTTTGGCGAAAATTGTAAATATTACAGTCTTTCAAAACATGTATAACTGAACTTCGCTCCGAATCATTTTTCATTAGTTGAAAAATAGTACATCGTTGTTTACAGATATATATTAAATAACTTAATATGTACTATGTTCGCAAATTCCCACTTACTAAAATGGCACACGAGTAAAAAAAAACTAATACTGGTTCTTTTTTAAAATGAAATTATAATATTTTATGTGCATTAGGTACGGAAAAGTTAGTGGCTCTTTCTTCCAAATATAATGGGCGCCCATATTTTGTTATACATGTTCGTTTATTAAAATAAATCTTTTGAGTTGTAACAAATATTCAATAAAGTGTTGTGAAATCATGATTGTGACATAATTGAAGTTATCTGTTATCTTTTACATATCTTTGATACATTATTATTTACTATAGATACTGTTTTTACTGCGTATCTTCTATAATTTATATCTTTTATTAAGAGCTGTAAAATTAATTAATTAATTTTGATATTTTTTTTTTTTTACATCTTGCTCAACCTTGTTCATAATTTAGTAGTATAAAATTTAAAAATCATGGTGATTTTTAAATTGGTATCCTAATATAATTAGTCTATTATATCGATGTTGCTAGATAAGAATTCTCTCAACATTACGATACATCTATAAATACGATTTATAATAAAATTTTAAATTTAAAGTTTTAGAATCAGTGGCCTAACAGCAATATTACTTCTTTTCCGTACTCCTACAGCTAGATACAGAATTTAATGACGACAAAAAATGCAAAATAATTTATATTTTATTCATATCTGTGTGTTTGAGCTGAAATTACTCTAATGATTTAAATACACTTTTTTCATAATATATACATATATTATACATGTAGGATTTTAGGTACGTAATAAATATAAGTGTTTTATATATTTACATAATGTTAATAAAAATTGGTTGTTTTCCACGTTTTGGGTTTTGAAATAATTATACTTTATAAGTAGGTATTATTTTCAAATGTCGTAAATTACGACACTCGACTCATGGCAGTTAACTCTAGAGAAAATTTTTTTTTTCAATACGTGAAACTACATTTTAAGTGTACACTGTACACTAATATATGATGGCCAATAAATCATTATCGAGAGATGGACTGACGGGCATGTGTATTCAACACACTGTGTTCTCATGTTTCCCTTTGCTTTAGGTTAGCAAATTTAAAATTATAATTTTTGCACATTACATACAAATTAAGATGACAGACTCGATAACTTTTGATTTTCATTAGTAAGAAAATGTTTAACCTTTATAGACAAACTAACATTTTTTAAAACGCTTTTTAATAATAATAGTTGTTTATTGTAACCAAAAATAATATGAGCTTATTACAACATAACAATAAAGCATATAATCATGGTTACACATCACCTATAAGCATTGCTTGAGATGGTGATGTTGATTTAATATACATTATAATATAATAAATATAATAATAATAAAAAAAAAAGAAACAAGAAATAAAAAATTTCAGGCAAATCAGTAAACATATGGTAAATGCATACTAGTATAAAAATTAAATTAAAGAAATTACAAGTACAAAATGATAAGTATATTATAATTTTAAAACTTAAGATATTAACATTTAGTTGAAAACAACTTGTATAAAATGTAGATTGTTAATTAGTAAAATCAAACTGATTGAGAAAAAATAAATAGTTTTTTTTTCAAAAAAACCAACTATTCTACCTTTAAGATATTTTTCCAAAAGCTTAGAAAGTGATAAAAGTAAAGAAATAAAACGATAACTATTATAGTCAATTTTTTCTTCATTTTTAAAAAAAATTGAATAACTATACAAATTTTAAATAATTGAGGATATTCGCTAGCTGTTAATGATAAATATAAAATTAACATTAATGGAAAGGAAATAGTATTTGAGATTTTTTTAAAATACAATTTTACAGTAAATTTTCAAAATATGAAGTGTGCAATTCAGATAATATTGTTGAGAATTTATAAATACTTAGATGGAATTATGTTTAACTTTTATCTTTATATGGGTTATATATCACTTATATGAGGTTCTAATCGTGTTCTAAATCTAACTCTATCAATTTTTTATTAAAGATAATTGTTTACTCTTTGATAGAACGCCATGTTGCCGATCGAATTTCACAATTATACAATATAAATAGATCACAACATAATTAGAACATATTCTAGTTTATACAGTTTATTTGTATTTTTCTCCTTCAAAAATTTCGTTAAAATAACTTCTATGCAACTTAATGATAGAAATGTATTACAAAAATTCAGTATCAATCTGATTCTATTATTTGACGGTAGATTCAGTACCTATATAGATTTAATATGTAGGTATTTTTCATAAAATACTACACCGATAATTTGTGTTCCATTGAGTTCCACTCGCCGATATCGAAATGGGGTCAATTTTTTGATTTTTCTGGTTCGATTTGCGTTCGGTTATGTTCAGCTCATTTATATTATTGCTTCCGCAATCGGCTAAAAAGGGTCGGTTATTATTTTAATAGTGTTAGTGTTTTACTAGTGTTAAAATGTGAAACACCACAGCTCATTTTGTGTATCTTGAATAATTCAACTATCCAAACATTACATACGTATATCATAAGGTCCCTTACATTTTGCGTATATATATATATATATATATATATATATATACATACTAGCACTTGAAATAGGACAAATGAGTTTTGCGGTTTTGTTGCCGCAGCCGACATAACGACAACCAGAAATATAAACTAAACGACATTTTGGCTTAAACGGTTTGCCCAGAAGAACAAAATAGAATTATATAGGGTGTTAGAGTAACATTTACTGCGCTGACCGTTGACCTAAATCCGGTCCTGTCTGTATATCTCTTTTTATGTATTTTGTTTTTGTTTTTTGTATATATACTCATTTTTACAATATTTTTTGAATACACACAGCATAACATATAATTAGATTCTGAACAAAACGACAAGGTTTTACAAAAAAAAATTTTTAAAAAAAAATACTGAAAATAAATTGTATGGTACATCAGTGTAACCACGATAGTTTACCCCCGTGTCGATTTCCTTTACGGGGTAATTTTTTACGAGAAAAATTTGAACACGGATTGACCATCAGCTGATAAAATTTCACAAGTGATAATAATCCCTTATCATTACGTGTACAAAGGTTTAAAAACTAAGATTGAATAAATAATAAAAGTATGGAACTCAAAATTTGAATATATTTTCACTAATACCTACATTTCTTATATTTTCTCGTTTTTTTTTCGGTTATTAAAATTTTATGAGAAAACTCCTAAGAAATCGAAAAATAACCTCTTTAGTGAAATTTCCTTTTAAAAACATTGCTATCATTAAAAGTTGGAGCAAAATTGCTAGTAAAAAAGTTGTTTACAGATTAAAAAAAAATAAACATATTTGTAAAACCCACAAGTTTTTTCGATCCACTCTGAATTTAAAAAAAGATAAAATAGTTTAATTCTGCGATTTTTGCCATCTTTCCATGTCAAAACTGGATTTAATTGGGACCGGATGAAATTAGGAAATAACTACTCTGCCCTCGGTATGAAATTTGGATTTTTATTCTGGCCCCGTACATAAGTAGTATGGAACGGAATTCATGTGAAGCCCAATTTCTATACTCCAGAAGACTTTCTTTTCAGGTTTGTTAGCCAATTTCTGACTTTTGTATGGTTTCTTTGGAAGAAAAACCTACTTTAATTATCATTTGTCTAAACCAATTAAATAGACCATCTTCATACAGTGCCAATAATAATAGTGGGATTTTGCACTTTTAATAAAGAAGGTGTTTAATTATCTATACAAATGAACATATTGTATAAAATACATAACTTACGCTGGCACATGCCCAAAAACGGCACCAGACTTCCGTATATAGTTTTATTCATTATATCGATTCTCTCTGTAAAAGACTCCCCTCCTCATCCCTTCCGCCCCCGATAATTGATTGCAGGGATCATTCATTCAGAGTCTTCCGGCAATTTCTTTTTACGATCTCATTTTGAAAAACGTCAAGACCTCTGTAGCTCGTTCGCGCCAAATCTTGCTCCGCTTGACGTATCCGTTTGATTTTCCACCTATAGGTACTTAACTATATTATATTATTTATATGAAACACTAACGGTCAGATAATTATTCAGCATAGTATTAGTATTATTGTTATTACATTGATACGGCTAATTTGAGCGATAAGGTTAGAATTTTTCACACTGCACTTGTCGTATTATTTGAATAATCGATGATTTAATAATTAATTTATAGATCGTAATCAATAAAATATTATAACCGAAAGATTACGAACGAATAAATGATTAAAATATGTGTTTTTTTTTTGGTGGGTGGAGTGTGCCTTTATACCCGTTTCCTCAAACAAATTCGTGTCCGACCATTGACTATTTTTGGCTGCTTTTCTTCGTTTGTTTCTTGAATCTACCGAATTAACATCCCTTTTTATATTCCTGCAGTATTTACATATTAGACGAGGCATTTCTAGAAGTTTTTCCTCTATTAAGCCTACTTCAATACTAACATTATTACCGCTCTTATCATAAAACTATTACATGTTTCCATAAAACATTATTACGCGAATAATTAAAAAAAAAAAGGAAATTTATATAATTCTAATTGAATTTTAATGACGATTTCCGAACATGCATTTGTATAATTATGTTTAATTCCGTGTTGTTTACCGGTGTTGAAGGCTAATATTAAAAAAAAAAAAAAAAAATGAGGAGTTTATTAACATTTTTAAACTAATTAACTAAATATATTTATATAATACATATTTACCGGAGAGTTTAATAGTGCTTTTATTTTATAAAATTACTGCATCGGTCCTTTAATAGTTGAAGATTACTATTTTCGGACAATGTAAATCGTATTTTAAAATTATTTTTAACGGTAAATAAAAATATGTATACATTTCGTTCAAAAATCAAACTAAATATTTATTTAATTCAAGACGATCTCGGCTGGATATTTATTTAACTTTATTTAGGTTAATGTAATAAGGTAGGTAATGAAATATAATAATCAATTTTAAATAATTATAAAATGTATTTTAAGACAATTTTTTGTAATTTAAATTAGATTAATTTTTATACTTTATTTAATACTACTTAAGTAATGAAGTTAGAATTAATTTTTCCAATCTTTAATGATTCGCGTTTTATATTTTGACTGTGATATACCTGATGAATTTTTAATTCGAAACCGATCGTATAATACAATTATCATAATACTCCAGACGACGCATTGATTCATTTATTTATTTTATTTTTATACATACATTTTTTATTTATATATTTATTTGCTATATTTTTTTACTTTAATCTTTAATAGTTTATAAATCTAAAGTACATTTAAGATAATCATTTTGTTTAGTAAGTACCTAGGTTCTAGGTATACAAGTTTCGTTATACAACGTATTATAGTAACTAAAAGTATTTTTTAAGAAAATAGATATAAAATGTCTGATGTAAAATAATGTGTACAGTTTTTTTTCACATTTATTTTGATGTATGAATGGAGAAGATAATAGTTTTATCATTAAATGTGTGTGTGTGTGTGTGTGTGTGTGTATGTACGTATTTTTTCTCTTGGAAAACATTTATTGTGGTAGTAAAAATTGTTCAATTTCTTCGCATAGAAGAAAATATCTTGATTCGTAAACGTTGTTTTATGCAATTTAAATAATTTATAGCAAATACCCATGCATAGGTTTTACTTTTGTTGATTTCTAGGCTATCTAACCTAACCTTACAAGGGAAAAAAAACACTGCTAAAACTACTCCGGTCAGAATCCTACTTTGATTTTAATAATTTATCGTTGCTTTCAGTACCTATAAAACTTGAATTGCCGATAACCTATGTATTTTAAACTTTCCACCTACTACAGTGGCCTACTCATCATACGTACGGTTTCTTTTTTTACTTCGTTTTTATAGTCTTCCGCGTCTATTAATAAAAATATATACAAAAATTCTATATGCATACTTACATTATATTAGCTTTAGTATTAGTAGTGTAAATAGTCTAACCGTTATTTGGCCGAGTTTTAGATTTTTCCATTTTGGCGTTTCACAAAAAAAAAAAAAAAAAAACTAATAATAATAAATTAGCTATTTGATTTTAGCAGGTTAGTTCCAAAACACATTTACCATGAGATGCATTTCTCTCTACATATTTTAAAAATAATATCACTAAAACGTCATCTAATATTAGCTCACATTAATAAAAACGATTTTTGTTCGTTTAAATGATCTTACAGAAAAATAATTTGTATTGTAATTGGCTAATCTTTATGTACACACAATTCGTCTATGTTAATCTGGCTATACTTGCAATTTTATTTTACTCACTATATTTGTGTTAAACCTCTATATATATTAACTTAATTTTAATTTTAAATTTCGTAAATGAGCAAAACTATTTATTCAATTTTTAAATTTATTAAAAACTAATTTTTCTCGAATTGAAAAAATTGACTTGGATAGCTCAGCACCTGAACCAGGGTTCTTTACATATATTCTTTATTTGTTATTTAATATTCCATTTCATCTATATTTAAAATCATAGTTAATCGAGAAGATTACATTTTTTTATTCTATTTATTAATATTTGTCTACGCTATCGTCATGATGAATGCCGTCTTTTTGAGACGTGCCAAAATGTATACAGTCCAATTCATTTTTTACTATAATAAAATTATACTGTATCACGTATTTTTGAAATATATTTTAATAAAGTTAACGCTATACGCATTTTTATAGCAATTGTAAAGTGGAAAAAATTATTTTATTGTTATTTTGTAAAAAACTATAAAATATAGTAGTATACGTATAATATAGAACTGATCTGGTCGAAATAATTCGTGGTTGTTGCTTATGTACCAATTATGATAACGGCAAAACATTTTTTAAACAGTAAATTGTTGACTACGGTAACTCTAAATTCGAGCTCGCCTCTCTTGCCGTTTATTATAATACCTACTTTACAGAACGGAAATTTGTATTTTTTTATTTCGTTATATTAGAAATTATTCAGAACGTTGAATTCCAAGTATAATCCGTTTTCTTTTTTAAATTTATTCTAGGAATATAGATATTTTGCTATTTTTTTCACTTTCGTTTCGTTTATCAGGTGTCCTATAATATTGTTGCGGCAAATTTTCGGCTATTTTATGTCCATCTTTTTGTTTGTCAGAGGCTTTTTCTAATTTCTAAACGAAATATGAGATATCGGTTTGAAATGCTTATATAATATTAGTTAATCATATACACTATAAACAGAAAATCCAAAAAAATTGTACAATACATATTATTATATTGCAGATTTATATTATATTATTATTATTACTATCGATTAATATATATCTATATTTATATAATAAATTTAAAAAAAAACAAATCGTAAATGTCATTATATACGCAAATGCATATTATTAATTTGTAAGGTCGATAACCCTGGGTATTTGAAATGATTTCTGATTATGATTAAAATGTCTTATTTTATGTATATAATTCGTAAAGTTGTCCATAACACGAACTTCTGTGTGTATGTGTGTTAAATTGGCACTTGAGTATTTTTAGAATTAAGTTTTATATCATTTAAATCAAATGCTGGGCAGTAACTATGTAGTTCAAAAGTTAAAAATTAAGCTGTAACTTATTTTATAACTTTTAAATTAATTAGTTTAAAAAAATTAAAATGTTAGAAATCAATTTAGTAATTTCTTTTTATAAGCTATTTAACTGAATTTAATTATTTTGGTAAAATTTAATTAATTTCTAAAGCATTATTTAGGTATGAGTTTTTTTTTTTTATGATTACTGTATGTTTAAGTTCTTTGTACTTTTATTTCTATGAAAATGAATATCATTTATTACATAACAAGACAGGCATACATTCTATAGGATACTCACATAAGTCTTGTACAGTATATATACACATACACAAGTATAACCTTAATACATAATACGTCTATAAGTGTAATTAAAAGTAATAAATCGTAAAAAAATAATTTAGAAATTATCTTAAGTTACTATTTTTCCGACAATTTGTAACATAACTTAGTTACTCAAATTCGTTTATATTTTAACGCTTCACTGGGTGCATTGTCACTGGTGCATCATATAGTTTAATATAGTTTGGTTATAACCGATTGAGTACAATTGGCCATATTTATGCTTCACCGAAATCTATAACTAGAAACTAAAATTGATTTTTTTTTTAAACTTTAATGAAATTTTCGTGTACATTTACATATTATTAAATAAAAAAAAAAAAAAAATTCATGCAATTAAGTAAAATTTAACAAGCGTTTTTATAATTATTATTTTTCTTTTAAGATAACTTATACTAGTTAAAAAAAAATCAGTTAACGCGTCCACTTATCGTTTTATCTGTGCTTAATAAAATATATAAATACCTATTCAAATATTCCAAATTTATGTTATAGACGCGTTATTTAAATAACCGCATAAACCGTTTCCTGTAGTGTATCGGGCAATCAAGAATCGATTTTGTTTACATCCCATGTTAGAACCTCTGACTAATTAACACAGAGTTGAGTTTCAGAAACCATATATCGATGTTTTGTTTATTTACGATCGACCATTGGCTAGAGCCACGTGTTTTGGCGCCATCGAGTCGAATACAAAGTTATACCATTTTCACTAGGTATACTAGTTCGTATAATATGTGTTCCTAAAATAAAACTATTCATCTTCTGAGCGCTCTTGGTGTGCATTTTGGTATGTTATGAGTACGTTATCATTATTTATTTTTGGATTGTACGTTCTACATATGAGAATAATATTTTTGTTTTACGTTAATGTTTTGGCTACTTTTAAATACTCGGAAACTTACTATACAAAGATAATCAAGAGTATAGTTTGTTATTATTAGTTAAAAACTTAACAAAATAAAGTTGGTCATGATGTCACAATTCGCTTATATTGAAGTTTAAATTTTGGACGAAACTCGTATAAAAATCACGCAAAATTATAAATTATAATTTTAAAATGTAATAATTATTATTATTTATAAGTTTAATGCAATTTTATTTGATCGAAGAAACTTTTAATCAGGCTCTACTCTGTAGAATCGTATTTTTTCAATTTTCAATGATTTTTCGAAGGTTTAAACTAAATTGCCTTCAGATTTTTTTTTTTTTTAATAATAATTTCTGGCTCTTTTGTTTACGGAATGAAAAAAAAAATTGCTAGGGATGATTGCTTTCATCTTCTTCATTATCTTTATACTTGTTTTGTTTTTTTCTAATTTTTTTAGAAAACAAATTTTCACTGTATCATGTTCGATCTTATAAAAATTGATTATTTGTATATTTATAATTGAATCTTTTTTCAATAATCAATTATTTTGAACAATTCTATGCTTCTAGCGGCTCTCTCTGGTTAAATGAGGCAGTGAAAAGTGAAATGATTTAAGAGGTAAATTTCAATCCGATTTTTAGCATGTTTCGGGAAAGGGGAATATATTTTTTTTAGCTTCGAATATCCTTAAAGAACTTTTAAATTAAACTAGATGATGAATGAAATTTTGAATAGAAATTGAGTTGGTTCCCCCCCTCCAGGATATGCCTTTTGTTAGTTTCGACTTTTAATCTTTTTTCTCTCCATTTGCATTACTAATTTTACAATTAGTTGTGGAAATATTGTGATTTTTTTCTACTTTTATTAAAACTTAAAGAAAACTCATAAAAAATTGTCAGAAAAACTGGAATAATAACTATTAAAATTTTCCAGTTTGTAATGATCTATCGTTGCGTTCTGAATTTAAATTAAATTACCGTCACCTCTTTTTTTTAAAACAAATTTATTTTTGGTTTCCTCTGTCATTGTGTAATATGAATTTGTTAGAGATGATCGTTACTTTATAAACTCCTTCTTGTACTTGTTTTTATCGCGTTGCAATACTCATTTCTAATATCGATTATCACGTTACTCCGCGTTTAAGTTTTAAATTTATAATTATTTTGAGGACGTGTCTATACTACAATCTGCGAGTTGTTGATTGGCCGGCGGTCGTTATTAGGCTAATGTTATACGAATTTCAAAAATAGGTCATTTGCTGGATCGAGCAAATTATAACGACAGTTTGTATAGTGTTTTATTGTTGAGAACCGATCGAACATTCGCGGTGTATAATACCTACGATTAAACGATTTTGTTTGTCACCGTGTTTCCATAAACGACACTCAATAACATTCATAACAACAATACCAATAATTATAATTATTACACGAGTTAAGTTTAAACTCACGAACAATAATAATTATTCATAGTGCTGCAGGGTAAACGGCCGGCGAATGAAACGTTAAATTCGAGTGGACACGTCCGCCAAAAACCATTATAATAGGTACCTATCTGTCAGACTATATAACTTTGTCGATTTCGCACGCAACCTAGTACCTGCGCATTACGAATTTTTCGGCACAGGTAAAACAACACAATAATTCTTGGTACTATGGTGTTTCCAGAATTTTTGAGTGCATCTCAGTTTTTCTATTGGTTTACTATCGTGACAATGACGACGACGCGACGGTGGTATTACGATGATAATCTATACTACATTTTTTAAGATTCTGAACGTAGTAAGGAATTTATTGGTTTTACTATGATGTGTTTTTTTTCATGTCTGTAAATAACTTTTCTACTAAAAATCTTACTCCGATTTTCGAGTACATCAATTTATCTGGAAGAAAATTGTTTCTAATTAGTGAATTAAAGATGTAATTTTTCGGTTTTTCTTTGTTTTGTTTTGTTTTTTTTGAAAAAATTGAAAAAACCTATCAAAAATGAGAAAGTTTACAGCAATACAATTTGCATTACTTTCGATTTAGTTTTAGAAGTATTTCAACTATAAATTTTTCTCCAAGTTTCAAGTATAGCATTTTTTCAGAAGATAATTTCGTCTAGATAACTAAAAGAACGTTTGTTCTTTGTTGTTTTCTAAATAACTGGAAAAAACAGGACATTTTACGAAAGTAATGAATTTATTAACTACAAAATTATTATTATTTTTGTTGTAATTCGGTTAAAAATTATCATAAAGATCTGAAATTCATACATAATACTTCTTTCAGTCTTTTATACATTTTCGAATGTGGGTACTTAACATATTCATCTTATTTAGTTTTTATTTTATTTTATGTGGATTAAATTGTTTTTTTTTTTTTTTGGCCGAGTATAAATACTTGACAATTTCACACGAGATTCATTATAAATTGTATTTTGAGGTCGAAATAAAAACATTTTTTTATAAGTATGTTATTTTGATATATTGATGAAAATCTTAAAAATTATGGCATTTCAAAATACCTAGTCTAACAGAACTTCGCTCAAAACTGTATTTTTTACTAGCATTGATATTTAGGTGTGTTTATTTAGAAACAAAATTACTTTATTTATTCTACTCTTCTAACTTCTCATTTAAAATAATGACACGTTCATCATTAGTATTAGCTCTCGTGTTTTGTTTTTCAAAGATTTAACACAAAATAAAAAATAACACTTTAATAACAAACTATATTATACTAGGGTGGTCCGTATTTTAATGTAAAATGCATTTGTTTTATTTACTAAGAATATAACTTACTCCAAATAAATAATAACTCGATTTGCGTAACCAACGTTAAAATTGAACATTTTTCTTTTTTCTTTTTTTTTCGATATTCTGTCGTTATCGCATTATTGTATACTAATATTTGGAACCAATTATAAGTAGATAGGTGATTCTTACTACCTTTTGATAAAACTATCAGTTGACAGTTGTTCACAAAACAGGAATTCGGTAGATCGATTCCGACATGGCTTTAAGGGATTTACCTCGGTGATATACTCAAATGGATGTGGAACTCTAGAGAGTAAATGGAATATTGACATTGGTCGGGTTATCGCGGGATTTAGTGAACGAAACTCTTTGTCGTTCGGAACGCGTCTATATATTTAATATATAGACACAATTTTAACTCGATTTACATTCGTTTTTCCGTCCTTCGTCCATACCAAAACAGGCCTCATACCAATTACTACAGTAGTGAAATTAATGTTTAAGACTGTATTAGTCACAGTTTAATAAGATCAGAATAACGTAAGACAAATTCGGAAGATATGGAAGATTAATATTTAGATATTTAAAAGTTTAAAAAACAAACTAGAGCTCTAAATTGTTAAATTTAAGTTATTTTTTTGTTACTCTTATTTTGTGATTTTTTTTATAAAGCATTAATAGAACTCTAAAAGTATTGCTATAAGTAAACAAAAAAAAATTTAACGATAAAATGTAATTTATAATTACTATAAAATGTATTATACATTAGAATTGCGTTTAAAACATTGCGGTTAGCAGAAAATACGATTTTTAGAATTGAAAATAAAATCAATTCTATAGGTAAATATAGATTTATACGATTTACAAGCGTGTTATATTTGTTTGTGTTTGTTTGTTACTGCCGTTTTTAATTGTTTACTATAGGTGTCTATGTATTTATCAGTATGTAATAGCTCGGCTATTAAATTTTCAAGTTTTTAAAAAGTTTCATTGAAACTTTTATGGAGAAAACTGAAAAATTGCTGAAAATAATTACGGTAATACTTTTCTACCTACAAATTAATAGAAACATTTTAATTCCAAATATAGTTATTTGGCTGTTTTTCATTGTTTTAAATTTTAATCCACGGCCGAAAACCTTAGTCCTATAATTATAATTATTTTTTCTTTTTTTTTACTTAATACAATTATTATAATCTGGTCACTGTCGCTGGTTGTATATAACTTTGATACCCGATGATCATAAAACATATATTAACCAATAGCGTTTACAATCACACAGAAATCGAAAAAAATATTCCAGTTTAATACAACAGAAAAATAAATTGTTAAACTTGCTTTTAATATCGTACGTTTCAATATTTTCCGTAAATATATATGTCTTATTAGTTCAGACTTGAGCAGTATTCCGAAAAATATTATTCTGAATACTGAAATTAAAATACTATTTAAATATTTTAAATATTTGTAACATTCTTTTTTCGATAGCATTTATTACTGTATTCCAAATAACTTAAAAAAATATTTTATTCTTTAAACAATTTCCTTTCTAATTTTAAAAATGGTCTTTTCTCATTTTTAGATAATGAATATTTTACTATAAGATGTGTGTATTTTTTCTTTAGAAAACTCTTTTTTAGTCAGTACAAATCTTCGAATATTTCCACTCATTACTTTGAACGATACGAAATTTCTACTCAACGGTACTTTTTTGAAATCTTTTTAGAAATTCATAATAGTTTGCAAATAATTTGGATTGTTTTAAAATGTATTAAAATCTGTTTATTACGCTGTAGGAGTCAACCATGAATACAAAATGTGTTATAAAATCCTATATCTGTCCTTAATTTATAAAATAATATTTGTTTTAAAGTTTCGTTGATGTATTCCTATAAAATAATAGCCGATATAACTTTCAAAATTAATTAACATAACAATGACGATATACTACCCCCGACTTAATCTGCAACATTGACACGGTGACATTTTTCGGGATGTAACCTACTAGGTATATATTTTAGTTTAAATTAACTTTCACAAGTTGATAATATTTTTTGAATATAAATAAATTTACATTTTTCGGTAAGAATATATTTTAATACTGTAGTATGCTGACGACATAGGGAAACAAAATCAATATAAAATATTATACGCTTAATACATATATTGAACTGCATCGTGTATTTGCCGCATCTCATACATCTATCGTCCATTTTAAATTATGTGAACATATGGTTACTTTTTTTTTACTGGTTTTATGGAGTACATCGAAATATAAGTTCTGTTAAACTGCAGACCACACGCGCTCTATTGTTTTGTATATATATATGTATACAATATAATGTAATAAAATTTCAAGAATACGTTACACAACTTAAATTTAAAGTTTCGATAAAGCGTAACAAGGGCACTGTGGAAATATCGCTTTATTATATTTTTACGGTTCATAAGCATTTATGTTGTATTTAAATATACGCATATGATATCAACATGTTTGCTTTTGATTACTGTATACATATTATATACATGTGTTTTGTAAATATATAATTTGAAAAAATCATTGCGTGTAAAACTATTACTATTCGTGTTCAATATGTACTTATAGATGTATAATAAATACACATGTATATAAAGTTACTGTACTGAACTGGTCAAAAAAATGTTATAACCGAAAAAAAAAAGTCGTTGTATGACTACAATATTCTTGAGTTTCTCGAATTTCTTCGCTCTCTTCAGTTCTAAAAAAAAGTAAAATAGATTGATGACTAACGAATATATACGGACATAGGTACACGGGTTTGAAAAACCGAGTCTGATGGCCCGTGTGTAAGTTCCGCCGTAAGTGACAGCGACATGAAAATAGGTTAACTTTAGTTTCGAAACGTGATCGGCAACAACGAAGATAACAGAATTGTGGTTACTGCACACTAGTGGTGCAAAAGTGGTGTACCTATATTTAGTCTCGGCGTCGACTCGAAAAGGCTGTTAAAAAAAAAAAGTGTAACCGTTCAAGCAATAATAAATAATTTATTAGAGTTGGCACTATACAAATATTAAACGCCATTGGTTTCATATTGTAGATAAATAATATAAGATTATAAATTCTGTATCCATGGTTTGGAAAAAAAATTAGGTTTTTGTGTATCGTTAATAATGATATGTTCAAGTTCCGTATGGTTATATTATAATATGGAATAACAGTTAAATTACGAAAATATCGTAAATTGATTATTGTGTTATGTATTCTTCGGAAAAAAAAAATTTTAAAAATTAAATACGAATTCACTCAAAATCATAATGTAATATAAATAAGTGAAATAGAGCTTCTTACCACGACTTTATAAAATGTTTATAACCACAATTAGGGGGCACATAGGTAGTTTCAGAAAAATTGTTCGATGAAGACATCAGGGTATAAAAATAAAATTGATTGAAATAATTATACTGCACGAGTAATACATTTAATAATTCAGTGAAAACGTTTAGTAAGGAATGTCAAATTTAATTCAAAACTGGCTGGAAAAAAAAAGTCTAGGTATAAATGTTTTTAAAAAATGGACTTAATAAGTAACAACTTAGTAACAAATATAAATATTTATTATAAAATAAGTATAAAAATATTATGTTTCTAATTTATATTTCCAAAAATGAAATATCTGAAATTTTCTTCAGAAATTCAGGTCCATCTTTTTATAAGTATAGCACAGGCGTATATAAATTATATATTTATATATTTTATAAAATTATGATAAAGTTCAAAAATTGTTATCAATATAAATGATACAAATGGCCCCCAATTTTCAGCTTCACTTATATACGTGAATAGTATAAGAAACTTTGCAGATCTATTTTATTGTATATGACTTATATGTCTATGACTCAAAATAATGGAAGCCGATGATAAAAATGTCAATCGTTCTGCCAGAAAATAGGTTGTTCTTTGTTGGTATTAAAAGTTTAACATCTCAATCTCTGAATATTTGACCCCCGGGCACGAAATATAAAATTTTAAATTTATATTTGCATGTTAAATGTCTTCAATTTTGATCTCCTCTTATTTCATTTTCTTGACGACCATGGCCAAAATATATTATCATAGTTTTTCTTATTTTTATCATAACCGGATTATTTTCATCACAATTAATTCGAAACTTACGACTAAGATTACTGTATTTTATACGAATATACTAGACGTGGTAATATTTATCACGTCGTTAATATTCAGAAAAGTATAATTACCCGAAAGTATTTGAGCGGCGCTGACTAACAAAAGTCAACGCACTTTGACCAATTTGTGAAATCCTAATCCCGGTATACGCATCGATATGTATTGTGAGCACTTAGCGTAGGCATTTATATATTATTAGGACTCGGATGTTATAGGAGTTGCATATTTTTCTGTATGCACTGAATTTATTGCAGACTATGCTAGAAACATTTTCTATACGATGGAGAGTTTAAAAATTGAACATTTAAATGCATATTTTGCATATTTCGTTAATTTTAGAGAAAAAGTGCATATTTCGTCAATTTTCAAAAATATTTTTATTCATATTTAATATTTTCTAAAAAAAATTTTTTCTCTCTTAACGAATTTATTTTACATACAATAATATGTTATACTACAATACTGTAATATCAAATTTAAAATTCAATATTAACTCAATAACGTAGTTATTTATTAATATTTCTTACCGTCTTTGTCTATTAATAAAGACAACGGTGCGTTTCGTATTTAATTTTTATCTTAGTTTTGCATATTAATAATAAAATTATATGTTTTTGAATAATAAACTGAATAATTTGTTGCATATTTATTACATTTTTCATATATTTAACATTTTTTCTTACATATGTTAGAATTTTTTTGTGCATATTTTCATACATATTTTGCCTTTTTTAACTCCTATAACTTCCAATCCCTATATACTATGTATAATATGTAGGAATATAATTTTTGAAACGCTGTAGTACCTACTCGACTTCCCTTTGGTATCACGGATTTCCGGCGCAATGCAATAACATTGCGAAATACGTTATTATTTATCTCGTAAAAAGGAAAAACATTCAATAAATAAAACAACGGATTTGTTATTCATATTTTATTGACACCAGAGAGCCGAACAGTTTCGCGTGTCTCCTTATTGTTAACCGGCCTACATTCGCACAAGAGATGCTAAAAGTAAAAGGATAGTCAAAATACAAAAATTTGGTTTAATTTTTGTAAGGTTTCAGTTTATAAGAAACCGCGTTTACGTATTATTCGGATTCCAGGCTTTGGGTTCAACAGGTTCATATTTTTTAATTGTATACAAAATTACTATCGTAGTTTTTGTTCACATAAGAAGTGACTAATGAGTAATGGCCAATATAACCTAAAATGATTTAAAGGTCATTTATATTGATATTAGATAAATATTTAATATAGATATTTACGAATACATAGGTATTCTTAAAAAAAAACATAAAAAAAAAATTAATTTTAGTAAATTTAAAAAAAAAAAAATACAATTGAAATTTGATAATATCATTAATAATTACACATTATAATAAATTATAGATTATTATTTATTGTTAAGTTTATTAATATTATAGTTATTATTTAGCCAGTAAAATAAACTAAATTAAACGAACACGGCGTCTATTTAGACGTGCATTCAAACCAAGTTATTTATATATTATATTCAATCCTCTATCATAACATTTATTTCATTTTATCATTAGTTGATATAGTAAGTCTAAATTTTTCCAGGGCGGGGGGAGGGTAAACATTTTCTCCGCGGGGTTATACCCCTTTCCCCGATCACTCTCTGAAATAAACACTGATTAGCTGCACTAAAACATTGAATTTAAGTAGTCACCATAAAACATAATACTATCTTCACAATTCAACAAGGTGAACCAAAGTATCATTGGTATTTAATTTCAAAATGTTTAAAATTTACCGGTTTAACCTGTTCTAGGTCTTGTTCAAAATAGATTGTTTGGGTGATATTATTTAAAGTAGCCGTTTTGATGGTTATCGCGGAACACCGGAAACATAATATTTTAATTATAAATTTGTTTCCGATATTAATAAGTTCCTGCATGCAAAAACACATCTACGATAACTCTCATCGTGCTATGCCGCGTTCTCTCACTTCTCAGAAGTATAATTTCCATACGAATTTTGATATTGTAAATTTGTTGTAAAGTTCTTCAATAGTTTTTCTTCAGGTGATATGTCAAACATATGTATTCAATTTTTGTTTGCATTCAACGTCAAAATGTATGATGAAAATTTAGCACAAACTGTGTCTTGTTTGGATTTTAATTTAAAAATGTTTTTCGTTGTGATCGTCGCATAACGAAATCCACACTCGGTATAGTGTTATTATATTTATACGAGTGTGTTTATTGTGAAGTTTGGGCAATTCTCCTGTTACAAGCGTTTTACCACCGAAACGATGCATTTTATATGAAATAATACTATGTACACTGTTATTATATTACACCACGTCAATTATTATTGTCGTCGAACTTTCGATGTGGGCGAAAAATAGTATCGCATATGTGCCGCTACGCTGTTTAATAATTCGTTCGACGACGTTGTCGTTTTTCGTGCACGGACACGCACTTTCGATTTATATGCGCCACCGCCGCTGCTCGACACATCCCACTCGGACGTTTTATACCCTTGTCGGCGGTGGCAGGGGCGGATGATTACTCGCACAGGTTCGGTTAAAGCAGTAATACTCCCCCTTCCCCTTTTTTTTTTGATACACTTCGAGAGATTTTCAGGATATTTCTTTTCGTCCGACAACCCGGCGTTCCCCCGACCGCGACTCGATCTCACGAAATCCACGAAAAACTATTATATTTATACTTCTAGGGCCGTCCCTCAAATATAGTATAATAATATATGGTGCTTTAGTTACGGTCCGAGTTCAAAAAGTGGTCAATGTGCCGGATGACGTGAAAATATTAGTACTGGATAGACGGGCATGAGTCGGTGATATGGTATGACAAAGGGATAAATCCATAGAATATTCCTATACTATATACTATAGGTTTTTAGATTCTGAGCGAAGTGAGTAATGTATTCCTTTTACTACGATGATTATTATTTTTTTTTTTTTTTTTTTTTTCGTTTTTTTAATTATTGAGCAAATCCGGAAATTAAGATAGAAAGAACGGGGAAATTTACGAAAACAATACTTTTATTATTTTCATTTTAATTATTTTTATTTGTAATTTTAAAATTTGAGCCATTTTTAAACTATTTATAAAAAAATTTACGAGTTTATTACGTGATTTTAATATAGGAGGTATTCTATGGATAACATTGCTAGACTAATTAATAATGATTGATGAAAATGTTTGAAAATTCAACAGGAGATTCATTATAGGTCTTAATTTATTTAGAAAAAAATAACTGAGTGTGATGTAGTATTAGTGTGCCCAACTTTGCTCTGAATCGTTTTTCATTAGCAAAGGTTTATTGTTGCTTACAGATATGAACTAAATAACTTCAGTATGTATCCTACTTTTTCAACTTCTCAACTACAACAGTGGTACACCAGTCCCCAGTATCAGATATTTTTTATAATAAAACTATATGAACAGTATATCTACACAGATTATTGTGTACAATAATTAACGTCGATCAAGTTCTTTCGACAAAAACTTTTTAATAATATAAAAAAAAATGTATATAGCATATACTAACAAATTTTAAATTATTAGAATTTTCTAAATTAATATTTTAACTACAAATTACCTACGCAATTTTATTTTCAACATTTGCGTTCCTAATACAGTCATATTGTAAGCAAAGTCGGCGTTACAATTTGCGAGGCCATGTACAAATTTATTTTTAATAGACTTTTGATTTTCAGTTTAGTCTATACTACTTCTTTCATCTAATACTTTTAATAATACCCTATACTTGGACACGGGCAAAAATACCGTTTGATAAGACAATGCACGTGTACATGTATTTCTCAAAACCATCGTTACATTTGTAAATATATTATTTTTTTAGTTTTATGCCCATTATTATGCTATTTTTTTATGGGTCCACAAGTGCGAGGTCTCTGAAACTGTAAGACCTTAAATGTAAGCTGCGCTTGCCTTACCCTAACGTTGTTCCTGATTGTCAGATTTATTTAATTTCTTATTAGTTACGAATAATAATATAAAATAAGGTAAGTAAAGAATATTCGACCGGCTTGGGTCGAGTGTTTTTAATATTTTGTTTTTTAATAAACTTATAATACTGTATATATTAAAATCTAAAAAATAAATAAAGTTGAAAACTTTCACGGTCGAATAATTAAGATTTTCGCGTGGTTAACATTTTAGAAGGTAGCAAAACTCAACCGTTTATCAAAGCGTATACTACGTTAAAACTACAATTAATTAAAATATTTATTAAAAAAAAAAAAAAAATGTCCGATGCCTACTTCCGTAATTATTATTAATAGCTATTATCTTAAACTTTATAACATCAGGAATTTTTTTAAAAATTATATCCGTTTATTTTTAATAGGTCAATGGAAACACATCGGAACTATTAGTCGATCAGTCAAAAACCGGATTAACTTGGCTATATTATAATTACTTATATTAGCACTAATTTTACCATCGTGTGTTTAAGTATACAAAAGTTGTATGCTAACGCAATAGGTAGGTGTTGATGGTATTAAATGACCCATAGACTTTTTTTTTTTAAATAACAGTTATTTATCTTAAACAATTACTGTCGTTCATAGGAAATGGGAATGGGGAAGTGATTTAATTTCACAATTTTTTGATGTTTCCAGGAAAATGTATAAATGTATTAGTAAATTAAGACTAAAAATCTTGCTCGATGTATCAAGTGCAGCACATTTACTGAAAGGAAATTTTATCTACATGGTTATTTTCGTACTTTTCCAATTGGTTTTTATAATATCTAGAAAAAATTGGAAAATAGATACAATATTAAAGAAATGTTTTTTAAAGATACTATTTAATGCATATGTAATTATTTTAGCATAATATGACCTATATATTGTTGTCAAAACAACACTATCAACTGAACTCCGCTTAGAATCGTTTTTTCGTTAGCAGTGGTTAATCTTTGCTTACAGATATACTTAAAAAAACCTATAACAGTGACTGCATCCATTTCTATTATTCTAACATAGCTTTTTTCCTATATTTTTAATGCGCCGTTTTATTATATTCTATTAATATCTAGGTAATATTAATATTATATATGAATTCGCTTTGGTTTCACTGCTATATGATCTATCGTCACATTTTTATTACTCTCTTTTTCTAAGTTTGTCCTGGTAAGAAATTAAGAGATATATTTTTTATATTAATAAGTGTATAATTATTTTTATTATCTGTGTCCGTGTCCACTTTTCTGGTTAGTATAAATTATGTACAATTTTAAAAGCCTTCAAACTCTTCAAATCTATCTTAAAAAAAATTAAGATTTTTTCTTTTTTTTTCGAAATATTTTATCCAAAAGTTTTTCTTGAATGTTTGAAAACCTTATGAAAAATTTTAACCAACTTCATTCTCGGTAAAAGTGCAAAGTTTTTAACTTGCATTTCCAATAACGTCTCGAAACCGATTTTTAAAATTTTAATCGTATTTGAATTTTGGACTTTTTATATTTAACTGGCAATATTTGTCTATGTTAGCATTTCAAATAACGAAATAATGCGTTTTCAAAATTTTTTTTATAAAATTTCATATTCTCTCGATTTCGCCAAAATTTGATGTATCATCGGTAGTTTTAGTCAAACTTTTGGGGAAAATCTATTGAGATATCTTGGCAAATTTTTTAATAAATCATATTATCGCCACAATGAAAATCCATATATTTTAAAGTAATACAGTGTGAAAGTGTCGCAGAATTTTTACCGAAAAATTGGACATGGGCATAAAATAAAATAAACATTATTATAATACAAACAAATAATTTTGTCATTCCACTCAGAAAATATAAAATAAAAGTACAATCGTATTTGTATATTCTCGTTCGTCGGTTAGTAGTGGTCATATTATTATATTCATTAATGATATACTCACAGGCATCGTACAATAGCGTAGTATAAATTATTGTAATTGAGTTACATATCAATGAAATTCACGTTTCGCCAGTTCTAACAACCCAGAATTTCCAGTAGACAGGTCAGTTAGAGCAATGGTTCCCAACCTGCGATCTATGTGAATGTATCTAAAAATTGAGAAAAAAAGTATTTTTATGTATAACTACAGTGGTTGCCAGAGTTTATTAGGTTTGTCCATTTATTATATATAATTGTGTAACTTGTGTTATTATTATTATTCGTTAAATACAGGTACGTTAAGTTAATAAGTAAAATAAAAACAAAAAAAAATGATCAGCAAATCAAGGTGGTCCGTAAGATATTGAAAGTTTTTTAAACAGTCCATGGTAACAAACAAAATTAAGAATCACTGTGTTAAAGGAATTACAAAAACCAATTTTTTTCCTTTGCTTTGAAAAATCGGTGGTATGCTACGGTCGAACATTTATATAAATTAAATTATGGTATTTTATGAATGGCCAACCCATTTTGACCGTCATATAAATGCTGTTTTTTGTGTAATAAAAACCGCGTTTTTAGTTTTTTGCATCGTTCACGGTTATTCGAAAAAAAATGTTATTTTATAATTGTCTAATTTCATTGTGTAGCAAAAACATAAAAGTTGGAAAAATTAAAAAAGAACGGCCTCTTAAAATGTATGCATGAAGCGCAGTCCCTCTTGTTCTTCCATAACATGGCTTTATACTTCACTACTTTTTAAACAAATTCCGAAGAATGTAATATTTTCCAAGATAATGAGTACTGTATAGAGAACTGATTACCACAAATATACTTGGAACAGGAAATGATAATAAAAATTCACCCTCGAGAACATTAAAAATATACTAAACGTTATAATAAATACACGACACATTACGGGTAGTACTACTACTCATATTTTTACATTTTGTGTACCTACGCATTTTTTCCTTTTGCGTATATGAGAAAACGGTATTATCATTTGAAACGGACCTCAGTTTAAGACTGACAAACGATCGCCTGCGGCCATCTGTTTTCGAGAATGATGATATTGAGTAGGTTAAGGTACTTTTTTTTTAAGTAACCGTCCTAAAGGGACACAATATCAAAGGCATATTCGAAACCACAGTTTTTTTTTGTTTTTCTCCTCTCTTTCTCTCTCTCTATCGAAGCAAGTCTATCTAGACGATTATCCACGAGGTATCCACGGACGCCGCAGTATTCGAGGCCTGATAAGTGTATACTATAAAAGGGAGCCTAATTCATTTTAAATTCGGTTCATGTATGGAGCATACAATAGTGAATAAGTTAAGTCGAGACACCGAGTGAATACTCTCAGAATCCATCACTTTTCTCGTGTTAACACATTATATAATCGCAAAGAGCAACAGATACTATTTTATATATTTCAAACGTGAATACCTTTAATTTCGCCTTTTTTTTTTTTACTGTATTTCCATTTTTGTTTTTTTTTTTGAGGAAGAGGAGGTATTATGTGATCAAAAGGGATTTTTTAAACCATTAAAGTCCTGATTAATTATTTTAATATCCTCACGCATTCGCTGTTGTTGAAGTCATCATTCATCGGTTTACACAAATGTAGTTTTCGCCGTCTTCTATACACAATCGGATGTTTTGTTTTGTTTTTTTTTTAATTCTTGTCCTCAGTTAGCTTTTAAAATTGAAAGTTTTTTTTATTTTACGTTTTTCCTTCTCGAAATTGTTTGTATACAACAATTCGGTCGGTCGTCACGCCGCCTGTTGGCAAATAAAATACAAATTTCATCGCCATCTCCGTCATCCTACTGTTTCACGACGATTGGTTTAAAATACAGGGAACGAGTGGTAGAGATGTGAAACAATATTGTGCACAATGGCTCCCCTTATAGTTTAAGTAACTTTTTTTTTAGAGTGCTCAGTGTTTACCCTTCCAACAAAAACACCAAAAGTATACCGAATCGTTCAATTAGCTGGAAATAATATAATTGCAAGGTCTTACGGAAAGGAAATCAATAATCTGATGAGGTTTTTTTTTTGACACAACATGAAATTTTAATATGACATTAAAGTTATGGTGTAGCATATATAAAATAATAAAAAAAAATAAAAGACCTAATAACTATTGATAACGAACAACAATTCGGAGAGAGGTTCAGTTTTACATATTTTAAAAGGTCGTAATATTTACGATTTTCGTCGAAATTTGATTTTAAACCCATATATATATAAATATAAATATTACATTAAGCTATTATTTTTTTGGACCGCTAAATACGACTTACCTTTTATCAAATTGTTCCATTTTTTACGAATAATTCGTGTTTACTCAATTATTAAAAAAAACTGTACAGAAAAACAAAAAACGACTTTCTTGGGTACCCAACTAGATTAAAAATTCAACAAAAAAGGTCTCTTGTCGTTTTTCTATTGAAGCAATATGTTTTTTTAGAAAACATAAGTCGTTAAAATTTAAAACAATGAAATCGTAACGCCTTAAATTTGTCAGTTTTTATTTTACATTTTTTTTTTTTTTTTTGGTCTTTCCCAATTATTAATAAAACTACAAAGAAAATCTTAAAAAAAATTACTTATTCATAAACTAAATTAAAAATAAAATAAAATAGGTCTCTTGTTGTTTATCTATTGGAGCAATATTCGTGGTAGAAAACATAAACCGTACAGATTAAAAATAATGAAATCGTGCCAGATTTAACATAAAAGTATATGATGATTTTGTTTTGGTACATTTATCTGATACCGGGCGCTGATTTCGCTAGGTATGACACTGAATACACAAACCTAATTTGATTATGAAGCTACTTCATAATATAGGATACCCAATAACGCCACTACGGTTTATTACCTATGTTCTTAAGGGCAAACGAAAATTAGTATATAGTTTACTAAATTGTGTCATAACTTTATATTAATGTTAAAATGTTAAACTCGTACTATAACAATTCTAATCATACCTTTTAGTTTTATGCAAAGACGTAGACTATAAATAATGATGACTGTGTCCTGTATTATAGCAAGGTATATGATAATACAACAAAGTTGAATTTTGCTAGCAAATTATGGGACAATTGTCATAAAGTCAATAAAATAAATAACTAAATATATTTATTACTTTAAGTAAATAACTAAGTAAAATCCACTAAACGGATTTATTTTTCTTGAACATTGTAGAAATAATTGTGTTTTTTTTTCTTTATGAGATAGTCAAGTAAAAGTGGTTGAAGAATTCGTCTGAATTATTTAGTCTTGCGAATTACATATTATATCAACCCCTCCCTCCTATTTTTTAATCCATTTTATGGTATTTTAACAATTGTTTTTTTAGATTCTTTTACTTTGATGTTTTTGTTATATGTCTGTAAAAATCACTTGTACCAGAAATTTTGGTTCAATTAAAAACTTTATAGAGAATTTCTCGTAGTATTTATTTTTATTTTTTTTGTGGTTTTCCTAATAGATATAACAAATTATCAATTTTTTGTATAATTTCTTGTCAACGATGAAAAATATACAAGTGGTTGAATCATTTTTTACGTTAGAAATGGTTTATCATTAGTACATTTCATACAGTTGTAAACTGAATTACACTTTATATCTTTCCGACCGACTTTTCCCCTAAAATAGTGGCACACCCATCGGCAATACAGCTTTTTTATTATTATTCATATTATTTATAAACGAGGTTAAGTAATTTGAGCATCGTTTTACGCCGTTTAAAATGGAAATTCTACCTGCATATATAATTTATGTTATACAATTACACATTATATATTTTCATTAACATTATTATAAAATTATAATCATAATTTCAGTGATATTATTGAAATTTCGCGAAGAATTTAATGATCTCATATACAGTACGGGTAATGCGATAACTATACTTTACTGACGGTGGTTTAAAATATATCGGAATGATATTATGCCTTGAATTGACCCGAATAGGTTGAACGAAATTAAAGACTCTTGGGGATTTATAAATAGAATGCAAACATAATAATTACTATTTGATATGGTATCAAATATAATGAGAAGAGTTTTTGGAACGGAAAACGAACGTTTTACACAGCTGCATAGCATGTTGCGGAACACATATTTTATACGAGAATTGCGTCGCATAAAGACCACGACTAAAGACTTTAGGATTAAATTTATACCTATTCAAGAAGTATACTGCCATTGATAGAAACCTGATACCGTTTTCAAAATAATATATATATAAATTATAAGCTTAAAAAGGAACAAGCGATTGTATAAACGCTATACGGGACTAAAATCGTTGTTAATGTGCAGCAGTGAATCGTTGACCTACAGTATACGCGTTTATAAAGCCAAACAAATTCGTATTATCTAAAACCCGTGATTAACAGAACAATATTAAATTAGTTTAATGTAGGCACTCTCCTAACGACAACCGTTATTATTTCTGAAATGTTGTTTTCCAGCAGTTCCCTAGACTAAATTCTAAATCTGATTAAATCGATTTTACCGTGTATTATAATCATTGTATACAACTACTACCTATTATATACATCGTCCATAGATACGAGTTAATTGAATATAACCATCAGGACATCGTATTGTTAACTAAATATCAACCGATCGTAAATTTTCCGAATAGCTGTATACTTTTTGATAACTGGGAAACCGTGAAGTAAATATATTCTCGGTTTCACGAAAATTAAATATCCTATTCGGTCTCGAAATTAAGATTTTCATTGTCAATAATTATTATAATATTATAATATGGGTAAATAGTTAACACGTGCAATTATATTTTAATTACTTGTGTCGTAAAATTACGACACTTGTTTATGGTATAAGGGTAAGATTTTTTAAAATGTAATCTATATTATATGACGGACAAAAAAGGCAAAATAAAAATTGAATTTACTGATTCATGGCGGTAAAATAATTTTACTTTATAATAATATAGATATTGGGCAGATTATCAAAAAAAAAATTACGTGCACTTTAAAAGTTATAAAAATAACGCAAATAAAAGCCAATAAATATAAATATGTATCGACCGAAATGTACACTTTAATATTTTTTTTTTTTTATTATTTAATTCAAGTCACAAAAACGTTCCAAGTACAAAATATTTTAATGGAAATGGAAATCACCTTCTTTAAGCGAATTCTTGTGTTGAAGGCAGATAGCATACACATAAAATATAGCTTAGATAACAATAATACAACAATAGAATACAATAAAGACAAACGTAATATACATAAATTAATTTAAAATAAAAAAAAATATGACAAAATAAATATATACTTATTAATACACTATATTAATTTAAATGAGTAATACAAAGATAGATAAATGAAAAAAATAAAAGAATAAGTAAGATAACTTGATAAAAATATAATATAGTTAGAAAAAATCAATTGAAAAAGGAGTCTGCATTTCCCCAATATGATAAATATCAAAGTATAAAACATTATATTTATGTTTGCGGTTAATATATGTATGTTACAGAAAATTTTATTTAAAAGAAACACTTAAGATGTTATTTTGTGATTTTCCAAGGAGTTTTTGAAACAATTGGGAAAAACCCGAAAGAAAATTATTGGTAAACCGGCAAATATTTACGGCCCGCCGCGGCGTTAACGTTTTTATTGTGTTAAATTTAAGTTTTCTACCAGAAATATTACTCCAATCGAAAAATGTTAGGGACTCGATTTTATTCCTTTATGTAGCCATTAATAAAGAGAGTCAATTTTTGATATCCAAAAGTAGTTTTTATAATAATTGGGAAAAACCAAAAGATACGAAAAATATAAAATTACGGCATAACGATATTTTAAAATTTGACGGCCTATATTTTCTATCATAAATATTTCTCCAATAGAAAAAGAATAAAAGATTCTTTTGTTGAATTTTTAATCTAGTTTGTACCGAGAAAATAGTTTTGTAATTTTTTTTGTTTTGTTAATTGAGCAATAACGAAAAATGTGTAGAAATAATGGGACAATTTACGAAAATATTTTTTTATTATTTTGAATTTTGTTTTTGTAATGTAATTTAATTTAAAATATTCGTAGAGACTTGAAATTTTAACAAAAAACTTATATTTTTTTTTTCTTGAAGTACTAAAATTTTCAAAACGTTTGTGCCATTTTTCTTTTTTAAGCTATTATAGACATTTTAATTTGGCGAGTTTGTTACGCAATTTTGAATTGGTAGATACTCTGTGGGTAAAATTTTTAGTCCAAATAGAAATGTTAAAAATTTATCCGGAGTTTCATTATAAGTCGTATTTTGTAGTAAAAAAAAAAAATGAAAATTAAGGTTAATGTAGAATATTTTTTTTTAAGCATTTTAAAATCAAATTTTGTTGAAGTCCTTAAATATTACGGCCTTAAAAAACATGTATAACTTCGCACCAAATCGTTTTTTTATTAGCAATGGTTTATCGTTGATTACAGGTGTAATAAATAACTTTATGTATCCTACCTTCCCAACTACACACCTACAGCAGTGGCCGCACCCGTTCCCTGCAGTATTTCAATATAATACTATTAGGAAATAGGAATAAGCTAAATAGTATGTAATTATTATTACGAATATAAAATAAAATTATTTAATCTTTTCCCGTTGATGCTGTTCTTGGGTATTGTTATAATTTCTATTTTTTTTTTCTAAATTCCGTTCAAAAACACGTGTATTATTGCGAGTTTTTAAGGGAAAAAAAAAGAAAATATTCTTTGTATTTGCGGATCGTAACTAAGTAAAACATGTGATAGTATTAACATTACGTCATATGATGGACGCGAATCATTAATGTAGTTTTTTTTTTTTTTAATGTACACACATTTTTTGTGGAGAAATTTATAATTAACTCGAAAGATCTTAGAGATAATATTATACCGGTACTGCGACGTTGAGACCATAGCAGCTGCAGTCTTTTAATACAGGGAAGTTGGTCAACCGCACAAATAGAAATAATTGTATTATATTATTATGTACATTGTACAATATTATTCTGTTGACAATCATTCGCAGTGATATTAGCTGTATTTATAATATATATATTTATTAGAACCCCATGAGCTTATCAGCTTATTACTATCATTTTACACGTATATGTTATACAATATATACGTACAATAAAATTACAATTGGTTTAATGCACAGTGATAGTAAAATCGCGTAATACAAATCACAAATGTGACGGTGCATATTACAAAAATTAAAATAATTTATAATTTGTTGTTATTGGTCTGTAATATAATAAATTTAATCTATTAACCCAATAAGTCGATTTTAAATGATTATTTCTCCACTATTTGTGCAAATCGCGAGTTTTTTAATATTATAATCTGTTTTAGACTTCTAGTTTTCGAATCCATTTGGTAAATACCAATTTTTTTTAAGTATCATTTATTGTTTTTTTTTTTTAATTATATGTCAATAGTTTGAATTTAGAAACGCCGAACATTGTTAATGGACGTTATAGATTCTGTGTATAATGTAGTTTTACAATGTTGTATTTTTTTTCTTAGAAAACAATTTTACAGTTAGTAAAAATGCTCCAATTTTTTTTATGTCTTATTTGAAAAATGCGGATTAATTTTCCTGATGATACTTTATTAGAGACATTTTTTAAACTCCTAATGCTTTTTTTTGAAAGACATTTTAAATTGACATTTTAATGAATGCTCCAATTTTTCCAGGCAATACCTCCAAAGATGCGGATTTTTTGCCCTGGGGTATAATGGAAAAATTTATTGACATTTTATGAAATTCAATCCCCTAGGTCCTTTTTTTTGTTGATTCTGTACTGCCTTGTATACAATGTAAAAACACGACTAATAATACTCTGTTCAGAATTGTGTTCTCGTTCTCAATTATTCATCGTTGCATGCAATTGATAAACTAAATTTACTCGGTACGTTTTACCTTTAATGCAACTACCCACCTACAAATATTACGAAACATATTTTTTTACTGTTATCTTCTTTCTGCTTTTTATGGTAAATAGGATTTTCAAATGAAATACTTTTGTGAACTTTCGAGACATTTTACATTTTTAAATCACTAAAAATACTAAATGTTCGCATATAATAACTTTGTAAAATGTCTACGCTTATTTGAAATTACATCTGTTAACATTGCTATATTATGCAATTCTCATTAAACTTGCGTACCTACCGAATAATCGGACAATAATATAATTTTTTCGGTACTACCACGACTTTAACATCAAGTTCATCCACAAAAGAATTCCCTACCTCTTATAATATAACAATATTCTAAGAATAAAATTTAATTTCAGATGACACCGCGTATGTCATTATATTTGAGATGTCTTTCATATAATAATTTTCGTTCAAATGTGTTACATATTGTACTTGCATAAGTATTATAGAAATTCAACGAATATTTTAAGAAATTAATTTTAAAAACCATAAATTAGTTTCGAGTTCTTTGAATATAAAAAATAAAGTACATACTAAGACAAGGCGACATTTTTATATTTTTACGCGGATTAAATAATAATATAATAAACTTTAAAAAGGTAATTCTATTTGAGTTTTAAGAATTGTTTTAAAAATTTAACTGTTAATTCAATAAAGTTTTATTGGCATCTTTTTTATTTTTTTTTTAAAACATGAATTTAGAAATAAAATGTATTAATAATGTAGGTACCAAATGGTATTTAAACTATCTCCACTGCATGGAAAAACATAGATTTCTGGATATTTTTTTGGGCATTGAAGACTATGTGAAGCCAAATCAACCCTATACTTCAATTTTAGAAGTTTCCTCTTTTCCTTTCTACCCTTCGTTTTTTATTCCCGTAAATTCATTGATTTTCCAAACTTCTCCTTCTCCCTCTTTTTCCTTTCCATTTTTTCTTCCTTTCCTCGTCGATTTTTTTACTTTCTCTTCCTTCTTTATTCCTCCTTCGCTTCTCAATTAAATTAAGAAGTGTTATTCGTCCACTTATTATTATATGAAGTCTAAAAAAATAAATATAATTTAATTTTCTTTATTATTTCTGGAGATATTGCAATGGTTATATCTTCATAGGATACCCTGTATGTTTAATTTAATTATGGAAATTATTTAAAAAAAAAAATGATATGCAATACTAACATACATAAAACAAATTAAATGAAAGCGATTTGCGTATCTTATCATATGTAACACGCTGTGTAGATACGTTTATTCAAGAGCGATCTCTAGAGAATAGAATAATATTATGTGAAGGGAAAAAAAGATACCACGAAACGAAGGTTAAAGATTAAAAAAACTGAAATACCCTACACTAGCCGCACAGAATAACGATGCGAAAATAATAACAAATGGGAATTTCGTAAAAAACGAACACTGATGTAGTAAATTTGTATTTGCTCTGTTCTGTTACTATACTCGTATTATGATAATAAATAACCTCTGCTGTACCCCACACGATGTCTGCCCGTTTTGGTTTCCGGTCCACGTGATTTGCCATTAATTATTGCAGCCGTGTTAAAAATATGTTCGCAAATCAACTTTCGGATCTTTCGGTGTGTATAATTAAATCTGCAAAAATGGAAAAATGAAAAAGTTTTGAATTCACAAAAGCAGGTAATCTGCTGACTTTTGAAAAATATAAGTAAAAGCACGTAGTAATATATACGTATCGAATAATCTAATGATATTCAATACGAATCTCGTATATTATTAAATAATAGAATTTATATAGTTGTATAAGATAATTGTGTTTTTTATATAATTATTGTAAAATTAATGAACTATTTATGTGTACGTTGTATTTTGTACGTTATTTAAATTATTAATATTTCATTAGAGTATTCGATAAATTTAAATTTGGTTTTAAATAAAAAAAACAAAATTAAATACAGTGAAAAATGCTAATTTAAATTAAATATTAATACTATAAAAATCATATATTAAGTATTCAATAAGCTTTGAGTAGTACATGGTCCTATTAAATGCGAATAATGAAAATATGTAAATGTCTTTATTTTATTAATTTATTGCAACGACTAAGCAGTCTTATAAAATAATAACATATACAAAAATCTGTCCTAGGATAACGGAGACTGGTCCAGTTACTCTTATAGGTAATTCATGTTTTATCTGTAAGTAACAATAAACCATTGCAACTATAAAAAAATGATTCTGAGCAGAGTCCAGTTGATAGAGATGTTTCGGCAACAATAAGTATGTCATATTATGGTAAAATGATTAAATAGGCATTATATAACTTCTTCAATGATATTTGTTTAATGTTGTATCGATTTTCCCTTGTTCTTTCACGGTTTTTCCTATTTGTTGTGAAAACTTCTGGGAAAATCAAAAACTGACCTACATAAAGTACTTTTTTACTCAGATTTTCTTTTTGAAAAAGTGCTATCATTGTAAATCGGATCAAAATTGTTGGTAGAATAGTTGTCAGTGGAAAAAAAAGAGACCGTAATATTTAAGTAATATATTTCGTACATTTTCCCGTGTTTCTTCCGTTTTTTTTTCGGTTTTTCAAATTTGTTGAAAAAACTCATAAGAAAATCAATTATTTACATTCTTAAAATACCTTTCTAGTTCGATTTCCTTCCAGAAAATGTGCTACGCTTAAAAATCAGAGCAAGATTTCTGGTAGAAAAGTTGTCCACATATAAAAAAATTATAATAATAAACATTTTTGTAAAACTATACTGTTCTTCGCCACTCAGAATCACTATTAATATTAATTATGCCAGTCACAGTGTCTTTTGCTTATTGTATAGTCTAGATAATACATTTATGTTTATTGATATTATAGTTTTTTAATTTCAGAAAAATACCGTTTGGAATCTAGAAATTGTGTAGGTATTAACGGACAAAAATCCATATCTTTTAAAGTGCAATGTGAATAATTTGGAGCATTTTTACTAAACGGAAGTTTTGTCCGCAGAAAAAAAAACAATAAAAGGACCTCGTAACCGTTACTGTTTTCGCTATTATTTTGGTTTCAAATTTATTTTTAAATCAGATAATATATCACATGGTGTTGGATTTGGAAACCGTTGCATTAAAGTATTAGTCAAACATTTAAGCATTTTGAAATTCGTTTGAAATCAAATAAAACGATAAATAATCGATCACTGCGAATAAAATATTACAAACATACCTTTAATTATTTATGTGAGGTTAGGTTGTTTAACACTTTTCGTTTTTAGAAATAATACAACAAATTATTTCTTTAGGATAAAAATAAGAAATATTTTTCGATACATATAATAATATTGTGTATACATTTTACATTTTATACCTATAATATTAAAATTATTTTTTAAATATTTGATTGGTAGCTATTCGTATAGATCATTTAAATGATACTCTGGAATTAATTGTCAACATTTCTTGGAATTAGTTATTTTTAAATATATACTTTATAAATATATACTATATTGCCGTCTAAAAAGGTTTTTCCGTAGAGTCAGTATATAACTTACTAAATGCTAACATGGGAAAATAATTACACACTATAGACCATCGATTGCGAAATTTAGATTGAAACTAGAACTTAAAACCTTTAAAGAAGAGAATAGTATTTTCGACAAGAATTGATGTTTTTAAAAAATATTGTCAAAAAGAAATTAAAAAAACTACGCCCGTAATTTATTTTTTTCGACAATATTTTTGGAAAACAGCAACATCTTGCGACAATATTCTCCACTTCAACTTTTATTTAGAATTAATTTTGTATTTATTAGGTATAATCTTGACCTACGTGATGTATTATATGTTCTATGAATCAAAATTTTGTGATATTAAATGCGAGTACGACACCCTCTTAATTACTAATTATCATTAGTAAATCGTGTTTTTAATTGTTATAATTAATACTTTTGACTACCTATTGTATCTTTTGCATAATTTCATAATTTTTTTATTTCTGAACCAATCTGTCCTCAAATTATATCTACACCAAATATTGTAGACGATAATGAATATATTTGATAATATTTCTTTGGCGGTCGCAGTTGCGGAATCAGAAGTGGACAATAGGGTTATTTCTCCACTCAAACAACATAGTATATAATGATTTTTTTTTCTCGTATTGTGGTAAAATTTATACCGATTTTCATTGTTGTAAATGGGTTTGCCCCTCCCCTCTCAAAATTAAGTACTGGATCCGCCGCTGTGTATCGGTGATACAAATTATTCGGAATATTATGTTTAATGTATTTGATAAAATGCCAAAAAAAAAAGAAAAAAAGAACACAGCCGTTAATGTATATTATTATTATTATACAGTATTATGAATTATTACACGACCGACAATAACTGGGCTAGGTATACGCTATAGAAATTAAATGATAAATCGATAATGTAGCGACGGGGCATTTGTCAGATTATATTTTAGCCGTCCCGCGATTGGAGTTGCACTACAGGTTTCGGTGTCATCGTATAATTATTGTAATATTTATATTATAATTACGCCGTAACAATGATATTTGAGTTTCTAAAAATTGTTATTGTGCTTTTTTGAAAACGAAAAGAAAATGTCTTTCCAAGTATAGAAACATAAAATTTAGGAAGAATTTGAGAACATACAAAAAAAACCGGATGCTGATAGTAGATAAATCATTTATTAGGTGTGAATTTGAGAAGGTGGGATAAGTAAAGTTATACTACACTACTCTCTCTTACGCAAATTAAAAAGGAGAATATCTCGAATATAATAAATTAAAAATGTGTGTTTACGAAAACTTTACCTATTCATGATATTTTTTATATAGGTAACTATTTAAAAATCAAAATTGGGTAATGGTTTTATCCACAAATATTTGAGAGACAAATAATAATGGTACCTAATGGACAATTTCAGAATTACTTATTTTCTAAATGATCAAAAAATAAATATTCTGAAAATGTAATCACTTGTTAGATAATGAGTGTCTTATTGATGATTGGTCATCTTGTATGTAGCTAATAATAGAAATAACAATATTTAATGTTGTATGGACATAGGTAGGTTAATATTATATTTTTTTTATTCATTTATTATGTAGATTACTACACACTATTAAGTAGTTAATATTCTATATAAGATAAATGTCCCCGTACTATTACTATATAATAATATTATTACTATATTATACTTAATATTATTAAGTCGTGTAGTGTTGTTCACTTATAATCGTAAATTCGCTATACAGAGCGTAACAGAATTTTTTAACGGATCAAATAAATTTTTTCTTTTGAATATTTTTAAGTTTGTTTAATAATTAATCTCTATTAGAGATATTGGCTATAATTTGTATAACTGAACTTAACACCTTAATAAAAATCCCAATTTTTTTACCTTTTTTTTTATAATCCAAGATAGTTATCAATAGTCAAATATTCAAGAATTTCTGTTTAGTTCCACAATTTTATCCACAGATTACCTACCGAATACATATTACGTAAAACACTATCAAAATTAAAATGTCTATAAATAGCTCAAAAAAGACTCAAATGTTTTGAAAGTCTTATGCAAAACGTCAATGCAAAATATACGTTTCCTATCCAGATTTAAGTCTCCAAAATTATATAGAATTAAATTACAACAAAAAAACATAATTGAAAATTATGAAATCATTATTTTCGTAAGTAGTTCAGTTTTTCCTTGGTTTTTCCTGATTTTCCTTAATTATTTTAAAAACTGCTTGTAATATCAAAACAATAGCTTTCTTATAGTACAAACAAGGTAAAATTCCTTTTAAAAAAATGTGTTACACTTGTCACGTCGCGGTAGGATTTCTGGTATAATTTTTGTAAACGTCTAGTATAAAAATAAAAAAATAATTATCATTGTAAAACCAATACATTCTTCGCTCCGCCTTAAATAAAATATATTTAAAAATGATTGACTCAACTTTAATAATATTTGTGTTTTTGATACAACATTTTTTAAAAATCGGGTGTACTGTAAAATGGCTATCTCAATTTTTTGCCTTGCTAAGACAGTTTAAAATTGTTTTATTTTAAATTTCTAAACATTAAAATTTAACTTAAAAATTGTATACACAAAGATGATTTAAAAAATAAAATAAAAGTAATTAAAAAAAAAAGAATCTAAAAATATTCAATAAAAATAAGTTTTATTATTTGTGAAATTCGAGTCCTGTTACATTCTGTATTTCGTTTTCCCCCTCTTTCTTTCAAACCACGGAAACTTTTTGAAATTTATTTATAATTTATAATTACTATATAAACGAAATTATTATAGTTATTGTCAACATTTTATATTGTATTAAACCGTTACGTGTGTTCTATAAGTTTACAATAATAGGACCTTTGTTTTATTTTTAACGAGCTATATTAATTGAACATTGTTCAAGTTAAATGAGGTTATCAAAAAAAAAAAAAAAAAAAAAAAAAAAAAAAAAAATAAAAAATAAATTTTAACTCGTATTCTTTTCCCAAACAAGTTAGAATAAGGATGATTCGCCTATACCTACAGCTTTTTTATTTTCTATTAAATCATAATATTTATTTGCACGTGCACCGAGTTAAGATGGAATTTTAACTGAATATAATGAACATATATAAACATAAAATTTACAATTTTACTTAATAAATACGAAAATATACAATTAACGATTTTTTAAATTTTTTTTTGTCCTTCTATAATATGTATTGTGTAAACGTATAAATTATTCAAAGATTATAAATTTAATTTAAGACAAAACCCTGAATAGTAAACTTATTTAATTTTATAGAATCGAATATTGTTGAAAATATTATGAAGTAATAATGTTATTTACACAGTACTTCTCCTAATTTAAGTTCCTGACAATCTTTTTAATTGTTTTAAAATGTGTATAAATATTTTTAGTTATATTAGTTACCCGGTATATTGGTATATCATATCAATAGTTTTGTATTTAAGATAAAAAAAAAAAAAGAAGAAGAATTATTAATTTATAAAACAAAATCTTTGTACTTTAAAATATTCAAACCATGATTACTGTGATGTTTGTTTTTTTTTTTTGTGTCTGTGTGCATCTTTTCTACCATAAAATATCTTGCTCCAATCAAAACATGACAAAAACCTTTTTGCTGGATTTTGGCTCTAGTTGGATTATTCGGGAAATAATTATTTGAAATTATCATTGATATTTGAGATAATGATAAAAATCTGGTACTTTAAATTAAAATAGATTAAAAGATAAAAAAAAAAAAACGATGTTATTGGCAACTGTTTTCATTTATTTTTTGTTATTATTAAATTTGTATTATTTCAATTTTTAAATATTATTTAAACAATCGTTGTAAAAATGCACGGTTTCGAAAAATCAATTGAACAGGAGATTCACTATAAATTATACTTTATGGTCAACAAGAAAAAGTTGAGGTTATTATTCAATCCGAATTAATTAATCCAAAATCAAATTTGTACTACGTAGGTCATCGATGGTTTACGATGTAAAAAAATCGCAAAAGAAATTAATTATCTGTGATACGGAGGTCGGATGTGGATATTTCGCTATTCAAAATAATCATAATCCTTCACGAGAGTTTTCAAGCAGAATTTGTATGATACACCTACAACTTCTAACTAATAGGTTTAATCCCTGGTCTAACAGTCCAAACTGCAGGAATTTGATACATCGTGGATCGCGATTAGACTTATAGCGGGATTTTGATGTGCGTTTTGTCATTGGTGCGAATGAAACATTAACAAAAAAAAAAAACCTTACAAACCATGAGAGAGGAGAGAATGTAAAGCGAAATATCATGATATTTCAACGTAAACCCACGTCATCGCAGTCGCTTTTGTGCATAAATCAAAAACAGTACACGAATGACCGGGCGGAAGTGAAAAAAAAAAATTATCCGCCGGAAAATAATACGAGCCTTTACCCAAAAGGCATAAAAATACCAGTTTTCGGTGTTTGGTCATTCTTACACCTGTTTGTAAATATGTTTGTGTGTCGAACGATCGTCATATGATTCGTTATACTAAATATTATATACAAGGTGACATAGAAATCATGTAGGGATTAGTGGACCAATAGAAATATTTTGCATTTTAAAAACAAATAAAACAGCAAACATGATACAAAAAAAAACATTGCATTTCTCTATCATCGGATTTTGATTGAAATCTTACCACCATGGCGTAAATCCAGTCTAAAAACAGTGTGCAAATACAATGCACATTATTGTGAATCAACAAATCAAAGATTCGTCAGAATCAAGGAACTTAATCTTTAAAATGGTACCTCGTTTTTTATTTCGGTAAAGTATGAAGGAAGCAAAAAGGGTTTTACCAAAACACATAAAACAAGATTGTGTTCAAATGTGTGTGTACTTTAAAGAACTTGTTATAAACTATAAAGAAAAGACAATTTTATTTGAAACAGAACGCTAGAGAAATATATGGGTACTCAAATCTGATTCAAAGTAATACAAATTTTAAGTACGAGTATACGTGTAGCCGTGTGAGATTAAAAGTGGTTTATTAATTTAAAAATGTTACATATAATAACAACTGCCCCGGACTGAAAGAGCTTTTTAATGGTAATAAATAAATTAAAACGTGCTTAAAATCTTCACAAATTGTGGTGTTATAAGAAAAACTTTAAACCATATCAGAAATAACTACTACCTATACTATAGTATTCCTAAGGGATGTTAGACGTTTTATTGAAAAATTATATTTTTTTATTATGTGATGATAAACATGGATCTCGTTAAAATCATTTCTTCTGGAAAACGATATGATATAAAATATTGGTCATCGAATGTCACTTTGTCGAAAAGAAAAAAAATGTTGTTTTTGCCACATAATTGAAAATTATAATTTTTTTTTTCTTTCTAGAAAATAGTAATTTTGTAGTATAGTTACATAATATGACACGTCAGCTTACAAAAAAGGTAAGCTATCGTCATTTTAAGTGATAGTTTTTTGAAATCTCTCCTTTGAAATAATATGTATAAGACTTTGATAACTATGAGGGCGGAGATAGCATACAAATTGCAAAAAATGGTTACACAAATTCATACAAATTGTTTCTTTTAATTGTTCAGTGTAATATATGTACATGAATACTTAATTATTTACATAGGTGGAAGCTTAAGACATTATGTCGCCAGCCTCCCTTCAGTATTTCGATTTAACCCGGATACTGGTTTCGAACAAATTCTAAAAACTGTCAAACAAATTCGTACAAATGACTTACAAAATATTTAAATGAGAATTTTCGAAAATTTCATTGGTGAGGGAGGTTGGGAACATGTGCGTCTTTAATTGTAATATGTACAAAGGTGTTCATGGGCCACAACCTGCTGTTAAAACGTGCGTACTATTTAAATAGCAACAGTCCCTCCTGTACCCTCTCCAATTACGGGTATATTTGTGAATTATTTTACATATTTATATGTACTATCCTGATTGTCTTTTTATTAGGCTAAATTTGAAAACAAAAATCCTCTTTTTCTGCTTTTTACTCCAAATTTGTCCATGTGGACGCCATATCCTTCAATAACTTAACCTTAATTAAAGAGATTATAAGTTTTAATGGACATAACTATTTAATAACTACGGGCCTTGTATATTCTTAATTATCGAAATATTGTAATTAATAATAAAATTTCAATAGATTAATATATATGAAAAAAAAAAAACAACCAATTGTGTTTTATTCAATATACACGACGTGAACTATCAACGTCGATTATTATTTTCATATCAAATATATTGAAGTCAACAATAATAAATTTCGTAATAAGAAATGATATATAATTTTATTTGAATTATATTTTAAATAGTTTTAGTGATATACCTACCTATAAATTAAATATTTTATTAGATAACTATAAAGTTTTATATTTTATACGAAACTACTGTCACATTATGTATTTAATAATTATTTTTTCATTTTTCTTTTCTTTATTTAACTTGAATTTTAGCATTTTGACGTTTTCAAAAGTACTTGATAAAATACATTTCATCGATAAATACAACTTAATATTTTAAAGCATTATGAATTTTAAAATCGTTTCATTGTAAATATAAAGAACCCTCACCGCTATAAATAGATAGTTACGTATAAAATCTGTACCAAATTGACATTTTTATAGTATTTAAATAAAATATTGAAATATTTGTTCAGTATTCGAAATTCGAATATGCAATTTAAATACCGCAACGTATTTTAATTATTTTTCGTGAGTAAATATACTTGAATTCGAATGACTTATTTTAAATCTATAAAATATATTAAATCAACTTCTATTTCTATTAGCTATTTATTTAAACCTAAAATTTTGTTCTAATATTTATTAAACTTTGCACACTTGATATTCATAACATATTGAAGTTCACTGTCTGTTTTTTATCTCGAAATTCAACCCATAAATATCACCTAATACATACAATTTTTTTGTATTTTTGGAACGTCCACCATGTTTTTATAAAATAATAAAATCGTAAAGTGTACGTTTTCCTACCTTTTTTCCGTTATGAGCTTTTATTTAAAAAATGGCGTCAAAAATCAAAAAAAGACATGTTAAAATATAATAGAAACAACTAGAGCTTTCAGAAAAATTGCTACACGCACTAATTAGAGTAATTTTATTAGTAAAAAACCTGTTCACAAACTAGAAAAAATTAAAAATATTTTAGTAAAATTAATAGTACGCTACGATCGGAATCTAAAATGACGGACATACATCGTACGTGGGTGCAGCCACTTTTGTAAATGGAAATTTGGGAAAGTAAGATACAGATAGGAGTTCAGTTGATAGTGTTGCTTTATTCTATATAATATGGTATATATCATATTATGGTAAAATGATAACAACAATGTGTGTTTCCGTGACAATAATGATTGTTTAAAAAAGATTAAAATAATAAAAACTTAATAATAACAAAAAAATAAATAAAAACGGTTGACAACCTATGATAACCTTATTTTTAATTTTTCAATATTTTGTAACTGAAAGAACTAAGTTCTCGTCATTATCTCGAATATTGATGAGAATTTCAAAAAATGACCTCTTTAAAGTATCACCCAGAGAATATTTACTTTCAGAAAAACTGTAATTGATAATCGAAGTAAGCGTTCTGATGGAAAAAGTGTTCATATAAAAAAAAATATAAACATCATTGTAAAACCAATACATTCCTCACTTCACTCAGAAACTAAAAAACTCGAATATTAACAAATTTACATACAAGTAAATTTGTTAAAAATTTAGATTATTTGAAAAATAAATACTTTCTATTAGATTAAAACTGTATCTGTATTTATACTCAAATATTTTCTTAGTGAATATTGAAATACTCACTCAAACACGCGTATTCTAAATACATTTTAAATTATTATGTGTATTTTCATCCGAAATAAGTTCTTTTGAAAAGTGTCTTTTAAAAGTCTGTTGCCTATAGAATATATCTAATATTTACAACTTTAACTAATAATTTTTAATATTTTTTGGCCACGCCAATATTTTGTTACAAATTTCCCGTTTAATTTATAATATTGTCGTGACTCACGTGGCTTTATGTACATAATACTCAATAGTCACTGCGTATTAATTAATTTTAACCCCAAGTGGTCTACGCGTGTAAAGTATATCCATCATGTTCAAAATATAATATTGTACTTGCGAACGAACAATATATGCTATATTATTACAATGAAAGTACGTTGAGTTTTACTAGAAAAAAAAAATAAGAAAGAATTTCCACCGGTAAATAACCGAACGAAAATATATAAAGGATTTTTGATTCCATTTTAAAATAAAAATCGAAACTAAATGTTTTTAAAAATAGCTAATGGATGGTAGGTATATGTACTTATAGACGTTTCTTCGGAACTTTATTTGTTTTCGCTCCGATAAATCGTTAAATATTATTAAAACAGTCGGAAACTTATGCGACGTTATTGAAAATGTTAAAACAAGTATTCGGTAACACTATGGCTAATAAACTATTCAATATAACTATTCAACATATTCATGTTATTGGCATTTCAATTTAATCGGAACATACTTGAAAAAACAACATAGAAATCACGGTGTAGGGACATAGTTGCATTATACCTACCTATGTATATACAATTTTAAGCAGCCGTATGTTTCATATTAAGCATTGAGACTTCATTTCAAAAAAGAAACAACTAATCAAATATTGTCATATTCGATCTTTCTCAGTGAAATTGACTTGAAGTCACCTTTGGTATTAGATTACATTCGCATTGTATATTTAATTTTTTCAGGTATTATTGCATTCAATATAGATTCCTAAATATAGATCCTATACATGAATTTTTCCCTTTAAATGTAGCAAAAGGTACATTTTCGAAATAAAAAAAAAAAAAAAAATTATAATAATAATAATAAATGGAGTCACCTAGTTATGATGGCACCGAGGTCTTAAATCCGCGTCATTGTAGATTTAATTAAAACAAACTGCACAATAACGTCACTTAATAAAATAAAATATATAAACATATACTATGTGCCACTATATAAAATAATATATATATATATATATTATATATTTGGAGATAATAACTTAATTAATAATGAGGTATTTTTATTTTATGCTATCAAGATTTAAAAATGACATAAATTTCAATTAATCCAACTTCTAGAAATATTTATTTGAAATATGTTACAACAGCTGCGCACGGTAACATTAATAATTATTAACGTATTGCATAAGTATTTTATTAGCGTTTCATTAATCGGTTTTATGTAATACAATATATTTGTTTTTTAAACGGTATGCTAATAGCATTCGGACGAGTTTGAAATATTTAAATAGGGATTTAAAATAAAGCCACTCGGTTCTAATCTATCAACGTCAAATTCTCGTTTACCCGAGTCTGGAAGTAAAGATCTAATAAAAACAAAAACGCTATTTTCATTTTTAGAAGATTTTTTTTTTTTTCGGAAGTAATCATTCACCTTTAGCAATTAACGGCAAGTTAGCGCAAATCTATTGTTAAAATGAAATTAAATAACTTTTACGATAACCACGCATGTAAATTGTATACATTTAAATTTGTTTAAACTTTGTCTCTATAGAAACAGTGATAACATACCGTACGACACTGATTATCTCCAAAAGTGTTAACTTTTCCGGAATTTGTTTTTTTGAAAATTTATAAAATATAAGCATCTATAAAATGTTACGTTATTTTCGGCCATGGATATTTTTGAGGGTGAGACCGCTGCCCACTTGATTTTCAAATAGCAACCTATATTAAAAATCGCATTAATTGATAAAGTTTTAGTTTAAATAAATGTTGATATTGAAACTGTTAATTCCCGACAACTATGCCACTTTAAAGTTTGCCAATTACCATTTTGTGGACATAAGAGCACTATTTAAACACCATGTGCGTTTCCGTTACACAAATGATATCCCACTACTTTATTGCTGCCAAATACCTCTAACTCAAAAGTGGTCTACATTAGCCCATCAACGGGTTGATGGAAATAAATTATTTTAATACCAAAATTTATTTATGCTGTAATTTTATTTAATTTATTGGATTTTCAATATAGCTAAAAATCAAAAGTGGCAGTAGTTTCACCTTCAAAATTAAAGATGCAAAAAAAAAATTAGTCATGTAACATTTTAGAGCAGCTAGTTTCTTAAATTTGTATAAAAAACAAATTCTAAATTAAGTAATCAATTCATGAAATGATGTATCGTATCAAATCGATTTGTATGTATTTCATGTATTACATATTTCTGATAAGTGGATCACTATAGATATAAATTTGTATTTGATTTTTGAAAATGGGGTTTTCACGACCAAAAGCTAAAAATTAAATTAAAAAAATCACGTTAACCAATTTCTACTATAATAATATCACAACGAATCGTGACGCACGTGTATACATCATTACGGTTCATATATATTATCTGTTGATAAAACGTACCGTTTACAAGATTTTCGGATTCAATTGAAATCACTTTCGAATTACTAAATTTTAACTTGCGAGCACTTAGGGAAAAAACCGCGAAACTCGTAAACACATTACTCATCCCTTTTAACGTTTTCTCTAATAGCATCTCTGCAATCACATTCGGTTTTAGGGTTTTGCGAGCCATTCAGCGTGGAGATTCACTGTGTTGCAGCTCATTATTATCTTTATGGTACACTGATGACGGTTTTTAATCTAACCCGAGAAAATAATATTTTGAATTTCCTCGAAACTCTCAGTGGCTCTCGATTCAACCACTTATGATAACATAACAATAATTCAAACACATTTAAAACATTATTATGTTCCAAACGATTTCGTATACCCGTCGAAAATATGTTTGTTGTCTCAGCGCGAAATTAGGATTGTAATTATTGTAACGTTATGGATGTAATAATATCAAACCACAGTAAAATAAAACTGTTCAAATAACTTTTGAGAAATTTTAATCTTACGCAAATAAACGAGTGTACTATATGGAATATTCAAAACGCGAAAATAACAATCAAACTTCAAAATCTGTACCTACGTTGAATCGTCTACTAAATAATTTTGTTTTTAGTATTAAATACTTAATCCGGCTTTACGAAAATGTGATTAACAATCCATCAATTGATAATTATACAATGACCAATCCAGATTAATGGTTATTACAAAATTCGATTTATTTATAAACTCCTGCGAAATTCGGACGATCATTCATCTAACCATTTTCTGACGTCCAAAACATTTTTTAAGTGGTTTTTGTTAACATTTATTAGTTATAGATATTGTTAATTTTTTTAGATTTTACTTACTTTTTTCCTCTACTGATTCATCCAGGATCTCATATTGAATCATAATTTGGGTTTTTATACTCGAATAACAGATTAAAGATCCGTAATTCAGAATCAATTTGTAAAACTTGCTTAAACAGATTTTGTGTAATCCGTTAATATTTGATTTTTATTTTATTCAGATCGCAGATGGATCACAAAAGTAGAAGTTTGCTTCTGCTTAATTTCAGCATTGTAGGTACATTTTTATTTTGACTTACAAATATTTATGTTGTATTTATTAAGGGACAGGTGAGTTATATTTATTAACCATGTTTAATACTATTTATTTATAATTAATAATTTAGCTAATATTTTTCAAAAGTTCAAGGATGGTAACCAATTCTAAATTCTAAATTTTTACAAATAATTTAAATAAATTTATCATATTAGATGTTCAAAATATTATTTTAACTTTAAAATTTTAATTAAATTAAAAATATATTCAAAGAAATTAGAATCATAAATATATGATATATTAAATTTGTTTGACTATTTTATTTTGTTATTTATTTTAGTTATAGTTTAAAAATAGTCAAAAACAATACATTTATATGACCTTTTCACTTATGAGTGATTTACAAAAACCAGATATAGAAAAAATATCGCGTACTTGTACAGTTAAATAATTTACTGGTATCCCGTTTATTTGTTACGGTATACTTTAGGTGTCGTGTTAAGAGGCTGGGTACTGTTTGAAATTATTGCATTCTACATACACTATACGTGCTATACATTACAGTGACCAAATGTAATTACTGCTGTTTTATTGTATATACGTAGACGTTATCATACACAAAATTATTTTTTAATAGATGTATTTTTCGTCAAAGATTTATTATTCTGTTGTACATATACGCGAACAACTTGACGGCAATTCATAACACTGTTTATGTATATATGTTTCATTGAAATACCGCTAGTAAATGGGTCAGCACCAAAGAACGTTACTTATTATAGCGCGAGTCGAGTAGAAAACCATTGAAAGAACTTCACAATATTCGCTTTATAACTCACAAAAAAAAAAAAATACAATTTATTTTCTTTTTTTTTTTTTGGATAAGACTTACAAACATTACACACACGCGTTTAGTTAAAAAATGTCGGTTATAAATATTAGGTTAGGTTTTTTCCACGGATACTAAAATACAATGGATACTATATTCCCTATTGTTTTTTATTAAGTACTACAAATTAAAATATTGTAAATAATGGGCATCATGAAATATTTTTGTATACGAGCTAATAATGTTCAAGTCTATGATCTGAAAAATGACAATTATTTTGTTTGTTTACGTTGGAAAATTAATCCTGTGAAAATGACACAAAATTTAAAATCGATTGATATTTCAATGCCACTCCTGTGCAATAAATAAAAAACTAATACTGTAAAAATGGTTGGGCCAATCTAATAGGTTGTAAGTGAAAGCCATTTGAACCCGGGGTTTTCACTGTTTAAATATTATTTTGAAATTAATTAACCACAGTATTATTTTATAAAAGTCATAAATTTGAAGGTACCTTTTTAAAAGTCCAGAAAAACGTATTCAAAATATCCCATAGTGAACCCTTTCCATTATAATAATGGAATAAAGATGAGCTTAAATCTCACCATATCGTTAACATAATTATGTTAGAAAGTTTGAACATTATACTAGATTATTAATAAACAATTTGTTTTGAAAAAAACCACTAATATTAATACTATATTTCTATATAAATTATATTATTCTATATATTTTAAATAACAGGATGCACTTTAAATAACGATATAAATCATGAAATAAATTGAAACTCACAAAAAAATTAATAATAATAATACTTTTTATTATCATTATAAATTTGCAGATATTATAATGTGGTTATACTTATAACAATACGTATAATAACAGCGAAAAGATTGCTTGCCTCGTCTTAGTATAAAGAATTATTTTTTTATTTTTTAAATTTTTATTTAATAGTATTTTTTTATCTCCAGTTATTCATTGTGTATATATCAGATTAGAACTTTACCCTGAAGTTTTCGCGAACAAAAAAAAAAAAAACAATTTGTAACAATTAAGTTAAAAATAAAAAAAAGGCTTAAGGAAAATTGATCACCCCGTATATAGGGATATAGAGAAAGATTAGGTAATGCGTATCGAAATCGTTCACGTGCCACCGACTGTTGTACAATTATGGGTTACGTAATATTCTATATCCTCTAAGTTATCTTTTACTGAATTCATATATAAATAGAGAGAGATTATAGATATTATAGATATTTGAACTACAAATAAAGAAGTCGGGAAAATAATAATAATATATTTGGTAGTATAATATATGTAAAATAAGATAATTAAATGTATACATAATATCGAACATAAACGATCATGGGCCAAGATGGCTAACAACAAATTTTGAGATGTCATAATTTGTATGGTTTACATCAAAATTCGAACTAAAAACTTTTGAATTTTGACTTAAATCCACTCAAAATAGTATTTTGTTTGCAATGATTTGCAATTTTCGCATTCATGCCGGCTTTAAACCTAATTATTTATATCTATATGCAACAATTAATCGTTGCTACCGAAAAACCTTTCTGAGTGGAGCTCGGATATACGTTTAAAAAGCTGTAATATTTAAGATTTTCGTTAAAAATAAAGAATACTACGTCAAACTAAACTTTTTCTTGCTGACCACCCTAAATAAAACTTATAATTAATCTCCTGTTCAATTTATTTTTCGAAATCATACAAAAACAATTATTAAAAAATATTATAATATTAATATTGTAAAAACTTAATAATAATAATAAATAAATAAAAACCATTGTCTATGACAACTTTATTTTTAATCTTTTTTAACCTTGAGAATCAAGTTTTTCTCATTATTTTAAATAATATAATAATTTCAAAAAATAAACTTTTTAATGTATAAACTAGAGCCAAAATGAAACAAAAAAGTTTATTGTCATGTTGTGATTTGAGTAAGATTTTTTGGAGAACAGTTATTTTTAATCAAAAAAAGACACACAGTTAAACCTATAGGTCGCTTCACTCAGAATCTATAAACATTAATAGTGTTTTAATAGTTTAAAGGTAGTTTGTGTTACCTATTCAATTCAATTACGGCATAAAATACAGTTTCTATCGTAGTAATAATAATAACAACAAATAATGATTTCAAGATTTGAACGATTTAAAAAAATAACAAAATCGAATTAATTAATACAATTATTATTTTCATATAATAAATATTTTTTAATATCTTCTCAAATATTTTTTTTTATGAAAATCAATAAATATCCTTAGAAATAACTTACACTGTATTTTTTTTTTTATTATTACTATTATTATTATTTTTTTTTAATAACGCTAGATATCGTTGGATTTATTTAAAAAAAAAGACGAAGAGAATGAAGCAAAAATAGAATTCAGCCTTTAATTAAAATCATGCCTTTTTAATCTGTACTTTCTTTACATATTTTATTACATTTTTTTTTCTTATTAAAAATGTCTTCGTTATAATAATAATATTTTGTGTGCAATACAAAGTATTATACGTTGTTGGTAGTTTTTTTTATATAAATATTAAATTTTGTTTATTTTAAATTAGTTTAAAATTAAATGTATAAGAATAAAAAATATGTAGGACCAAGTTGCCTAGGTGATCTATCAAAATATTTTATTCGATTTAATATTATAAATATAATCTAATTCAAATACGTGATTATAATCGAATTGCATAACTCAATAAATTTATGAAATATTTCATATATCAATATTTGAGTTTAAAAATAAAATTAACTTAAATGTCTTATAAAAAATTTACAACATTATTGTTATTATAATATTATTGAATTTCCCCACCCCTTCTATGTACAACTAGTTATATACTCTATGTTAAATTTTCAAGCATCTCTACTCGACCAAAAATTGTATCCATACAACAAAAATAACGGAATAAAAACTAAAACAAGTTTCAAACACAAATAAGTATTCGGTGAAAATTTCAGCTTTAGAATTAAAAATTAACTATCCAAAGAGTTCTACATGAGTGACGTACCATTAAAACGCATATAGGTATTTTGTATTATAATTTATTTTTGCAAATTAATACGTAACTACTCGTTATTTTGCGCTTCAACGATTCATTCGTGTAGTTTAGTATTTATTCGTTCGTTATTTGTACAGAAATATGTATCTAAAACCACTCGTAGCACTCATACCACTCATACCTATGCACCAATATACTACGTATTTTACCTCTAGAAATAATACAATCGTCGATTTTGCTTATCATGGAGTAGGTATATTATTCTGATAATAATATTAAACATGAATAACCGAATAAATGAATGAATAACTTATTCTCCGATTGTTGTGGTATTTAAAACATGTTATAAAAAAAAAAGCTGATACTGTGGACGGGTGCGAAAAATGTTGTAGGTGAGAAGTTGGAAAGGTAGGATATGTAAGGTTATTTCATTTATATCTGTAAGCAACGATAAACCATAAACTTGATGAAAGATAATTCTAAACGCAGTTCGGTTATAAAATTATTTTTGCTACTTTCTTTTAAATTTGATTTCAAAATGCTTATTAAAAAAAAAAAAATCCAATGATTTTGAAAATTTTGCCACTTTACGTAAGTCCAATATAGGCATTATTACCAAGTTCTAAGTCTCTGCGTGCATTTATGACCGAATTACAGCAAAAAAACTCCTAGAAATTAAAATTTCTTAAAAGCTCAAAAGTTTTGACAATGATACCGTAAGAAAGTAAATCAAAAAGGCAACAGAAAAGGTATCTTTAAATTTTCGGATTAAATCATTTTTTCTGGTAGAAAACGTCATCCGTGTTTTTATAAAATAAAAAAATCATGTAATTGTCCGTTTTCTAATGTATTTTTCCACTTAAGTGCTTTTATTTAAAAAATTACCTCTTTAATGTACAGTCCAAAAAACTTAAGCCTTTAGAATAATTGCTACACATAAAAATCGGAGCAAGTTAGGAAACTTGCTAACGTTTTTTTCTTACTAGAACAGACTAGAAAAATAAAAAACATCTTAATAAAACCAATAGCTCCATCGCGACGCTCGAAATCTAAAATTAAAGTCTCGTCAAAACCATTATATATAATATTAATTTTAATGTTCTACTCGTTTTGCGTATACTCCGGCGGAATTGGTAAAGTTACATAATTTTTTCTTTTTTTTTTCAATTCTGAGTAAAGTGGAGAATTTAGAGGGGATATTTAATTTATATCTGTACGCAACGATTAATCTTTACTATCGAAAAACGATACTGAGCGGAATTCGATTACACATGTTTTAAAAGATCTTAATATTTACATATATTAACATATTATGTTTCATACATTTTCTCGTTTTCCCTACATTTCTTTCTCGGTTTTTCTCATTTATTCTGAAAACTTCTAGGAAAATCAAAAAATTACCACCCCAGTCAGATTTTCTTTAAAAAAAATTGCTATCATTGTAATATGGAGAAAAATTAATTACAGGAAAATAAAAATAAATAAACGTCATGGTATTGCCATAACCTTTTTCGCTCTACTCAGAATATCAAATTCAAAATTTAAAAAATACACATCATAATAAAACCAATAGATCCCTATAGTTACAATATAAATCAAAAATGCTAATAAATCCAGTAAATCCAAATATATTTTGGGAATGGTTCTGAAATTTCTTGAAATGTCTTAGATTTTTATTCAGTTGAATAGTAACACATGCGATAGATACTATACATTTCATTTTAGTCTTTATTATGCAGCCTTATTGATAGTTATTCGCACATGATGGAGAAATTCAATTTCGCCCAACTGACGTAATCTATCCCAGCATAACATCGGCAGATTTTTTAAAAATTTTCGTAGTTTATCAGTATGGTCGCATTGTATAGCTCGGCATATTTTATATGGTGTATGTTATCGTTTGGGAGACTCCGAGAACATTTGACAACATTGCATAGAAAATCGTTCGGTTTGTACGTACCTAGGTATACAAAGTAGTATTTTTTTTATCGATTGACACCGTCATCGTTCGCAATCGTTTGACGTATTCAAGTTCATTAATTTAATATATCTATAATATTTTTGTGAACTCTTTATTTTTTTTCTGCACATAAACGACATTTAAATAATAAATGTGTATAGTAAACGTGCACCGTTTGCATGTATCTTTTTGAATGCATTTATCATGCTTCTGTGTTTCTAGATTCTGAGCGCAGCGTAATAGTTTTACTATAATACAATTTTACATCTTTTCTAAAAGAAAATATTGTCTAGAAGGTGTAGTGTTTTATACGCGTTTTAAGTTTAAATTTTGACGAAAATCGTAAAAATCATGTAATTTTAAAATATGTATGTTTAAGTATTTAACCGAAATTTTCTCAGAACCGTTTTTTGGGACTCCTACAATACACAAATTTCTCAATTTTTTAGTATAATATTCTTTCATAAATTTATACATTATATTATAGTTATAGTATATGTAGGTATACAAAATACAATATATATTATACATACTTTTATTATTATTATGAAAATACGATATTGTTTGTGGTTTTTCTTATCATCACACGACCATCATATTATACTACCTAAGCATCTAACTCAGGTAGTTACTGTAAGTTTTAAGTTCCGATAAATATTTCTCGCACTAGTCCCTGGAATGGCAGCTGCTGGTATAAACCACGTACGTAGTTTTTGTACTCGTGGTAGTATTTTGATGAGCCCCGAAGTGTCGCAACGTAGGCGAAATGCATTCACAAAGTACGAGTATAAGTGTATATACCTACATTGAAATGCGTTTACTAGTCTTGAACTATACGAGAGTTGAATGACACGCTATATAACGAATTGACTTTCTGACGAGACGTTTCGTCTCAGGGGCCTCCTGCGGACTCTAGATGAGGGAGAGGAAGTAAACGAGGCTAGATATGACAGTTGATGAATCTCGGCAAAGTAGCGATTTCGATTTCTACTAAATAATATATAGTACGAAACCTTAGGATATTATTGCTAGTTGATGGATAAATCAATATTGTTGGAACGCCCGAAATATCCGAAAACTAAACGAATGGTGCGATTAGAAAACTATTATAAAGTGCTTTTAAATGGGAAAATTTAAATTGTTAACCAACTTTTACATGAATCAAACTAAGTACTAAAAAAAAGGCGTTTTTCATTGAAATGTTCTATTAATATGTATTTACTCATGGTTCTTGATGACGTCAGCAGTTGTAATGTTTGCAATTTTTTTAATTTTACATTTTTGTAAAAAAAAAATTGAATTTTTTCTAAATAAAATCCCAATCTAAACCCCCTCCTAAAATAATTCCTAATATTTTCCCCCGAATTTAATATTTTTCAAACAAAATTCGTAAAAAATATATGTCAACTTCTACGGGCGGTGACTCAATGTAGTAGCGGCTTCAGAGCTTCGGCCTAATGCGTGCTAGGAATAATAATGTTATGATACCAGTGCAAACTTCCGAAAATAGTCACTATTCTCTATTATTATAATATTCCATTGGAAATGAAACTATTTTGAAATATAGTATTGAAAAATTGAACTGTTTGGAAGTATGGAATTGGAAAATAATGTATTAAGAAAATAAAACTTTGGGGAAAATGGCATTGAAAGCAAGAACTTTTAGGGAGATTAGGGAGAGGACAAATTACGAAATATGCCGTCCTAAAGACGACGGCACGAGTTACAGAGTTAAATGATGGCGTTCAGTAAAAGTGTATATCCAGAAAAACGATGGTCTGACAGAGTTTTTGTGTTTAATTTTTTTTAACGACGTCTGCCACACGTCTACATGACTACAGCGTATCTATAACGATTTTTGGTATGAATAGAGACCCCGAGAAAAAAAGGGCTCCACTCTTGACCTCACTAAGGACCACTAGGTCATCCAACTGTGAAAACCATCTGCTTTGGTATAAGAATTTTGTCCACACGCGGTTCCCTTTTTTTTGGCAATTACAAACCGCTGGACCGTTGCCATCGCAAAGGGTGGCTGCAATATATTTTACCACGGTAAGCACGTCCTGTTTTTCTATTTTCACTCGAGTGGATTAAGTTAATTGTACATATATGTAGTCCAGATGGGTTCTCGATACATAATATACAGTGAGCAATATTCAATATTTCTTATATGATACCATTAAAAGTATATATTTTTCAGCGTTTTCAGCATTTTTTTTTTTTTTTTTTTTTTTGTGAAATATTAATTGTTTAAATGAAATAATTATGAAAATAAATTGTTTAATAACGTATATTAAAAAAAAAAAAAAATACGAAACGACCGTTTTTGTAAAAAACAAAATAATAACTTTTTATGATAAATAGTGAGTAATAATGATGATAATATGACCATTAATCATTTGGCATATCACAAACTATGAAAGACTATGGATAATATTCATCTCCCTTGACCACACCCATTTATCATATTAGTATTATAATTTTTACAATCATTTCAAATCTTAAAATGAAATAGTTTTGTATTGCATCAGTGTATACATTTTTTATGGCCATTTTCGACTTTCGTCGTGATACTTGTATGTATTATAGTTAGGATTATAGAGATAATTTAAGTGGGTGGCATGTGTATTGTGTATAGCGGGTATAGTTAGGTACCAATATTATTGGGTGTATTAAAAGGATGAGTTACTGGCATAATAATAATAGATAGTAAATATCGATCACCCATTAAACAAGTGTATTAAATGTATATACCACCGCTACCAGGCGTTACATGATGTGTTCTAAAAATTGAAATAATTATTATCTATATAAAATTATATTTAAACTAAGATTAAACTAATTATTCGAGAAATCTATTTACTACGTGTAGCAGAATTACATTATTATCTTATACAGAAAATGTCGTATTTCTTTAGTAATACTTTGTTTCTAATAATAAAACATTTACTATAGCGTTTAGGTTAAAATTGGAGTTTAATCATAAATTATAACACTTACAGAGGAAAATATTTTCAAGGGCTTTGAGTAGGGTTTTCAAAGAAAATTAGCACACAAGTTACTGCCAAATTATTTTTCGCAATTTTTTAAATAACTGTAACTTTTTTATTAAGACAATACAATATTTATGATTTAAGTAACGTAATTTGGTTATATCGTGCGTTAGTAAGACGGTGACAGTACATGCGGGTGTGACATCATTTTAACGAATAAATAATTACGGATGTACTTATCCTCATATTTATAATTTACCTATTCGTTGTAATAATTAAGATTGCAATACAACTATGTGTCACAGATCACACAGTTTCTTAAATTATAAATGCACATTATCGTGTTGCAAATGGTTAACTTTTATTAGATTAGTACAATTGACGTTCAATATAACATTACCAGTTGATCTGTGTAATCATTTAGTATCATTTATGTTTGAGTTTATTTAAGCCAGTGTGCAGATTTATTTGTAAAAATGATTATTTAAATGTCAATAATAAAATCGAATCTTGATTAAAACGTTTGATTTCAATAAAATTTGCATGTAAACAAATTTTCGGCATAAAGATTTGTAGCACTTAAGCCATTTTAAACATTTCTATATTCATTATAACTTATGATTTATGACCAATAGACAAATAATTGAAAATAAACATGATCCGTGTATAAAATGTATAAAATCATCTACACAAATTAAATTTGTTTGCTTAAAAAATGCGTAAGTAAAGTAAAAAATTGAAATAAAATAATGATATGATTCGATGAATTTTAAAGATGAAGTTTTATTTGTATTTTGAGAGTTTTCTACCAGGAAGGAGTAAGTGGATAACATGGGATTATTATTATATTATAATATACAATTTTCGAGCCGTAAAAATCATTGATTTGGACATTTAAAAGTGTATTTGATAATGTGTACGTTATGCGAGATTTTATTTGACGTGCATTACATGATGATGCTATTTTGCGATTGTTCTGTATGCGAGTACGAGCTGTCGTATTTTTTTTAAACAAAAACTTCATAAATAAAATCAGAAGACGTATGCAGGCAGGTACTCGCGACGTTTGCGTTGACAACACGCGATAACGCACGTACAAGGTTAGTAGAACTTATATACACGAAGGAGTCGTTTCGAGAACATATTGTTTTTGTCGTTGGTCGATATGCCTATTACGCGTGGTCCTCGAAATAATCAATATAATATTAATCTACGTACTAGTCGTAAATTCCACGATTATGCAGAACTCTCGCATTAATATTAAAAAATAATTTGAATTTGCTATTTTAATTGCTTGTAGAGAATCTAAATGCGCAGTCCGAAATAAAATTACACTTTTAGGTACGCTCGTAAAACCAAACACCAGTATTTTATAGACTACCGAATTACATTAAGTTGACCTATAGGTTCATGCGGGCATTCAATATTTTATTTGTTACCGTAATAATAGTTGACTGTTTATTAAAATATATATCTACTATCTAGGTATTACTATTTTATACTTCTATTTTTTGCAATTAATAATATTTTTCAAAATAAACTTACATTTTTCGTTTCTGAGTATGTCAAAGAAGCTATTAATTTAACAAGAGTGAGTTTTTCTTGGTAAACACTTTTATGGTGTTATTAAAAATCCAATGATTTTTTCACAATTTCAAAGATACGGATTTTTTATCAGCTGTACTTTATTTGAAAAATGTATCAGGATTTTCAGCAGTTCATATCCTAGGTCAATTTGTTTGTTGTAGTTTGATATTTCCGCTCAGAATAACTTTTTGTTTGTATTGATCTATATATATATATATATATACGGGGTATCCAAATAACTCTGTCAATATTCATTTCTTTTTTTTTAATATGGTTTTTTGTCATACAAATGCAGAGAAAAATTTGATTTTAATTTTTATTCCTTAAATCTTAATTAAAAATCAAAAATAACTTTTTATATTTTCACTTTTTAAAATTTTCAAAATATCCGATTTGTAAAATATATTTTTTTGAAAATTGAAATGTATCATAGATCCATATCCGATCAATAGTCAATTAGTAATAGCCATTTTAATATCTAGAGAAAGGTGAAAAACGAGACTGCGAGTTATGTAACAGCGAATCATAGTCGTAATAGAAGATAAGAAATATTGAAATATTGAAATTTAAACGGCTATTAATAAGAAATATTGATAAAATATGAATGTATAATACATTTTAATTTGTACAAAAACAAATTTTACGTAATTGCTATTTTAAAAATTCAAGTTTTTTTTTTTTTTCAATGATTAAGGGATAAAATTAAAAATTGTAAATTTCTCTAAATTTGTCTGCATTTGACAAAATACCGGATTGAAAAAAAAAAATTAAAGTTATTAGAATTCGGATAACACTGTAGGACAACCTGAACATAATATAATGTATCCTACTTTAACCACCAACAACAGTGAACATTAACTAATTTTTTTTAAATACAATTTGAAAAAACACACATTTTGCTAACATTACTCAAGCAAATTTAATTTAATTATTGTTTTATTATTTCCATTAGAAGAATGCAAAAACGTATTTTTTTTTTCAAAAGTTTCAAAGCTTTTAAACAATATTAAATTCTTGTTATCGTCGAAAACTATTCATATGTTGTTCGTTAATTTGATAAAATTTGGTATGTGCAGGTATGTGGTTTTCGAAGGTATTTCGCGAATAGAATTTAAGGTAGGTATTCGAAATTAATATCGCGATAATTTGTATTAAATTAAAATATTTGGAATACTTGAATTTTTAATTTTTTTTTACAAAGTTTAATGTAATTTTTTTGTATAAAACTTAATAATTTAGAAGAGATGATTGGATACATAAAAAATCAACTATATATACTTAAGAACGATCCACGTCATGATTATTATACTATTGTAATAGTCGGTGTGGCACCGATTGACTATATCAAAATAATAATAATCAATGATTTTATAGCGTGCATACAATGATAATATAATAGTGATAGCAAATGTTACGAAATAGCTGTGAATTTCGATAGTTGTATAGCTGCTTTCAACTCATGTTAGTCTACTCGTAATATTTGTTTTTACTATAGTTCAATTGTTGTAATCGCCCGATAATAGTTCATGATATCGTATAGATCAGATTTCATACGTGCGTGATAGAAATTAATCCCTCTTGATTAGAATACAATTATTATTATTATAATTTTTTTTGCTGTTTTAATAATACTATTTGATGAATTCATTAAATAATTTGTTTTTTTTCTCAGTTGGATGTTCTCACTGTGTGCGAAGCCATTAAAGTGCAATCGAATAGTTATTTATATTTTCTCTATTTTTTTAAAAAATATTTATTACTGCTGTAGAATTTTTTTTCCTGATATAGCATTATAGCTATTTACAATACATTGTTAATCATGCACAGATCATTAGTCTTGAATTTCTATTAACTATATTACTCGTGTCAGTAACAAAATTCTTTACGTTGTCCTTTCTGTAATAATTTATTAATAAAACAATATACTATTCTTGGGCTTTACTGTTGATTACTCTTTTCTCCTGACATATATACCTTCTTTTCTTAACTCCTATACTCCTATTATTTGTCTCCTTAGACTTATCCCCGATACCTTTAACTAATGAAAATTGTTCAAATTTGCAGAGTTTATTCTCGGTAGAGTTCAAAAATAGAGTACAAGATATTTTTATATAACCGTAACCTAGCGTTGTCGAATATTTTCCCTTCTGCCGTAGAATATTCCATAAACGCGATATAATATTAATTTAGATTTTTAAACTTAGGTTTTTGATTTTTGTACGCGTTTATCAATCAATAATAAAATCCGTATGACTAAAATTCTTGAAATTCTGATCTCCGATCAAAGGAATGTATGAGGAATAGATGTATTGGTTTAACTATGATGTGTGTGTTTTTTGTGTCTGGAACAACTTTTTTACCAGGAATATTAATAAAATGTTTAGTGTAGCATTTTTTCTGAAAAAATTGTGTGTCTAGTTCATATATGTGAATCATCATGAGTTGTACATATATAGTTATGAAACAAAAACGGGTGAGCGTAATTATTGATTTTTTTTTTTTTTCATTCGCTCTAAAAGTTAAAATTTTAATGGGAATCGTAAAAATTACGTAATTTCAAAACTTATGGTACCATTCATAATCGCTCATAATCGTTGTTAATTGCTTACAAATATAAATTTAATAACTCGACGTATTCTACATACCCATTATCAGTAACAGATATTTATTAATTTTATTTATTAATCAAACAAATTTATATAATTCGAATACTAATCGTAATTTGAAATGTATTTAATTTTAATATAACAAATATGTTTTGTTTTCGTTACAGGGAAATGATTTAAAAGTAAAATGTCGGAAAATGGCAATATTACGGATCCCAACTATGGTGACACCCCGTATCCTGAATATGGGCCCGGTTGGGGGGACACACCCTCGTCGAACCAAGTGCTGGGCGTTGAGGAGACCGAAGTAACTTCCACCATACCGTCAAACATGATACCGACTGGAACCGGAGGTAAGTGAATAATATGCTAGTACCACAAATAATCTATAAAGCAATGAACTGATATAAAAATAAATGTATACGTTCCAATATTATTAGAAAAAAAGAGGCAAACAGAGATGTTATATAGAAAAAAAATACAAAGTTGTATTATGTGTAAATTAAATAGGTATCATCAACTGTATCTGTGGTCCCGTGAGTCACTGCGTGCCAATAGGTAAAGCCTTGAAGAAAATATTTCAATTGCGGAATACGTAAGATACCTTTCGTTTTTATCTGCCTTAACTAAAATAGTTATAACATCATAAATTGCCTTGTAGTTTGTTTAATGATTGTGCAAAACCACAAAAAAAAAAAATGTAGAAACAATGGGATAAATAACGAAAATAGTTATTTTCAGTTTTGTTTTTTTGTTATGATTCAGTTAAAAATATTAAATATGGATTGCGTCTCACTCTCTATAACCTATTTATAAAATTTCATTCAGCCACATTGGTTTCATCATAAAAGTCTAATTTTTTTGGGGCTTTTTTGAGTGCAGTGCAAGAACAAATTTTATATAGGATAATAATGAATTACCATTAAGGTAGGTAAGCACTCGACTATTCGTGTACCGTTTATAGTTTTATAGTTAATAGTTTTTTGACAAAGTATTATTTCAAATTATAATAAATTAAACGTTTTATTTTCACATAATGTTATTAATATAATACTAAGGCACTGTTCGTGCTGTTATCGAATTCCAACCAATTTATAATACCTATTTAAAATATAAAAACATATTTAAAACAATCATATTAATTACCTATTAAATTGCGATGCCGTTCTTGGTTTGAATAAGAAAATACGATTGTCAAGACAATAAATCAAAATATATAACCCAATAGCAGAACTTCCTAAATTAATATAAATTAATCATTAATATAGTATAGAAACAAATTGAAAAGCTAAAAAAAAAACCAATGTTTTAACTCAACGGAGTATTCAAGTATGTATCTAATACTCTCTTTTTTATTTTTTATGAAAATCTTTAAAATGGTAAAAAATGTATCATTGATTAATGACTATAAAATGATAGAACATAGGTAAACGATAAAATCATAACAGACATTAGTTATACACAAAATTCACAATTGAATTAATTAGTATTATTCTACAAGATTGAAACAGTGAAAGACGAAATTGAAACAACATCATATTATATAATTACACTTTAGTGTACTACCTACTGAATAGTGGTAGAAATACTAATTAATAATGTAAATGTCGGTTTGTTTGTTATTTAAATTATCATTGTTGATTTTAATATTATGTTCAGTGAGTCATAGTGCCTAATTGTTTTAAGTCAGTAAAACACATATTTGATTAAATCATGTGACCCGGTAAATAATGGTTCATATTTTACACTATATGAGTATGTTGTTTCTCCAATTGTTTAATAACAATTACCTAACCGATCAAACAAAAACTTCTGCAGATATTTTCTTATTTTATTTTTATAAAATCGTATATATTATAATATCAATTTGTATAATTTTGTTCTCAAACCAATTTTTTAATGAGATAATTCAATATCTTAAGTTAAATTATGAAGTTCTACGTACGATTTGACTTGTATAAATTCAATCAATGAGCTGCGAATCTCTGTCACAAGATTTTAATTTTACCCTGTCTATTTTGTATACAGGATATCCCACAAAGATACACCCATTAAAATATCTTCGAAGATAATAAAACAGCGTGCAGACAATTACCAATAATAATAATAATAAATAGTTAATTAGTAAATACTATGACAGCTTGATTCATATTAATAGGCAATTTTATTTTATTCTAAATAAATATTATAACTACATACAACATGAGCGGCGTGGAAGAGAACTAGAGAAAAGTTATGGCGTGAAGAAACACGGAAATTAGTATCCGCGAGTAAGAAAGATGAATCAATTTGATTTGATAGAACTTTAGAGATGAAAAAAAGATTAGTCAGCTGCCTCCATCGGCGAGGCTAAAAATATCTAACAAAAATAGGAGAGAGGAATAATCATGCGAGAGGGGGGCAAAAAATATCAAACCCGAACACAATCATCTAGAGGAACCTTTTCTGGACACGCTCAATTATGTTACCAATTACAGACGAATTTGGGTCCCAGATAATTGAACCATATTCGAGGGTAGGATATATGAGAACACAGAAGAGGGATTTGAGAGGAGCAAGAAGACGAAAATCACGGAATTGGAATAATAATTAATATAACATAATTATTATTATTATTATTGGTTGTACATAAATTTTTTTTTTCTGAACTTTGAAAGATAATAAAAAAACACAAATTTAATGAAATGCAAAAGTTGAAACGTCAAAATTTTCAGAATTTTAAGTATTTCAGTATAATTATTTAATATTTTTCAAATTTTTTTACAAATTCAAATATAATTATTTGTAGTCCTTATCCCTGTTAGCAATATAAGAACATAATTTAACTATCTTTTTATAACCGAAGATATTACAATGAGTATATCTTAAATCATCCTATATTAGAAATGACTATAACAATAATAAATAATATAATTAAAGGAAAATAAAACGGAAAAAAATACTATTCATTATCGTTATTCATTAGCTATGTTCTATATAGTCTATATACTCTTCCTTCTAACTTCCTTCCTAAAACTTTGTTTAGTATCCAAACCGTGTCAAAAAAATAATTCCAAGTTCAATAACATTTAAATTAAATTTCATCAGAATGTACATATTTTTATTCGTGGTGTATACGAGATTATACAAAATGATTTTATAAAATATCCCAAGTAATATTTAAAGCGGTCTAAAGGCGTACAAAAAATACCCATCACTAAAACCACACATTTTACTCGTACCTACTCACTTACCATAAAGTGTGGGTATACAGAATTTATATTAAATTTCCTATACACTATCTTATATATGTATATCGACGAATTTTATATGTTGCTCTACATATAAGTAGTATGTGTTAGGTGTATGTATTTGGTTCTATTTATGTAAATTCCAAGTGTTTCGTTCGGCGTTTATTTCTTCGCTCGTTTAATCATATGTAAATACATATACCGTATATAACAGTGACGATGGCACCCATCCGCCAGAAATAATGGCTCAAATTCAAAATGTTATTCTCCTTTGATTGTGTACTGCGCGTCTCCTTAACCCACGTACACCTACTGCATTTGCCAGTAGCTCCGGGTAATAATATAAATATAATATATTGCATCGTCGTGATTTATACACCCTCGATTGAGTCCCGTGTATTGTGTATATAATAATAGAGTTATATTATATTTTTCGTTACGATAAAAAATCCGCGAAGTTTTGACTTTATCTACGAAAAATGTATTATAGTTTTATTTTGAGAGCCTAGACATTAAGTGAATGGCCAGAAGATTAGATACCTATACCATCAATTTAACGTCCAAACACGCAGGTACTATTATATACATTAGTATTTTAAATAATTTAAATTTTTTTATACGTAGTACCTATTCAATAAATTGTCTATATTTTTTACATTGTAACTTCTTATGTTATTTATATAATATTTTTAATTTAAAACTGGAACATGAATATGTATAATGAATAATATTTGGACGACAAATAGCGTCCGTAAAACAGTTGCTAACCAATTGAAATCGTTCAGCAAATTGGCCACTTTCTTATAATCTACGCTCTCTAGTTATATTAATTTGTAAAACGTATTTTATCGACGGTAAAAAAACGCAATAAACTACTATCGAATAATAATATTGTTTCGGAGAAATTCACATTATCAAACATCGCAATTCTTTCAATTCAATATTCAATATTTTTATGATGAACAATGTTGTGGATGTACGAAATAGTTTATTACATTTTTGTGTACTTTATACTGAATAAATATTTTATTTTCACGTATAGCGATTATTTTGTTTGTTGATTCAAATTCAAACCAAAAACTCCTCGTGTCGTACAAATGATACGCGATTGAATCCACACACAAAATCCAAACTTTATGGCACGTTTAGTTTTATGACACGAGGAAACTAGATTATGATGTATAAATCTAAAACGTAATGTAAATATTTAATTCAACGATTGAAAATGTGCACTTGAACCTAACACGAAATAATATCGTGAGTAATACGAGTAATAAAACCTAAATTCGATTTTAGAAAAAAAATTATCGAACTTTTTCAAAAAATCTGGATTTTTTTTAAGGATATTCCGTGAAACTGGTCACTCGTATGACGCGACGATATCATAATCGTGGACAACTACGGTGAACAGGAAATTACCTGACGGAAAGTAGTGTATAAATTTCCGGCGAGTCGAGTGATGAGTTTAATTTTCACGCGGAAGTCTTGTATAAAATAGCTGCAAGCATATGATATACATCTGAGTGTATAGAACACCTACGTTGACACGTTGTAGCTCGAATGTCAAAGTAGCACGAATTTTGGCGATTTAACGGTGGAAAAGTATACGTGCAACAAAGTATCGATACCTAACGCGAAGTAAACTCGAAAAATGTGTAATTTATATAAGGCAAGTTGGTACACCTATATCTTCAGCGATATTCAGTCTCCCAGAAAAGCGGATAAGATAATATTATTAATTTATATTGGCTTCATATAACGATACGCTATAACATGTTTTCTTTACGTTATCGAAAAACCGTTACTGTTTGAGTAAGTAATAATATATATCGCACACTCATAATTCGATCATCATTTAGTCTCGATTAATATGCTATATAGATTTTCGATATCGAGAAATACCTAATGGGAGGAGGGGATATTATCAATATAAAACACAAAATATTTTGTTCGATTTTAGATAATTTCACAGACATTTAACGTTATATAATCATTTACGGCGGAATACATTTATATTTATACAATATTTTTCACTAGGTTTTCTCACAGACTTTTGCCCGCAGCCATATTAAATACCGGACGTGTCTATAAGGTGTCAATCGATAACGGAATACGCGCTTTATAGGCGTACACTATTTCATGAAACTTTAAGAGCTATTTTACTACTTCTACGGGCCGGGCCACTGAAAAACCACTTCATTAATGAATCAATAACTTCTATACTCACCGGTGCAGAATCTATAAAATAGATTACGTACCCCATCTCGTATACTCTACACTTTCGTTAGTCGTCCCGCGCTTATTTATAGTACGTATATGTAACCACATGATAATAATAATAATAATAATAAGATATACGAACCCTTATATTATTATTATATAACCTTATATTAGTATAAAATGGAGACCAGCCGTCCCGCGATAAAATGCGTTATTGTATTCGTGCATCCAAAGTTCTCGACGTTGGTGTACTTACGTCTTACCGCACTATAAAATAACCTGAAGGAAATCAAAAAAACATAACAAACCGCGCATAATAATATTATAATAACACGCCAAATTATTTAACCTTTAGATACTTGCTGTGATTTATGATGCAATATAGGTATTCTATATCAGCGGTTCTTTAACCTTTGTATTTAAGCTACTCAAAATATATACCCGATTTTTCAAGAGACATATTTTTTTCAAATCATGTTAAAATTTACCCGTGGGAGTTCCTTATAACCACCTCTGCTCCCTACCTGTATACAGGTAATTATATTTCGTGCTGTCATGTTTTCGGATACAAGTAAAAGAATAGGTCATTAACTTTTTTGTAGGCATTCCGGCTTTTTCGAAACATCCATTTTTTAACTTTTAAAATTTTAGAGAGATCCAATCAAAATCATTTGCGACATAAATGTTAAGAAACGCTGGTAAATAATATTGGTCTTTAACTAGTTTCACGTTTTAAATTTTTTTCGACATAGTTATTGTAAATTAAGAAAATTCGGCTTGTAATTTATAATATAACCACTATAAATTATCATTGTGCTTAACGTAAATTAAATGTGCTGTTCTACGAATTCTATACGTAGGAAAATATGAAATAGGTATACAATATTCAATGATATTGGTTTCGATATTGAATTAATTTGCATTAATCAATTCTTACGACTTAAAACCACGTAAATAACCGAAAACTAGTATCAAAATCGTGGTTATAGAAAAAGGTATAGACATTGCGGGAGTACGGAGAGAGCATTTTCTTTATAAGAGACCTAGCGTCGTCTTAGTGGATAGGTTTGGAAGTGCAATTATAAATTAGTTCCAAAATCACCAGCTAAGATAGTCGTGGTCATAAAGAAAAAAATTTACTCCACCCCCAGGTTCTGCATATATATTTTTGTAGTTTTTCCTCCATACCCTCCTCTCTTCTGTTTATTTCCAGTTTTAGTCCGGTTAAAATTAAAATACCTTGCACATCAATAGATTTTTTTTATACATGACAATACAATTTATCGTTTCAGGACCAATCGTAATACGAACTGAAGAGGCTTTCATCGTCATATGCGTCATGATACTGTGGGTGGCGGCCATCGCGTTGTTCTTCAACCGCTGGGGAAAAATCCGCATGCTCGAACCGTACCAACCCAAATTTCACGAAGAAGAACACCGGCCAAGCTGTCCAATGGTCGAGTTGGCCGGTGCCTCTGGGATCGGTCATAGTATTACTGGAGGGGTAAGTGAAAATATTAGTTTAATTGTTTTGTCCTAAAAGTAAAAGAATAGTCAAATTTAATTTTATACCTAAATTAAAATTTTCAAATTACACTTGGGTTAAAAATAAAACCGTTAATGATTAAACTATGTATGAATTAAAAACGTGTAATGTTTGAACAGTACTTAAGTCAAAAAATATTATTTTCTAAAATAATTTGACAAGCTAAAAATCATATATCAATTATTTACATATTTAAAAAAACTAATTTTTACCATACCATTGATTAAATTAAATTAAGTTAATGAGAAGGAAAATTTCTATTTTTAAAACTTTGAGCTAAATTGTTTTGAGAACTTTTTTGGCCTAATAAGTGCAATTTCAATAGTTACTTGTTTATGATCAAAGTGAAGTTGTAAAATTATCTTATAAAGCTCAAATTCAATTTGACCGTACACAAAAATATCAGCATTTCTTTAAAAATAATCGACCACGAGGCTTCAAGTTTTAGTCCCAATGAACCTCTTCACGCGTGACCAAAAAAAAAAAAAAAAAAAATTGGAATCATGAATCGATAAAGTAAAATGAAACAATTGTATGTTTTCTTGAAAAAAGAGTTTGTTTTATTTACATAATATACTGATTGCATTCATTTTTTTTTATTTTTTGATAAAAGAGCCGCACTTCGAATGTCTTTTTCTTATCTGCCGTATTTCTACCAAACTCAGGAAACATTTCGAATTTGTATAATAATAATATGACTAATATACAAATTGAAAATTCAATTTTTGAAACTAAACTATTATTTCTGCGCGTGGAACCACCAACTTCCCAATGTCACGCAATCCGTATTATACATATTTTCAATTTGTTCGAGTTTTAATATTAACATTATCATGATGATATTTTGTGCAAATTTGCACGTATAGATATAGTATTGTCTTTTTAAAAAAAAAAAAGAAAAGAAAGAGAAAACAACGTTTGTTCTCTATATATAATTTACATAAAAATATATAATACACGACATGTATTGTGTGAATTCGAAATCGATATCACTCGTAAAATAAGTTTCGTGCCATTATTCATATAATACACGCATATTGTTTATTAATATCAGTTGATTCACGTATAAATTCGACCAGATTCGCAAGACCATGATAGAAAAAAAGTTTCGCATCCCCAAAAAAATACGATTTTATGCGTGAACGTTATGTGTTAGCCACCAACAAAATATCTCGTTTATCAAACGAAAAAAAAAATAAATAATGTTTAGCCTTTCGACGCTTTCAAATACCGGAGTCTCGTTAAAAATTGACTTCCGTTGTATTTGATCGGGAGGAAGAGTGGGATGATGTAAGTTTTACTTGATAAAATATTACCTCAAATATCTCTAACGATAATTATCACCTCCAATAATATTTCTCTCCCTACTCTCTTTTCACTTAAAGTCGTATCTTGTCACTGAAAATTTGTATCTCCACTATTATCTGTTCATAGTGAATCTTTTAATATCGACATACTGGGTGCAATCAGGTTGTCTCGTACTTGCTTCGATAAATTTCATCCTGGGTTAACCTCAAGATCATTTACCCGTTCTTCAAATATGTTTGACAGAAACAAATAGTGATCTTGTGATGAAAATGTACAGGATGTTTGGGATAATTATCCATAGTATAATTTTACCTGGTGATTAAATATCAAGGGGGCCGATTTTCGTTGTTATACGGATTAAACAAAAAAAAAAAAAATGAATAGCACGATGGATAGACCACTATTTTAGGTGAAAATTAGAAAGTTAGAGAAAAAAATTATTGTATATCTGTATGCAACGATTAACTTTTTCTGAAAAAAAAGGTTCTGAGCAAAGTTCTGTTGGTAGTGTTACTTTGTCAACGATACATAAGTCATATAACGGTGAAATTATTTCACATGAGTTATATATTTTCCTTAATAACTTTTTTTAATATTGTACCTATTTTCCCGTTTTTCCAACCTTTTTTTACCTTGTTTTTTCCCGGTTTTTCCCATTTATAAGGAAAACAGGATGGATATTTCACATGAAAAAAAAGATGATACCACGTAATCAATCAAAAAAAAATGATTACTAATACTTTTCGTATATTTCCCGTTTTTCCACATTATTTTCCCCATTTATTATGAAATTATAAAATAAACTCGCTAAATTACTGCCCCAGTCAGCTTTCCTTTCAGAAAACGTATTTTAAATTAAAGTTTAAAAATTTCTAAAATTTCTAGTAGACAAATTTTTAACAGATAAAAAATAAAATAAATAAACATCGTTATAAAGCCAATATATTCCTCGCTCCACTTAGAATCTAAAAAAAAGGTTCAAATGTAGTTTAATATACAGCCCTTCTTACAATAAAGAAAAACAATTTAATTTTCCATTTCTTGGAATTTTAAAATATTATGTCAAAAGGAACTTCTTTAATGGCTAAGTTTTTCATTTTTAAGATCGTTTTTGATGGTATATTTAATATTTTAGAACATTTTAATCTCGGGCTTTTAAAATAGCATACTCAAAAAAAAAAAAAAAAAAAAATGAAATGTGCACAGTACCTAATCGGAGAATTATATTTTTCAAAACCACGACATAAATATAATTTTAAAATATATTTATATGTTTTTAATGCTGTTTACCTATATGTATTATATTACGTGATGGTCGGGTCAATTGCCAACTATTCGTTTGCATTTTTTATGACATGACGTTATGTTAGTTTTTTTTTCAACAAAGCCGTTTAAGAGTTGTAAAAGAATGAAAGACAAAAAAAAGAACTACCTCTAATATGGTGAGATATTTCCGGGGCATAATATTATATTGAATATATAGGTACTGAGCTTTTGAATTATTAAAACCAAACGTCACGTAATAGACAAAACGAAAATCATACATTTTTAATTTCCCATAAAATATTTATCGTGTCCATTGTTTGAGAAAAATATAATGTGTAAGTTTTGAAAATATATTGATCATATTTCGTTATTAAAAAAAGGTAAATAGGCCATAAACGTACTTCCGTGAACCCATACGGCAGTAACCACAAAACGGATCCTAACTGTTTTTGGGAAAGCTACTATATTAATCGACTGATCAAGGAATATGACATCCTTGCGCATCGCAATTTTCTGACGTTATTCACTCTTGATTTCTATGCATTAACCTAAATGACTACGAGTTGTCGAGTACAGGTGAGATGGGCCGTTCTATAATTTCACTACGCCACGATATCTAGCGACAACAGAGTTGCCAAGCACAGAATCAATCAAGCACGTACACGTATATTGTTATGTATTTATACATCGTCCGGAGAGTACTAAAAAACCTTATATAACCTTGTAAAACCGTGTTTATTCTTAAACACACAAAAATAGTATACTAACCTATAATATATATTTATATTACTGAAAATTTACTGGACTCGTTCTTCAGCGGTCTTTCACTCAAAGTCTAGGAGACCAGTGATTTATTGAATCATATTGTTTTCATAATATTTTCCATCGATAATTTCACTAAAATAGATATTTCACTAAACGCTACCCTTGCATTCAACGAAAGAGTCAAATGTTTGGCGGATATACTATAGAAGCTATTATAATACATTATGTAGGCATAGGCTATATCGGCTAAAGAGATTCGTGATCAGTTGACCCATTATAACAAAATAAATAATTATAAACGAATATTTGAAGGGGAAAGATTCTTATCGCTAATTTAAAATTTAAAATAAACAAATTTGAAATTAAAACGATTATAAAATAAACTGATATTGATGATGGGTGTGCCACTGTTGTAGGTGGAAAATTATGAATGAATTATACACAAGTTATTTAGATTCTATCTGTAAGCAACGAAAAATCATTGCGAACGAAAAACAGTTTTGAGCAAAGTTCGTTCATACATGATTTTTAAAGCTGTAATATTTACTATTTTTTTTCTCAAATTTTGCTTAGATTTTCTTCTAATCTTTATCTAAAGATGAATACAGTCAATCGATTTATACTATTTAGATACTAAATTTGGTTATATAGACAGTAATGTTTACATTTTATAATAATATCATAAGTTCATAATTTTGTAGACAATTAAATTTTATATTAAAAATTATTAATTTAACCGGATATTTATTTTACCTATGTTATCTAAAGATAAATAGGTAAAGGATAATCGCTCAAATAATTGATTATATAAAGATAATAAATACGTAAAAAAATTAAATTGTCTTGATAATTTTAAAAATAACCGATAACTCGTCATTTAGATGAAAATATGAAATACGTTCATTATCTATCATAAAACTAAGTGCTAAAGTGCACTAGATATTATGGTACACATCTAGATTCCAAAAAAGTTATGCAATCGATGTCAAAACTTGATAATTACCTAATGAATAAACCGTATATTTATAATAAGGAAACATTTTAACTATTGTTTCCGTTTCAAAACGATTTATCAAGATTACAAATTATTTATCTAGATAAACGCATCAAGGCAATCAATTAATTTTCTAAATTTATCAAGATGATCGATCGTTATATAATTATTCATAAAAATGATCAATTATTTATATAGATCAATTTATTATAATGGCTTTTCATTTACTTAGATAAAACACAACACTATAAATGTTTTTTTTTTAAATTTTAGTTTGCGCAATGGAATATTGTTTCTTTATGTCGCGAAAACTTTTTTTAATAAGAAAAAAAAATCGTATTTTCATACGATTCAACAAAGCTTTGCAAAAGTAACTAATGATTTTAAATATATAAGTCTAAGACATTTTTGCTCTCTTATATATTGTATAAGTGACGAGTGATCTGATGGTTTTTTGAAAGATAGTAAAAATGCGGTTATAAAATTATATTAAAATAGACTTTAGTAAGTACACCTAATGCTACTGCAGTGGAAGTTTTGCAACATTCGGATACATAATGTATCAAATAAAAACTAAAAATATTTTATAAAATGTTTTCAAACTTTTTCGATACTTATCTGTACACATCAGAGTTTTAAACAGTTTTTTGTTTATATAAATACATTTTTTTATTTCAATAGAATAAATTATATTTTCAAAAAACAAAAGTATTACCAATTATTTATTGACAACAGATAACTAGTTGATTTTTAAAATGTTAAATTATATAATTGTGCAGCTTTTGAATAATAAGTCTGTGACAATTTAATAGGCACTTAACTTTATGAAAGTATAATCGTAAAGATAAAAAAGAAAAATAATATTTTGTGTACAATTAATGTTTGTTTTACGATATAAAAATTTAAAGAAAAAAAAAAATACCAATTTTGTTTAATGGTAAAACACTTTCAAAAAACGGGTGGATACTTTTATCGTTATTATTATATTTTAAGGAAAAAAATGATATTTGCAATAATAATAAAAAAGATGAATTCGTAAAATGAAATGTATGTGAGCCGATAAAAACGGTCTTTATTTATTATTATTACTATTATTTAAAAAAAGATTAAATTTCTTCTACATCATTACTGTGTAGCGGTTATGTGCGGTTTTTGTTTCGACAACCGAGCGCGTTCAAAACAAAAACGATAGCCTTATAGTCAAAAAGCACATCAGCCGTTGTAATGGATGGACCAAAGAGGTTAATGGCAATAAGAACGAGTGTCGTTTGATGGATGTTCTACTCTTTTCACGACGGCTATTATTGGTCTTCAGTGCCGAAGAATCATGCACCCCAAATGATTAAACTTTTTGGTTGGTAAATATAGAAGGCAAGTGTATATAAGAGGACGATGATTTGTATAACCGTTCATGTACGGTCCGCAGTGCTTCGCAAACTTTTTAAGTTCGCATCTTGTTCGCAAAAAATATATATATATAATTCCACGACCCCTTAAAAACCCTAACTTTCATCATAATTGAGAAACATCTTTGATGTACTCTTTAAGTTATGTATAAAAGTAAGAGTTTAAAATTAAAAATTTAACAAGAAAGGTTTCTTGTTATTTTTTAATGTAAACATATTTCTAGTAAAAACACAAGTTATACACATTTAAAATAAAGAAATCGTGACAACACATTTTTCAGTTTTCATTTTCGTCTTTTTTGGTACTCCCAGTTTTTATGAAAACTAACGAACTCTTAGATGTACTACCAAGATGAAACTTTCTTCCAGATAAGGTACTTCACTTAAAAATCTGAGCAAGATTTCTGGTAGAAAAGTTGTTCGCATGTAAAAACTATAAAATTAAAAAAAAATCATCACTGTAAAACCATTAAATTTCTCGCTCGCTCAGAATCTAAAATGTGTCTAATGTAAAAAAAAAATATTATTATTATATACAATATTAATGTGACTTCTGAACGTGCAATAACGATTACGATGAAAACAACTAATTAATACTTAAAATAGTAAACAAACCTGACTGGTTAACTATCCGGTTAAGTTACTATAAAATAGCGAAACGTCAATTCCATGTTTCATTCCGATCGTATTTTTAAATAATAGTCAGTAGTGCTCGAATTAAGCAGGGAGTGGACGGATCCCAACAATTTTTCAGAAATGATCTGAACCGATTCCATGTAATTTACCTAAATTACAGAGAAAATGCGAGAAAAACCTGTAATACATATTTTAGGGATTTTTAGTCTTAAATAATTTCTAAAATATTTTAGATTTGAATGAATCATTATTATAACTATTTGAAATTTTGTTTGCAGCTTGGAATACATTTCAATACTCGTATAATTTTTTTCTGTGATCAACTTTTCCACTAGCATTTTTGCTCAAATTTATAATGATAACGAATTTTTCTAAAAGGAAATTTGCCTAGAAAGTTACTTTAAAGAGGTTATTTTTCTATTTTATCAAGACTTATTTTCCCAGCAAATGTGAAAAATTGAGACAGTCGGTACAACATTAAACAAATATTATTAAAGAAAATATATAAAGCTTTTTAAATATTTTACTATAATATGACATCAGTGTATCCCGTACTTGAATAGAGCACCGCACTTAATGCATGGAACACACTAAGGTTTAAATAGTAAAATAATGTGTGAAATCGTATACAATAATTGAATAGCGAAAATATATTATCATGAGATTTTGTTGAGAAAATCCGTGGTAAGTACCAATAATTGTTATTATAGCGACAAGCGAATTTCTTTTGATATGGTGATTATTTAGTAATGGTTTTCATAGAGCCGACGAACACTGTTAAAGGCTGCTAAGTTAACGACGACGCTTTTGCAAGAGTGCTTATTTATGCTATTTGTATGGTTCATTTGAGAAATAATGCTCGTTTGTCGTGCTATATATATTTCGGAAATCGATTTTGTATGCAATTCAGAGTATCTTGTGCGTATAGATGTTAAAGTCGAACAACATTCAGGTAGATTACAGGGTAATCGATCCATCAAGAGTCAGTGGTTTTTCTAAACATGTTAAGTGGTTTTGTGATTTTTCTATAATTATGGAATCATTTAAGCTTAATTTTAATACTATTTCCAATATTTTTTTATTTCTCATACATTAAATAAATTTCCGTTTAAATACAAATTTAAATAGAAAATATATTTTCGAACATTTTCATATAACTTTAATATCGGAAATATGAGTTATGACAACTACAAATTTATACCGGAGAAGTAAAGAAGGATAATAAAATTCATATCAATTGTTATATGATAAAATTATGAAAACGTTCCCCTATTATTCCTCCTGTCTAAATGTCAAACAGTTGTAACTTATAAACGGTTAATCCGATTTAAGTGTTACGCATTCTGTGTTATTGAGTGTTATAGATTTTGAGTGGAGCGAAGAAGTTTATAGTTTTACAATGTTTTTTTTTAATAAATAGGAAAAAACAGGAAAACGTACAAAATGTATAGATATTAGTTAAAACATATTACGGCATTTTTTTTCTCCAGTGAACAACTTTTCTACTAGCAATTTAACTCCGATTTACAATGATAGCACTTTTTCAGAAAGGATATCGGACTGAGAAAGTACTTTTAGGAGGCCATTTTTTAATATATCTAAGATTTTTCCCAATAAATGAGAAAAATTAAAAAAACATGGGAAAACCGGGAAATATGTAGGAAAAACGGTACAATATTTAACAAATATTATTAAAGATAATATATAATGCATATGCGATTATTTTTACCGTAATGTGACATATATATTGTTAACAAAGTAACACTATCAACTGAATTCCGCTCAGAATCGTTTTTTCGTTCGAAATGAGTTATCGTTATACGTTGATATATATTCAGTCTTCCCTCTACTACCTTCCCAACTTCTCAATAACAATAATGGCTGCATCCGTCCTTATTATTCTAGAACTGCTTTTTTTATACATATATTCTAACACAAATCTATATTTAAAAGATGGTGAGTGATTGCTATTTTAGAATCAAACGTTTTGTCTACATTTAAGGTATAAGGGGTAAAGCAATGTTAAAAAAAAAAATGTTAAAATAAAGCCTAAACGGTTCCATTAGTATTGAAAAATAAATCACACTTTCACTAAAAATCTTCCGAAAAAATCGCTGTATCTCGTAATAAATGGTCTACTCTGTATACGGCATAGGTGCTCTCGCGGTATCTCGTGAAATGATTGAGATTGCCAAATAAATATAATTACGTATATAGTCGTATTATTAGTACACCGTAAACAACACTCTAGTGATGCGTATATTATGGTGCGGTGCTCTTGAACCGGGTCCAAATACGCGATTTACCGACAAGACCGAATTTAATGAGCGTTCTCTAGTAAATCGATTTAGATATTGTTAATTATGATTAATTATTAGAACGTATAGTTTACGGTGATAGTTGTAATATATACGCAGCCACGTCTACTCATACAGTGTGTCTGCGATTGATAATATACAATAAATACCTACCGATGACGATAAAGTGATAACCGAACGAATGTAGATTTTTATTCGATTACATTACGAAATACAATTAACATATGTAAGATCAGGATTTATATGCATTTCCTTATTTTTTGAAATATTTAATATTCGGTTAGATTTCATGATATCGCAGCGGAGACTAAAATCGTGACAAATGTTGACTTGATTTTTGATGATTTTGATTTATTTTTTTTTCCTTCACATACCTACATTTTTATTTTAAACACATGATACGCTTTTTGTTTATGTAAACAAGTTTTCGACCTGAATAATTTACCGATAATCAACGTCAAGAATGGTTTCTGGTAGCAAATTTTATCTAGTTAGTACATTGAGGATATATTTTTATATTTGATATTATGTATATATATATTGTTAAAGAATACTCGAAAAAATAAATCAAAAAGACGGTAATATAAGTATATGGTACATAAGTGTATAACGATTTTATCAAAATTGATTTTATATTTGTTTTCTGTAATGAAGTAATAAATTTCAGTTCTTTTAATTAGTAAAGCCCTGAAATTTCTACCAAATATCAATGGCTGCTTAGACGTGGTAATATTTTCGAAATATTCTGATATATATTGACTGGATTGATACTTTACGGAGGTCATTTTTTGATTTTCCTAAGAGTTTTCTCAATCAATAGAAAAAACGTGGGAACCAAGAAATACGTGAGAAAACTTGAAAATAGCTATAATAATAAACAAATATTACTAAAAAAAATATAATATAAGAATATATAATGCATATGTGATTATTTTAAAATAATATGGCATATATATTGTTGACAAATCAACACTATCAACCAAACTCCACTTAGAATCGTTTTCTGTCATCAATGGTTATTAAGTTACACATCAATCGTAAAAAGCACAATCTTTATGAAATGAGGATATCAATCAAATCTGGTACATATTTAATACTTTTAAGACTTATTAGTTTAAAATGCAATATATATATTTATATATATATATATATATATATATATATATATATATATATAAATGTTTATCTAGATAAAAGATCCTTAATCTTTCATATTTATCTGGATAACTTCTTATCTTAATTGTAATACACAATTTACCTTCATTTTGATAATACTATTCTAGCAAAAAATTATTTCCTGTTTTATCAAGGTATTTCAAAATGTGTTTTTAATTTTCATAAAAAAAACTGGCTTTTAATAATAATTACAGTCAATGTGTTATTTTACACACTATTATAAGGTTTTAAAGTTCATTTAGTGGAGATTACCAGATATTCATTTTTATTACTTTCATTTCCTAATTTTATTTTACTCGAACACTAAAAATCTATGTATCTTAATAACTTACGACCATTCGAAGTTGTATTGACACTGATTGAATTGAACACAACCTTTATAACCACTAATGTTCGTGAAATTTAAAACGCGCATAACATCTTTGAAAATATTTCCTAACCTTAGATTTTTTTTCTTTGAAAAAATTTATAATATTTATTGTAATTTATTGTGCACAGTTATTTTACTTATTAATAATTATTAAACTAATAAAGTTTTGTAATATTTGTGAAAATAAAATTTAAGTGAAGGACAATAATGAATCCGTTTAATTATTTGTGACAATAGTTTAAAAACCAAGAATGAAACTCGTATTATTTTTAATCGTTTTTACAGGGCTAAAACAATTTTATTCACATAATACACTAAATATAAAAACCAAAAAATTCGAAATAATATTTAAACAAATTAAATAGCTCAAATTTTTGGTTTTTAAGGTTACTTTTAACTAAATTACCAAAAATAAAAATAAAACAAGCAAACTGTCATTGAATATATTTTGAATTTTCCCGTTTTCCTAAGGGTTTCCTAAAATATTAAGAAATCTATTATGAATCAAAAAAAACCTCCCAAAAAAAAAAATTGTTAGTAGAGTATAGGAACAAGATTTTTTATTGGTTTTTTTGTTTATTGACTGAAAATAGAAAATACAAACATCATAATAAAACCAATTATTTTCTTTACTTTGCTTAAAATACAATTTCGTTACAAATTATCAACATGAGAAAAACTCAATTTTATCAAATATTATTTGTCGGGACTCGTAAAAAAATATACTTCTCGTAATTAAAACTCAATACACCTGCCATTATTATTAATAACCAATAATAATCTATATGAATGATATGATTTTATTTCCCTATGATTATAGATAAAATCGTTGCCAAACGAGCCTTAATACGAATTTGTAAACCACAAATATAATATTAGTTCTTCCACGCAATTATTTGATATATATCTTACCTATAATATATTACACATACTCCTGCTAGTGGAATATAAATAAATCACGTTCATAATAACTATCACAAATTCAAATCGCATCATGATGCCTAATACTTGATCGTTAATAAAATTCACGATACCACGTAAAAGTTAATTTTTCCTATTGGTACACATCCAATTGTTTAATTTATTGGTGACGGTTTTTCGGCAGTCACTCTCCTTTCTTTATATTTACCCCTCACCTGAAAATCGAAAAGACTCTTTTATTTTAACAACACGATAATATTATGTAAAATCAATGGTATGAAGCTTGCTAATATACTTGGATATTTCCGGAGCCACCTTATATCCTATTCATTAGATACTGTTCAACAAACGTGTGTCTTAATTTTTTGTTTTCGTACCAAAACTTATCAAATTCTCAGTAAAACAAACCTACTTTATATTACAGAATACCCAATGTAATGTAAATCTCAATCTTTGTAACTAAAATCAGTAGAAATAGAAAATCATTACTTCAACATTTTCTTTACAACGCGTTTAGTAAAGAAATATATGTATATATGTTATGAAGGTACCCATGAACATAGTTGAGTCACTGTACTACTAACACCGTAGTTTGAAATTTCAAATTGTCATCAACACAATATTATATATTGTTTTTATAGTATAGTATAGTATAGTATTATATAATATAATAAAATATAGTATTTTTGTATTAAAAAAAACGTAACGGCCATCCCGGAAAATTAAAATCGTGCACAGTGAAACGATTGCGTACTCGAAACGATTTCTTTGACAGAAATTAATCGACGGAAACGATAACAGCGTAATAATATTATATTGTCATTTAAACTTCGTGACGCATCGTATTACGTTTTTACTCGTTCTATTTAACCGTCCTCCGCTGTAATATCTTTAGATTTCTTAACGGTTTTCTGTGCTTTAAAGTGTCCGTCTTGTTTAACAGCGGCTCGTCTGTACGCTGATTCCACAAAACGCAAAATATTTTCTTTTACTCGTTTCCTCGCCACCGCTTATTATCAGTTTTTCCTTTTTTATTTATCGCGCGTCGTAAAACAATTTATAATAATCTGTCAATATATAAATTTGTAAGTTGGTATATTACCCAGATATTTTTGAAATTGTATTATTTTAGTGACTAGTGTATAAGTTATTTGAAATGACATAAGATATACCGAACAAATTTCGAAAAGGGGTTTGAACCTTCTAAAACTCCATCAAGTACAGCCTTGGCTATAGCTTAATACAATTTAACTTAACTATGACTTTGTAAACTAATAATTCCATTTTAGAATTCACTATTAAATTACAACGCACAAGAACAATTATTTAATGAACCGTACCGTCAATATCACACACCATCAGATATCGAACAAACACTAAACAAATATTATTTGTATACGTTATAGATATTTGTAGGTAATAAAACCGTATATTGTTTTTATTAACTAATATACCTACATAATAAGTTGTTGTAACCGAACTCGAAAGCCTATCTATATGGCACTACTACAGATAAACCTGTGTTTTAATGTTTTAACAATTACACGTGTTAAGAAATAAAAAAAAATTTGACATTTTTCAAGATTTATAGAATCGATCTTCGTTGATTTCGATAAAACGTGATGTATGCCATACGTAGATACTCATAAAATAGTATAGTCTGCAAACTTTAAATAGATGACAATAAAATAATTTGTATTTTATACTGTTGGTGATATTTCACAGTAAATTATTTAAAAACATTTCCGCATAACAATATACGATACCTATAATTATATAAGTCTCGCTGTTGAAACGCTGAGAATATTCGAAGAATAAACGTGTAAGGGGGGAAATGAAATAAAAGCTAAGTGTAAAAGAAGAACCATTGTGTTCTCTTCGAGCCTATGTAGTTTGTGGATTGTTGTTCGACTGTCAATATTATGGTTTTATTCGTTTTGAAAGAAGGCCAAAATTGACTTCCGGTTCCCGTAAATTCCAATAATCCGGTTCCGATTTAGGGACCTTTTAAATTCACCGCAGAGAAAAAAATAATGCGTAGTATAGCCTCCGTTACCGGATATAGAAGCATAAAATACACTTCTGCACGACCACTCGAGTCGTTTGGAAATATACAGGGTTATTCGGTCTTTGCGGATCGGTGATTTCGAAAATGTTGACAATCTCGGTGCATTTGATTAAGAGTTTTAAACACATAGAATCAGGCCATAAATATTTTGTATTGCCAAACGCTTCTGTATAATGTGAATGCCAGAAAATTCTAGAAGTCGAATTTAATCAAAACCTTCTTGTACCTACTCATGGATAATCGAAGGTGGTTCGAGTTAAAAATATATCACACACTCACAAACACACCCTGTGCATTCTCCGATCCGGATTTATTACGCGGATAACTACTGTAATATAAAAACAGACGCAATTAGTGCAGTATTTTAGTACTACGTGTCGTACATTTTCAATCGATTCTAATCGCTTTATTATTCTTTAAAAACAATAATTTTTAACATTTCGCATACGTCGTTTTCGGGTCACCGATATCATAAAGTTTGTTATCATAACATTTTAAACATACAAATTTTATAATACATAAAGTCGTCTTCGGTTTAAGGGACACACTCTACACAACGGCTGTACAACAAGTTCATCGTATACAAATATAAAACTCCCATAAAAACATTTCGGTTCCGTTCGAGCATATTGTATAACGATTCCCACGAGATATTTTATACGCTTAGAATAAAATACACATTCACTGTAAGTTAATAAGAAAAATCTACATTGTATGGTATTGGTTTTGCAAATATAGTTTTTTTTTTTTTTTTAATTTATAAGATGTTTGTGAACACTTTTTCGGTTAGTAAAAACCCACACCGAAACTTTCACTCTGTATTTAAAATTCTGCAATTTCATTTATATATACATATGAATATGATTTTACTAAAAACCTTATTTTTTTTTTTTTTTTTTTTTAATCTGAAAATCGGGTATTACAAATCTACGATGAATTGCCGTCTTAAATTGTTATCTAGAAACTAGGATTTATACATTAAAAAATGTTTCATCCGTCGACTCATAATCGAATTTTATAATTTTTTTTCCAATCTGAAACGTACGCAATTACACAGACACTTTTCATCGTTTTTCGTTCAAAGTAATCTGTTCTAGAGAATTATATAAAATTAAAGATTTATATTTTCGGTATAATTTTAGAATCTGTGTGTACCAAAGAAGCCATTAGTTTTACAAAAGTTAGTTTTTTTATGGAAAATATTTTTGTTACTGTTTTCGTGGCATAATTTTAAAAAATTTTTCATCTGATAATTTGGTACTTTAGTTGTATTTATTGAAATTGTCAACAGTTCACTCTCTATTAGGTCCATTTATTGTTGTTATCTAGATTACCTTGACAACAAATGAAAAAACAAGACTTTTACTACTCCGTTTAGAATCGTTATTGTCTCGTTTGTAGCCTACCTTGAGCAATACAGACTTTTCTTTTCTATATAATATAATCATACACACAATATACGTAACTATATATATCTTCCAAATATTATATTATCTTATATTATTCCGCATTTTGCTAATAAAATGTAAGGCAGCGTTCGATATTTCGCCATTGTCTCCTGCATTTGAGAATTTAACAGTGTAATCCAAACGGCTATGTACGCCCTCCGGGTAGCCGTCGTTGCATCGTCGTGATACTCTTATACATATATAGTAGAACGTTCGGATATTGTTTTTCGAGAGAAGATTAACACTGCACACCGCAGGCCACCCGCGGCCCTCTTGGGCTTTCCCTCTTTATATATAATCAACTCTGACGGTGGCGGTCACTGCACAGCTGAAAAAGCAGTGGCTTCAAAAATTCGAAATGAATTAAATTAAATACTATAGTAAAATAAACAATTTTGTTGAACAATGATTTGGCGTGCTGGTTGGTTTGTTTTTCACACACGGTATTACCAAAATTTTCGATAATTCATACAAGAAGGAAAAATTGTATATACAAACAAAACAAAAAAGATGAAACATTTTAAATAGCTCCATAAATAACTCGACATAATTTAAAACTATACTCCGTGTCTAGAAAAAAACCCAATAAAATTGTTTCAGTTTTCTTAATGAATTATAAGAAGAAAAAAAAGAACTGATACTGAGGACGGGTGCAGACAATATTGTAGGTGAGAAGTTGGGAAAGTAGGAAACATAAGGTTATTCCATTTATATCTGTAAGCAACGATAAACCATTGTTTGATGAATGACGATTTCAAACACAGTACGGTTATAAAATAATTTTTGCTATTTTCGTTTAAATTTGATTTTAAAATGCTTATTAAAAAAATAAAAAGTCGTCCAATGATTTGGGACATTTTTTAACGTCTACACTATTCCAATTTAAGTATTATTACCAAGTTCTAAGTCTCTGCGTGCATTTATAACCGAATTACAGCAAACAAACTCCTAGAAATTAAAATTTTTTAAAAGCTCAAAAGTTTTGACAATGATACCGTAAGAAATTAAATCAAAAGGCAACAAAAAAAGTGTCGTGTGATTTTTCGATTAAATTATTTTTTCTAGTAAAAAACGACGTCTGTGTTTTTATAAAATAATGAAATCGTGATATTGTACGTTTTCCTACGTTTTTTCCCACTTAAGTTTTTTTATTTTAAAAATGGCGTCGAAAATCAAAAAATTATGTTTTAAAGTACCGTTTTGACAACTTGAGTCTTCAGAAAATTTACTACATAAAAAAATCAAAGCAAGTTTACTAAGAATAAACGTGGTCACAGGCTATAAAAAAAGAAAGAAAGAAAGAAAAGCATTGTAAAACCAATAGTTCACTCGTCATGCTCGAAATTCGAAACTAATTTCAATTTTAACAAACTGCCAAGTTAGTATCCTGAAATATGATTGCTGGCATAGAATATAAAAAGAAGAATTTTTTAAGGAAATGCTGAAGATTGGAAGCAAGTGGAAAATGACGGAAGAGACCACAACCTTCGAGGAGGGGATACAAAAGATGATTCCTATGCGTAAATGTACTAAACGATCCATCTTTTTATCATCATACAAGCGATACTAAAAAATATTGTAATTTATTCGATATGAATTATTTAATTCTAGGCAATTTAGCTAACGAGAATTTTATAAACGCTGCCGCAGTCGATTTACAATTCCAATCAGTTAGGTCTACGAAAAAATGTCTCGAACGTAATATTATAATCTGCGAATGAAATGTGTCCAAATTATTGACAGTATAAGCAATTCTCCCCAAAATACCATATATTCATAATGATAAATGTTTAATTATCGGATCCGTTAAAATTCTAAAAAATTAAAAATTCCGCGAATATTCAAATATGTATCGTACAGCGTGATTTATTCATCATGATCCCGAGATCTCCTTATTCGGTACTTACATAGTTAATACATGTCAACTATTAATTTTCAAATAACAACCATCTTACCCTTTTCAACACGGATTCGAAAAGAGAGTAGTTGTCTAAATGTTGAAACATACGTCTCGAACCAATCTGGGAAAAATATCTGATATTTTTATCTAAATAAAATATAATGATAACCGTTGAATATTTATCTTAGATAGTTATAATAGATGACGTTTAGTAGTCTAGATAACATAAAAATATAGTATTAAAATAATTCAAAAAAGGTTTGAAGGGGAAAAATTCAGATTCAAAGTATTATTATTTAATACGTAGATGATAGATGCTAAGTATCTTAGAGGATTTTATCTGGGGTCCTAATTTCGAATTGTAGGTAAAAAAAAACTAAGACCAAAGTGTAGGTCATCAACCGTAATTTAGATTAATTAATAAAGATAATTAATGTTTGTAGCATAAAATATGCTAAAAATTATGATTTTTAATCGGAAAAAATGTGTTCATCTTGTATTGAATTAAATTATAATTTTACGCCATAAACATTTTCCTACGATTTTCGATATTTGTATCACTAAAAGGAAAATCGATACTTTAAATATATCTATAAATAGGCAGAAAATTTGAAAAACTTCTCGTTGAACTCACTCGATCGCATAGATACATATTCATTATTCTAGGAGATAAATGATTCAATAAAACATTATCTTTGATCTTCATGTTTTATTAGAAAAAAGAAAACTATTTTGTTTTAACGTGCTCTGTGAACCAAAATATTTTAGTTTATCTTCAGTAGTTTCTTATAAAAAATTCTACATTACACTCAATATTTTTTTTTGACTACCAAGTACTACCCATAGTGAACCTCTTTTTAAATTTCGTAGCATTTCTGTTTGATCTAACAATCTAACAATTTAATACACAGAGTACCAAAAAATTAAAAGTGACTTTCGCGATCAATTTTTCTAGTATACAAGTTTTTTATGAATAAGATGTTTTTGTTTTTTTTTTTTTTGAAATCACACAATCGTTAACTATGGAGAAATATTTAACTATTCGTAAAATAAATAACCCCCCGATCGTTTTCCAGGTTCAATACCTGTGGTGAGTATGAAATATGATTATATGAATATGGTTAATGGTGATTTTTAAGAAAAACAACTTTTATGTTTTAACTTAACTTAGATATTATTTTCCTGAAAATGTGCGACTATTATCTTTGTACCTGAAAATCTTTTTAATTTAAAATTAATTTTAACTCGGCTTCGTTATTTTTTATTTGGGGAATAAATTAACTTAAACTAGTTAAACAAATTAGGTAATTTATATGTCTGACTTTGAATTTATTCCCTTGGGAAAAAAAGAAAATCACGAACTATAACCTTCTCTTCTTTAGAGATCTCTGTAAATTATAATATTGTTTTAAACTCGAATAGTAATATAATTGTAATTACTATCGGAAAACGATTTACAATTTTGAATTCGCCCAATTACACGGGTACCAACTTTTCGCCGGTTGCAATAAAATACATTTTACTGCAGCTGGCTGTAGGTATATGGTGAATAATATTATTGTCTGCCGACGAAATGTTAAATTATTTGAATTTACCGCGCAATAATAGTGGGTATACGTACAAATCCCGCAATATTGAAAAATAATTTGGTTTTATAACACGGTTACACAGTATCTCAACCGTACCACGCTATTTGAATATTTTATTACATTAACATGCGGCATTTATGACATTTATTTATCGCGTATGAGTACAGTAATAATGATTTCCAACATTTTATTTTATAATTCGATTTGTATATGTTTTATACATATACATGCACACGACATATTATTTGATTCACCTCGAACCGCGAGCTTCACATAAAAATATATCAGAGAATAACAATAAAATATTTTTCACTGGTTTATTCTATTAATGATCTTCATTCTTATAGTTTTCCAGTCTACCGATTAGTATTGCCTTCTTACAATTCTTCTCCATTCCATTCTTTTCATCACCTTCACCTTCGCCCAAACTATTTGGGTTTGATAACTCTCGTGCTCAACGTCCACATAATCTGATTATTAATCAGAAAACCGTTTTTCGTTAGCAAATGTTAATCATTGCGTACTGATGTACATTCAATTTCCCGTCTATCTTCCCAACTTCTCACCTACAACAGTGGCCCACCCACGTAGAAAGTATGTCCTTTTTATGAGTGTAATGTTTATCTTCTTTGATTCTATTGAATTTGTCTTTTTTTTTTCAACTGTAAAATGCAGTGTTCACTATTCTATTTTATTCCTTGATTCTTAAATTGAGCCATTGAGGTGATATTGAAATGTTTTTTTTTCTTTGCTACCCCCTACTTTTCAAAATAAAATAAAATGTCTGACTAAAGGCATAATCATCTTTTCACATATTATACGTTTTACGAAAACGGGCCTCGATTGAAATTTGATTCTTGGTAAAAATATTTAATATACATACAGGGACATAATTTTACACCATCTAGATTAAGGCCCACCAACAAAAGTAAAATACTGTATAAATGCTTCCCATGAGCTTTAACCAAATAATTACTCAATAATCTATTGAGTATTATGCTGTAAGAATTTAAGATTCTTACATTTAAATTTCTATTGTAAACTATATTTTGATTAGTTGTGGGCACATCGAAGGTTGACGATAAAATAACATTAATATTTTAATAGCTATTTTACCAGTGGCGTATATAGAAATTATTTTCACTATAGACCAATCTACCACCAACAAAGCTACTTTTGGGGGGAGGGGGGATGGTGCCGTATGGTTTTACTATAACATATGTAAATAATTCAAATAGAGGAATTACAGTTTTAAATGCTTATTTATTATAACATTATAACACAATAAATTTAGCATTTTGTACACAGTAGGTAGACTTAAAATGTTTTCGAGAAATCCACATGGAAACATTTAGAGGATTCATTATTTAAATATTATATTATTTTTCTTTTTTGTTTTGAATACAAATATTAACAAATCCTTCAATAGTTAGACTTTAGAGGTAAGTAAGTTATAATGATCATCAACACAAGGCTTGACAATCTAAAGTTTCCTTGTTGATTTCTCAAAAACGTTGTAAGTTTTTTGAGTATTTGTAACGAACATACCTATTCACCGATAAACATCTACATAGCATCACATGTTACACATAGTACTTCTGTTGGTTGATTTACACACGTCGAGTGCGTGTGGTATACGTTAACTATGTACTATCAGTACATTTCCAAATTTACTAAGTTACCTACATCACGAAACTTCCTTGCTTCACCCTAAAGCAATATGCATGAAATTGTTCAATTGAATCTGAAATTTCACTACGGACTCGGACCTAAGGCCACCTCTCCTAAATACACCACTGCAATGTATCCGTGTTATATAATGCAAATGTATTGATAATGATAACAATCCGATATGCAACGGCGAAATATTGTAATTAAGTTTTTAAAAATATCGTTGAGTGCTGTATACAGTGCTTTCAACCGCCATATAAAAATGTGAATATCCTTATGTACCACAACCGGTCGTATATATTATATTAACGATACGAGTCAAAAAATTAAAGATACGAGCGCTTATGAAAAGAATTCGCTTATATGAAAAAAAATGACCTTAATTTTTTTTGAAAATAGCCTGATATATTGTTTTTAATTGAATACTCATGAAGAATTAAGAAACAATGATAATTTGAATATATTGCCGTTTAAAGTTGTCAAACCTAACCCAACTTAACTTAATAAAATATGTTAAACTTTTTATTTCTTCCTTTATGGTCGGGCATACACCGCCTACGAAGTTTGCCCTTACAGCACGCTACAGCCTGTGCATATAGATTTAAATATAATTATCTCAAAATACATCAAGTATTATCAAATCCAGTAGAATGCACCATCTAAATGACTATAATAATGACTTTTATTTACGATTTTTAACTATCTCCCTTATTGCTCGTATTTTGTATTTTACTAAACGCCACCGTGTGTGTGCAGTTTCGTCCGATTTAAAACGAAATTATATATTTTAAATATTTTATGTATGAAAATCACGCGTACGACGAGTTTACGTGCGATTCACTGTAAAATTGCTTAACCGATTTTGATAAGATAATGCCCAACGGGTTTCATTTGCTCCAACTTTAATGATAGTCTTCATCTCGATTAATGACATACAAGGGGATGACAGGTTCTTAGGTATTTTCGGTATAAAAATTAAATTATTTTTGTTGAATTGTGGGTTACTTTAGTTGCACGGATAGAATGAAAAACAATAAATAATAAACAGAAATAAAAATGTCATAACAACTATAACAACGTAAAATAACGAGTCAATCTGACGCCTGACGGTCTATTATTGGCTTGAACAGCCAACTTGACAACATGGATGAAAAAAATAATAAATAACTATGTTAACGCTGTACAGGGTGGGTAAGTGAAAACACATACAACGTCATCTTTGAATCTTTGTACTTTTTGGTAAACAATATACTACCGTATAGTGTACCACGTAATAATTTATAAGTGTTATTATAGTGGATGTGTGTGTAGTTCAATCATCCCTGTGCTGGGCGGGTATCTATGGTAACACCCACTTTCTACCTATTTTTTTTTCGTTCTATATACTGATACGTGCAAAGCAAAACGAGAATAATGGTAAAAATAATGAAAAATTGGCACGGACATCGCCGAGCGTGGGACTAGCTGTCCCACGTATTATTATACGAATTGCGTTATCATAAACACAATATTTATATCGCTCGGTTTGGTTGTTCAATTTGAAACCATTCAAATTTCGACCTCTACTTGTAAATTTTCATTATATTTTGATAACTTACATACATTTGAATTTTAATTACAAATATTTGCTGAAAATATATACGATACGACGTGTCACGGGTTAAAGTTGTTGAAATAAATCGTATGAAAAAAGCGCGTGAATAAAATCAAATATTGTCCATCAATCGGGTCAGACGATTTTCAGGTTTCGGGTTTGATTGATAATCCCGGTAAAAATTGTAATCATTTAAATTTTAATATAGGTTTTTTACCGTTATTAACTGGCATTAAACACCTGTTTCAGTTCAATCCCTAATAAAATTATAATATGATACATTTTTCGTAATTCATTCTCTAATACCAATGTTTTATTTTTATCGTAAAACAACAAAATCATATTTACTAATGCAATTAGTGAAGAGCGTGCAGTTCTCAATTTCACTAAAGTTTGTTGATCCTCTTATTATTTTACCAAAACGTCACAGAATCATTACTGGCCCACCAGTACTATAATTATAGGGGGATTGTATTTTTTTTCTTCTTAAAATTAATTTAACTCATATTTTTCCGAACGACCAAGATAAATAAATGTTTTGCTTTACATTATCATGATGAAACTATATCGTTATAACTTATATTTTATGGTTTCGATTTTTTACTTAGGTTATAAACCGATAATGTCGAATTCTGATGATGAACGCACGGATTTTAATGTTGACCCCAATTGTTTTCATTTTAATCTCATTCTTGACCTCGTTAAATCTCTCCATGCTTCATCATTTCTTCGGTATTGCTCTACATCCCTTCATGCCTCCTTTATAGTCCTTTTGTTTTTTGAAATTCCTCTTCTCTACCTTCCATCATGACATACTGGTGACTTTCTCCTTCTCACAGCGCGCCCATTGCCCGCTTACAATCTCAAACTGTTATCTCTTTTTTGTCCATTAACATCCGATAATAATAATAATAATAATAATGTTTTTTGATTATAGCACCGGACGTCGTTTTCCAAGTTCAACGTAAACAGCTGTTTGGAACCGTCGGCCATATTCCAGACGATTCAGCCCACCCACCGAGCTCTGCAAATCCGACCACGGCAAAATTCCATGTTTGCGGGTGGTGGGGCTCTGCCGGGTGCCTGCGGACCACCTGTGTCCAGCCACTGTACGCTAATGGCCGGTCGGCCACGGAAGGCCAAGTCGGCGGCCGACATTAAATCGCTGGTTCAGCACGAGTGCAGTCCCGCCAGGACCAGTCGGTCCATGTTGCCTATGACGATCGGAGCAGCCGCAGTCGCGGCGGTGGCCGAACGTCGCGTGTCGTGCGCGGCCCCAATGACCATGTCGTCGTTTGGAGGTTATGGCGGCGGTGGAGGTGGAACCGGCAGTGGTTACGGTACTCTGATGGTGGCTGCAGTCAAGGAACGCCGATCGTGCAGCCTGTTTCCGTCGCCTGGTGCTGAGAAACGGTTGTTCACGACGTCCGCGTCTACCACCACGCCACCAGCCCCATGCCTGTGTGACGTCCCATTTGGTGGCCAATCGTCGTCGTCACTGTGGACGTCGGCTAGACGAGACTTTCTCATGACACCATCCACGTCACTGGGTGGCGGCACAAGTTTCGGTAGTAGTGGCGTCGGTGGCGGACGGCGCACCTCGTGTGGCATGGACCATCTGTGTCCCACGTCCATTACGCTAAAAGACCGTCGGCCGTCGTTCAACAACGTCATCGCTCAGGTAACGGCCGAACGGCGGCCGTCGTCCAGCATGCTCAGAATCAGCAACGTCTAGTCTGCGGACAGTAGACAGTGGTGGACAGCGATTCTGATGATCGATTGTACTCACGGATTTTGTTTGGTTTATTTAATTGTTACTGTTTCTGTTCTGAGACGCTCGGGAAGTTTCACTGACCAAGGTATTTGTAACGGTGGACATCGTACGTCGATAAACCTAAACCGTTCAATCCGTCCGCAGCGAATTCGTATACCTTTCAAACATTTTATTAACCTTAATAATATTTTCACAGGTTGAACAGACGGTTCACACTACTTAAACGTTTCGAATAATCTCATCAGATAGGGCGAAACCGAAGTATTGTCGCGTGTAGGATTGTATCTAGTTAACTATTTTACTGATACTCATATTATGACGTGTAAATAATTATATTTTAATAAAATTTATTTGAACGAATATTACGAAAACAAAATGTTTTGTGATAGGTAGAAAATATTAAGCAAACCTTAATTATAATAAGAAACTGTTAGTTATGGCGAATGCGTCAAAATGTAAAAAAATATATATTCTAAAAATTCCATGAAAAAAAAAAAAAAAAACCAAAAAAAGTCATTACATTTAAATACAGGTAACTCGAGTACACGAATCGAAAATTATAATGACATATTCGAAATGCATTGTACTAGAGCGAGTGAAATACGAAATCTATTACGTATTGAAAACCGAACCATAAATTGATAATGCTATTACCGTGATCATGACAGGAAAACACTGCGGCAGAACCGATCGGTTTCATCATCGAGGTTTAAAATCGATTGTTTCACAGTCGAGTGCGTTTTTTAGTTTCAAAACTCGTTAGTATATATTATTATTTTAAAAATAAAAAAAAAAGCACGAATCTCTTCCTTCCCCCCTCCCCTCGCACCGTTGTCTACCGACTGACACCCGCAGAATTCACTTAACTGATATGTGACACCGCGATATCGCGGTAATTCAGCTAGCGATGCGAAATCCGCTTTTTTTTTCGTTTTCCCGAGGTTAGAACAATTAATTTATATAAGAGGAAAAGCGCATCAACCTAACACAATAGCATTGTGAATTTCGTTTTTATGGATTATTTTTTTTCCTTCAAACTCACCGCCCCTCCCCCCGCGGACCACATATCGTATACACTGTATTTTGTTTGTTTTTCCTTTTAATCGTTTTTACCTTCGTTATAATGTCGCTTCCCTTGAGAAACTCGCTCGTGTATAATATTACAACGAACGAATACCCACTCTAGGCCAAACGTGACAAGAATAAACTAATGTTTTATTTTTGCGTTTTAAATATTCTCTCATTCGTCTGATTTCCGCATCGGTGTGGAGATCGGGGATAATTCGAAGTGTCCCGAATTATCAAAACCTACGACAAAACGTTTTTAATATACTCATTTTAATTTTATAGAACGTGATGTTTCTCTCAAGCACGTGTTGTATCTGCCTTTAAACGAACCTTAATACGTCCCTAGGTAAAAACGCTGTCTGTAATTGTGCGTCGGTTTTTTTCCGGTATTTAAATTTTTAGACGGAATGTAAACTTTTAAAATTTAGATATTTCACATAATCATGTTATGTACATCTCGTATAAATTTAACGAAAATATCCTTACTTTTATAACACCCATTGATTCACTCTTTGTCACTCTCGTCCTCACTCACTCGACATGTCGTGCGTTTGTAAAACAGACATCACGTCTCCTCTTAAGACAACTATGTAACGAAGGCAGTTACAGTAATAATTGCTTATCGTTCATATTTTGCCTCTCGCCGAACCGCTATAATTCTCGCTCAATTATCGTTTTAATATTTTCGCGAGTTCGGTATTATAATAATATGATGTTAGGTGTACACGTACATTTTCATCTCGTGGCGTCAGTCGTTGAGAAAAAATCGGAAGATTACAACTTTACTCGCAGCCTTTTTTCGTGTATCGGTGACGATACCGAAGCGGCGTTTATTCCCCCCCCTCCAAACCCCGTTTTATACAGGCGAGTTATAAACGGTTGGAGCGACAACATCGACGACAGTGGGTACAATACGGATGTTGTACATTATAGTGTTTGGCGGTACACATAATAGAAACTACGGACCATTAGCTGGCGACTAAATGAAAAAAGTAAACGACTAAATGACAATAAATAAACGGACCGATAACGTGTGTACACTATACTCGAGCTGCTCGTCGCATATAATCAATGTCCGAGGTAGTGATCGTCTGAAAATAATATAACCTCGCTTTCTATCTTTCATTCTGTTTTTCTCTCTTTCGGACACCGTTAATGACGCGTGCATGATAGCTGTTATCTGCTGTATACCCACTAGACAGTTCGACAGAAGGGTTATTTACCGCGATCCATCGCTTTTTTTTTTTCGTCCACTCATCCGCAGAGTCCGCCGACACGGTTCATAAACTTCGAGGTAGGTAGTGTATTATTATTATTATATATAAAGTGCTACACAATGTATACGTCCCACGTGTTTATAACCCCGAGTAAACGACGTTTCGTTTTTACACTCGTTCTTCGTTATACCATTATGTATAATTCCTAACCTGAAACGTCCGATCCGCAGTTTCCGCGGTCGAAACAAACAATTACCATGATATATTAAAGTTATCTTGACATGGGGGAGGGAGAACACCAATATCGAGTGCGAGTCATTTCGAACACACGGTGAAATAATAAATAGGCGTGGTGGTATAAACCCCGCCGGGATTTGCCATGGATCCCCGGGGTTTCCGAGAACTACGGAAGTAATAATGAAAAACACGGCTTATAATATCACAACTGCGTAAATTGTGCGACCGTAAAATAAACGGACGGATAAAGAGCAATCAAAAATAATTGTTGAGAAATATAGACACTTCTGAGTGTTCCGTGGAAGCATTCATGCTACGTAGCTCAAAATTTACAAAACTGTAATCGTTCCCAAACGAAAATTCGTAGTGACAGTATTACGATCCGTGAAATAAATTTGGTCATAGATTATTTTATTAACGTGGTATTGTGTTTCCGAATTCATTTTTATTTTCTTATTTTATGTTAACACGCCCACGTACGGACGAAAACCGGACAAATTGGTTTTCACGGCTTAGCACGTCCGTTTGTTTACAGTCACGATCTCTGGAAAACCGTTCATTTTGAACGATACAATACAATATATAACACCCCAGTTCGTTTTCGACACACTCATTTGTTTTTACGCGTGCCACTTCGTACACACGTATAAGACCTAATCGAGGGGTTGGAAGAGGAGAACTTTTGAAAACTGCAGCCGTGCGTTTTATCGGGGGTTTATTCGGAAGTCACACACGCGCGTGCGCACACGACGATAATACGACCGCGGTTACAACGGTTTTTAAAAAAAAAATCCATCGATTTTCACGATACACTCTAAAGTTCTCTCGTGCATTTCGATTTTCTGCCCGTACGAGAGTAAGCGGTATAACGTGCAGACGTTTTTAACTTGTTTCCAACACGCTATATTTTAATAAAACCATCGGACGTGTGTCCGAACAATTTTATTACACAAGCCGAATTTCTCATGCACCAATAAAATAAATTTAAATTTGTACTACACAAAACATACGCATACATATATATATATATATATATAAACAAATACAATATATGTAATATATACGCATATATATATATATATATATATATTAGTCAGAACTTATTTTTTTAACGGCCCAAAAATAGTTTATATTGTATATTATTTATATACCTAGATAATATTTCTCTTATTTCAGAGCCTAGAACCTATACGATTTTACATTATATTTATTAATTGTTGGCGTAGTTTAACGATAACAATATATTTTAATAGATTTCAGCGTGATAATGGCGTGTTTCTGCGCTCTGAATGGTTTAGTTTATTTTTCCCATTGTTAAGTTTTCAATCCACAATCCTTACAACTCAAATTGATTGTTGATAACACAACACCATATAACGTGCCTTCAATATTTACTCCCCCTCCTTATGGGAAAGGTGCGTAGAAAGTTAGAAAACATTCGCTCGAAACTCAATTTTTGTAGAAAAATAATTTGCCGAAACAGATTTTTTCGGAGCCGCATTTCGTCGAAAATACATTACGTTTTCGATCAAATTCGGTTTAAATGGAATTCAATTGTAATAAAACACTTTTCGACTTAATACGGTTCCAACCAAATACCTTTTCGAAAAAATACTTTGCTCACGACAAAATATTTTTTAACAAATTATAGCTCCCGATAGTATAACTTGACCTGTAGAACTCAATTCAGGGAAAAAACCATCCAAGAAGATTAAAAAAAAAGTGTGTTCTTACCCGTTTGGAGAATATTAAGTGCCAAAATCGCGTACCGTTAGGTTTTTAAACATTTTAGGTTTTATCTATAAAATTAATATAGTAATAATATTGTATGTAAAGTATTTAAGGGAAAATTATTTTATTAAAATCGAAATTTAAAATAACTAATACAAATACGAAATACTTTATATAAGAGAACGATAATTATTATGTTATGAAAAAAGCATTAAGATAATAATTGTAAGTTGATTTTAGATATATTTTTTTCTTGATTTGTTTAATTTTTGTATTTCTACTTGTATGATAATATTATATTGTAGAATAATTAGACTACTTTTAAGGACGAAAAGCGGTTGCCGGACCATATAATTTAATCAAATTTAACTCTATTTACGAAGATAAAAGAGAGAAAATAATTCTTTTAAGATTTAATACTCTTAATAATAATTATAATAAGACATTAATTTAATGTTTAAGCCCGGTTCACACGATGATATATAGTTGCCTACTATCTGATAACGGTGTTGCGACTATCATGATAATGATTATCGCAGAATCGATGAAATTGTAAAGTGATAGTTGAAACAGTGACATATTCGTGATGAAGGATGATATTAGAGATTTCCCACCCACCCCTTCACCCCCCCCCCAACACCGTCACAAGGGGCGCACAATCCTTATAATATTGGTACGATTTAGTAAGACTACTTAGCCGTCTAAATTGTGTTAATGCACACAACACCTTCTCCACTAACACCAACAAAAAAAAAAAAAAACAAAAAATTGTAAATACACCGCTGACTATAATATTATGGTAAACACGGTAGAAAATTCGGTAAAAGTGACGAAAAACAGTATTTAGAATGGAACTACGGTATGCGTTCACAGGGTGAATTACGATCACTCTCACGAAAGTCACTATCGACCGTCACGCATTCGCGACACTGGGATAGTTGCTTTCGCGCGAGTAACCTACTGTCACGGATGTAGATTTCGCAATTACGGCGACAAGAACTGTCATAGTGTGGACCAAGCTTCATTTATTGTAGTTTATAACAAAATATAGTTTCATACGGTTTAATTATAATAAGTATTGTGTTTAGATGTTTCGCGGTGATATTATAATATATTGTCTAAAGTATTTATGTAATATTATATTCGTATGTATTTAGACGGGACAAATTATACCGAAATAAATCACTCGGTTAAGCACGATTTTACTTTAGGCGGAATACCGTGTGAACACTCGACTAACTGAGTTCTATTATAATAATATGTATTTTACTAATATCGAGTAACACCTGTATTTTCCACGAAAATTCGTTTATTAATATTATAATATATTATGTAATATTAATAAAATAGCTTTAGATTAATATATATGTATGTATATCATTAGAAAAATAGTTTATACTTACATTAATAATTTTATTAAAAATCGATATTTAAACAAATAATAAATACAATATTTTTTCTTTACACGTTTTGTGGTTTGGTTATGGATTTTATGCGTTTGCGAAACATAATTCCTTAATACATATTATCAAATTAAAAAAGGTCCGAGCGATTTTCGCGAACGTTATAATTTCATGCCTGCGTACGTGCTCGTAATAAACCGTTTGAGACCGTCTCACACCGCAAATTAGATTTTTAAAGTCAGTGACTGGTGTGTGAATTAAATTATAAAAACGAGTCCGCAGACAAATCGGGCCAACAATGCGGAGCGGAAATAAATGTTCGAACTCCGAAAAACTGTTTTATACTATTACAATAATACTGTACAGTATTACCGTCGTCGTTTGAACGATTAAATATAAACGTCATAAAAGGTAGATGAATTTCGATTATTTATATTCCCGCTGCTAAATTCTGGCTACACTATCGTAGTCACTTTACAACGTGGATAATCGTGTGCATTAACTTTTCTCGGCCGTGGACATTGTTGTGTTTTATCAGGTAGGTATATTTATAACTTTTACCTTATCTAGATAAAAGAGTAATAAATTACTAAATAATTATATTATAACTATATATAGTGTATATTATAATTTAATTATAGATAAATAATTGAATCATCCCGATCAATTCGTCTAGATTAAATCGTTTGAAATCTTAACTTATAAAATTGACTAGCTGTCCCGCCGCCGGGCGTTACTAGTGTCAAAATAAATAATATTTATATGATATATTGTTGAAAAACAATCACAATCAATTGAACTCTACTCAGAATAGTTTTTTCGTAAGCAATGGTTTATCGTTGCTTACGGGTATACATTAAATCAGTGGACTTCAATCTTTTTGGACTCATGACCCGTTATTTTAGGCGTACATTGTTCGTGACTCATGTAAGGCATACATAAAGAAAAACGTTTGTAAAAAAACAAAAAGTCTAAAATTACTTAATCCTTTGTAGTAATACTGTTGTAACTGAATAAATAAAAATAAAAAACTTTTTAACGGCTTCGTAAATATGACTAGAATAATAACGTGACTATCATTTATTCGTCTTCAAACACAGCGGCAACATCGACAATGTTTGTAGATTATGGGACTCTATAACGCTAATAATATAATAAATTTATTTTATTACTAGCCCGGTTTACTCGTAAATTGTTATATTTAATGTCATACTACGTAGAATCATATTAGTATATGAAATATATATTGTGATTTGAAATCCATTATACTATTATATTATTGAATATAAATTATATAATATTGTTTATAAATAATATATTACAATAATTTTCAAACTGTACTTCCATTTATTAATTTTTAAGTTTAATAAATAAAAAATTATTTGTATACCATATATAATTGTATAAACTTAATTTCAAAAAGAATACCTATCGCGTCCCAATTCGTAAGCTTACGCGACCCAAAAATGGGTCACGACCCATCGGTTGAAGGCCACTGCATTTAATTATCCATAACAGTGGCTGCACCCATCCCCATTATTCTAGGATGTATTTTTTTTTTATCTATTATATTATTTTCTTATTATTTTACTTTCCGTTATTCGTAATGCCTTTTTTTTCGTGCTTCAGGTGTAGATCGACCAATCGATTTCCGTTTGCACGGCATAACTGTCGACAATGCAGTGTTCGGAAAATTAAAGAAGATATTTAGGTTTTATTGATATGTCCTATGTATGTCAATAGTATGTATGTATTATACATGTCTATCTATATTTTACAATATCGTATGTTTTACGTATGTCTTATATCACCTATAAACTAAATTATACACTATATTGATTTATTCGTCGACAATTTAAATTAAACATTTTCTCTACAATCGTGACGAAAAATTCGGAGTTACTTATGTACATCAGACTCATAGAATACATACCATAGTCATAATAATAATTTGCCCATGACAACTCAGTTAACTAACAATATTTGTTTTTTCATCCGTTTATTACCAAGTTAACCTGTATGTAAAAAAATAATAATTTTATCTTCGTACCAATAAAGTACCTAAAACCCGGTTTTATGGGTGATAGTGAAGTTATCGAAGAATTTCATAGATCCACTGTGCCAGAAACTTTCATATGAGTGTACTCAACCACTTCCCAATGTTTCATGGCGATCAAATGAAGGGTTTAGGAAGATATTAGAGACATACAGACAGACATTTATGTTTATATACATATATATAAATAGTAGGATTAGAAATATAAAGTAACACCGTACCTTGAAATACGCCGATGAATCTCGGGGTGGAGTGGCGTGGCAGTGGGAAAATACTTTCTAATTTTCTCTAGCAAACATTTTGGAAAAAATCAATACAGCGCGCATTGCACAGTAGTTCAGAAATTTTTTTTAAAAAAAACGGGACAAAAGTGTAAAAAACAAATAAACTGTATTTATTTACATCTAAATTTGGAATTAGTTTATCTACATGTCTGTTGATTGGTTATTTTTATCAAACAATAAGTTGATATAAATACGCCGAAACTACAGATTTCGTAATAATGCAATTAATTTTTGCAAAGATGGGGAATTTCGAATCTAGACGTTTAGAATCTCTGTCATTCCTAGTATTCGCACTCAACCTTTTAGCGTTATTTAGAACTTGATTTGCGTTCGATCTCGGTCAATTTTACTACACGATGGATGAACGTATAGTTTTCTACCAGTCTTTGAAAGAATATTCACGTGTACGGCTGCAAAGAAAACGAAAACTATCAAGTCGGCTCCCAAACTTATGTGTCGCACATCGAATATAAGTAATACGATAATATAGTCGAGTCGGTCACGGGAATTTTTCCGTCGTCGCCGAACCATGAAAAGTTTTAACACCACCTCTCATACCTACATCACTCGCACGATATACTTACTAGAAACGCTCAAACGTTAAAATGTCCTCAGGACCAAAGAGACACTCGAAAAATCTTTGTCCGCCGTATATCGAAAAAACTGCTCGGGGGCTCGTTACGAAAAAGTTCCCGCTCTTCGAGGGAGATTTCGACTTTTTTTCTGTAAGTAAATAAAAGAAGGTGGTTTTTTTTATATCTGATAAAACGCACTACCGTTTGACACGGGAAGGCGCTTCGGGACCGTTGAAAAATGGCATAGTCATTAAGCGAGTTAGTCGTTGCTTTAAACAAAAGGTCCAAACAACGTAATTATATGACTTCCGAAGTAAACTTGTCGTCGTCGTTAATTCAAATACTCACTGGAATAGTATAGCGACATTTTTTTTTTCGTTTTAGCGATAAATCTGCGCATTCGTAGTCATCAATATTAAATGCTTAATTTATCATTGAAAATGGGAAAGATAACGATTTCAAAAAAATGTCAGATTTGTTTTTGCTTCAGCGTTTGGGGCTTATTTGACATATTATTATTCTTATTTTGTCTTGGCTCGTCGTAAAATTCATAGTGTTATAAATACTTTGCGCCTTGCACAGAGCAATTTCAGGTATGAAATTTTAAAGAAAATTTTGATAGTTTCATAAAGAATATGTTTTATAAATTTGTTACTTTGATTGCTACCGACGAATTTATTTTGGATTGTTTTTTTTTCTTAGTTATGCCAGTAGTATTGCTCAACTTGATCCTCGTTATTCAGCCTGTCGCTTTTTTTCTTCATTCCAAAAGCAAAGGTTATCATTTTTGAGGTCAGTTTCCAAGCAATTATAATAGAATTTTTCAGTGATTAGTTAAACAGGGTTAAACCACGAAGCCCGGTTTGGTGGTAAGTACGGGTTTTTCCCTTATCATTTTCATAAAGCTGAAGAAAACCAGAAAAAAAATTTTTAAAAACATGGAAATTCACAATATTAATATTTTCAAGATTTTAGATTTACAATTTTGTTTTTAATTCAATTAAAAAATATCATAGAGACCTGAAATTTCCACAATATACTTTTATTCAAATTTACAAAACGTAGTTATAACATTCTGGTGATTTACGAATTACTTTTATGCATTCGATATTTTCATTTTTTTTTTTTTTTTTAATTTCTAATTACTTCTACGTGAATACAATTATTTGACCATATAGAAATGCTTGAAAATTTAATACAAATTAAATGTGACGGAAAATTTTATTCAAGCGACATTAAGTTCAAATTTTGAAGAAAATCACTGCATTTCAAAACGTATTAAACCATGGTTCATAATTGCGTTTCGTTAACGATGATAAATTGTATCGATTCGTGCAGGAACTAATATCGCTATATATTCTTTCTTCTCAGCTTTCCACCTACCACATTGATACACCCATCAATAGTATCGGTTCTTTTTTTCCCAGTATTTTCTTTTACAAAGGCCAATCATAAGTGTTATATTATATTACATTTTAACACTGTGCTCGTGAACGCACCTGAACGCGCTCGTGTAGCAAAATTGCATATACTCTACGCCGCGTCACGCTGCCGTTGAACATTGAGCACGACAGTGGAATAGATAATAATATTATTATTATGCCACTCGGTACAACACAACACCTATAAGTATAATATCGAACACGATGTTTGTGATAATTTGCCATTTGGTACGATAATAACAGTTGATGGGGGAGGAAAAATGATACAATACAATACGACTTGTACAATAGCAGTCGCACAATAATGTCGATATGCAGTACATAATGATATATACTTAAATATATCTTAAGTATCTGTACAATTTTTTTTCTTTGTATTATATTTATATAGATCACTTGATGTTTTTCGGGCTTCGGCCTGTATTGTTATAAAATAAAAATAAAAATAAGCACACCGGGTAGATGTGCACATGAGACGAAAATAAGTGCGGTCCATACTCGGGCGAGGTAAAAGGATTGAAAAAAAAAAAAATCATCGGACGACGACGAATAAACGGTATACAATAACGGCGATACAATTATAACGTGCTGCACGACGGGACATGCACAGGGTGTACGATGGCGGTGTCGTAAGATTGATGACTCGTTGGCCGACCCGACAGATCGAGAAAAACATCGCCGCCGTCTTTTCTCCTGTCGTTGTCGCGACCGCTTCCCTGCCGCGATCTCCTACGCCGTTTCCGGCCTGTACACCGGAAGTACATATACCGTCTCGCGTCCCACGGGCACGTGTACGAAATACGTAAGATGCATTTGTTTACGGCTTTTGTCCGTGTATCTATGTGTGTGTGTATCGTCTGTATATCAAATTACTTCCGAAATAACGCTCACTACGCCCCGAACTACCTATAGTTATACCTAAGGTTATACACACCTATTATAAGAACTTGATCGCGTCACGTCGTCATCTAATTCCTAATGACGGACGACTACTGCTGCTATACAACACATTATTATAATAATAATATATGCATAATAGACGTCTGAATTCCGAAGAAGCGGTGGGTAGGGACCATTGAAAAATTGTGTTTTGTTTTACTCTGCAGGTGAACCGTCCACCGGAAACTGACGGAAGCTTATCGTCCGTCAATCGTGCATGTATAATTAATGATAACATATTTTATCTACAATTATGTTTGAATTGAATTATACTGAAGACTTTAGTTAGTGCAACGGCTACGGGCAGTAGCTTGCGCATTAATTTTATCTTTGGAATTATATAATATTTCAACCTAGTTACAGAGGAAAAAGTTTGATTTATTGAATAAAAATTGGCTTTTTTGGATCCGTCGTCGTTAATCAATTCTCACTGTTGAGTTAACAAAAAAAATTCTACGATTGTTTACTATATTTCCTCTCATTAAAAATTTCTGGGCGGCCTTGATTTTAAATACCAACACATATACCGAAAGAGCGATTCGCGTATTGCTTAACCCGGAAAATATTTTCATCACGATTATTATGTAATAAAATATGAAAATTATTTGAAATTAATCATAAATACGTTTCTATACATCGTCGTATAAAATTATTATCATAACAAAATATTTCGTGAACTTATTGATATAATATGGTTTACCCTCGTAAGCATATGGTCGTTGACTACACACCTAGGTAGGTTTTTTTTATTTTAATACTATTATTTACGACTTCGACCGAGGGTTTTTGCCGCGGTCAAGTTTCAACGTGTTTCATATAGACGCGGTCCGCGAAAACAACGGCATTTTACAAAGCCGTAAATTTAACTTTACGACATTACACTTAAAAACTTTTAAATAGCGTGAAGACCCGGAGTTTTAAAACTTACTGGGACCAATTTCGTTACTGCTGTGGCAGAATATTCGCGGCTACTTCTATCGTTCCGTCCGCAATATATTAATAATTTTCCGTATAAATCATTCATTGACGTCATGAGTCTACCCGTGGGATGCGTGGGCAAAACTCCCATTGTCTTTATTACTGCCGCACCGCAGTATTATTATCACGTCGTAATATTTTTTGACGTGCAGACGTGACTTCACTCGCTACTACAAAGTCTACGTAAAATGTCGACGGACCAAAAGTCGTGGACGGTCCTGATAATAAAAACAATAACAAAAATAATATATAAGAAACCCACGAACATATATCGACAGGCTCAGTTTCTATAGCAGAGAAACAAATACGAATCATGTACTTAGCTATACACTCGAAACGGCTGACAAAAATATGATGATGTACTGCTCTATTAAAACACGACAATTTGACTGGATACATAGTAGTTAAATTTGTAAAATTCCTCGTACTGTGAATACAGCAGCCTGTGTAGTCTTGACTCTTGGTGAACTTATGTTTTTTTTTTATTAAAAACACAAAATGAACTTATATTTTATGCGTATATTTCGGTTATGATACGATAATACAAGAACAAAATAACTACATAATACAGCATGATCCAAAGGTCTTCGTCCGATTACGAATTAATATTCAGTTCAGCAACATTTTATTTCATGTGAATTACATACTACCTATGTACATACCATTGGAAATATAAGATCGAATATACCGCGATATATCTTAACGAATTCCCTCAACGGAGGTGGAACACAGACGAGCCAATTATTTCGCGATTTGACGTCAGTTACCACTGCGTTCACCAGAAATCACTATAGTGTGTGATTTTTTTTTTTTATGGGATTACGTGAAAGATATTGTGTATGTGTGGTCATTCTTATCTTTAAATACTTAGACGAGCTCAAAACCGGGATCATAGACACTGTGAAAGCGTAGTGACATAACACACGATCAGAAACGTTAGGAGGAGAAAAAAAGAGGAATTTAGGTACATGGCCAGTAGAGGTTATAATAGTGAACATTTGCAACACTCTTAGTCAAAACTTGATTCTTAAAGAAATATTTGTTCATTCACCTTTTACTTCACGTTGTACATATACGTCCGGTTTCAGTTCGTCTACGACATTAAAATTATTTTTAACGAAAACAAATCGCGTAAATAAATAGTCTCGTGGAAAATTTTGGGCTATCTTTTACGCTCAATTTTCGTGTAGTAGAGGCACACAAGACAGCGCGATTTCCGAGTGTATTGTATTTGAGAGTTTGAAAAATGACAGACTCCCAATCGACTGACAAACAAAACACTAACACTGCTATGAAATATTATGCATATACAACAAAAATATGATTGAAATGAGCTAGCTAACGAAACTATAAAGTGATGAATTATTATGGTGTCACGAACAAATCATAAAATATTTCGGGCTATATAAATTCAGCGAATATCCTTAACAATGTATAACTAGCTGCCCCACGCCCGACGTTTCCATGCTAATTTATGATACTTTTTACTTTTATTTCTGTGTTACTTTGTCTGTATCTGTATATTGACCTATATAAAATGATGGAAAGAGACAGTCTGCGGGCTTAAAAGTGTTCTGGTGTATCATAAATGTTTTGATTTGTGTTAACATGTATACCTACACAACATAGGGATTAAACTATATATCCGCTATAATAAACCTAAAATTATGATGATATAAATATTACTGTAGTGTTGTTACTGTACCAAAAAATAAAATAATATTCAGTATGACGTTTTACGTGTTTTCAGTTATCACTTATCCACCCTGTACAGCGTATATATTTTCGTTTTTTTCCATCCCTGTTACTAAGGTAGAACATCCTATTTAAAGCAAATAATACACCGACAGAGTATCAGATAGAATTTTAATTTTAAATAATTATAGTGAAGTTGTTGTGGCATTTTTATGTCTGTTAAATTTTTATTTTTTTGTTTTAAATTTTTTTTTTCTATCTCATCCGTGTTACTATGGTAATCCATAATTTAACAAAAATAATTTAATTTTCGTTCCAAAAATACCTTAAAACCGTTCATCGCCTATTTCATCTCCTTCAAGTTTTATTTTCGCGACCAAGGTTACATCTATCTCTATACCAAAATTCATCAAATTTATTCAATATTTTTTGCGTGAAAGAGTAACAGACATTCAAACATTCTCACAAACTTTTAGATTTATATTATTATAGTAGAATCGATATTATCAAACACATGGTTTAACTAGACAATTTAACATTTTTATACGTAACTACACTGTAAAAATGTCAAATAGTCCTGTTACCCATTATATCATAAAATGAATAATAGCAGATTATTAAAACACATACGTGCACATACACAAGCGTGAACCCGGCTTAATATTAAATAATTGCATCGGTGTCGGTCAATTCATTCAAAACCAATTGCATTTACCTAGTGTTAAATCGCGATGGTTTTTAGTCCATGGCCTATTTATTTATTTTTCGATTCTATGGTGAAATGCTGACGTGCTGTTGTTCGATCGGAACAGATTCGTATATTTAGTATTCCCTTTCAACAAAATCCATATGAAACACTTTAAATCCGCCAAACGTGAAAATGTCAAAATTAATGGAGGTTTGTTACTTAAATTCGTATATATTGAATTATCTGTGGCTATCTGAATACATTATAATATTTAGTTTCATATCGGTATTTTTATTTTTTTTCCAAAACAATTTATTTTGTTATACATTTTCGAACAAATTTACAGTAAAAATATCTCATTTAAATAAACTACAGTGAAGTTCACGCGTTGCATTGGTGAGAATAGTTTATTATGATTTACTTAAGTCTAAATTACCACATATTTCGTGTGCGTAGCCATATACACTATTTCCAGAAAATCCTTTGACCGTTCCTTGGAATATTTCATTTTTATTAGTATTTTATTTTTATTCTTATGTGAAGGTAAAGTTTTAGATTCTGAGCTCAGCTAGGAATAATTTATCGGCTGTACGTTTCGTAATACAACGCGTAGTGCATTTTTTGTGAGTTTTATTATTTAAAATTTTGAAACCGATTACGCCGCCAAACTTACTGGTATAATAATGTTGCATAAAACGTAATCCAGATTTAACGCAGCAGTGCACATGATATTATATGTACGAACACAGCACGCTTGTGCATTTTTGTTTCTTATACGTAGGAAAATAATAATATGATAGTAATTTTTTAAACGTCGTCGTCGTCTCGTGAAATACGTGCATATCAGTGACTCATAAGCCCCGGAATAAAAATTAAACAGTACGCGCCACGCACCAATGACTTGCACTGTCGGTGTAACAAAAAAATTTAGCTAACGGTCTATTTTCGGTCCCCCTACCGGTGTGACAGTAATTATTTATCCCTCTTAAGTTTGACTGGGAGTTTAGTAGCACAAATTTACCGGAGAAATATTTTCTAGTGGATTTTTACCACGAGAGAAAATAAATATCATGGAAGTAAATTTTCGGGGTAACACCGAGAATTATCATATAAATCAATGATAAGAAAACTAAAAAATATCCGAAATTTATACCACAACCAAAATATTACGGTTTTATTTTCCTTACTGGATTACAACCAAAAAAGGAGCTGATCTTGACGATTTGTCGTTTTTATATAGGATAATAAGTAGGTAAAGTAGGATAAATAGAGTGAGTAGTGTTATTTATTGCTGTAAGGAATGATAAATCAATGCTAACGAATAACTATTCTCAGCGAAATTCAGTTCGACATAAATTGAAATTAGGTAATAATTATTTAGATTTTTATTGAATTTCAAGCGCTTATGGAGAAAAAAAATACCTCATTACGTACAAATTATGTCACTAAGTTTATCTCATAAAGAAAATCTATAATAATAGCGTTTAAAATTGTCAAAATGATTTTAAAACTTAAAACGTTCAGAAAGATCTAAAATATGTATTTAGTTTAATTATCAGAACTCTACGATAATTTATAACTAAATAATAAATAGCGTAAATAGACTCTTTTACTGTTTTTTTTTCTATTTTCCCAATTATTAAGAAAACTACAAGGAACATCAAAAAACGCCCAACTTGGATAAATACATCAGCTAAACGTAATTTGATACCAAAATCCACCTCAGAAATTGACGATTGGAGTAAGATTACTGTTAGTCGTTAACGGACAAAAATAAATAAAAACACAAACACGCATCATAGTAAAACAAATAAACCCTTGCTCTACGCTCAGAATCTAAAAGCAAAATCGATATTGGCATAAGTCCCCGGCATTGTATCAATTTTTAGGATTTTCCGATGTTTTTTTTATTATTACGGCTTTGCCACTATTATAATGAAAAGTAAGCACAAAGTATCTCTATTAGTGACCTTGAAAAACCATACCTATGAACAGATAAAAATGCACACATCTTGGTAAAACCGTTATTATTATCTCGCTCCATTTACGATCTCAAAATGTATTTTTATCATATATTTTGAGAACACGAGAAGAACACGCCTGACCTCAAAATAATAAAAAACAGTTCAAGTATAAAAAATAATGAGCGTTTACTTATTGTTTAGTATTATTACGCGACATGATACTTAAAAATTACGGTCATTAGATACCTTCGTTAATTTTAATTATTTGAAGTCTTAATTTAATTTTGTTTTTAATAAAAGATAGCGTATGCGTGGTTTTTAATCCGGATTAATTTACATAAATTATATCAATTGTCAGTGAAAATAACTTATGGGTAAATTTGTTTGTTTATAGATATCTATAGGTAACTATTCAAATATCTAATAAAAGATAACTTTCCGGTTATCTAATACTATTAAAAAGTAGTTTTTTTTTTTAAATCTAAAACGAAAAGTCAACACAATGAAAGTATAGTTCGAAGCTAGTAACCGTTTAACCACTTGACCCGCATATTTACTTCAAATCGGCCCTTGGAGTAGCCACTTTTTTATATTTTACAGATTATTCTTAACTAATCTACGGTTTTAATATACTATTACCGAACACTATCAACTTTTACTGATTGCTTTTTTCCTTTACTTTGGAAAAAGTTTGTTGTCATCGGTTTTTATTATTATTCATTTTTTTTTTTTTTTTTTTTTTTTTTTTATCAGATTCTTACGTTACATCTAAATGCTTTTAATAACCGCCAAAAAATACTAGAAATATTGTATATCGACAGCCAAATATTAAAGCGTTTATCCGGGGTAAAATAGTGATTGAAAAATAACGGGATCAACAAACCGGTGACGATGGAAAATACCGAGAGGAGAAAACCCAGAGGCCGCTCCACCCAAAGACGTGCATGGATACGTTACAGAAATAAGTTATGTAATCGGGGGACGAGGAAATAAGAGACATAAGTATAGTCTACCGAAATATGACATAAAAAAAGTGGAATTAACAAAGACTTTAATCGTTTATAAAATCTATATTCCAAACGCCACGTTATTATTACCGAATAAATAATTTATTTTGTGTCTAATTTTAAAAAAAAAAAGTTTAACGTATTATAAAAATGCCTACACGGTAAGTAAAATATGTGAATTTTTTAGTACCCCACGCTATTTTTATTTGTTATTTGCTGAATAATTGAAATCGATTTTTTTTTTTTTTTTAAATAACAATAAGATAAGAAACTTACAATACGAATACCGATTATTTTCGATTTTAATTCGAGTAATCGCCAATATTGGTTTTACAATAATTATTTTTGTTCTATTAGTAATTTTTTTTTTCTTTTGTGTTATTTTTTTTCTTTTCTTTTCTTAGTCTCTTTTACGACAGTAAATGCGTTAAAGGACTTAACGTTTCCCTTTGTACGAGTTGGAAGTACAGCGTTCTTTTTTACATTAAAAAATGTACATATTGTATAATTGCCATTATTGTAACTGAATTATATTGTTATAATCGTCGGAGTTGTATAGTGCTCGCATAAAAAACGAAATAGCTCTCGTGTTTGATGAGAAAAAAAAAATAAATGGAAAACGTTAGTGCATTATTATTATTATTATTATTTTTATTATTATGCTTTGCTTTTGGAATTTCGCAATAGCTCGGATATGATGATTTCGGACCACGATATAACGAGGATAATATTCGATAAATCATTTTCGGATCGGAGCTCAAAATCGAAATTTCAACTCCTATACCTACGTGTTCTCGCGAGTTTTCGGTTTTCCGCTGTATATTCTCGGAACGTGTCGAAACTTGAAATGCAATACCTATAATATAAACCGATATTAAAAATTACCTCTACTTCGAAATAAACAATGTTACAAATAAACCATAAACAATTGTCTATGTCTGAACGGAAATCTCTATACGACACCCGAAGTAACGAAAATAATATATATCTCACATACCTATATATAGATAAAAATAATAGAACACATGTAGTTGCAGACATAATAATATATCGTTGAGCCGTCGTTTCGAACGTTACCAGATGCCACGCGTATTCCGTTTATAATAAAATAATATTTTAATAGACCGTCCGGCTGGTTCCAAAAGCGTTTTAATAACAAAAATATTATTTGAGTGTTACAGTCTAATTGTTATTGAAAAAAAAAATTAAACGATTTTTGAAATCATATTATATTCCATAATTTTACGTTTTCCTTAAATTTTTCATTCTTAATTTTTGGTAGTAAAACCATTTTTCATATTCAATTATTGATTTGATATAAATCCGGACTATCCAAAAATATGGATTTTAATTGAAAAATCAATTGATTGAAACAAATGTTAAAAATAACTTTATCTCCATGTATTTTCCGTTTTCAGCTTTAAGTTAATAATACGTTTATATAGTCCATATAGTTGAATCTATTATTCCTTATTCTTTAGTTTTTTAAAAATATGATTTTCTATTTAGGCGTATTAAAACGTGTTTAACTGAACATTGCTCAAGATGATTTTTCTTTAAGAACGAACAATCATTGCTTATAATACGAGTAAATTAACTACCCAATTTATCTTATTTACCCATCATCCCTCCTACTATGGGTGTGCCACTGTAGCACACTCGCAGTCATTAGAGCTACTAAAATCAAGATTCCGGAGTAACAAAATATATTGTCTACAAAAATGTTGTATTCTATTTATTTTTTGAAAGTGAAAAAAATATCGGTTATCCTACTCCAAACACTTTATATTAAAATTCATTGAATACCATTACAATAATAATAAGAGCTATAAATGGCTTATTTTCTAAATAGATACTACAAATGTCTCACTTTAAGCCTTTCTAGCATAATAAGCCGTGTATATTAGATCATACTTAGCTAAATTTATTTGGTATCCAGGTATTTATTTAGGTATTTTTAACAAACTACACTAGATACATGCTACATAATACATACACTACACTACATAATTATATAGGTATACATGTATAGATACGGGAATAGATAAAACCGTCTAGACATAAGTTTTTTACAGAATTTCACGGCTCTGCTCCCAGGCCCTCCAGGTACTCCTATGATACAAGATACAGTATTCCAGGATACAGGAGACTATAGCGGATACAGTCGGTGGGTGGACACTAGATGCAGTATAATATGTATAATGTATTATGATATTGGATACAGAGAAAACTAAGATATAGGAGTGGCAATACAAATGAACTCGGGAAATATCTAGATAGCAGCATTTTCAGATATGAAGATATGAAGGGACTCGGACAATGTCTAGATGTTAGTGTTCTCGGGAGCAGATACAGCCGGTATACCTGGCATAATACAGGGGAAATTGAGATATGAAGAGATTGGGGCAACGTCTAGATGTCAGTATTTCATGTTAAAGAAGACAACTTATAACTTCACATGTTTACATATTATTATAATATCATGCAGGTACCTATTGCGTATAAATTAATAACTTAACAGAAATCATCCAACCGTAGGTATGCAGTTATGAAACTTCCAAATTGTTATATTATTATATTAAATATTTTATTATAGGTACTTGCAGTTAGTTGGTTTCAAATTTAATATATAAGTACCTAAAAGTATAACGGGTAGAATATAGAGGAAATCAATACATGGACGGATTCGGTAAATGTCTAGGTATCAATATTTACTATTGCACTATTGTGTTGAAAAATTTGAAAACAAATTAATAAAAACAATAAACCTTATTGGCAATACACTAAATTGTTAGAGAGGAAAACAATTTATTCTAACGATATTATTTTTATTTACTATTATTATAGGTATTCAGTGTGTTACCTCTTAATAGAAATCATACTACCGTATGTATATATGTATGAAACTTCAAATGTTTATATTATTATATGCTGGAGAGGTAGCTAAAATAACAATGGTTTGATAGCGGAGCAGTGAAATAAATAATAACCAATTGTTAACAATGTATTTTATTGTATTCGGTATACATGAGGACTTATTTACATATTTATACATATACATAAAAAAAAAAAGTTATATTGTGTACCGAAAATTGTTTAACCGTTGTTTAGGAGTCAAGTACTATCTTTTCTAGATAAGTAATATAAGTGAGAATATTGTCACATATTTTCATACGGTCTTCGGACTTTTGAATAAACTTGAAAACACCGTTTCATGCACTATTACTTTTTATTATATCCATATGTGAACATTAAACGTATAAATAAATTGAATAATTAAAGATATTATTGTGAGGCCGTTTTAATCGGGTTAAAATTAAATAAATACGCGGTTATCATGTGGTAGCGTTATCATTACACGCGGTCGTCAAACGAAAACCTTATATAGGTATAATAATAATACATGTATGTATGTTCAGTGGTATTAACTTTGACTTCAAAACAACAGTAAAACAAATAATAGGTTGATCGTATAAATCACTGAAGCGTACGGAGTTTTGAGACGTACTCGTATTTTAATACATGAAACATATAAAGACAGAATATTATGATATATTAGGTATTGAATGAAAGAATACAACTAAATATTGAACAACAAACATTTTCCAAAACCATTATATAAGCTTGATGATGACGATAATATGTACGAATGGAGCGAATATTTTCGCTCCACTCAGAATCTAAAAATAAGTACAATGTAACAATTTGTGATTTCGAAAAGTTTTTAAATAAACCGTTTATTGAAAAAATTATTATTTGATGCGAGAATTGACTGTAACGTGGAATTCGGAAGACCCTGTGTAATAATGGCGCGTTCCAAAACGGCTATAACGCTCGTTTATTTTAAAACTCGATTTCCACATTTCGTCGTATCGCCCGCATCAGAAAACCTTCGTATAGAAGTTTAAATCCCGTCGAAACTATTGTATGGTATTCACCGATGATTGATGTTCACGCCGGATCCGGAAAATGTTGCATTCTGAACAAACACGGTCCATCGAACTTCATTAAATACTGTCGCTGCGATAATAATATTATCGTTTTTAATCATCCATCACTACCTATATACGTATTATAAATGCGTTACGACTCATCATTGTTCATCAACATTGTTTTTTTTTAGACATTTTCCAAAATTCCATGTAGGTACTTTCACACCGATTTACGTCAAAATTGATTATGTTGTTTAATTGTCAATCGGTAAGACACATAGGAATCAGCAAAATAATTATTTTTATTTTGAAAATATTGTGGTTAATTTACCGATATTTTTACGATTATAGTTTGATAAAAACTAATAAATAGTCGAAGGTGTGTTTGCAATTTTTTTTTTTTTTTTTTTGTGAACGTTTAAAATTCAAATGTTTACAAAACTCGTGAAAACCGCAAAAGGCTATAAATATTATTTCGCTAAAAAAAAATTAATGAAATTCTCAATGGAAATTTAGCGAAAAAAATGTTTTAAAAATTTCAAAGATCTCGCATTATCATTAATTTAAAATTAATTCCCATATACCTACTATATGTTTCGTAATGTTTTTCGTTAGCTGTTGCCCTTCCGGTTACTTATTATTTCCGTAGTTGTTCACGTAAGAGCTTATTTTTAAGAAAAAAAAAAAATCAATAGAAAGACCTGATCGAACTCTTTATACTGGCTCTTCCGATTACGAGTTACGACTATATTGTATTGACTAAGCTGTTTTTACTAAATGTATAATCGTTAGATTCGTGTGATTAATCGGAAATCCTGCGTGATATACTTAACGATCAGATGCGTTAAAGAAAAAAACGAAGAAAAAATAGGATGTAAGTTATGTAGCCAGTATAATATGCAGTATAAAACGAAAATTTTACTTTTATTATATTCTTCTTACTCATAATGCGTGTGAAAATGGTACAAAGGTTATTAGAAAACACGTATTAAATGAGGATAAAAAATATTGTTTAATGAGCTTTAATAAAAAGATTTTGTCATAAATCAAAGTTAAGAACCAAACATATTTTAATCCCGTTCAAACTATAACAAATACATCGGTCAATGGGCAAGTCAATTTTATAATATAACTTAAAAATCTGTTCATACACTATTCTTGAATAAAATGATTGTTCTTAAATTTATTAAAAAAATTGTATACTCGTATTTGGTAAATTTTTCGGCAGGGAATATCATTAAATTTCCGCCCCTCGTAATTACTGGTGATTGAAAAAGACTATTGGTCTCTTAAAAATGATTGGCCACAGCATTTAATTACATAAAGAGCGAAAATATTATTTCAGAAACCGTTATATGATCTAACTTTACTAAACTTCTGATAATTTCGTGTTATTTTACAGCCAAAACCTGGAATAGAATACCAAAAAACCGAAAAAAATCAGTGCTCAAATAACGGTTCGGTCATCGATAGGTCGTGGCCGTTGGCCGTAGTGGCTCAATGGCAATTCACCGCTGGTTCTCAATCCAATGACCGCTTTTAAACTGCTGAGACGAAATTTAAATTGTTGACATTAAAGTTGTCAAATAGTTACAAATTGATATAATTAACAATTTTAATTTATCACAATCGTTTTCCGTATGTAATGATTTATCGTTTCACTCGGAATTTAAATTGAATTATTTCATAAATCCTATCTTTTGTGCAACTTGACCCAACTATGAGTAGCAACAGTTTTTTTTTTCAATTAAATTTTACGTAATAAACTTTAACTTTCTACAGTTTTCAATCCCTGACATTTATCCTAGAAGTAATCGCCCTTTTAAAACGCCGGTCGAATGTTTATGCGCCTGTGGAATATTTTCATAACGCTCGCGCATTATTGTATTTTATTTATTTAAAACAAAAACGGAGGAAATCGAAATAAGTGAAAATATGTATACGAAGACATTAAAATTGTAATCTGTTTACTCAAATCTCGCTTGGCTGAAACTAAAGCGTATTAATTATTACGTATTTCGATATGCATAGTTTATTCATTCGTATGATTACTATTTCAACATCGTTGAAAACGAAATTAAAATTTCAACGGGAACCGTATGCCTATACATACACGAAATTTCAAAGTATGAACGTAAGTAATTACATTTTCTCGTCGAAAAACAATAGCTGATTCCGTTTGTAATTTCGTTAAAACCGTTTTTAGAGGTATAGCTATAAGCCAAACACCAAAAATAAATAAACGTCGTGAAAAATCGTCACGAAGGCGAAGCGCTTTTGTGGACGAAGGGGCATTTTTTATTTTGAACACTAGTTGCTATGCAATTTGTCATAATTATACGTCAAAAATCAATTGGCCAATAGTCGTACTGCCGAAGTATATATGTATATATATATATATATATATATATACAGAGTGTATTCGATGTATACGGAGCCAGTTACTGATATTTTTCTGATGGAAAAAATAAAATATTTCTGTTTTCTTTATCGGATACATTATAATGAATCTCGTTTTTTCCCCGTATCTCTGTATCAATTAATGAATTAATGAAATTCAATTATTAGCACATAGGATTGGCTCTTTTGGAAATTTCCACGAATCTGAAAACGGACGATGCACGTTTAGGCACACTGACCTTAAGTGCAACATGTTTGAGTATAAATTAATAATACACCGTTTGATTAGAAATTATCAATATAACGTTTGAACACACCTACACAAATAATACATTAATACTTTAATTTTATTGAGTTGACACAATGTTATTTTTTATGAATTTTAAAAATGTGTTTAGCTTATCGGCGTTTCATTGTAGACACCACAAAGAGGTTGGCTCTTTTTAATCTCCCAAAAATATCTTAGTAATCTATATATTATAATACATGTTCTGGTTGACTGGCTAATTCATTATTGCCTAACCCAGACTACTGGATGGACCAGGCTGAAGTTAGGCATACAGGTAGCCTAACAGTCAGCCATTTAAATGTAGGTATCCGCTTATAAAGAATTTTTTGAAAATTCAACCCCTAATGGAGTAAAATAATTATTTATAAGTATATTTAATATTTTTGTTTATTCATAGATTCATTGGTTACCCTGATGTCACCTTTGGTTGTCACATACAAGAAAATTATTATTGCTGTTATTATTATTTCTATTATTTACACTAATATCTGGCAATAGCAAAGTATTACCGGGTCAATAGTGTTTAATAGATTATAACTTTTCATAGTTACAAAATTATTATCTTTTTTGAATTTTACATAATATTTATAGTTTACATACATATTATTTACATTCATTTTGATATAAGTGTTGATACGATTATTCAATATTTTTACAGGTAAATCTAGGATCAATTAAGGATAAATATTTTACAACATCTATGTCGAGATAATATATGATAAATCATAAATCTCTAAGACGGTAATCTAGTATTTTTATAGGTCAGTGATATGTAACCAAACGTATTATACAAGGTTGTATATATGTATACACAATTTGTATACACCCAAACGTAGAATAGCCCTAAAATTATATCTTAAATGAGACATGTTTTAAATAGGTATTTTTTGTTACTTTATTTCTTAACATATTTTGATTTATGTAATTTATACACAAATTTGTACATATAATTGAACCTCTCCAGGTAGCCCAAAACTCACAGGTAAAAATATTATTCTAATGACAACGTTGAAATAATTATTATAATAAAACTACTAGGATATGGATATACAGTTAATATTGTTAACATTAAAAAACCTCCACTCGGACATGGCATGGGCCGACACACACTCAGTTTTCATTTTTCTATAAAATAACTTATGAATTCATAATCTAGAATTGTGTAAACAACGTTTAAAAAATTAAATATCAAAAAATACCTAATCGTGTATAATTGGCATAGACTACGATTGTAAATAAAGAACGTGGTCATCAACCTCTCAAAATATTTGGGCTCGTACTACGGTTACCGTAATGATAAAACAACCCACACGTAAACAATACGTTCCGGCCGAACGACGTCAAGAAGTTCGATTAAATACAGCCGGAGAGAAATATAAACTTACCTAACTAAAGTTGTTTTAACGAAAAACGATTAAATAAACATATGTTAGAATTCGCAACATCATATAAATATTATTTCTAGAAGGTTTTTTTGTTTTTGCTGTAAAATTGATAAATAAGTTAATCCCAAATTAAAGATTAATAGTTTCTCGCATTTGACGAATCGTTAATTCGCGATTGCACGTCACTATTTTTGGGCTCAATGTCCGTTACCACGACAGTATATGCAATGCAAATCCGTTGTTAAAAAAATGTAATTCTTTAGTTTTTTATATGTTTGCTATTTAGTTTGGTTTTTATTCGGATGGACTAGTATTGATACAGACATTTCTGATTATTTATTAGTTGTCGTTTCTATTGATTTTTTTTGCCTACATAATGAAAAATGTCCAAAAATGTCATACAAAGATCGTCACCATAAATTGTTCTTACCGATAAAAAAAAAATAGTTGAGAATAATGATACAGTTTTTATTTTTAATGACTAACGACGTTCCTCTTATATTATATTATATTTAATAAACGTCATCATCGTTCGATTAATCAGAAATATCTATTATACCAATAATATTTATAATATCATTAATATTTCGGTTTTCAGTTGTATTCGTCTGAATTCGTAGTGTTGTCACAAAAATTGATTTGTGACAATTAATATCATTATCGCGAACAGCAGCGCGATAAGTAAATTAAATTATCTAGTACCTACCCACACGAAAAATCAGCTCACTGATTCATAGCGAGTTAACTGTATCCTACTGCATCTTGAATACGTCTCAATTGAATTGTTATCGATTACGATAATTATGCACTAAAAAATGAATAAAATAGCTGAATAATGAAATAATAATAAATCTTAAACTCAGACTCAGTTAAAAGAATGCTATATCTGCATTTACCCTCTCAATCTAACCATTAGACAATATAGCAAAACTACGTTACTTAGAACATAAATTGTAGTGTACAGTTGAAATTGAAGTTAAAACACAAATAACAAAATCCAAAGAAGAAAATATTTCTAAGGGTTTACGTGAATATTTTCAAAAACTATGTTCATGTAAAAGAGTTACAGCCATTTAAAAAATATAATAATAAGGCTATAACTTTTTAGAATAACAGTCTTTTTTAGAAAAAACAACGTATATCACTCGAAAATATTCCAATCTTTAAATTATATTACTTGTATGTAAACTCTTATTTCATCCTAATCGCCAAAATTATGTTTGAAGTTACGTAATAATTGTGCTACACGTACGTTGGTACGACGTAGACATTACGTGTGGGTATGACATTCTCTAAGAGGACGTGATACTCCTTGTAATTCGATTGTAAAAACTGTTTTTAGAGAGACGAGTCTATACTATTTCCGTATTTATAGTAAAGTTACCAAAGTTTCACAATACGATAAGAAGACTTTATCGTACATTCCTTTTTTTTTTTTATATAGTACCACCAAAACATTTTTTAACATAATTTAGTGCATACGTGCATTGTACAAAGACATATTTATTGATTTTCGCAATACATAAACAACATCCAAACCCTAGTTATCATATTATGTAAATGTAATAAAAAAAACTTTTTGTTGAATTTTTCAGTACGTACGTTATTGATTCATAAATTGTGTTTGAAATAATTGACCATAATTGACCGTAGGCAATTCCCCACCTATCACGCAACGTCATACCACGTTATGTCATGCATGGTCGTTGAATGACAGAAAACCGACGGACACTGACACCGTTTATGTCTACCTATACTTGCCTTATAAACTTTTAGTCTTATTGTTTTGATTGTAATTCAGATTTTTTTAGATTCGTCCATAATTGCTTCAACCAAAAACTTCGTAAGAACTTTTTTAAAATTTTTTATTTAGTTGATTCATTAAAAATGTCATTTTTTTTTTTTTTTAAATACTTAGCACTTTTATATGAAAATCTATTTGGAAAAAATTGAAATTATTTACTGGATCAGAATCAAACTATTAGGTTACTTTAGTTTGGTTAATTTCCATCTTGTTCACAAAAATTTCGTAGTAACTATAAAACATTTAAAATTTCCTATTCAAAAATGTATGGATATTAAAATCTACTTAACTATTATACCCTGCTGTATTAGCGTATCTGAGTGGGTGGATTTGGTTAGGTTAGGTTAGATCTAATATCCCCAGAAATGTCTTCAACAACTATTTATTATATTTAAAAACCAAATAGTATTATTTTGTTAGACACGCTTTATTGTCTCTCTTTTGCGATTTTTTTTTCTAGCTACGCAACTGGTGTATGGTTGCGAGTCCTGAGTCACCGGACCGTACAATTTCGGGTTCTAATTTCTGATTTACTATAATATATTATTTTGACATCTTTTTGAATTCACCATTGATAGTTTTGTATTAATTTACGTCATGTCAGCTGTATATTTATATAATACATCAAAAGACTTTTGCATAATAATTTAATTAAATTAACGTGCACATGCAGTTAAGTACGTCAGTTATTTAATTTCACAAATCGCATTGTAAGAATACTAACAGCCCCGCATGGCTTTGCCCGTATACAGTATTGACCGGAAGAGAAAATATATCCGTATTCCGAATTTAAACCAAATGCGTTCATCAGTTATGGAATGTATGTTCTTTTGTTTTCCAGAGTTTCAAATGCGATACCGCAAGCCGCAGGTAGCTTTTTCTGTAAGCATACAAGTCTTGTTCAGATAAATAGTTCGTACCAATTTCATACCACTAACTACGGTTACGCAGCCCCTATGGATCGTGCATGCCGCACAATAAATAACATGTCTTATATCGATTTATTTTACAATTTATAAATTATATTAGTTTAATGATATTGGTTTTGTTTTTTTTCGCGTTATTCTATTTAATATGTATATTTATAGTTTCATTAATTCTAATCATTTTTACTGTACCTATTTATGTCATTGAGACGTTAATATTCTAATAAATAAATAAATAAGTAAATACAAGACAGTAAATTAAACCGATGCTAAACACTACTTAATGCTTAATTTTTTCTATATTTTTAAAACTAAATGGGGAACAACGATGAGACGTGTAATTATTTTTATTTTTTTTTGGAAACCGATCTATCACTATGAGCTGAAATTCAATAGCACACATTAGATGTCCGCTGCCTCTCTGTCGCTCTGTGAATATTTGGTGTAGACTCCCTAGCATGTGCTTCTGTCAAATATTTCAGAAGACATAGGTGCGTCTCTGTAATAGGTCTGGTTAGGCTTACCAGACGTAATTAAGTATGCCCCAATTCATATATATCGTAATTCGTCTAAGTTCTATCTTTTCTACGATGCTTTTAATCAAACAATTGTAACGCAATAGGTGCCTTATCATTTAGTCTCTTTTGACTCAAACAATTTGCCGAAATTCTCGTTTGTTTTTTATTCATTCTATTCATTACTACCTGATTTGTTAATCTCTATGTCCGTTGAATCATACGGTTTATTCATTAGTACCACATTTTAAAAGCTTCTGTACCAATAAATTGATTACCTTTTACTTTGTTGAATTGTATGTACTTTATATCATCATCCTTTATAAATAAAATTCAAAATATCTTCAATCACTTATACTTAACCGACGGTAATATAATAACCGTAAAAATAGGTTTTCCCCTTTCGTAGGTAAACGAAATATTTTATAATTTGAAACAGAAAACCACGTTTTCGTCTTCATAGTTTCGAAATTAGTTTACCGGAAATGTTAGTAATATGTGAAGTTTTCATTTATTCCAGCGAGAGGTAAGAAATATCTTAAAGTTAAATATTTTATAAAATTCGGCGTACTAATAAAAAAAAAAAAAAAAAAACAGTTATATGTGGACGTAACTTCTATAGTTATATGTTTTTGTGTTATATCTAGTTGAGTTTTACTTTATTAAGAATTTTAAACCGACAATAATACGCAAACTGAGTTTTGTAGTTTTTACATTTTTCTTCTAGCCTCTGTGTTTACCTTACAGCAACAACAACATTTTTAACGAGGTCGTTGAACCACAAAGGTTATTTTTTTTTTAGCGTTTTACAATAATTATATGGCAACATGACCGGAATAACGAGGTAATTTAATTAAGTGATTGAACATGTGAAAGCCTCTTGATATTTTCAAATAATTTTCAATCCCTGACCCTCCCCCCTATTAAAAATTATAAAATAACTGCATATTTTATATCTATCGCTGTTAAATCGAGTGTATTTAAATCGTGTTCAAAGTTTCGCTATCGTAAAATTATCCGCCGAAGAGTACGAAAATAATTATTTGAAGTGTTTTAAAGTGTCTTAAATAATTTTACGGACGAAAAAGTCACCCGACACTAATAATTTTACAAATCAATTAATACAACAGAGTACTTAATGTACTTGAATGAAATGTAAATATATAATTTCCAATAAAAATATGTGTCCGCATATTATAAAAACGAATCTGTTATTTTTTTTAACAGACAATGTGCGTATTGATGGCTTTACATGCAACTTTGAAATGTTCAATTAAATCAAATACAAAATTATTCAGAATAGCAACAGATTGTATGTGTATGGAATTCAAAATGTAAATAGTACTTATACTTATAATAATACTTATCAATGTATTCCAATATAAATCCTCCGGGAACATAACTTTTCGAAGAGTATTGATAAATAATTATTTCTAAGAACTTTCGACGTATATTTTTATTCGAATTAGTATTCAGTAGAATATATAAAAATCAAAGTATATTCTTTTAAAAATTAACTTTGTGTCAGTTTAATACATAGTATTTGTATTTATTGAATAAAATTCTTTTAACTAAACTATGTAAGTTTTTCACTTTACAAGATTTTTTTTTTTTTAATTATTTTATATTTCCTTTGTTAAACATTTCGCTGTAACGGCGTGGAATAATGAAAAGAATCGGTACCTCGAATATTAAATTACGTACTTCAAACTAATCTATATGAATTGTTTTTTGAGATTTTTTCGTATCAAAACTTAGATTTAAAGCGCAGAGAATTATTTTTACATATTATATTACTCATAAACAACCACGAAAATTATTATTTATACCAGTATCCATAACGAATAAAATTAATGGAGATCAAACATCGTTTACTGTTATAGTACACCCCCGGAAAAAAAAATCATAATATTATTATTTTTCCATCGGATTAGTATTATGATCTAATATTTAACTAAATCACCTTAATGAGTAAATGTATAGTGTAACAGAATTTTAATTTTAACTATTATTTTGTTTTTTTTTTTTTTTCATTCAACATAATAAATATTAATTATATTATAATGATATTTATGAGAGTAAAATTTTTTTGGCAAAGCAAAAATCCTCGAATGGTTAGTATTACACAAAAATGTGTGTCATAAATGATTTAGATAAAAATATTATTATTTTAGACTCTGTGCAGTCTGAGCGCAAAGAGCAATATATTGGAAATTACTCTGATGTGTGTATTTTTTTTAAAATAATTAGTATGTCTCTACGATACAGTTAATAAATTTACTTTTTTAGACAGAGGAATTAAATGAAAAAACAAAAATTATACTGCAACTCAGAAGCATACTAATAATCTATTTAAAAACCATATACAGGATAATTCAGTATGCGCGCTCACCCCATTTTGTTGGTTACATTTTGCATACATACAAATTCTGATTTTTGGAATTTTTAAGTTTATAAAGCCGATGTATTTGAATACTTAGATTTTTCATAGCATTTAAGGAGTATCCTGTGATGGTACTATCTTTAGTTTTTCAATTGAGAACCTATATTAAAAATTCCATAAATAGATGAAGTATTGCTATAAATCAATTTTGGTATCAACATTTTTGATTTCCGTCAACTCGTTAACGAGACATTCTACGTTTAAGTTTAGGTAGGAGGAAAGTAGTGGAGCACTAATAAAACGACGCACACCGTGTCGCCACACAAATTATATTCCACTACTCTCCTACCTAAACTTAAAAGTGGAATATCTTGTTAACCGGTTGAAGAAAATCATAAATATTTACACCATAATTGATTTAAAGTAATACTCCGTCTATTCTATCATAAATTACTTCATCGAAATTAACCAGCCAAAAGTAAAAACAAACATTAATTTTTTTTAAAAGCTGATATTCTTGGTGGTATTGCATCCTTGGCCAACTAGTCTGGTCTAAATTATAATTGATAGATATTTTATATGTAATCTATTTTAAAAATAATTATGTAGCAATTTTAACGAACATAAAATTATATATGAATTTTTTATTTTCTTAACATAATTATTTTTGTTACCTATTTTATTTGTTCATAAATAAATAAACCTGATTATTATTATTATTGTTTGTAAAGATACTAATATAATATTACTAATAAGTGTTTAAGTGAATTCTACATACTATATAATCCGATCTGAATTTGTTTTATGTAGGTAATCAATATATTTCTAATCAACATTAAATTGGATAATAGTTGATATTCAAAATATTGAAAGTTAATTTCAAAAACCGATATACTTCGCAATATGGACATAGGCGTCTCTAAAAGAAAACGAATGACTTTACTTCACCATACGTTTGAAATTAAATATGTTTTATCTTTGAGCTAATCCAAAAAACTTCTACACTGTGTTTACAGTTTTTATATAAATTAAAAAATTAAAAACAAAAGAATCTAAAATTTGAATTTAAATTTTGATATTTTTGTAGTGAAATGTAAATTAAATGTATTTTTATATAAAGTGTAAAATATAGGATTATGCACGTTTTTTTTCGCTTTTAATAAATAGATAAATATAATACAAAACTGTTGTAGATAATTTTTCTTTACTACCCCAGAATTTTGATTCTTTTAGCCCAAATGACTATAGGTGTGTGCCATAGTGGCTCACCCGTAGTATGTTAGATTATGGGAAAATAATATGAATTTGGTACGTAATTTTAATTTAACCGTATTAAGGAACGATTGGTCGCTATTGAAGAAAAATAATTCTGAGCAAAGATCAATTAATCGTGTTTAAAAAGATTAAATTGAAAATCACTACAAATAACAAACAAATAAAGAACAATGTATCCAATGTATGGACCCAAAAAAGTATTATTAACTTTAATCAGAAAATGCCTAATACATGGGATGCCATAATTTTCAACATTTCTTTCACTTTATTGATTTTTACTTTGATTTTTCTTCTTAAATTTTCAGATTAATAAAAATTACCCGTACAATTACTAGCTAATCAAAGGAATAATATAATATTATAATCTTTAAAATAGTATAGTAGCTAATTAAAACTATGAGTTTAGGTTTTTTCTGTTTTAATAACATATTAAATATTTGTTAGATTCATTAGTAACTAAGATGATTATAATTGTTTTGGCCAAAAAAAAATACTCTAGATCTCACCGTAACGTGTCTAATTAATCGAGAATATATTAAAAATAATTTAGACAAGTAAATTATTATTTTAATTTTGAATGCAACAAGTAATATATTTGGTTTTTCGTTATAAGCAACTTAGATTAAATTATTAACGAAAATCTTAATAATCACGACATTCGAATACATGATTGACCGAATTTCGCTCCAGATCGTTTTTATTAATAATGATTTACCGTCGCGTACACATATAAATTAAATGATTATATGCATCCTACATTCCCAACTTCCCACCTATAATAATGGTATATACGTCAGCAGTATCAGCAATTTTATTTATTTTGTTTTTATTTTTGATTTTGTACTCAAGTATAATTTCGATAAAGTAAGTTCATGATAGAATTTGTATAAAAGAAGTATAATAACATGTCAAGTGTACGATACAGTTATAAGAGTTTTATAGTATGTCTTGGCCTTGAAGCGTTTCAATGAACAATCAATTCAAATATCACGTAAATTAAAATAAGTACTTTTTCTTAGTATACTCTACATAATTTGAAATTTAAAGTAGGTAATTGATTAGAAGTTCAATTAAAAGCAATCTGCAGAACACAGAATATTTTAATGGGCTAGGTACATATAAGTTAAGGTAAATAAATATATAAATAAAAAATGAATATATAAAAATAAAATTAATTAATTAATCAATGCGTCGCCTGGAGTATTATTTTAAGTGTATTATACGAGACTGGTTTCGAATTAAAAATTCATCATCAAGTATTCTTTTATTACATCTTTTATTAGATATTAGTTATAATGGGCATTAATAGTGTGATAGACACTGATAAATACACGTATTGCATATCCTGTCGATATTTGTTTAATTGGTAAACTAAGAAATATTATAATAAATGGTTATATAGACAGGTAAATCATTATTCGAACAATAGGTAGGTAAAGGTATATTAAGTAACTCTTGAATAAAAAAAAAGAGAAAATAAAAATCATAAAAATAAAAGTCAAAAATATAAAAATAAAAGTTATACAAATTATTAGTTATCTCCCACTGACTTCCTCGCTTATCTTAGAATTTGATAAGCATAATTTATTCAAATAGGTCTAATATATTATTATTGTTTATAGTCATGCACTCGTGGGCAAATAAATAAATAACCGGGTACAACTGTGTCATGGTTGGTAAAGTGCCCGCGCCGTTTTTCTCGTGATCGTACGTGGGTATATTTATAAGCAGTTACCAGAAAAATTGATCCAATGAAAAAATAACACTTGATCTATTTGTTGAATTTTAGATTCTAATTGAGCAAAGAAGATTATCGTTAAACAAAGATGTTCATTTTTTTTTTTCTGTAGACAACTTTTCCACCTGAGGACTTGCTCCGATTTTTTCGTGTAAAAATTTTCTGAAAGAAATCGGTTTGAGGAGGTACCTTGGAGAGGTAATTTTTCGATTTTCACAAGATTTTAATCATCAAAAGCGAAAAAAAAACTGAGGAAAAAGGGGAAAATGTACAAAATATATTTGTAAAATATTATGAACTAAACTAGACTCAGAATCATTTCTTCGTGAGCAATGGTTTATCATTGCTTACAGATATACATTAAATTCTCATCTGTAGCCTACCTTCCCAATTTCCCACCTTTAACAGTAACTGTACACGGGTGCGAAGTAAGTCGGTCCTTTTTTTTTAATTTTCACGTTTAAAAGACCAGATATATTTCAATCGAAATGAGTAATAAAGTAAATTCCAATTGAAATCCATTACAGATAAACTCTTTTTTTTTAAAAACACTTCAGAAATATTATAATAGTTATCTAATCATTTAATACTAAACGGGAGATATATTTGCATGAGAAAATTAAACAAACATTTCTGAGAGTATAATATAAAAGCGTTTGATCCAAATTTCTTTTCAGTTGAAAATTATGAATTCACTAGGGATTTAATCGTTAACATTTTTAAGAAAAAATTTGGGAATCTTGTTAACGAATCTGCCTATCTGAACTTAAACGGAATAGTACGGTATCGCACGACAGGATTATAAGAAGAAGCTATTAAGAAGCCACTAAAAATTAAAAGAAGCTATCATCAATAAAGGTATCTATGTAAATCTTTTATTTTTTTTTATTTAATAACAACTAAAAATTTTCAATAGTTAACCATACAGCTTTTCGAAACATTTAATACTTAGTAAATAGATAAAAAAAATTTTAATTCTGAACATAGCCGAAGATTTTAAAACAATAAGTTTTTTGCTATAACATGTTTTTTTCATTGTCTGTTAACAACTTTGATAACAGAAAAATTACTCCAATTTTCATTAGAGAAAAAACTTATAAGCCAGGCAAAAGGAAGAAAATAACAGTGTCGTTTTTTCTATTTAATTTATTTTGCTTAAATTCGGTTAGAAGTAACCGTAGTTCCCTAACATTTTAACAGACATCTTCTTTTAGTTTTTTCTAGACGTAGTAAAATATTCAAAACATTTTTACTAATAAAAATTAAAGAAATAATAATAATACGTACATTTTTATGTATTCTACTTTTCTTTAATTTTAGTTTAATTAAACATAACTGTATATGGTCGCAAGTAACTATCTATATCCTAAAGTATAATAATGTATGATCGACAAATGTAAAAAAACATAACTCAAACGAAATGTATTAAATTTTCTATCCTAAATAAGAATTAACTAAAACCGATATCCATTAAAGAATCAAAAATTATAATAACCCTAGATATAGAAGAGCATGAATACGAATTCCAAATATATTTGGTTTTCATATTTAAAAAAAACCATCCCTTCAAATTGACAATAATTTCCATAAACACGAAAAAAAAAGGAGATTAGGACGTAACTAGATAAACATCAAATTCAAAAACATCAATTAGTAGGACATAAACTGTATCTATCAGCATGGAGTCGTACTTACTCGTACGTACTTCTCGAAATAGTTAAACACATATTTAATTTTCGACTTTATTCAACTAAAAACTTTTACAATCAATAAAACTCAACATTCATTAATAGCCACTAGGCCAAATCCAATGATACAAATACATCAAATTTTGAACAATGCACTTCAACAGTTCTTTGCATGTGTTATTTAATTATAGTAATTTCAAATCTTTTTAAAGATAATATGAAGGTGTTCGTTATTTTGGGGCTTGTGGCCATATCCATCAGTGCTGTGTGCTCAATAACAATACATGATATTTCAGAAGAATGGAATTTGTTTAAAGTTTGTACAAGATATTTGTAAAAATATCGAAAAGATTTCAATAAACTCATATACCATTTAACTATTTAAAGGTCAAATTTAATAAAGTATACGAGAACGTTGGAGAAGAATTATTCCGTAAAAAATTGTATTTAAAAAACAAAATAGTAATTGAGGAACACAACAAATTATACAAAAAAGGCCAAGCAACATACAAATTAAAAATGAATCAATTCGGTGATATGGTAAGTTTTTATTACTTAGTTTAAATATCATAAACCCTAGTTCAAATTGTTAAATTTGAACATTTATTATTAAATTATAGGCTAACCATGAATGGAAAGATATGAATGGATTTAATCAAATTTTAAAAAACAACATAGATGATAGAGATTCCGTGACTTACTTGAGTCCTGAAAATGTGAATATTCCGAGTTCAATTGATTGGAGAGAATTAGGAGCCGTAACACCTGTCAAAGATCAAGGGCACAAATGCGGATCTTGCTGGGCGTTCAGTAGTGTAAGATTTAAAAATTTATTTCTACAGTAACTGGGTTCATTCAAACTAAATTATATCACAAGAAATTATTTTACGAAATTATAAAAATGAACATCATCTATAATAAAATATCCCAGGATTCATTTATTTTATAATTATAATAACAAATACTATTACTGATCATTCCATCATAGCCATCATACTATTCTAGAAGGATAAATTATATTTTGTTACCCAGATTATAGCTCAATAAGTCACATCCACAATTCTCATGTTCGCAATACGCATTATTTATAATTCAAAATGACGTCAGCTTTTTTTGGGGGGATTGATGAATGCATTGAATACGTTTTCGAATGGTAATTGTTGGTCTTATTTTAGACTGGATCAATAGAAGGGCAACAATTTCGCAAAACTGGTAAACTAGTATCATTAAGCGAGCAAAATTTAATCGATTGCTCTCGCAGGTTTGGTAATGATGGTTGTCGTGGTGGACTTATGGTTCAATCATTCAATTATATCAAATTTAATGGAGGAATTGACACTGAAATTTCATATCCTTACAAAGGCAGGGTAAGTAATCAATGATCAGTTTATCACACCTATTTTAATATTTATTTTGGAATATTTACAGAATGGATTTTTCTGCAAGTACAAATCTACAAACAAAGGGGCTACTGTCTCAGGTTTCGTAAATATTCAAAGAGGAGACGAAAACACTCTCGCTAAAGCAGTGGCTACCGTTGGACCGGTATCCATTGCGATCGACGCTTCCTTAGACAACTTCCGTTTTTACGATGAAGGTGTGTTCTACGAGCCTACTTGCAGTTCTGTACATCTCGACCATGGTGTACTAGCTGTTGGTTACAACACCACAGAAGCGGGAGAAGATTACTGGATTGTTAAGAATTCTTGGGGAGAGGAGTGGGGTCAGGGTGGCTACATATGGATGGCTCGAAATAAGAACAACAACTGTGGTATCGCGAGTATGGCTAGTTATCCTCTGGTCTAAATTATAAGCAATATATATTTTGAATGTAAACGATTTTGACAAATTATGTATCAACTATAACAAACATACAAATTGTAATATATCATTGTTATTAATATTATTAACAAAAAAATTAATCTTATTATTCCCTTTATTTGTGAGGACTCAAGTACAACTTGAATCACAAAATCACTTTCAATCAATTTCATCAATATGTGTTTTTTGTTGTTTTTTTTTGGCTGTTTGTCCTCATAGGATAATACAAAAAAAACCATAGGCATACTTTACACGATGTGTGGGCCACTGCTTTAATCCTACTCAATTCATAAGCCGATCCTAAACCAATCCTAAGCTGATTCTGAGCCTAAACTGGTGCTATAATTTAACATTAACGCCCGAATTGTTCATCTTTACATCAACCTATATTTTCCCAACCCCCATTATTTTCAAAATATTTTTTTTTCCACATTATCGGCTATTTACACAACCAATATTTTGGTCACGCAATTATCCTCAGGAGCGGGAATTATGATTACGATCACTTACATACATACACACACACACACACACACATACACATACATCGTTGATATTGATAACCTCAATATAATTATATCACTAACCTGAATATTTTTATACGAATACTACAATTTACACGGGTATCGATATCAATATATTATATCACCATTTGCGTGTGATACTACGTACCGATACATCGATGAATTGTACGACACATTGATCACACATGCAGCATAATTATTAGAGTACCTATTGTAAAGTGATTAATATTATATATTACCGTTTTTAATACTATGTATCGATACATCGTACGACCCATCGGTATTCGGTAACATAATATTATTAGGGAACCTACATGTATATTCGTTTCCATCAACGTTAGAATTATCATAGTGTGTACCGATCTCGAGCACCTATTCGAAAATATTATTTTATAAGTATTACTTATGCTCATCGTACATGGAAAAGGTACAATTATTTTTAATATCAATGCAATATATGGGTATAAAATATAATTATTAGCGTCATCATTATCGTGCGAGTCCGCACACATGCGGGTACAGAGGTCGTGATTTTTCGTTTCACGAATATTATTCCACGGTCACCCGCGCGCTCACGTTATCCCGCAAGGATATGGTAAACTGTGGTAAAATTAACTTTTTTCTTAAATTCGATATGTTAACGGCGAAAAAAAAAATTTAACATTATACAATCTGCAGTAATTTATTTTATTTACCTTCCATGTATACTACATATCGATACGATACGATACGATGCGATATATACGTTTATCGTTTGTAGTTTGTACGCTATATATATGTTTATGATGTGCATACTATATAATAGTCAATAGAAGTCTTTAGAGACTTTTAGAGTATTAAATGTAAAAATAAAGAATAAACCAATTTTAAAATTGAAAAATATTGTTATTATTAAAAATAATTTTAAGAGATCGTGGTGATCTTATAGTCAAAGAATGAACAACAATAAAATAATAATACAATAATTATTTACTCTAATTTATTTAACATTTTGTCGTTTATTTTTAAAATTTACTTTTTTTAAAAATTCATATCTTGAAATTCGTCCATCTTCTTGCATTTGTTACTGTTTGTTAATAAATTTGTATTTTTGCGTTGTCGCTTCGTTTCTATTTTGTATTAACCCTTCTTCTGCGCTTTTAATTTTTATATATGTGTCAACTTAAATATCTTTTAGAGCATCTATACATTTATATGGTGATGGATGATGATGATAAAAATATACGTTAAATTTTAAATAAAAAGATTCACAAACATTATTTGTTATAATTTCTGATTTCAATGCCCACATTAAAGGAGGGAATATTCCTTGCTTATAGGTTTTTGTTAAATAATCGCAAAATTGTACTATTTGAATATTAGATGACATATCTGCAATCAAATCAAAAACAAACGAATCTTCGATTTCATCAGGTTCAAGGAACGGAAGACCAAAAACATAATTTAAAAATGTCCCTTAATCTGTGTATCCTTCAATATAAAGTTTAGATAGACTCAAATTTTGTAATTTTCTAAGCCACGCTTAGCCGAGATGAAAATTACAACCTCGAATAATACTGGTTGACCATATAATGCGTACCGCTTCGTGTATTCCAATTTCAAAATCAATTACGAACATACTTTGGTTAAGTACAAATTCTTCGGTCGAATATGCATCATGTAACTTATTAAATAAATGTTCATAAGTCGATGTTCGTTTATTGAGAAGCAATGCATAGCCCACAGATGTATATAAATACATATACTTCATTAATATCCTTGGAAAGTGGTGGGTGACATTAGTTTTTTTATTATATAGATTTTAACGAATATATGAAATATCAGTAGTCAGTAATTGTGTATCGTTTCCTAAATTACGAAGTTTGTTTCTAATTATTTTAAATGGCATTTCGTTTATATTGCTTTCAGAAATTTTTCTTTTGATATTATTACTTACGGTTTGATGTTCAATTGTAGAATCTGATTCATGACTATGATCCAAAACTGATTTTTTCTTGTTGAAGACCAATTTGGTATTTCATGTTTTATTAGCACATTACGACGTATTATTACCACTTATTTTTGATTCATATTTAAATTTGAATTTAAAATTGTTTAACAATGTAAATTCTTTGCTATTCAGGCTAAACATTGTTGCAAATTCCATCACGTTAAATTAAATATTAAACTTGTAACTACTCCAACTGACACCAAACACTTGTAAATAAGTACTAACTAGTATCATCAAAAGTAAAGGAATCGATGATTAGTATATTTCGTTAAAACATAAAAATACATTTGGATTCACCTTACCAATTTGACGTAAGACGCAACATAACATAATTAATTAAACTATATATTATACTATATAATATATATAGAAGGTATAAAAAAAAATTTCCGCAGTTTGTGTAATGTATCTTATCGGTTTTGTCGCAGACTGTATAATGTTAAATTTTTTTTTTGCCGCAATTTACATACAGTCAACCCGCATACGCTATGTACACTATTGGTTGCTGATGTCAAGACCATTGATTTTGCCTATACGAAGTATAATCAACGATGACGAACCGGTGTGAACTTATCGGTCCGAGTACTATAACGTACACCTCTTTTCCTATCTACCCTCTAAAACAGTTAAAATATTATCTATACAACAACATAGAATTTTATTTCAGTCGTACTCGTATTCAATCGATTTTTATATTCGTGTACCTCATAGACTTGTAATATATAGACCGTACATTAGTAAAATATATTGAAGCTAACACATGTGCGAGAGAGACGGACTCTGGTATAACTATTCCAAGGAAGATATAAATAATTTTATAATATTCTCTGATAATATTTAATTGATTATTGATTATCATCAAGACATAATAAAATTCAAAGTTATATCAGACAGTAAAAAAAACAGTTTTTATCACGGCACGGTTATAACCGTGGTTATCAGTAGCTGCTTACCTAAAATAAAATTTTGTATGAAATCCTTGGAAAAGCAACATCAGAGTTTGTCTCTCTCGCGCATATGTCGGCTTCAAGGTGTTATACACAAAACAATCGTAATGCGCGGTCTATATAATATAAGTCTATGGTATACCTATACAAAAAAAAAATCGTCGGCGACAACAGACCTGCAAAGACTTAACAGACTTTTAAACAATCCTACAGTCTATAACGTCTACCTCTCCCCAGCCATGCAGCAATGGTTTATTGTTGGTTAGATATATAAAAATAACTTTATTTACACTACCTTCTTAAAAACCCATCTACGACATAGGTCGCACTCATCCCTAGTAAGAGTCCCTTATTCTCTATTATTTTTATTTATGACAGTAGATTTCAATTTTTTAGATTCTAAATGGAACGAAGAATGCTTTAGTTTTAAAATTATGTCTATTTTTTTTATATATATAAACAATTTTTCTACCAAAAAGCATACTCCGATTTTCAGGTATAGCACTTTTTCTGAAAGGAATGTTCTCTGGGTGGTACTTTAGACAGGATATTTTTTGAAATTTTCATTAGTATTCAAGATAACGAGGAAAACCTCGGTCTTTAGGTTAAAAAAGATTGAAAAATTAAAAATTAGGTTGTCATTGATAACCGTTTTTATTTATTTTTTGTTATTATTAAGTTTTTTAGTATTTTCATTCTTTTTAAAACAATCATTATTGTCATAGAAAAGCACATTGTTTTAATCATTTTACCATAATATGATATAATATCGTATACTATATTGTTGACAAAGCTGAACATGGTTCAAAATTGTTTTTTTAAAAGCAATGATTTATCATTCCTTACCGATATACACAATTTCCATCTGTAGCCTAGCTTCCCAATTTCCAACCTACAATAGTGGCTGTACCGAAGAGCGAAGTATGTCTGTCCATTTTTTTTTATTTTAACGTTTGAAAACTAGATAAATTTCAATCAAAATGAGTAATAAAGTAAATTCCAATTAAAATCAATTTCAGATAAGTTTCTTTTTTTAAAAAAAAACCACTTCAGAAATATTAGAATGGTTCTCTAATCGCTTGATAATAAACGAGAGATATAAGAATATGAAAAAATTAAACAAACATTTCTGAGAGTTCTATATAAAAGCAATTATTTCAAAATCCTATTCAGTTTAACTTTATGCATTCATTAGGGATTTAATTGTTCAGATCTTTACTTAAAAATTTGAGATCCTAGTAAAAGAATCTGCCTATCTAAACTTATACAAAATAATACGAGACCATATAACACGATTAAAAGAAGAAGCTACTAAGGATTAGACGAAGCATTCATCAAAAAAGGTACTTATATAAATTACTAAACAAAATTACAATAATTAACCATATAGCCTTTCAAAACATTTAGTACCTAGTACACAGATAAATATTGATTGAACTCTGAGCGTAGCTGAAGTATGTATAGCATTAAAGGTTTCTGCTGAAGCGTGTTTTTTTTCTTCCTGTTAAAAAATTTTATACCAGAAATAAAACTATCAATATCAAGTTCACCAAATTTTTGAAAGACAATATGGGATAATTGGGTCGTTTATTGATCTTAAAAAATGTCTTAATAATTATCTATAGCCGCATGGAGTCATACTTACCCGTACGTACTTCTCGAAATAGTTAAACACATATTTAATTTTCGACTTTATTCAACTAAAAACTTTTACATTCAATAAAACTCAACATTCATTAATAGCCACTATGCCAAATACAACGATACAAATATATCAAAATTTGAACAATGCACTTCAACAGTTCTTTGCATGTGTTATTTAATTATAGTAATTTCAAATCTTTTTAAAGATAATATGAAGGTGTTCGTTATTTTGGGACTTGTGGCCATATCCATCAGTGCTGTGTGCTCAATAACAATAAATGACATTTCAGAAGAATGGAATTTGTTTAAAGTTTGTACAAGATATTTGTAAAAATATCGAAAATATTTTAATAAATTCATATACCATTTAATACTTTAAAGGTCAAATATAATAAAACATACAAGAACATCGAAGATGAACTATTCCGTAAAAAATTGTATTTAAAAAACAAAATAGTAATTGAGGAACACAACAAATTATACAAAAAAGGCCAAGTAACATATAAATTAAAAATGAATCAATTCGGTGATATGGTAAGTTTTTATTACTTAGTTTAATTATCATAAACCCTAATTCAAATTCCTAAATTTGAACATTTACTATTAAATTATAGGCTAACCATGAAAGGAAATATATGAATGGATTTAATCAAATATTAAAAAACAACATAGATGATAGAGATTCCGTGACTTACTTGAGTCCTGAAAATGTGAATATTCCGAGTTCAATTGATTGGAGAAAATTAGGAGCCGTAACACCTGTCAAAGATCAAGGGCACAAATGCGGATCTTGCTGGGCGTTCAGTAGTGTAAGATTTAAAAATTTATTTCTACAATAACTGGGTTCATTCAAACTAAATTATATCACAAGAAATTATTTTACGAAATTATAAATATGAACATCATCTATAATAAAATATCCCAGGATTCATTTATTTTATAATTATAATAACAAATACTATTACTGATTATTCCATCCTAGCCATCATACCATTCTAGAAGGATAAAATATATTTTGTTACCCAGATTATAGCTCAATAAGTCACATCCACAGTTCTCATGTTCGCAATACGCATTATTTATAATTCAAAATGACGTCCGATTTTTTTTGGGGGATTGATGAATGCATTGAATACGTTTTCGAATTGTAATTGTTGGTCTTATTTTAGACTGGATCACTAGAAGGGCAACAATTTCGCAAAACTGGTAAACTAGTATCATTGAGCGAGCAAAATTTAATCGATTGCTCTCGCATGTATGGTAATCATGGTTGTCGTGGTGGACTTATGGATCAATCATTCAAATATATCAAACTTAATGGAGGAATTGACACTGAAAATTCGTATCCTTATAAAGGCAAGGTAAGTCATCAATGATTTGTTTAACACACCTATCATAATAATTATTTTGAAATGTTTACAGAATGGATATTTCTGCAAGTACAACCCTCAAAACAAAGGGGCTACGGTCACAGGTACCGTAGACATTGCTACAGGAGACGAAGACGCTCTCGCTGAAGCAGTAGCTACCGTTGGACCGATATCCGTTGGAGTTGATGCTTCCTCAGACAACTTCTCCTTCTACTCAGAAGGTGTGTTCTACGAGCCTACTTGTAGTTCTACAATTATCGACCATGCTATACTAGCTGTTGGTTACAACACCACAGAAGCGGGAGAAGATTACTGGATTGTTAAGAATTCTTGGGGAGAGGAGTGGGGTCAGGGTGGCTACATATGGATGGCTCGAAATAAGAACAACAACTGTGGTATCGCGAGTATGGCTAGTTATCCTCTGGTATAAATTATAAGCAATATATATTTTGAGTGTAAACGATTTTGAAAATTATGTATCAACTATAACAAACATACAAATTGTAATATATCATTGTTATTAAAATTATTAACAAAAAAATTAATCTTATTATTGCCTTTTTTTATGAGGATTCAAGTACAACTTGAATCACAAAATCACTAACCTAAATTTTTCTTTAATTCTGCCAATTTCATCAATATGTGTTTTTTTGTTTTTTTTTTGGCTGTTTGTCCTCATAGGATAATACAAAAAAAACCATAAGCATACTTTACACGATGTGTGGGCCACTGTTATAGTTGAAAAGTTGGGTAGATAGGTTATAGAGATGAATTTAATGTTTAATATATGTAAACAATAATTAATCATTGATAGGGAAATTTGATTGCACATGATTTGAAAATCCGTAATATTTATGATTTTCGTCAAAATTTGATATTATAACTTACAAAACAAAAAAAATATTACATTACAAATTTGAAATCAATTTTTTTTTCTTTACCACTATTTCTGATTTTTAATGAATTTCCTTTCAAATTTTTTTAAACCTAACAATTATTTTCACAATATAACTACCTACAATAAAAAACTTGCAAAAATAAATATTAAATCTTTGAAAATTTCACCGTATCTAGGAAATACAAATATAAGTTTTCTATCAATCTATCAAGTCTGTATAAATATATTTAAATAAAGTCAATTTCAAAATCCAAATTTAAAATAATATAAGAATTATTTTATTTTATTTTCCTATACGTACTTTTTATATGTTTTTCAACTTCGCTCAACTATTTAAAAATTAGAAAAAAATATTCAAAAACGACTTTCTTATCAATTATATTAAAAATTCAACGAAAAATAAGGTCTCTTATTGTTTTTCTATTGAAGCAATATTGTTTGTAGAAAACATATACCTTTTAAATGTAAAATAATGAAATCGTTTAGCGGTAATTTAGAATCGTGTTTTTCGTCTTTTTTCCTTTTTTTTTTCCAGTTATGAAAAATACTTATGATTATTTAAATGCCTTTTCTTGTCAATGGCGAAATATTACAAATTATTGATTTTTGTTCATTTCTCGATTTGAGCAATATTTCTGGTAAAAAAAAAGTCGTTTATACAAATTAAAACAATGAAAACCCTAACGGCGTGACGTGCCGTAAATCTTTGCCATTTTATCTAAAGTTTTCTGTTTGATTTTTTCCAATTATCAGTTAATTAACAGTATACACAATGTCAATATATTCAAATTGCCGGTTCTATGCCATAAACGGGAACATGATCTTGTGCAGGAGCTATACCTATAACATGGCCACCCATCCACGATCTTGTGCAGGTGTCTGCTTTAATCCTACTCAAATCATAAACCAATTCTAAGCCGATTCTGAGCCTTAACTGGTGCTATACTTTAACATGGCCTCCCGAATTGTCCACCTCTTAATCGATCTATATTTTCTCCATCGCCCCTTTTATTCAAAATATTTTTTTTCAAATTTTTTTTTTCTACATTATCGACTACTTATACTACATATATTTCGGTTACACAATCATGCTCAGGTGATGGAGCTACGATCACGATCACATATACACACACACACACACACACACACACACACATCTACTTACACATACATACGTACATACACATTTACTGTACCTACTTTCTATGTATTTTTCAATTTCGCTCAAATAGTGGCGAATATACCCACCGGGAATTCGGGATTTTCCCGGTAGGCCCTATCCTGTGTTGATGTATGAAGGCCTGAGGACCATTTATCGATTACTAAACTTTGTATGATGAAGATTGAATGTAAATTCACTAATTCTATATTTTTAACCATTTTACAAGAAATACTATTATCATCTAACTACAAACAATATTTAATTTTGTTCCCTGTATCATTGGGAATTTTGATATTTATTTTTAGATTAGAATTATAGAAAACCGTATATAATATCGATAGATTATATACGATAGATTATAGCTGTACTGTATAATACTTTGTTGTCAGTTATCACTTTATTATTGAATTTTTTGATTTTCTGATTTCTGTTCATACTTCTCAATGAAGTGTGAAATGTATAGTGTACCCAAATTTAGGTGCATTATAAGAATAAATTGTAATTTTGCTTTTCAATTATTTAATAAATTATTATATATTTTTATATACATTATTTATTATTTAATAATAAATAAATTATGAATACCAATGACAAAAAACTGAATAAACGATCAGGATCTTTGAAACAAAGTAAAAAAAATAGTCATTACTACACCGTGCAAAAAATAAAAATCAATTTTTTTTCACATTATAAATTCCAAGGTAAGTTTTTTAACAATTAAAATTTTGCTTCATATTGTTAATAAAACAAAATATTGACTTTGTTATTAGATTAATAGTCATAAATCAAATCAGTCAAATATATATATTATATTACAATAAATAATACTATTGAGCCACTTACAATACTTACCTACAAATTTTTATATTCCTTTTTTATTATTATACTTATATTACATATATAGGAACAACCTGAAATTTAAAAATGCCTCATTCATTTTTAGGAAATTTATACAAATTGATAATTTATACATACTATTATGCTATGGTTTTATTGTGCTAGTAGTTATTTTATTTTGAACATGTGTTTTTGTTTTTTATTTACTACTATAATGATATTAATGTAATAGATATAGATGAAGAACTTTCCGAAAACACAGTTGATAAATCTGTAGCGGTGTTATTGGAATCCGTATTAACCAATGAAATGTACTTAAAAAAAATACTCTTTCTACGTCAAATATTAATTGTATAAATAACTTAAATAACTTTTAATGTCAAGATAACAGATAACGCTGCAAGTAACAATGGTTAGAGTGAATATTTTATTGTATATAACTTATTTTCCATTTAAATTTTAAAACTTTAAAATTTGATAATGATTATTTCAAAAAACTTAAGGAACAGAATTTTGCTGAGTACTAGCTATTTCACCCTTATTAACAAGAAAAAAATATTTCATTTTCATCATTAAAGACATATTTTCGAAAAGACGGCGGAAAGCGAATGTGGGTGTCTTATAATTGCTAACAATTTTATATATGTTTGGCTTACGGTGTTTTCCATTGGTTTAATGAAATGGAAACATGTTTAGGAACGTATTGAAGAGCATGAGGTAACTTCAACTCACGGACATAATGTTGAAGCTCATAAAATGAGAAAAAAATTGTACTTCCGTTGATTCTCTTATAAAATATGCCCGAGTTCAGTTAGAAAAAACGAAGTTAAAAATAGTAGGCTTATGTTAATTCGCATAAATGAAATTGTAAAACAAATTATCACGCGTGGTTTTAGTTACCGTGGAAAGAAATTTGAAGCGTCTTATACTAATGTACTTAATAGTGACAGTATTTTGGATCACGGTAACTTTTTAGAAATGGTGCAATTGGTGGGTAAGTTTGATCCAGTTTTAAAAACGTCATTTAGACAAAGATATTAAAAAAAGTACAACTATTCACAATTCTAATTTAAAACAGGGTGGTGGACTAATAACTTTTTTGTCTAAAACTAATGTAAGTTACATTGTTGAAGCATTAAGCCAGATAATCAAATCCATAATATATTTTATTTTATTTTAGTAAGTAGGTAAATAATATATTACAACTGAAAATAATATATGAAGCCCATTTTAAAAACGACTTCTTTAGACGGATATGATCCAAGAAAAATTGCTACAGCTCTGCGGCTAGTTCGTGCAAGAATAAAAACTTTGTCTTTTTTTTCAACGGATAAAGAAAAAAATACCGCTCACGACTCGAATTCAAATAGGTCAGCGTCAGTAGGCTTATAGGCCTTAAGCGTCGCGGTTGGTTAGTTAATGTTTTTTCTTGTCTAAATCTTTATAGGGGTGATCGCTCGCCAGTAAGGATTAAACGCGTCAGGAGATATATCAAAACAAGACTGCGATAAATTTATTTAATACGTACGACTTCGGGTAAGTTGTATTATTTTTTCCACAATAGGTATTATAAGATAAATGCAAATTGGAACGATAATATTCGCAGTAAAAGTATTTCGATAAGTAGAACGCCAGGAGAGCGTCGCCGGTGCTCTAAAGAAACGCAAATTCAATTAATTTGATACTGATCGCTCGGATTGGATTAAAACCGTTTTTGTCGTTCTGAAATAGACGCACGGCACAACACTGCCACAGCAGGGTCATTATAAAAGCTTAGTTCGGGTCGAGGTTTCTTAACGGCCGCGTATTATAATAATCCGTCGGTAAAAGCACATTTTAATTTTATCCGTTGTCTGATTAATTGGATTTTGTAAATAATTTTGGAAAAAATACGAAAAGAATCCATATCGTTCAAATTAGTATTGGACAAAGTAATACAATGATATTGGCAGAAAAACTTTCAAAATACTATGTTTTAGCATCTTCAATAAAAAAAAAATTCCATTATATATGACACTTACCAGTGGAAAATATTATTGGGGCTCAAATAATTTAGTTTTCAGTTTATGAAACAAAATTCATCAACCAACGCCATCAATTTTATATCCATATATAGACTAATTTTTCGGCCAACTTCCTATTTAACTGATCTATTAGAACTAATTTCCTAACCGGCATACCAGCTATTGTAATACATAATATAAAATTTGGTATTTTCTTGTTAAATTTACGTTTAAACACGTGAAAAAAAAACATTTTTGACTAGTATAAATAGATTATCGACACAGTATTGATTATTTACTATTGATTATTGGCACATTATTTTCCAATTTACACTCAACAAGAATTCTCCAAAATTTGGGACGAAAAAACACGAATAACTGAAACCAAAAAAAAAAGTGGCACATCTAATTATTAAGTTGGTTTAGCTAACGATTATAACATTATTCCGATAGCCATATAATAATAAGTTATACATATTTTTTTTTGAAGGGGGTATTATAACGTAAACTATGTTTAGTATTAATTTTAGCTATAGATACTAACAAAAATAAAAATTCTTGCGATTGTATAAAAAAGTTACTTATTTAATAAGTAATATGATAGGTATGTGTATTGTCCGCTACAATGAATTTTAAAGTGAAACTCAAAAACTTAAAAACTTTATATAAAGATTTTTGTTTCATTTTCGTTTTTTGGTTTATTTTCTTTCATATCTCAAATTTTGAGAGAAATACTTAAAGAAGAAGAAAAACCAAATAAAGTGAAAACTCACAGAACTTCTATAGGTACCTCATTAAAATAATTTTAATGAAAATCCTAAAAATAATGGTAAATGCATCGTATACCTGTCATTTACTAATTTATATGTGTAATATTTTTGGCTTAAAAAAATGCTCAATAATGTGAGAAAAAAATGGGCAAAATAGAAAAATACGTAGAAAGTACCTATGGGAAAATTTAGGAAAATAATTTTTTTATTATTTTGAATTCGTTTTTTTAAATTAAATTCATTTAAAAATATTTGTAGAGACATGATATTTTGACAGAAAACTTATATTTGTTTTTTCTAGGCTGGTCAAATTTCAAAAATGTTTGAGCTATTTATATACATTTTAATTTTGAAATTTTATTACGTGATTTTTATTTGATAGTTAATCTATGGATAAAATGATTAGACTAAACAGAAATTCTTGAAAATTTGATAGGAAGTTCATTATAAATCGTACTTAGTGGTAAAAAAAAAAATTGAGTGATGTATAGACTGTCCCACAAGAGAGCATACCGGATCTGCGTATCGTTCGTCGACCGACCAAGCCATCGTATCCCCTCCATGCACTCCCAGCTTCATCGCCGACAACTATGGGTATGCTCAGAGCTGACCAATTTTCGTTATCGCGCGGCATGCTCTCTCGTGGGACAGAGTTTAGTAATTTTTTTTTTAAGTTTTAAAATCAAATTTGACAAAAATCTTAAATTTTGTGGCTCTTAAAGACATGTATAACTGTATAAGTATAACCGAACTCCGTTCAAAATTGTTTTTAGTTCGTTATAATTAATCGTTGTATATAGATATACATTAAATTCTCCTCTATATCCTACCTTCCCAGTTCCCAAACTCTCATCTACAACAGTATTAGCATGATTAACTAATTAGGTATGTCAGTAACTCAGTGATACACATCATGCCTACGTCATCCGCCAAGGATTTTTTATCAGTATTAAATAATTGCTTATCACGAACAAACAATAATGTGGATTCGATACTATTATAATATATTCCAGACTCCCGCCAAAAATATTGATAAAATCGTTGATGGCTGGAGTCACATTTTCATAAAATAATCAAGTTATTACTGTTTTTTTCCACGGCTGCACGAATTAATACAAGAATCGTTAAATTTTCTGACATACCTAATTAGTTAATCATAAATATTAGTATATTAGTAGTGTTAATTTTATTATAATCATAAGGTTATACCTAATGTGGGAAACATGTTAATAAAGATTTGTATCTATAATTGAAATTGTATACTTCATAATATTACGTTCAAAACAATAGTCATGCATCACTAAATACCTACACAGTTTTTTCTGGAATAATTTTCGTCAAACTTTGATATTAAAAATTTTAGAAAACAAAACAAAATTCCTACATTACACTCAATTTTTTGAAAAAATAAATAAATATAGTAAAAACATGCATGCATCAATATGCAATATCCACGTGACATATCTCCGCATAACACTGTTCAGTGTTATGTGTAAACACGAGTGTTTTAAAAAAATGTATATACTATATTAAATTATATATTCACATATTAAAATAATAATATATAATAAACATGGTCAGTAAAACTTATCAAATTATAGTTCTCCATTATAAATCAAATTTAATTTTTCCCCAATGTGAATACGTTAACATGAACCATTAACCAATGATAATCATTAAATAATTGTATATTGTATAATCTATTATTTATTTCATAATTTAATAGTCATTTATCATTAGATAATTAAATAATAGAAACAAATTTATTCATATTTCATTTTGAAAAAACACCAATAATTATCATATATTCCCAAATTTTCCAAATAAACGTATTTTAATTGTATCAACTGTATACATGTGAATGTTTTTAAATGTTACTATTATATACAATATTGTAGTATACATTTAAACAATAAATAATTATATCAATGAGATCAAAAGAATAACGCTCATTCTCCTCCTCGATTACGTATTTCTTAAAATGAACATACACCAGATCAAAAATATATCAAATACGTAATTACAAAAAACTCAAAAACACATAAATTATTTGTAGCATATTGGACGGACATAATAATTTAAAATAAGTACAATTTTAAACAAATATTTATTGAAAAAATATTTAATGCATATGCAATTATTTTACCATAATATAACTTGCTCAGGTAAATTGTTGTCCAAACAACACTATTAACTAAACCCCGCTCAATTTACATTAATTTATATATGCCTAATATAGGTTTTTGGTACACAATTGTTTTAACATAATTTTTCTTCTAGTGCTTCCTATAAATAAAATGTTTCGAAATACACTGTTAAGGTTGGTTGAGTATTACTTAGGTTTATATATATATTATATACGTATAATATAATACATACTTACTCTATCTTTAATAGCATTCCGAGTATCATAAAGTAAGTATATAAAAAAAAAAAAAAAATGGGGACATTTATATTATTTGAAATAATAAAACGAGATAATAATATTTCTCTTTAAATTTTATTGGTCATTCTATATTAAGCGTTATACAAAGGTCAAAAACATTTCACTGCACATATTAATTCTGAACTCTCCAAATATTTTTTAATATGACGCATATATATAGCTATTGCTGAGCATTTTAAGTTACCAAGATTATATTAATATGAAATAAAATTAATATGATGGTTTTATTTATATTATGCATGCAATAAACAAACATTGTAATATTTAATTAAAAATAGAAGTTTCTTTGTAACTAAATGTACATATGAAATACAAATTTAAATTAAATGTCTAATACTAGCTTAAAAAGGACGAAAGATATGTAAAGTAATTTAAATATCTATTTGTAAGTAACCATTGATAACAAAAACGATTCTGAACAAAGTTTTATTAGTCATATTTTTTTTTTCATTTATTTCCAAGATAACCTAAAGGTTAACAAAAATTATTGTTAATTTGTTTTATTGAAATATAAGCCAAAGCCCAAAAACACAAAACTAACTTAATTATGACTAAAATTAAAACAGACATATTAAGAAAATTTTAAACAGGAGTATAATGATGGGGAAAGTAAGTTTTTTTACTAAAAATCAATTCGAACACAGCTAATTGTTTTTAAAGTCCTGAATAGACAGCATTATTACTTTAACCGATGCAGTTTTATAATATCCGTGGGCCAATAAGTGATTTTGGTGCGCGTGTAATGATGTAATGTGTCGCACAGAGTGATTTTTTTCACCACTTATCAGCAATTATCTATGCAATTTGGATTAAATTAAGTTATTGGTTTTTTCCCGCCAGTAAAATTATTGTATACTCTTATTTTGTACACTTATTCGCGTTAATTATATAGGTAGTGTTTTTATAATATATTATATAGGTACTTATAAGTTATAGTCCTTAACTGTTGGTGTAATTTATGTATAATCATATTTATGTGTATTAGTATTGATAATTTATTTAATATGCTTTTTTTACGTGTAAAATTTCACAACACACCCAATTTTAAAAGCCAAAATTATTTATTGTTTAATCGTTAATATTAAATAATAAAACAGAAATCGTCGTAAGCAAAGAAATGGCTTTCTTTTAAATTAAAAAATTCAAGAAGGGCTGAAGAAATGGCCAAAATCGATTTCGTATACATTTAACGAACCGGTTCGTTGTTACTATTTAAGTAACTGTCCTAAGTATATACCTAAAACTTAGTCGATAAAAAACCACGACGGAATTTAATAAAGCTAGAAGGAAAACGCAATTAATTTGTCTTTGTATTTATTTACTGCAGAGACACCGCCAGGACGTTTGCTGTCACGTATACATATTGTACGCTAACTATATTTTAAAATAAAGCGTGGCAATAAAGATACAAACCCTGCAACCAATGAGAACGCCGCATTCCGATATCGTCTATCGATTCCCAAAACCGCGTATTCGAGTTTCGGCAAAGACGAGTCTCCCGATAATACGGCCGGATTTGTTGCGTAAAATTTTCGTTCTCGTACGTAGCCGTCGCCGTTTTTACATCATTGCAAAGTGTATTTTAACATAACGATGAAATGCGAGAAAATTATGCAAAATGGAATCGCCGGGCTTTGCCGGACCGGAACGTGTGCGGAATCATATTATTCATTCTCCGTCACCGTTCCTATGTATAATAATATATACATATATATTAAAATTAGGCTCCGACAGTCCGACACAAAAAAAAAAAAGTCATCGATATCGTATTACATTATTGCACTGTATATGCGATAATAATAACCTGTCATGTTTAGCATTTTACCGGCACGGAATAAAACGCAATCAGATTGCGGTATTATGCTATTATATAAAAACATGCCAAACCACGAGGTTTGGGGATTTTATATCGTTCGGTTACTTTTCTTTTTCGGAATAAAATTTAACCAAGTGGTGAATCAAAATCATAGAACTATTAATTTAAATTAAATGTAAAAGGTTTAATTTTTTTTTTTTTATACATACATTTTCTGCTTTGAAACGTCACATAGACATTATTCACCAACGAAAATGTCTGTTTTTAACGATCTTTTCCTCGGTTTGGCCGTGATAGAACTAAAACGAATCCGCGCCTTTGTACATTCTTTTACGTTTTTTTTTCTATTACTATTTTTTTTTTTTTTTACATTACGATCCGAAAACAAAGGGTGAAACCTGGTGGAGTTCTCTTTTTTTTCTATTAAAGGCGTTGAAATTCTCAAATTCTCAGAAATACTTTTGTTTTTTACTTATTTTGACATTTCTAAATTAGTTATTAATATGAGGGTTTTGAACATTTTTTGAAGCTACGTACATTTTACGTCTTAACCAAAAAAATCGAAAACTAACTTTTGAATAAATTTATAGAACGAACCTTTTCCGTTTTAAAGAAAATCAAGTTTGAACAACTGTTAAAAATCATTGGTTCAACGGTCAATCAATATATGTTGTATTTGATTTGAAAAAAAAATTATGTTACGTTAAATTTGGTTAGTCCGATTGAAATATTAAACGTGTAATTGTATTACTATAGATTACGATAGAGACAATGTGACAAATAGTGACATCGTTGTAGTTTTTGTTATATTTCGATTTTCGTCGACTCTCGGAGGATTATTATTATACATGCATAAAATGTATAATAATAATAATATACAAGGCGTTTCCCATTTCGAGTCCTGCGGGAATGACGGGAGGAAAAAAAAGGATAAGGAAAGGTCAAAACGAATCACGTGACCATTTCCTTATCACGTCCACAGACAAACCTACGATAACAAATCGAGACGGATGCGAAATATCCTAGTGAGTTTTGTATACCTATAATCTATCTATATATGCTTTTTTTTTCATTTTTTTTCCCCTATAAACGATTTATCTTGTCCGTACGTATTTTTTTCCGCATCCTCATCCGATCGATATAATACAATAATAATATACCGGCCGGACGTTTGACAGTTTCGGAAATCGCGATGGAGTTCGTTTTTATCTTTCATTTTTTTTAAATTTTTCTGTTTACCACCGTCGCCGTGATAAATTCGTACATTCGCACCGCTGCTGCAGACCGGAACCCGGAGTAACGGAAACTACTGCATCAGTACTGGCCAAATAATATATTTGGCGCCGGACCAATATTTGTACGTACACACAGCTGCGCACATTGCAGTCCTCGAGCTTTTTTCCAATCCGATAAATCGCAAACCCTCTTATCTCCATTTGTTTCCCTCGTCCTTGTTGAACAATAATAATATAATACGCGCGTATGCGAGCGCTTTTTTTCCCCCCCGTAACGGACTGCACTTTTGTTTTTCGAATCATCGTCCGCAGAATATTATATCATGATACGCGTACGCATACAACCACTGCGCGTTCGGTCCGCGGAAATCATGAAAAAACGCGAGAAAAACGCGATAGGCGCGAGGAAAAAAATAATATAATAAATTACCGTGAAATTAGTCTCTCGGGTACCGTGTGCTGGAGGAATAAGCTTTATGTTTTTACGTCAGCCTATATACGAAAACACCAAAAGAAAAAAAAAATATATATATATATATATATATATTCCATTACTTTCTACCAGAGCCCGAACGCGAATAAAATTCCGTCAACCGTTCCCCGCAGAACGATAAACGCGATTTCAACGGTTCCGAACAATAATATAAGCGACCCGCAGTGTGGGCACGCACATTTTTTTTAGCGTTTCTCCGCGGAACGAAATAGTACGTGTATCCGTAAAACTACAGAAAAAAAAAAGTGTCACGTGATGTCATATTATTATTATTTGAGTATAGTACCGTTTTAATATAACGCGAGTTCACGTGACTGTAGAATAATACGAACATAATAATAACGACATTGCCGCGTCGTTTCGTTTGACGCGACGAGGATTTCGGAGGGTAGAGCGGTTAAAATACGATTTCACGAGCAAAATTAACTCGTTTCGCTATCAAAATACTACCCATGCAAAATGTTTTTACGCCCCGAGTGATTCTCGCGGAAATAGAATCGACGAATGCAAATGTGAATACGTATACCTGTACTCATCACAGTGTTTTTCACTCGAACGGCGACACGAAATATTTCAACCGCAGACGGACTGTCGTTTAAATGGGAATTTTTTTTTTGGGGGGGGGGGAGAAATGAAACTGTACCAAAATACACATTTCGAGATAATCGTTTTTAATCGCTATCATAGAGATAGAGCAGCATCTCGAGTTTATTAGAAAATATATGATTTCCCCTCCTCGCCTTTTAACAAAATTCAAATATAAATGTATTGTAATTTTTTTTCCTCCGTAAATATTACGGAATTTTTTCACTTAATAAGTAGTGCGTTTTAAACTTGTTATTGAAAAACCAAATTTTTTAATTAATTTTAAATGGCTATACCTCTGCAGACAATTTTCGGGATGGGAAAAAAATTACGTTGATCAAAGTCGTTTGAAAAAATATAGGACTATTCGAACACAGTGCTAAAAATAGATATTTCCATTTAAAAAAAAATTCGAATTTTATTATGCACGAGAAAGGGTTAGTATTTTGAAAATCAGCTCAAAATATATACCCCGTTACCCCGATTTTCTAAAGAGACCCACCCTCATTTTGAACCGACTCCATCCGGCTGAAATATTTCTTATTACCGTTTTAGCAAAACACACTGTATAATAAACATCATTTTAATTTATAATATTTTGTTGACATATTGTTATTATTTTACGTCCACGGGAGACAAAAATGATTTATCTTTATTCTTTTCCGCCTCGGCATTCGTATATACTGTATCAAATTTCAAGACGCTCAACTTTCGTATAGGTATATAAATGCTTACAAGTGTATCGTGTCTCGTTCTTATAGACTACCGACGGTAAAACAAACACTAAAGTTTTCCGAGCTTTTCCGTAAACATCCGTATTATTATTATTATTATTATAATAACAATATCGTCGTTTCGCATATGGCCTCGGAGGTTCCAAAAAATATTATTCCGTATCTTTTATAACAACATGATTCAAGTATATGTATAGTATACATCTAATATAATATACTAACAATCTCGCTCAGAATCAACCGTGATAACTACAAATTTATATTACCTATAAACAATCAAAACAAGCAGACTACAACAAGCTGGACATGTACGAAGAATTAAAAATCCACTAGGTGCTACGAACAGTGTTTAAACAGTAACAAATAGAAAAAAGACATGTGGCGAGAAGACGTAAACAAAAAACAAACGGACATATTTCGCACGATGAGTGGACCACTGTTGTAGGTGAGAAGTTGGGAACGTAGGGGGAAAACTGAATGTATACAACACATTTATCTGTACACAACGATTAATTATTGCTAACAAAAAACGATTCTATAAGCGAAATTCGGTTACACGTGATTTCAAATTATAATTTATGATTTTACAATAATACATTACGTAAATTTTCCAGTTTTTCCCATTTATTACAAAAACCTATGAGAAAATTTAAAAAAATGACTTCATTAAAGTACCACTCCAGTAAAATTTCTTTTCAGAAAAAGTGCTACACTTAAAAATCGGAGCTAAATTTTCTGATAAACAATCGTTCACAGAATAAAAAAAAAAAAACATAATTTTAAATATGTATTTACAAAGTATGAAAGTACGAAATACGCTTTACGAAATGAACCAGTATCATTAAATTTAACAATCTGATGACTAACGATAAAAATGTCAGATCTTTTATGCTTCCTATGCATTTTGTCTGAAACCAGTGTTAAAAATCCGTTGTCAGTTATTAACCAAAAAAAGGCTCCCAATATTAACAAAAACAAAAGTACATTTATACCAATATTATTCGTGTATTCGTTTGGGTCCGGTCGAAGTATAATTGTGTCGTTAAATATCGTCACTGCCGTCGAAAACAAGAAGTATAATATATATATATATATATATTTTTTTTACGATCGTGAATAAAGAGATAAAAACAATTGTACATAAGGTACTAAAAAATCATTGATGTTTGACCGAGATTCGAAGGGAGCGATGACGACGATAGAGTTATTTTAATTAAATTTATGTGCGAACGATAATAGCATAGATTTAAAAATATTTGCAGGACTAACACGAGCCGATTGAAAAGTATTCTAATGTACCCCTATAGTAACGAAAAATAAATTATATAAACTGTAAAAAATTAAATAAAAATTGTGTTGTGATATCGCAAATAACTCCTCAAAATCACAGCGTTATTATTTGGCCACAACAAATATCAAATTATTGATCCATAAAATCAAACAAATTTATTTAAATGAATTAATTTCAAAATAAAACACCGGGTTTTATGGACTTTTAAAATGTTTAGTTCATGCATGAATAATGGAAGATCAGAAAAATTAAAAAACTAAAATGCATGTATCAAATAATATACAAACATAGTACAATGGCTGCATATTCATATATGAAAGAAGGTTTATTGATAAATATTCTGTCAAATCTGGAGATCCTAAAGTGAAAAGACCACGTACATATAATCGAAAGACCAAATAAGAAATAAAAAGAGACTGTAGAATTGCATTGGAATGAATTAGTCTTGGAAGGAGGAAGATGGAAAGAAATTATTGGTTTGTTAACGTGGTCTTTAATCTCGTAGACGAAAAGATGTAATTATTATTTACACTGTGTATTACAAGAACAACCAAATTTTCTGACATAGTCTAAGTATAAGTATATTTACTACGATGTGCTATCCGACACAACTTAAATGATTCAATATGCATTTTATTGTTTGTATAATAAAAAAAAAAATGCTGAATCCTTTGTCATAACATTATATGACATTGCGTATAAACTTTAAGTTTTTTTTTATATTAATAATATAAAAAGAAAAACACGGAATGTTTCAATAATATTAAATTTATTTTTCGAAAATATAATATAATATAACGCTACACAAATGTACGCGTTTCAGACTGTTGCACGAACCGCACGAACGAAAAGTTTGTGTGTTCTTAAACAATAATGATAAAAAAATGCGAAAAAAAAATGCATCAATATAAGTCTATAACGAGTACATATATAACGCAAACGATAAACGGCTTTTTACGTTTTTCACTCAAGTTTCTTGTATTATTTTGTTAGGGAAATGAGTTCTACATATTATGATTGGGTATACAAAACGTCGAAATCAGTCGCGGTTATTTATCGAATAATGTAATTTTATTGTTATCGCTACCATATAAACTCTTATTATTTCGAGCGCGACGATATTGATTCGTTGCTGGCGAGTAATTGTATACATATAGGTTAGTTGAAAAAAAATAACAATTATAGTTATAAAGAATATTACAAAAAAAACACTGTTTTACACGAGACATAAAATATAATATGCAGGTGACATTTGAAACAGAGTCTTCCAATTTTCCACGAATTACTTATTCGAAACTTTTTATAATCATATACCTTTTTCAAAATATTACCTTGTCCTTATATTTTACACCTTTATTTTTGAGAATGGAACAGTTATCTAGTTTTGATTTTTAAATAGCATCTTATATTAAAAATTCCATAAATAGAAGAAGTATTAGCTTAAATACATTTTATTGTTGAAATGTTTGATTTACGTTAACCCATTGACAAGATGTTCCACTTTTAAGTTTGGGTAACGGGAGAGTAGTGAAGCTTTGAATTGTACTCCACTTCTCTCCCCCTACCTAAACTTAAAATTTAAAAGTCGTAAACAGACTGACAGATATTAAAAATGTCAACATCATAATATATCTAAATTAATAATTCATCTTTTTATAGAATGTGTTTAAATAGGTTGCTATTTTAATATAAAATACTGTTATAATTTTATAATAAACTCACACTTGAAATTTAGATTTTTTTTTATGGGGGAGAATTCTTCGATTACAAAGGAAAAACTAATTATTCATAATTCGAAAAAAAAGTTTAACCAGAATTTGAGATTCTGAATGGAGCAATTGGTTTTACAAAGATTTTTATTTTTTTTTTTTGTCTGTAAGAACATTTCTACCAGAATACTTGCTCGGATTTCTTAGTGTAGCAACTTTTCTAAAAGGAAATCGGTGTGGGGAAATACTATATTCTTCATTTTTCGATTTTCTCAGAAGTTTACTTATCAAATTTGAAAAACCGAAAAAAAACGGGAAAATATAAGATATGTAGGTATTAGTTAAAATATATGACGGCCTTTTTTTTTCTGTGAACGACTTTTCTACCAGCAATTTCGCTCCAACTATTAATGATAGTAATGTTTCTAAAAGGAAATTCTTACAAGGGAGGTACTTTAAATATGTCATTTTTCGATTTTTTCAAGAGTTTTTCTAATATTTAGTAGGGGTAGGGGGTATCAAAAATAAAAACCTCGTAATGGAAGCCGAGTATTTATTATACTTCGTTTCGTTATGACTCGACCAAAAAATCGTTTTTTTTTTTTTTTTTTTACAAGTTTTAGGAATTTGATTTCAGATTTCTATTTAGAACCAACTCTGCTATATTTATTCTGCGTTGCTATATTTTATGAAATTCAAAAATTCAAACTTAAAAAATATGAAAACCTCATTATAGTTTTATGATGATGGCATATGCGGTATAGCGATATTTTTTCTCTCTGTACATCTACTAAAAATAAATAAACCCCCATCGGCCGTGAATATTATATTTGATTTGATGTCTCTTGAAGGAACGTTGTCCGTCGAACTGTCGTCCAGTGTTTTGTGTATACTTCAACGAACACCCGCACACTGTTCTGTGCGGAATTACAAATCGATCAATAAGAATTATTTGTATAATAAGTTATACGCGTGTTTTGCCTAATTTTTCCCTCCCTTTAACCTTAGGCTATATTATCAAAATAACATACAATAACAATAATAATATTATTATTAGTACAATAAAACGTGTGCTAGGTAGTAAACTTAGTGGAGTTTAAAGTGAGTACATTCAGCCTTATTTAAATAATTATTATAGTTATACAAGTTGGTTTTCAAATTGTCCACCCTCGCAAACGTATAAAAGAGAATTATTGATATATTTTTAAAATTCTAAAGATGATAAATACCTATAAGCCTTGACCGCACTATACCTAAATTTATTACGATATTTAAAAAAAACATTATTTTATTGGGACCGTAAGTAAAAGTAATGTAATGAGTTCTCAAAAAATGTTATCCGGGGCAAATTAACAAACCCGAAAATTGAACGTACCGATAACGCACTATAACTGTATTACAATAGCGAGATTTTAATTTCTAATTACTTACATATACCTACTATAATAGACAACTAAAATGTATTGATTTTAATATTATTACTTTTATAAAATCTCAAAAAAGGCCAAATTCGTAAGTTTCTTTAACAGATTTTAAAATATTAAATACATTTAAACATGAATCATAACAGAATCTATTTTGTAGAGTAACTTGAAATAATATACACCAATTTCATATTCAATAATTTCATCGGTAAATTTTTTTTTTCTATTTTTGCCGGCACGTTATGCTGAGAACCGGGCGACCTTTGCGCGAAGTGTTGCATTATACACCCGTGTTAGAATATTTTATTCCACGGTTGACATGATGATGAACGATCTTGCTGGTTTGTGGGCATTTTGAGAATGAGTGATCCTCTCGTCGTCGTCGTCTACATAATATTATTTAATAGGTATAACCGAGTGAGTAACGCGGGAAATATATATATAGTTTAATTTCGTAGCAGGCAGTTATTCTCATCTTGGGATGTAAATTCCACCAAGCAAGAATATAGTGAGAAACTTACGAAAATCAAATTATAAGTTATAAGTAAATTATTTTTAATAGCCTTGTAAAGCTTACGATTTACGGATGAGTGCTGACCCAACATGGGTTGGGCTAGTTTAGGGTAGGGTTTGGATTTATATTTTATAAAAGCGACGAAGAAGAATAAGAAGAAAAATACTTCGTTGCGCGCATATTACTGTTACTCTCTGTCGTCGATAAAATTACGACTTTTGTTACTAGTTTTAAATATTCGAAACGTGATACGCTCCGCGAGCGGAAAAGATTTTATTTTCTACACGGATAACTATAATGTTTTGTTGCCAATCGGAGCACTTGAAAAACATGTACACGTGTACGATGCGCCATTATAACTAAGAAGGTATTTTATATGAAATCATAACATTATTATTATGTAATACATTTTATATAATACCAACATCTATCTATAGTAACGTCTAAGGGATTTCTCGAGGATTTTCTTTTTACTCTTTTAATATTTATTTTTTTTTTTTTGACGTCGAGTAGGAAATATTATACATCTGTGTGCCATCACCAGTGCAATTTTTACCCGGCGCATAATATATTATGCATGTGTATATAGTCGTGTAAGCGCTGCATTTTTCGATCAGTATACATCGTTAGTATTATACGCACGTACTGTTTTTACGATTAACCAGTTTTGATGCCCGGAGATGTGACACGAAAAAATCGAGAAAAAAAAAACCAGGCCATTCGAAGTGTGTTGAAATCGTGTGTTTACCTTAAACGTTCGTGTCTACGGATCAAAACGAATTACATTTAAGATGAAATCGTTTTTTTAATGCCTGAAAATAGAAATTATACTTTAATAGACATCGAAAGGTACGACTAAAATTTTCGTTTCAAAACGCATTACAATTTGCTTAAAGGCTGATTATTTAAATGGTGCATGGTGAAGAAAATATTATGACAGGATACAAACATTTTCACATTCTACGAATTACTGCACTGTTTAGGCATATAATAAAACTAAATACACACACTCACAAAATTTCGCAACTAAAACGAAATTCCAAAGAAAATTCTGTTTTACAGAAGTTTAAGTACACACACATGCGAATGTTCAAAATTGTATTACTATACTTCGCTCAACTTAACCACTAATCACAATTTAATATGATAAATCCCGTGTTAAATTTGCCAACATTTCAGCTCGACCATAACAATTATATCCATATAAAACCAATTAAAAACTAAAAAAATCTCGAATATTTCTAATGCCTATTAAATGTCACAAATCACTAAAATTATGTGAAAATATTACAACGTCTAAAAACGGCTAATATAAGTATTTGATGATATAATTCCCGGTCTCTGATATTAATTTTAACTGAAAAACAACAAAAAAAATCGAAAGTATAAGAAACCGTTATTGAGCACATCTCGCTGTATTTTAGACGTTTTCCCTAACTATTAAAAGAACAATAAGAAAAATTAAAAACGGTCGTTTCAATACACCAACTAAGCAAAATTGTGTACTCTAGGCTATCATTGGAATTAATAATCATAATAAGAAAAGTTGTTAACATACACAACACATACACACACATCACAGTAAAACTACAATCTAAAAAAAGTTTTTAGTCAGGTAACATACAGAACTACATCGTGAAACGTCAAATAAACATTTATTTTGAATAATTATTAAATATACCTAATACTTAACGAACGTTACAATTATATTATTCAGGACGAGCTGCAATATTTCTGTATAGTTCTTTTTACCGCCTTTTAATATTCGAGTAAAAACACATAATTTACTTAAAATCATATTCATAAATATGATATATTATGGATTTATGTGTAATTTGTTTGTTTTAATCTACGCAATCGAAATATTATACTCGTACGTTATTTGGACGTACTAAAGTTTGCACTTTTGTAATTTTATTTTGTTAAGCCCATGATAGTCGAAAAACGCACGTCACGACCGTAGCGGACAAATAAGTCCCCCGTGGCAAACGTCAGTTTCGTTATTTTTATTATTATTTTCTCTCGAGAAATCCTTTTATTTCGAGGTGTGGTGTACAATATAATAATAATATTATGTGATGCGTGTGTACCTACTACGTGAATGGATTTTTTTTGTTTTAAGAGATATACCTAGTGTTATTTTTTATTATTTTATATTTATAATCTTAGCAGACAGTTGAGTCATATAATCAATATCATGGGTATGTAGGTCCACGTGTAATAACGGTGGTGTCTTGTATGGCATTTTTCTCTTAAGCGAAAATAATCGAAACGGAAAAAATGTAGATATAATACTGCACAGTGCACACACATACATATACGAAAACCCGCTCACGTCGTCCGATTGACATTTTTTCGCGACGAATACGAGGTGTATAGAAACAAAATGGTACTGCACACATTTTTATACGGAACGTAAAGTTAAAATTGTATATTATAGGAGGTACCGCGTGTTTCACAAAAAATTGTTCACAATTTTCGACACCGCGTCCAACTCTGCATTATAAATTAATAACAAAAGTCGGCGAGAACTATATTTTATTCATACCTATTAGCTTGGCTCATCCGTCAATTCGATATAAAATGTAGCACCTAATATTTTCGATCTCAAGAAAGAAGGGCTTAATTCCAATCATGGCAATTCGTCTCCTTTATTTTTTGGTTTATATGGCATAATATAATAAGTGTATATATTTTCATAGTAATTGAATTTTCGTGAAAACTATATAAAATTGATTAAAACCCTTCTTCCCTGGCACCAAAGATACAATCACGACTGCGCAACATTCTGAGAGTATACGAATATTATATTTTGTTTTGTGACACCCTATGTATACGTCGTTTTCATTTGTTCACCTATACGTGCTGTAATTATTTCGTTCGATAATTTACTGATCTGAACACGTCAAATTTGTATTTTAAAAAACACACACACACATTATCACCTTTCAATATCCGACGGATAAAAACATAAAACGATTCGTTGTAATTTGCCCAAAACCACGTCTCACGATTAACCGGACGGTCTCTATGAGTGACATAATTGTCGAATGTCTATCGATGGAGAGGTGGGTACCCCCAAGTGAACGACCGCGACCCGATCGTTTCGGTTTACATTCATTGAATATATTTTGTCACTACCGTAATTTCTGTGGCACTGCGAGAATAATACGAGTGATTGATTATCGATGATGCAATGTCAATATGATTACAGCTGTCGTCGGACCGACCATCTACGATGTTGATTAAGAATTTATAAATAAGTATTGTCACGGCGTTCATTAGACTCGGCGTCACAAAGAAACAGCGTGTCTAATAATAAATATATATTCGTAAAATAATACCGTAAAGAAGAACACGGAAAGAATACGAAAACGAGTGGATTGGCCCGTAGTACACGTAAACGTCTGGTTTAATTGATATTGAGAGCGTCGAAGGAAACAACCACGTAGGTGTATCTAGTCCAGAATACAATATAAATATGCATACGAGTATCAAGAAACGTCAAAGATACTAAAATATTTTATTATAGATGAATAGGTACTAAAAGTAAAAGCAGATGGCCGAAAAGATCGGAGTAAAGTTGCAAAACAATGATCAATAAGAGAAAGAAAGATATATAAAAAGCCGGGCAACGTGGGTAGGCCATTGTTGTACGTGAGAAGCTGGAAAGGTAAAAGAGGGGAAATTTAATGTATATCTATAAACAACAATAAACCATTGCTTACGAAAAAACGATTCTGAGTGGAGTTCAGTTAATAGTGTTGCTTTGTCAACAGTATATATGTCATATTAAGGTAAAATAATTACATAGGCATTATATATTTCCATTAATAATATTTGTTTAATAATACTGTACCGTATTTTCCTGTTTTTCCTACATATTTCCCATTTATTGGAGAAACTATTGAGAAAATCAAAAAATCGCCTTCATCAAGTACTTCCCCCGTCAGATTTCCTTTCAGAAAAAGCGCTACATTTGTAAATCGGAACAAGATTTCGTGTGGAAAAGTTGTCCAAAAAAAAAAAAAATTAAAAAAAATAAACACCTTTGTAATATCGTAAGCTTCTTCACTCCACTCAGAATGTAAATCATATTTTGCAGTAGGTACAATTTGCCGGTGGAAAACCGAGAATACTTTTCATTATTTTTCAACGGCGATCTCGGCGTGATATCATACAGTCGACCGCCTCCGGACGAAAGATTTATGCATGTGTCGAATAAATATGGAAACACAATGCCGGGCCATTTTCTCGGCCTTTTAGCCAATTATCGCGTGTGTTTCGAAAATAAACATTTTCCTAAAAATAGTTTGACTATACGTGCCTAGAACTGCGTATGGCTTTGTCTTTTGTGCGAGTCGCTTAAATGACCGAAAACAATAACGTGTTTGGCGTGTACAGTACGAATGCGATGTAGGTATATTACTTTGTTCCAGGTCATAGAAGCGTTTCAACTACTCATCGTTGCTCGGTATTATAATCGATATAACGGTCTCGTATTATTTTCTAGTATCGCTGTGAATTGCGTCGAAGGTCGAAAAATACATATTCAAAACGAAACTCAAGTTAATCTATATTATATACTATTAGGTTGGTAAATTAGAATTTCGTAGCCTACAATTAAACGCTACTAACCAAATTTGATAAAAAAAAAATATAATGCAAATTAATATTCCGTGCACTCACCAATGTACACTTTTGACTTTATGAGTGAACTTAAATCGAATTCAATTGTCTCGGTCTTCATTATCTAACAATTGCATTAATTAGAATACAAATGAAATTGTAAAAAAATAAAATAAACTACGTACCTAGCTATATTCAAGGAAATAATTTATTAAATAAACAATACCTAATTTAAATGTGATAATATTAACGAACCGAAATAATTGGCAAATAATTAAATACCTAACAGTTTTATCGTTATGACGAAGAAACTAATAAACTGAAATCCATTAAACAAATATTTACACAAAAATGTAAAAAAATGTATATTTAACTCTCGCTGTTCGAGAATGATGGAAGAGAAAATTAACGCTGCCCGTTTGATCCTCGGCTGCAACTAAGCTACGAAACGCAAAAACCGCATTACAAAGACGAGCCAAAAGTTCATTGCCTTTTATCGGATGTAATGTAATGTGACTTTTACTAAACCCGTAATAACTTTAAAAAGCGAGAAAAAATCGATAGTTGTCAACGTAAGAAACAATTTATGTTAAAAGTGGCTAATTAAATACAAAAATTGAATGAAAAAATAACTCTGGTTAAAAATTCTACACTATTTAATACAATTTCCATGGTAAAATTGCTCGCAAAAAGTCGAAATAATTGTTAAAAGTTGATATTAAAAATAATGGCTCTTGTTTTAAACTTTTTCATACCAAATATGGCCCACTAATCTTCGAAACTTTTATTCGCTATTTAATAATATTATGATATTCTTTTTTACATGATATTCTTGTCATAATTATTATTTTTAACACATATTTCAAATCGTTTTTCATTTACTAGCATTTATTCATTTTTTTAATTTTTTTTTTTTATATAGATTTATATTATGTATTCGTGTATATTCCATAATATTTTACTGGATTTCTGTGTAAATGAAACACAGTTTTTAAGACGAATTTTCAGTTCCATTAACATTTCGTATACATTTTTTTAATAAATAGTTTGCAATTTTGTACGATACATTTTTTCAATAACACGTCCAACACTTATAATTACACGTAAGAAAACGTAGGAAAACCTGTAAAATCGATACAATAAACAAATATTAAAAAAGAAAATATATAAAGCCTATTTAATTATTTAACTATATGGCATATATATTGCTGAAAAAGCATCACTATTTACTGAACTCCAATCAGAATCATTTTTTTTTTACATGCAATTGTTTATCGTTGCTTACAGGTATACATTAAATTACATTTAACAGTAGCTGCACCCGTCCCCATTATCCTAGAACGTTTTTATTAACGAAACGCCAATTACCCATTTTTGCTACAGAAAAAAAAATACCAAGTAATGATTTATTGCAAATTTATGAACACGAACTGAATTATGATGACATACTTAATATTTTATTAGTTTTTCTGTATAGTTTATAATGTTCAACAAATTTAATATAGGTAAATAATTAACTAGATTGCTACCTAGATAATATTTTAATTTATCATTTATAATCTATATACAAATTAGTACAGTCATTCGTTTCTACATTATAAACCTGTGATTATCATACCGATATCATATCTGTCAATATCATTATATCTATAAATAGGTATACCTTTCTTATCGTTCGTATATTGTCACGGCGTTCACGGTTAGGGAAATCTAGAATATCTGAAAATCTGTAGCATACACACGTGCAATTACAAGTCACTATATTTTGCGAACAAATAAGTATGAACTCCAGCGGGACTATGAAAGACAAAAAGCGGAAGAAAACTTCACCCAGTACCGAACACCCAATTTCAGTTTTGAAAACATATTTGAATTCGTTAGCCTCATGTCTAAACTTTGTTGGAAATTAATTTTCGATTTTTTGTTTTGTTTATTGATTATAGTATGTAACACCTCGGAATTTCAAACGTTTTTATAAAAATAATCATACAAATAATGGGCGCGCGGTCACGAGTCGCCAACGGTTCATCGACCAACCACTTTCCCGGTGCGTCGTCAAATAAAAGAATTCTGCAAGGCGTCCACCCCCCCCCCCTACCGCCGCGCCATGCCGCACTGCCTATGATCACTCGGATTTCCCTTACAAATTGTCATTAATTATTACTCAAAAATATAAAATAATCAGCACTGGCGATAAGCGACGACGACGCCAACGAACGGCCCCGAGACCACTGTTGCGTCGCTGAATAAAGTTTTTTTTTCTTTTATCAATTGCCAACGAAGACACAAGCCCACTCCGTGCAGTGAAAAAAAAAACTCATTTTTTTTCCACGACCATCTGATCCAACAGAAGAGCGGCGTAAACCTACATAGCGATCCACGGCAGACCAACTACCCAGTGATGACGATCAATCTACCCACAAGTACCTAGCAGGGTTTCTAATTTTTGTCGCCCCATACCGGGATGTACAACACATTTGTTTCTCTATTTTTTCTTTATTCTTTTGTCTAATTTATTTATGATTAATTGATACCCCCGTTTTTTTTTTTTTTTTGGTATATAATGATACCCAATGTTCACCACCTGCATTTTATAGTTACCCATTTCCAAGTCTGTTTCAATTATTTATTTTTTTCTTACCATTTTAATATTATTTATTTCTTTTGATACCTCACCAATCTTTTTTTTTTTTGTTCATTACTCTGGTTTGCTGTCAAATATACCATCTAATCCCCGAACAATATGGCCTACATGTCTAGTTTCTATGTCGTATATATATTTAACATGGTTAACATGTTTAAGATTAAACATATTTACAAATCCCCCTGGCTCCACCGGTTTGTCACCCAGCTCGGCTGGGTGGTTGCAAGTACTAAATGTATTTCTCCATATTTCAAAAATTAACTTTTACTATAGTGTTCCTAAAAAAAAATTAATTTAAAAATTAATTTTCTACAAAACATAGACAAGAAGCTATCGAGTTTCAATATTTTTTTCAAAATTAAAATCAGACTGGCAGTATGTTATTTTTTCTTCCGTTTATTGGTCTAAATTCTAAATGCATGGAAATATGATCCGCTTTCAACCACCTTAAGTGTATTCATCTTGAATACCGCGCTGAAAATCAAAAAAAGACTTCCCTAAAGCAAGTTTACTAGGAGAAAAAGTGTTTCAGTCCAAAAGAAAAAAAAACTAAAGGAATAATTGTAAAACCAATACATTCCTCGCTACGCTCAGAATCTAAAATAAAACAACTGTTGAAGTAAATAAAGTTTTCAATGCATTAACAAATCTGGACTTAAATTTACATAAGTGTATTTGTTGAATTCTCTATAAATAACATTAATATACCGTTTTATGATATAATTATACACTCCTGTGGTACTACGAATTAAGTCTCAAATAATTTGATTGTCAAAAATTTAATAGTGTTACTAGAGTAATGTATTTAAGCATAGACTGTTATGTTAGTTTAAACGTATAATTATACGTTGGAATATTCATATTAGTGATATGTTTGTGCGTTTAAGGTCTGTGATCTTGAAAATGTACGAACTAAATAAAATCTTACCCAAAGAACTTATGTGTATAGTATACAATGCGTTATATAAATCAATTATACAGTATGGTTTAATAGTATGGGAAGGTTGTGTAGATAATGCATTAAAACCTCTTGAAATACACCAAAATCAAGTAATAAGGATTTGTCTCACAGTATCTAATTATGAAGAACTAAATGTATTTCCAATCAGGCTGTTGTATAAATAATTTGCCATATTAAACAAATCCGAAAAAAATTTTGCTTTAAACATGAAATCAAACGTGGAAATAGAGCTTATGATGTTCAAGTTGGATACAAAAAAAAAAATATTTGGTAAACATTTTGTTGGTTATTTATTTCCATCTAATTTGAATGTAATGCCTCTGTATTAAAAACAAAATATATTCGATAATATTAATAAACAGTCTAATTAAGCAATAAATAATATTACTCTATTGTAATCTGGTTGTTAGGTAGACTCTACACTAGTACAACACTGTACTCTATTCAATAGTTTTAATATAAGATTTATAAAAAGTAATAGATTTTTAAAGGTTCAGATTTTCAAATCCAGACTTATATCGTCCAGATTTTTACGGTCCAGATTATTACCGTCCAAATTTATAAAGTCCAGTTTTGTACCAGTCCATATTTATACGGTCCAGTTTTGTACTGTCCAGATTTTTACGGGTTTTAAAGTTTTATTTTCCAAATTTAAAGATTCCATATATGTACCGTTCAGATATGTGCAATCCAGATTTCCAATTTTCGGTTTTTTTAGGTACCCAAAGGGGTAATACTTAGACAGTTTGCATGATAATTTGAAAAAACAAAAAAAAATCAATATAAATAATGGAAATATTTTCCCCCATTGACCTATTCGACGTGGTTTCGTGGTTTTGCATATGAGTTTATAAAACCTTAGTTTTTTTCCAATTAAATTTCCGACATGTACCTACTCATGAATTGAACGCAAATGGAGGTTGTCGAAGGTCCTCAGACGAACAATATTGAAATAATTGAGGTTATATTTTATGTGATTTTTTGACCCTTTATCAAACGTTCTCGAACTAAAACCATTTCATTGGAAGGTGTCTACCTACTGTAGACACCTACTGTATATTGCATGCAATTTATTTAGTGAATATACACTACATATATGTACATTTTCAACTCTCTTCAAAAATATAAAAATGTCCACTAGTAGAAAGGTCCAATCTCAAAATGTCTATTAGGTACATCTATAATTTACCATTTATTCTTTATAGTGATGGTCATGGACTCGAAGTATGCACAATTTTTTTCCTCTGGGTATCCATTCGACTTCATTCGACTTAACCGTCCATTTGGACATGAAAAACCTTTTTAAAAAAACGTCCGTGCATATTATAATCAAAAGACGTTCATAAAATTTGAATATACATATAAAATAATAAATTATTTTACAAAACATCTATACGGACTATACGTTTTATGAATCGAAAATAAAGATAAATTTAACAATCAAGATTATTCGTAGTTGGTTAACTTTTATGTTCGTCAGCATTGTGTTCCTCATCTCACCTATTGATCCCCAAAACATTTTTCCAGCATATCAAACATAAATAACATGTTACCGACTACCCAATTATTTTATTTAATAATAAAAATATTCATATTCGATACATTTTAATCAAACGTCGCTGTAGGGAGGAAAAACTCGTGTTCGAGTAAATTAATTTACAGAGTTTGCAAAAAAACAAACGTCCGGAGCATATTATATTTTACCGTCCGTAGGAATAGGTGAAGTTCTATATAGTTGTACAACTGTTACAGAGACAGAGACTTATTTAATTTAAAATAACATTGTTTAGATAAACTTGATTAGACACGAAGTCTTGACATTTGTTCCATGAAAATTGAAAACTTTTTCATAATATTATTGTAATATAATATTGTATGAGATAAAATGGTGAAAAGTTTTATTTGCTATGCATAACCGAACCTTAGCTGATGTAACATATTAAGGGTAAGGCTATTAGTTCATGGATGTTGTATCAACTATCCAGAGCAAGGTCTTTTATTTTCCTGCAAATAATAATGTTTAATTCGGTAGGATTCAATTTTTGTTTTAAATAGTAAATAATAATCACATTAATGTTGATTAAATATTAATTAAAACAATAACTTGTTGAACTGGTTAATTAATCTCATTTCTATCTCATTTTTTTTAAAATTTACTAGTTGTTTTTTTTCAAATTGTTAACATTTAAAAATTAATAATAATTTTAAGGAGCTGAAGATTGTTTTCCAAATTTTCCCCTATTTTTTGAAAATTTGTTTTACCTTAATGATAAGGCTTTTCCACAAATATATTAATCGATACCCATTTAAAAGTAAGGGATACGGCTTTTTTTACGTTCTTCGTTAACGTTAAGTATGTGTGTCTGACAAAAATGTAAATACTTGCAGTAGTTCAGTTTTAAATAAAGAAAACTAATTCGAATTTATAAACAAGTTTACTTTGCATCGATCGGAGCATTTTTCCAATTTTATCAAATTATTTACGAGGATACAAAATTTGTTTTATTTTGAAAAATGTTAGAATGAAAAAAATTGTTTATAAATGCATACTTCTCTTTGTTTTAAAATCGAACCGCCTCAACTTTAACTTTTGGTCAGGTTATTTTGACGAAAATTTGAGTAAATAAACATTCTTTATAAATCGTTCAATCGATTTTAATTTTTATATGAATCGGGCTTACACCTGTTTCTCACTCAAAATAAGTTTTACAGGAAATATTCGCTCATACAAATCTAAACACAGATATTTTTTTTACGGAAATAAGAAACAATTGTGTATAAAATTAAAATAAATTAAAACAAACATAATTTTATTAATGGTATAATGTATACATAAAATAAAAAAGTAATAATATGTAAACAAAAAAATATCCTGCAGGTATATTATCTTACTATTATATTATAAAGAACCACACTGTTTTCCGCTTTAATTATCTGTACTAACCGTAAACTAATGAACCGATTTTCAAAAAAAAAATGTCCTATACATTCCTTACATTCAATGCGTTTGTGTGGTGGCACGGTACGGCACGCAGCGATTGAATAGTATAATGTTACTTTCTTCCTGTATAAACTAAAAAGTGGAATATCTAGTCAGCGGGTGACGGAAATCAAAAATGTATTTAAACTTATACTCTGACTATTTATAGAAATTTGAATACATGTACTCATTTGAATTTCAAAAGTTAACTCCCTAAACGACCCAAAAACGACCTTTATCATAGTCCCTTTTCTTATACATTTTTTTTTTTTTTTAACACTGCACTTATCGTATAGAGTAGTTATATTTTGATTAATATTTTTCCTGATTGAGAGAGAAAAATTGCCTACGTAATGCCGTAAATATATCTATACACACATTTAAATAAACAAATATTATTAATTTTTTTTTAATAAAAATGATTACTCGGCCTATCCGATGATCAAAATCAATTCACTGCACGAGGTATGATAAATTTTTTGTAAACAAGTTTTTTAAATAACAGATTTTACGCAGGCTTCTTAACAAATATTTCCGGTATAAAGATACAATTATAAGAATTTTCACTGAAATAACAGTGAATGATTATTTACTCGTAAGTAATCACTGCAGTAATAATGCGTCAATAAATGAACAAATTAATCTTTATTTCCCCAACGTCAAACATAAAATATGTAACTATAAAGAGTTATTTTATGTAGATTGTGAGTATAGGTATTAGGTAGCTATTATTTTAACACTCCGAAAATGGCGATTTGACGTTTTACATTATATAGGTAATAATATCACCATCGTTATAATATTGTAACACCCGAACTCACTTTGAGGATTTTGTAAACCGTTTTTGACCTTAATAATGGACGGCAGTTCGTTTCAAAATGCAATATAATTAATGTATACACACGCACTTCCTTTGAGTCCGTTTTCGGTTAGTTGATTAATAGCTCCGTCATTGTCTACCTTTGCCCCCGTTGTTGTTTAATAATAATCCGGCCGACGAGTCTCCTGAAATTTCACTACTCTGTACCTACCTCGCAGTGCTCCAGTGTTCGTCATAATAATATTAATAATCATTATTATTATTATTATACATGATAAAATCTATTTATTTTACTTACGTTTTGCGGGTAGGCAGGCAAATAGTGAAGATTTATAAATGGTGAACAAAAAAAATATAATATATTATATCGATAATAATATAAAACATGTCGTATTATAATCTAACCTAACTATAATTTCGTTGTTTAATCAAATAAAAAATATAGCACTTTTCTTATTTGACCGTAAAACATTATTTTTAATTTAAACTATGAAAACCAAAATGAAATTTGATAAAAATTACTTTATTTATTTACAATATACTCGCCAAAAAGCAGTTATAATAGGTAGAAGACAATTATTAATAAACAAATCTAAATTTTAAATGTAGCAGCGCAGTTATAAACTTCATATAAAAATAAATAATCAGGCAGCATATGTGGTGTGGTGAGTGATTATTGCCGTAAGAAATTATGTGACTGGAGATAGAGAAAGCAATCTGGTTGTGAGTAGAATGCAAAGGAGTTCTGAAATAGAATCTTTTAAGATCGAGAGCATCTAGAGACCCATTTAAAAGGCAATTGATCAAGCGTTAATCAGCTTCGAGGCGTCACAGGGATAGTGATTGAAGGTGAACCGTGGAAACCTTCGTAGACAGGTGAGTAGTAGTGGTGGGTGATGACTGATTAGTGTTAAACAACCACACAGCGTTCAAAAAGAGGTCTAACGAGTGATATAATCAACAAGTGGTATAATAAAGAGAGACAATGATCAAATTGAAAACTCTTAGTGTTACGTTTGATGAATCCTAGGACATTCAACGCTTTGTTTATGGTTAAGTTTATGATGTTCAAAGAAATTAAATAACGAGTAGTTTATGCCAAGATATTTAACAATAAAAACGTGTTGTAGCTGAGAATAAAGCAGTTATCTCAAATTCAAAATACCAATAAACGTATTATACGATAAGGATTTGACTTTCTTTTTTTTACGTGATAAAGTTATAATATAAGCTTTAATACTAAATCCAAAATATCCAAAATAAATGACAAAATACAGTAAAAAAGATATCATTATCCATAGAATATAAGAATAGGCAAGAAGAAGACGAGGTGACAGTATAAAAAAGCAGACGAGCAGAAATTCTATCTGGACTAAGAATAAAGTAGGTATTACGAAGTACAGTAAAAGCTTTAAAAACCACCGAAGACCAGAGTCTTAAGTAGATCACCATTTTTTTTTTTTTTTATGTCTTGGTTAAGGTCTTATTCCGTCAGGGTTTCTACTTAGTCAGTGCGTAAGTCAGTTATAGCTGAAACGAGTTCTTCAACTGTGGGAGTTATTAATTGACTTTCAAAAGATACTGAAGAATAGATCTCAAGATCGGTTTAGGCGAAACCTAAGATATTATAAGGTTAAGATGATTTTATGTGAAGAAGATTACTCCTTGTAACTAAGAGATACAACTAAAATTACAACAATGCGAGAAGTTATTTGTTCCTAATAATTATAAAATATAACCAAAACTACAGCAAAAAAGTAGATAAAAGAAATCGAGTTAGAGAGAATATGTAGGTGCAAAGATTATGACGTCAAAAATACCTTAGTACCTTAGCGTACCTTAGTTAAGCAGCACCGAAGTCTTGACAGAACAATCGACTGTTATAGAAGAGATACAGACTATGTAGGCTCACGATAAAATTATAATTATAAAAAATTAAGTAAATTATGCAAACAAAAAAAACGGAAAGACTAAATAAAAATAAATAATTAATTCTAAATTATACAATTAAAAAAATAACAAATAGACAATACTAAAATGAGCATTATGATTACACTTTTTGTGTGAGTAATGACTTAATATTTTATTTTCATAGCATTGAGACTATCTAGATAACTCTCTGTACCTACTATGGAAGGTATAACATTTTTTTTTTTTTTTTTTTACCGATTTATATTGATTTAAAAATAATAACAATTAATTTATCCATATATAGTTAACTGGGAGGGACTATTTTTCTCCAAAAATCTATTAAGTTGTTTATACTTATTTTCCTTTAAATATCACAAAGTTATACAATAAAAAAAAAAAAAAAAAAAAATGAATAGATTATTTAGTATATTATAATGAGTAATTCTAAAAAAAATTTAAAAAAACAATCTACAACTTGTCATTACTCTTTTAAAAACAACAATGATAAATTATTAATAACTAATTACTTGTCCAACTAATTTATTATTCCAAAGAGGTAATTGAATATTTCCGAAATAGTCCCTGTACCTAGGAACGTTCCTCGGGCCTTGGGGATTATTCCTTATGGCCAATGGTGTATCCAGAATTTTTTTTTTTTTTGGAGAGGAGAGTTGAAAAAAATGTAAAAAATGAAATTGTTTTGAAATTTGGGTGTATAATAATCGTACATTAAACATTTTATTACTGTTTTACAGCGCTAATTATATAAAAGTGAAATTATTTATCTTTTTTAGAAATTATAAATGTATGTTCATTTTTCGTTTTGATGTTTTACCAAGTTCATCTAAAACATTATTAATATCCACGTTGATATCGCGATGAATATATTTTAGTAAAGCTAAACCATTTAAACGTATTTGTCCCGAAGAATTTCTCAAATATGTTTTCAAACGACGGCATATTGAAAACGATCGTTCTCCCGTGGCAGTAGACACTGGAAATATTATGAATATTTGAAGAAGTTTAGATATTACTGAATAAACTTTTGGACTAGTTTGGAAGTATACTTCAATAGTATTTTTGTTCTTGAGTTCGAAAGGTGTTAAATTTGAATATTTAGTGCACCACAAATCTAATTCTCCGTTTAATATATGATCATTTAAATTTGAAACGTTTCATTCATCAATCATATCTTGATATGTTTCTACTAATTTTTTGAATTTACCTTTAATATCTTCAGATATTTTCATTTCTATCTTAGATAAAATACAATCGAAATTATTCAAAACAATCCTGTGCAATATAAATCTTTCGTTTAATTGGTCTAAACAATTATCTATAAAAGGTAAGAATACTTAAAAACATTCTGGGTCATCTGATTTAGATTAACTAACAATAATATCAAATTTTTCACTGACAGTTATTACGGATAAAAATAACTGTTGAAACTCTAGATTACAATTTTCTCTAATATCCTGAATATTATTTTGAACATAAGCAACTTCTAATGCTTAAATCAAGATTTACTGTTTGAAGATATCGGCTAAGTGTAAAACTTATGGAATGTATTTTTACTAAAATATATAAAGCTGTTTGAAATTTTAAATGTTTTATCACAGTATAAAGTGACTAGCAGAACTAGAAGTGTCAAAATTTGTCTAAAATGTAATTTTATCTAGTGCATGTTTAATGGCTGGTAGAGATTCTTCAAATAATGTAACTGCATCATGACGATCGACCCATCGAGTTGCAAATAGATTTTTTAGTTTAAAACGATTAGTCTGTGGATATACTTCTTCTAGGTATTGACAATTGAAAAATACTTTGTCTTTTTGGATAACCAAAAACGATAACCGAAAACCATGGATCTACTTATTATAATATACACACTATACTGGACTGGATTTGTATATTGTTAATTTATATTATCTGTGTAAACTGTCAAGTTGAATAACACTTTATTATTTTTTAAAACTATTAGTATTTTTTTTTTATTTTGAAGACATTTCGGGGGGGGGTTACATCTCCCTACCGCTCCCTAGATAAGGCACGACTGATGGCACTATGCATCACTTCTTGCTTGCAAGTATATTATGTGAACTTGTGCTTAGAATTTTATTCAGCTTAAATTGTATAATGTATAAAGATAAACCACAACAATACAAGGCGTGACCGTATACCATATAAAGTTATGGTAGAAGAAAAACGTGCTCTATATTGTATAGTTGAAATGTAAGTATTTCGCCTTTGTAGGCCAGCAACCTTTTTATTGTTCTCCGAGAAAGCGTAGGTGCCGTTTTATAACTTCAAAAAAAAAATAATAATAATAATAATAATAGAAAGCCATGTGGGAGAACATAAGTACCTGTGTAGTACAGTATACACAGTATTCTATCCGTCCAAAAACAACACGCTCGCCACGCAATAATAATAATAATATTTCAACTTATGCTTCTTCTCTGGAAAACGGTGGCTATACATAATACCAACACTTCCGTATTCCGTAAACGATATACGCTTACGGAAATATTAAATTCCGCGATTCGACAATGGTCTGGCTACTGCAGCGATGTCGAGAAATATGTGCCTATATAGTTTGTAGTGCCGCTATGCAATATTCCGGACACGTTTATAAACCATATGTACTAATATTATTAAATACTGTATATTATATACAGACGCTATGCGCCCGTTAAGGCGAATGTGTCATAAAGAGATATTGTACTCTTATTATTGTACCTGCGGTACGTCTCGGAGGGAACGTCAATATTATTATAGAATACGTCTCGTTATAATATTATTATGATATATTTAAATGTCGACACGTCAACGGACGGCGAACGATAGTGGCAGTCTACAAGAATACAAAAAACTACGCGAAAAACCATATTATAATAAGAGATTATAAAAATTAAAGATATAGATATATAAATCATATACAGAAATCAGGATGGTCAACTTATCACGAGACAGCGTTTTTCTCGGAGGAATTTAAGTAAATTTGATTTCTGTTTGTTTTTTTTTTTTTTTTTTAATAATTATAAAATCGTTTAAGCTTTTTTTTTTAATAATTTTTTCGACTTTTTACTTCCACTCCTTATACCTGAAATGAGTATAGACTTTGGATTTTCAAATAGCAATTGCCTCTCTTTTAAACAAAGATTCAAATTTAGAAGATTTCACTACACATTTCGATAAGTATAACATTGAGATCGGATTTATCGTTGATGATTTTAAAGTTTAAACCAAAGAAGTAGAGAAGATTTATAAATGTATTATTTTAAAATAAATATGAAATGTATGAAAATATATGTATTGTCTCCGTCTTAAAAAGTCACGATATATTTCAAATTAGCACGGAGCAAGAACAATTTTGTGTTACAACAATTACAACGGAATTTACATATTATCATTAAACTTTATAAAGATAGGAATATTATCCATATGTGTGCGTCGAGTTTTTCTGATATTTTAATTTTTATGCGAGATAAATAGTGTGAAATATTACATTTTAATAATGTTTACACACAATTTTACAAATGTCCAAATCCACGTCAATAATATTAATGTTATTAAATATTTAACAAAAAGTTGAATAATAAATTATTAACAATAATAAAAGATACTACTAAAATAAACAAAAACTCTATATTTTGAATTTATACAAGTAACGGCCTGTATAATAATAATAAAACCAATAATATTAATGACTCATATAAGGAATAAGAGAGTAAGGGGTAATTAATTGATAATAATATTAAAATAACACTTATAATTATTATGATTGTTAGAAAAAAAAACAGAAATCAAATTCACTTTAAAAGTATAAGCTCTTCGACAAAATTATTTTTAAATAATTTGTGTATTGTTGTCTTTTCACCTGTATAAATTTAATATCGATGAGTCATGAATATTTGATTATTGTTCTATTCACGAAGTATATTAATATTAAGCTCTGATGTTTTAATAATGTTTTGGTTCGACGACCAAAACTGTAAAAATACACAAAAAAAAATATATATTATGCATAAAAATAACGACACACGTCAACGACCGTTTCTAGAAAAATTAAAATATCCTAGTTTATTATAATATTATGTCAATTTAACATTTATCAGTAATCACTAACTTTCGTCTAAGGCCCTAATCTAACCGAGGTGAGATTACAAACAAACTCGAGAACAATTTTTTTATCAACGAAAAAATTCAGTAAATATTAGATACACTTTTCAAAACGGTCTTTAATATATAAATGTATAATATTATACAGCGCTATAATATAAGAACCACACTCGAACCTCGAGGCTACTGACTATAATGAAAAACAAGAACAGGATTGTGTTAAATACAACTCTCGGTGAAAAAAATAAAACCCAACTGACAAATCCACGGCGTATTAAAAATGCAATTAAACAGCGATGTAAAAAATGGTGGATTATACATTCTTTTTAATACTTTAAGTATACCAAAGTAAAATCAACATTTTTTTAGGTTCTGAGCAAAGAGATGTTTCACTACGATGTGTGTTTTCTAAATGTTTTATTTGCTCTGTGTGTAAACAATTTTCCAACCAAAAATTTTGCTCCAGTCTTCGAGTGTAATATCTTTTCTGAAAACAAATTTCATCTAGCTGGTGCCATTGCAATCTTTTATTTTCTTTGTAGTTTCTTTAATGATTGAAAAAAACCGGGGAAAAGACGGAAAAATATATGACAATATCGAATATTGTAATAAGTTATTATTATAATATCGCTGTCCATCGCGTTCTTGGATTACCTTAGGTATGTGCAGGTATATCACGTATAATTATAGGTAAAATAAAAATATATCTAAATTTATATAATATTTTTGACTACACTTGGTATTGGAGAAATGTCGATATATTAGAAAGCGATGGATCATCGTATTCGAAAAACTGTGATGAGTGGAGCTCATAAACTGCAGTTTTTTAGGTATATAATTTTGTCTAGCTTTTTGTTAAAATATTATTATATAAAACTGATAATATTTAATATTATTATTCTATGTTACGAAATAATAATATATTTTCAAATATTGTAAGTGCCTATTCGAAAGGACATAATAATTTACTACACCATAGATATTAGCAGTGGGATATTGGAGGGTGTGCGCAGATATAATATATACGACGTCTTAGATCATATACTATGGATAGAGCTACTACATGATAAACGCGTACTACGAGTTGAAAACATCATTATTAATGAGTGCTAAAGGGACTGATATCTATTGCGCATGCGTACAAGTACTCGTCGCATATTTATCGTATAATTCTTATAATAGAACTAGACAGTAATGATAGCATAGACATATTAATAAATGGACTGATCGTAAAAAGAGAGTTTCGTATATCAACCATAGACCTAATAAGAAATCTATGATACCAACATTATTAGAAAGAGATTGCATACAACTTAAGAAGAACAAATCATATACCATGAAAAATACTTAATTTTAAAATTTAAAATTGTTTTTCAGTGTACTATTAAAACCCGCAAAGAAAAGTATTATATTATTAAAGTATTATTATAATAGTTATATTACATTAATATTTTATATTATCACATCTTCAAATTTTGCTTATCATTCCATATCTCATGTTTTGCTTTGTGATTTTTTAAAACTATTCTCTACCTCTTTCATATACATGTATAATTTCTTTGATCTCTTTCTAGCACTTTATGCATTTTCTTATTTCTTAGGAAGCTGCATATTAAAAATCTGATTAATGAAACACAAATTCGTTTCATTGTACATACAATTTAAATACAAAAGTTTATGTTGCATATTTAAAGACTTTGAGCATTTTAATGCATATATATGTTAGTAAATCATATAATATATAATAATTTATATCGATATTTGAAAAATAAATTAATATGCCTAAAGAGAAAACATCGTTAAGTAGTCGTTTACATACCTATTATGTTTGTAACTGAGTTTGATGAAAATATTTTCAGTATCAATTCTAAGGTATTTTTTTGCAAATATTGTAAAACGGCAATCGATTCGATAAATAGATTCAATGTAATACAGCACTTAAAAACATTAAAACGTATGTGTTCTATTAAACGTTAAGAAGATCAGAATGACACTATGTGCCAACTACTATTTATACATGAGCTCTCGTCTAAAAAATCAAAGTTTAACGTGGATTTATGCAAATCTATGATTTCGACTAATATAATACCATTCAATAAACTATCAAATGTAGAGTTTCTGAAATTTTTGGAAGTTTATTATGGAAAAAATTTAAAAATTATGACTAAATTTGTACCTAATTAAAAAATAATAATTTTTCATATAAATACATGTTTAAAAAAAAAACTGCATATTTAACTTTTTTTTTTTGGTGAGTATGTATGCACATATTTTATTATTTTTTAGCGCATTAAGTTCCGATCCTCGATTATGAGTATACACTAACTGAAAATATGTAAGTATATGTAAAGGTATATACAAGCTTTCAATTTATCGTCTCTATAAAACCGCAAAAAAAAAATAATAATAATAATTAACAATTATTAATTTATTGTAGGTATAGTCTGTAAATTAAGAATTTGAAAATCTTATCACCCCAAAAGAACTGAGATATCATTAATTATTATTACTCTATGGTTTGATGTATGAGTGATTTTTTTTTTTAACATTTGGTTAAGCTGATTAATTTTCCCTCCAAATGATTATCAACATTAATCACCGATTGATAAAGAAAACGTTTAATATTTGAAAAATTAACATTCCGACTATTATGAGATGCTCGCGAAAAAGGTAAAAAATTGAATTTCGCAAAACATGTACTACTCTAAATATACGAATTCATAATTTATTAATCTGTAAACAGTGTTGAGCGATATATTTTTTTCCAAGTGTCAAAAAGATTTTAAATTAGTTTGTTATGCATTACAATTTTCATTAATATAAAATTATCATTCCAATAACTAAATGTTTTGTAACACTATTTGAGTTATTGTCATACGATATCAATAATTTAAATGTATTTTATAGATATTGACTACAAAAATTATTTGTTTTTATATTAAAACGTAGGTATTTATAATAAAGTTATAATCATTTAAACGATACTTACCTTACTAATTTTCTTTACAGCAATGCCAATAAAGTCTGATTGTTTCTCTGATGACGACCAAGCTGCAATAAAATAAATATTATAGAGAATAGTATGCCAAATAAAACTGAATCTAAACAATTTGAAGTGTTAAGGTCTGACATGTATTTAGATTAAAACTTAAACACAGAAAACAATTGCATGAAGTCTAGTACTTATATTAAGTGAAGATGGAGAATAAATACTTATAAAATGGTCTTATGGATTTGCAACATAGTGTCCAACAATTTTTAGATGATCACCTCATTCAAGAATAATTTACCTAATAAGTAGGTTAAAACCTTTGAGGTAATTTTCATGCAATTCAAAGAATAATACATTTATATGTACTTTATTTAAGTACTTTTTATTAAATGTACATACAAAAAAATGTTTAATGGTTTGATTTTTAATACTATTATTAATTTGTCTAATACCTTGATAGTTGAATAATCTAAGTATTTTTAATTTTAAATTAATACACTCAATTAATTTATTATTACATAGGTAATTAATACTTTTCTGTAGTACTTACTTTATTAAAACAATTTAAATTTAAACAAATAGTTGATAATTAATATCCTAACTGTCTATCTATAAAAATTAGGTATACCTACTAGGTTTAAATTTTTAATATGTTACCTTGATATATTTTTTTTTTTTGACAAATTAATTGTATTATATATAACATATTTTATAGATCTTAAAGTGAAATATCTTTATTTTATTTTTTCAGGTATTTTTCAGTATAAAACCTTATTAAGAAAAAATCCTATTAGTTGTGTGATCATGTCACCTCTGCAAGTGGAAATATCAGCAAAAAAAAAAAAAAAATGATTTAAAGTGTTCATCAGTATTTATACATTTAACATGTTATAGATGTTTTAAATGACTACATTTTTTTCAGTGGAAGGGAAACAGGTCCTAAAACAAAGTCTGTCCAAAACCCAAGAGAAAATGATGTTTATGAAATAGCCATAGACAATGAAAAAGAAGACATAACTGCGATGTTCACATTTAATGCAGTTGGACATGTGTGTCCCCTGTGATTATTTATGATTACAAAACAATCTCACAGTGAATGATTGATTCTGTTTTGTTTAATTGAGATAATCTGATACTAACTGAATGTAGGCTGAAACTTTTTATAAATACATAGTTAATGTTTTTTGTTCTTTCTTAACTAAAAATAATATTCAATTACCGGTTATCATCTTTATTATTGAGTATAAAAGTCACCTTATGTAACCAATTAAGTAATCTTTGTTTACAGTTAAATATAATTATTATTGTTTTGTATACCAATTCAACACTAATATTACAGATGGGGGTGGATTTAAACCAGTGTTTCTCAAAAAGTGTGCTGTAAAAACTTAAACTTTTTATTGTAGAAAACCATTAATGTATTGAATATAATAATATTTTGTTAATAAAGTAAAAAGTAATGAAAATATAAAATATTATTATAAACAAATGACAAAATAATTTGAAAAATGAATAAAACGTATATTCATGTTATTATGAAATGTGTGCGTGTTAGTATAAAATTCAATTTGTTTTGATTTATGATTGCATTACTTTTAACATATTCACATTTCTTGTTCAATTGATAAAAGTTGTTCTAATTTTTTATTTTTTTATTGGTTAATACAGGAAAATCTAATTTGCAGACATTTTTAAAAGAAAATGGTAATGAAATACTTATTGCTTTTTCTATAATTATCAGGTATTCAGTATTAATTAAACTCTAAAAATGTATGACTGTAAGTTCACTATATTTTAATTTCCATAAATGATCAGATTGAATTTCTTCGAATTCTTACTCAATTAATCCTAGATGAGACATAGCTCCTGATGTTACTGTATAAACATTGTACACCCAATCATCCATAATTAAAATATTTAAATTTAAAATAATGAATACAATGTAACAATTTTGAACGTTACTGTTTCATACAATAGAATAAAGTGTTGAATGTTGTACGATATTGAAATACAAATAGTATGCAATTTAATACTAAATAAGATGAATATTATTAAGAAGACGCCACTGCTGCATCTACTGTCTCAGTCCAACTATCAAACAATACGCAAGTACAATGCTTACACAGACCAAGTAAAACTAGCTTAATTTTGATTTTAAAGTAATAGTACCTATTATTAAATGTATAGAGAATGATATTTTGGAGGAAATGGCATAACATTTTTGTATTATTCATAATATATAGCTTGATATAAAAGGCATAAAACCTTTTATTTTCTTTTTTTAAATAACTGTAACTTTTTTAATAGTTTATAATTCAAAGACCACCTATGAAATTCCCTACAAAATATTGTTCTCTATATATTTCATTATAGGTAATTTTACTCTAAAATCAAAATTAAGCTGATTTTACTTAGTCTGTATAAGTATTGTTTTTACATATTGCCTGGTAGTTGTACTGAGACAGTCAATGCGAGTGTAGCATTCTCTTAAGTATTAAATATTTTTTTTATATCGGATAAACCTATAATTCTCGATTCTAAAGTACTTATTTTTAGCAAATAGACAATGTTCGCTAAAACAATTTCAATCCTTGATTTTTGAAAATTAGTTAAAAGAAAGGGTAATTCTTTCTTCTAACCAGCCACATTAGCTGGCTGTCATATTTTTTTTAAATTAGGATACAAAACAGCAAACATTTTTTTAATTGTAAACAAACTTAATTAATACACAAGTGATTTTTATACCCATATCCAAGCGGGATAACTAGTAATTTAATCATATTTTCAATTAAAAAGGTTGAAAAACATCAACTAATAAAACATACAATCAAATATGTGCTAAGAATAATACTCGAAATAATCTCATTTGTATATAAATACTAAATTTATCTAATAACCATACAATAAGTCTGTGATTTTAAATTGAATACCTAAATTGTTTTTTTTTTTTTATTATCTTTAATTTAAACACTAGTTTGAGTTTATAGTTAAAAACTAAAATAATACCTAGGCATAGGTAATACACGATTACCAAATATTATTTTTTTTTTTTTTTGTTTTTTTAAGTTATTTGAAGTTATTAGTTATATATATATATAAAAATTTACAATCTGTATTAGAAAAAACACAATAAGTAAATATGAAAAATATGTACAAAAAAAGATAGTATTAATGACAGAATGACATGATAAAGTAGATTATTTAATGATAAGAACCCTTCAGACTTAATTAATTACTCATTATTTAATTGTTAGTATTAGTTTAGAAGATCTTGACACCAACGTTTTTTGAGACTACAGGGGAAGTTGTCAGGTAATGTGAACGAGGATAACTGGAATATAAGAGAATTTTGGTGATGTTGTAATTTGTTGTGAAATTTTTTTTAATATTGTTTTATTAGTTGTTCAACAGTTTGGATTTTTGTGTTGTTTGTGATATACCATGGTGCAGAGACTATGAGGCGGAGTATTATGGATTGAAGTGATTGAATAGTTTGTGTTTGGGATAGTTTGGTGCCTCTCTAGATTTGCGACTAAGCCTAAATAAGTCAAAGTTATTAATTCTCTTTAAATGTTTAACTTCTATTAGTTTTATAAGTATGTACTATTATATAACTGTTTTAAATTGTATATCAATAAATATGAAAAAGTTATACCTATTATAATATATCAAATTAAAGACTAATGTCAATTTTAAATTTCTATTGGTTTTATGAGTATTTAAATAAGCAATTTGTATAAATAAGTACATAACCAATAATTTTATTATATAAAAAATTTAAGTCTTAATATTTTTCAATAAAGAAATTAATTGAATCAAATATTTTTATACCTATAATCTACCCACTTATTTTATAACTATTTAATTATTGTTCTTTAATTCTTCATTTTATAACAAAATAGGTATAGATAAATTACATGCCTACCTGCAAAATGGCTAAGCAACCTAAATCACCATACAATTTTTAGTGGTTGCCCCAATAACTGTATCAAAGATACCTATAAATACTTTATTGAGTTTTTTAGAAGCCTGTTAATAAGGTAAAATATGCAATTAATATCATTTTAAGGATGTTTGAGTTATATTATATATAAAGTTATATCTCTGTATTTTGTCTATAACCATGGTTGAAATTATAGTTTATTGTTATTTTTCTAAACATATTATCAAAATTGGTATGAGAAAAATATTTGTATACATAAGTACTCGTATCATGCAATAGTACAATAAATGCCAGTGAATGACATAGGACTTACTTGCAATGATTATTATATTAGAACAGCGGTTCTTAACTGAGTGGGATTACCGGCTTTTGCTATGCACTTATTAGAGGTTTTTATTTTGATTTAGAATACTGATTATCCATGTACCTACATATAAACATTTTTTTAACTTAAATTGGGAGGGGGTTGCAGTCGGTTATCTCAATGAAATGGCGCTGAACCAAAAAGTATTAAGAAACACTGTATTATTAAGTGAATTTAAATATTTTTGAACTGGTAACTTAAATTTCCAATTTGAAATGACCAAGAAAATTGCCCATACCAGATATCTAAAATGTATATATATATATATTTATAGCACATTGTACCTATATAAAAACTTAAGTTCTAATGTAAATTTACAACATGAATTAAGATTCTTTTAAATTAATACAGTCAGTAGGTACCTAACCAGTAAATATATTACCTAATCAATTTTTTTCAAACCACAACAAAATATGTTTGATTTAATTTAAACAAAATAACTAAGTAGGTACCTACCGACTGTGACTGTTTATTAAAAAACGTCAAAGTATCAAATAGGTAGGTACCTACCTAAATATTGTAAACATCAAAGGTGCGGTTTCCCGGCATCCGCAAAAAGTCTTCTCGATTTCGGACAAACCTCACCTTTCTAACACCGCATCCGTGTTCCAAATAATATTATATTAAGTATTATCAAAATTATGTAATATTTTACAGTTACCATAGCGAATTAAAACTTATTATCATCGAACGTAAAACTGATAAATTAAATAAAGTGACATTTTTTTTATATACATAAATATTGATGACGTCTTCGTTCGTTTTAGTTGTAGACGATTTAACTATTCGACAATGGTAAGTTAATAACTATTTAATAATGTAGTTACCTAAATTTATTTTAATATCCGAAAACGATTTTGTATAATAAATTACAAAAATGGCGTACAATATAAAAATGTAGAAGTTATAGTTTTAAAGATAACAAGTACATAAATAGTATTTATATTTTCACTTTTCGTAAATAATTCTGTGTTACAGTGTTACAATTTATAACAGACGACATTATGACAATGAATGTAACGAAGAATCTACCTGCTAGTTTTACTAATATTTGATGTGCAATTTTGCTCTCGGAAAACACGTTTGCGATTAGTGAAAATATGTAAAAATGTTCTCTATGCCGTAGGTACCTTCTTTTAGAAGCAGGTTTTTCACCCGATAGTGGGGTACTCTTTTTGAAATATTTTTCAGGATTCCTCGCAGATTTTCTATATAATTAAAAACCTGATAATAAACAACAATGCATTGGTTTTATTTTTGTTAATATTCCTCGGTTACCTTGGCTACAAGAAAAAAAAAAGCCACGGGTGATAATATTATTTTATTACGGAATACGCATAATCTGCATATTTCATTGCTTTCAGCATGTAAACTGAATTACCATATACTTCCCGAATATCATATCTACAAAAGTGGCCCACCTACGGTACCCAGCATTTTTTTAAAGATCAAAACTAAGTAAACGGCGTATATTTTTCCTACTTTAAAATATGTTAAAATGTTTCTATTCATAGCTGGCGATTTGCATTGTCTAATAATTGTATATTTCTATGATAGAATTTGAAAACGTTTTACTATAGATACTTTAAAACAACTGTAAAAGAAGATTGTTTTTTAATCTGGAACATCCACTTTCTCGTTCTAGTAAGTATTGAGAATCAATATTATGGCATACTCTAAAGAATATTTTGTAGTCCTTAATTTTTAATAAAAATATTCTAAAATCACTTTTTTATTTCTATTTTGTAGGGGGCACGTTCTTCATGAATGTGGTTTTTATCCGCTATAAACATTTTTGTTTATTTAATATATAAACTAAAATATTTAATCTATGATACACATAATATCAACTTGTAATACTCGTGACATTATTATAAATGTGTTTGTAAATTGATTAAAATAATTTTTACTGGATATATACATTTTTTCTTTCATAAATGTCGTTAAAATTACTTATACCTAATTATTTAAATATTGCTGGTATCCGGCAGAGTTAGCTAAATTCAAAATTGTAACACAAAATTGAATAATATAGTTTAATTACACTTCTAAATTAGTTATTTTGTTGTATTATTATACCTATTCGTATTGTTGTTCCAAATATTTAGTAAACAAAATATTGTAATGCCGTGGTCGTATAATCTCGAATATTAAAATTTTAATTATTCAGCTACCGCCAATGTTATATTGTGTTCTGTAATTCTAAAATTATTAAATTTCGACTTGTATTACGTTTATAAAAAATAACCACAAATCCCGTACCCACGAAACGTATTCCGAAAATCCAATACGCCCTCTGGTGTTCAAAATATTAACTAATCTAAAGGGGCACTCGTCGGCCTTCAACTCGGTTTTGTACTTCGCCCATAGCGTTGTCAATATCAAATATGTATATTAACGATACCCAGCAATACGGCGATAGTGTGAAATCCACCGGGAAAAAACATAAAACGACACAAATTCGAAAAAATCAATAACTACGTTCGCCAATATTAGAAAGTGTTTTGAAAAAAATAGCATAGGTATTTCAAAGATACCTTTTCTCAGCAAATAAATACGAGTGACCGATTCGTAAAAAACACTATCGAATTCGATGCTACTCACGGGCAGGCCACTGTTGTAGGTGCGTATAGTTGAGACGGTAAGATATATACAGAGCGATTCATTTGCATACTACACATATTAGGTATGCACTTATTATTGACATTGCGAAATGAAATTACAATTTTGTGTGTTTTTACCTTTGTTGTCACGATAAACTGGGAATTGACAAAAATCAAACAACAAGTACTTAAGAGACAAATTGCGAAAAATGTTTCAAATAAAGTCCCGTCGGACAAAAATGTCGTATCATGTTTGAGGTACTTACTGCGCAACAAAATTGGAGCATCTGTCTAACCAAAAAAAGAGATTTAGCAAAGTATAATGAAAAGGATTTGAAATTAAAAAAAAAAATGATTTAAATAAAATATCACCAAACGAAATATCCGCATCTTTTAATGTATGACGTGAACAAACACATCTTTTTAAAATTAAGAGCTTCTTCGCTATACTCAGAAAGTCAGAACCAAGAATTCGGTAAAATATTTTTCGCGTTATTTTCGTGGCGCGCCCGTCCGAAACTGACAATTCCTAATAATTTCCGATTGGCGTTGAAATAATATTATTATGCTATTATAGTTATTACGACGTTATAAAAACAATACAACAATAAAGATTAATCGACGAAAAACGGTTTTGAATAAAAATTAAAAAATACGGGTTTTCCGTTCTTTGCGCAATTATCGAGAAAACTATACGGAAAATCGAAAAACGATTACCTTATTATTACTCGCCGACCGGACCCCGAATGCGATATAAAAAACAAAACCGGTCCCTTGTCGGTGTTTGATCGGAACAAGATTTTTGGTAGTATACATAGACCCGTAAAAATGTAAAACAATATGAAATCGTAACGCCGTAGAAAAAAAAAACACACGTCATAGCAAAACCAACAGATACGCTCAAAATCGAAATCGTACAATTTCGAAGTGTTTTCCGAGGGGAAATAAAATCAAGTCAAAAATAAAGTTTGTACTCAGAAAGTCGGAATCCAAAATCCGAGAAAAGTACCTACTTTTTGTGCGCCCGCCCCGAACTGACCATTATTATATTCCTCTGTACTTCCCAATTGATGTTGAAATTTATTTCGGGATATCCTTCGCTCTGCACGCGAAATAATCGCGAACTTCCAGGAGAACCTGCCGGAAAATACCGTATGGTTCCGAAGTTCAATCCAGCATTCAGCAACAATAATTTAAACTTTACAAAAAAATACGAAAACATCAATCCGCAGTGACGACCGGCAGTCTACTTCTGCCGTTTCAGGATTGCGGACGGTTTTTCTGGTCGATTCAAGGCGGAACTTGCAATTTACAGAAAAAAAAAAAGTAATCTACATTCAAAAGCCGCCTGGAAAAAAAAAACAAAACCGCTAAATATCACTTCGTGGTGTTATTATTTTTCTTCGGACCGGCTAAATGTTTTACCTACCTACTTGGAAATATTTATGTCCGGACGCCATCGAACAGCTTGCGGTTTTTAGTCTCGCCGTTAAACAATATTTACAACTACTGCTCGCTACGTTCACTACTCACTCGGAACGAATGGATGCGGTCTCGTACCCACACCGTTTCGCGTAATAATCGTTTTCGACGTTCGCCGTTTCCATACGTACCTACCTGAACCACACATTCGACGACGGCGTAATATTACGTCCCCCGGATAGGCACCCACCTACCGGATTTATGCGCGTTTTATTCATTCGGCCGTCGCTTATATCCGTCGAAATGATAATATCGTACATCCCTGTTCCGTGGGTACCTAGCCACTATTATGACGTATTCGACGAGAGTTCCGTGGTTTTTTTTTTTCTCTTTAACTCGTAGATATTTTGTTCAGACACGGGGACCGTACAAGATAATATTATTGTACGAACGTTCCGCGTTTACACGGACCCGTATACGTCCTGTTTTACATTTTGAGTTTAGCGAACGTCAATAAAAGTAGGTACCTATGAAGATTATTATCGCGTGTCAAACAACGCGACAGAGATAATAGTGGAAAACCCGAGTCGTTTGCGCGGTCGACGGCCAGGAGGCGGCGAAACATACGAATTTATTATATTGCGGCGCGGCGGTACGACGGTTGTTTTCGCGCGTGTGATTTGAGCCGCTAGATGTCGCGACTGACCGGAACCGTTTGCGGCGACGGCCCAGTACGCGGACGACAAGGCCCGTCGGCGGCAAAACGCGACACCCGTGATGTCGGACCGACGTTCCGCCGTCGGGCCCGTTGGTTTTCGTTCAGCTGCGCGTCCGAAAACCGGGTACGACGGACGCGGCAGTTGAATTTACGAGTCGGGCCAACGGGCATACTGCTACCAACGACCGAGCGACGACAAGCTTATATAGTGGCCGCGTCCGTCCGAATCTTTAGCTTTGCGCAGTGGCGATATCGTAACCAATGAGGTTTATCCGAGGTGCGATTATTGCTAGTTGAAAACTTTAACCAATACCCCGCCATGTGGACATGAAACACTGTCCGCTTCGGCAATTTTTGCAGGCCCTAGCGGGCCACTATCACTTTGTACAGTCTTCAATCATGTAACAGCGCGTTCTAGAAGAAACTGGAGATACATTGTATCCATCATGTTTCTATTTTGCAACAGCGTATTTTTCAACGGATTATTCGACCACTGTCGAACAGTTGCCCTTTTGTTGTACCTTCCATTATCCAGCAAAATGCCTCACAAAATATTAGTCGACTAACTCATTGGTGTTCAAGTGAGATCCCATAATAATCGAACAACGCTAGCCTGAGGTGCTGAATGTCCGTTTTCTTCTTTTCAAGTTTAATATTGAGGCGTTAATAAACAAAATGCTGAATTTGCACCAGGTTTCCTAAATCGTTCCACCGGCACCGCGACTGAGTCTGGTTAGTGTCAGTCATCATTTTACGGTGTATTGCAAAGACCAGAGTAGTCTGTGCCACTGGTTAGATACGCTGAAAAATGTTCGTTGATAATTGTAGACACGTTGGCGCAGAGGCGTTCACATAGTGTGCGGCCCCCCCGGTCACGGGTTCGAATCTCGAATTAATTCGTCGAGTTTTTGCAACGTTGTTATACAATACCTATTACTTATTTATACGCATTTCGGTATTTAAGATACATAATTTTTACATACAAATAACGGACTTATCTCAATCATTTTTGTTTACTTTTTACGCAGCGGGTTTTTTTTCTTTTTTTTTTAGTTTGCAATATAGCTTTAGATTCTGAACGATGCGAGTTTGTGGTGGTTTTACTAGGATTTATTTTATTTTATTTTATTTTTTTTTTTTTGTGCCAGCAGTATCTATTATCCTTTTAGATTCTAAGTGGTGCGAAGAAGTTTATGGTTTTACAAAGATGTTTATTTTTTTTTCTAAGAACACCTTTTCTACCAGAGATCTACTCTGATTTTTAAGTATATTACCTTTTTCAAAAAGGAAATCGGTGTCGGGAGGTACTTTAAGGAGGTCATTTTTCGATTTCCCCAGGAGTTTTCCCAGGAAATGTAAAATATCGAAAACAAACTGAGGAAATATACGAAATGTAGGTATTAGTTGAAAAATATTTCAGCCTTTTTTTTCCTGTGTACAAATTTTCTAACAGCAATTTTGCTCCAATTTATAATGATGGCAATTTTTCTAAAAGGAAATCTGACTGGAAAGGTACTTAAGGTAGGTCATTTTCAGTTTTCTCAGCAAATGTGAAAAACCGGACATACGTAAGAAAAACGGGAAAATCGGATTAATATTAAACAAATATTATAAAAAAAATATGTATAAAACAAGTTGACAAAACATTGTTAACTGAAGTCCACTCAGAATCGTTTTTTCGTTAGCAAAGGTTTATCGTTGCTTACAGATATACATTCAATTCCTTTCTGTATTTTACTTTCCCAACTTCCCATCTACTACAGTGGTTGCACCCGTACCCATTGTCCTAGGACAGCCTTTTTTGAAATTAATTTATAAGTTATTTACAGACAATAGGACGTTTGAGTGTAGATTTTTAAACATTTTTTGTAGGGATTACTCCCGAAAGAACATTTTAAAATCGCATTTTCGATATCTAGCTATATATAATCGTGTATTGTGCACGAAACTCGAAAACTAATAGTAATTATTATTTTCGAAGCTCTCCTTTATTTTAATTAATGTGCGGTGATGGACACAACAAATTATTCATCTAACACATTTCTAGCTGCATAATTTGAAGGATAATGTAATATTATGGTTCGCGGTTAATGTCCTCTGCAGCAATATATTATATTTTATAATTGCTGTTTCATATTGTTCGGTTAAAATTATACGACGTATTGATATATCGTTTTGTTTGATAATATATACGTAATTATAATATATTGTAATTTTCTTCCGTCTACACTAATATTATTAATATCGATATTAGTCTTTCTCTGTCGGGTAAAAGCACGATCAAAACCGCGCATAATTTTCCACGTTTTTGTTTTGTTTGGTTTTTTTTTTACTGAGTACATATAGTTGCTATAATACATAAGCCTGGTCCACACGACTATGGTTGTTGCTGTGTGATAGTTGATCCTGCGACAGGACACGATAGTTAACAAACACAAGAGACAATAGCTTCCACGCGTAATGATAGTAAAATATGAATTTCAGTAGTATTCTTTGAATAAAAAAAGTAATGTCGGTGAAAGTGGCGTCACGACAGTAATATGTACACAGAACGATAAAACGTATCCACACTGTGTTTCCATCACTTTCGTTTCTCTCGAGATAATATTTGCTCTCTACTATCGTGCACGCGTGATAGTCTGACCGCAGCTCTCATGACGGTCCAATGCAGTTTCCTACTACATTAGTAATTCGCCCTAGCTACTCGATAATAATAATAAATTCATGATATAGTTGCTACCACGGTACAGGGAGTTTCACAACTGTCACGAGTCATCAGAAATTAATCACTCCGTGTAGACCAGAATTAACCACTTTCCCTTTGTTTGTAATAAAATGTACAAATATTAATAATACATATCGGTTATTGGTTATAGTTTATAATTTTATTGGTATACTGAACTGCACGATTTTAAAGTTGGAGTCCGTTAGAAAAACGATAGTTTTCTTTAAAACGCAAATCAATAATAAATTTAAAAAAGTTTTTAAACCTTAAGCATTTCTTAATAATTTTCCGTGTTTTTGTACATGTTAGGTATTTTTTTTTAAAAATATAAATAATTTTTGAGCCCAACGAGACGTCGAGCACTTTTATATACTTCGTACAATACAATTGACGAAACAACGAAATTCCGTCATTAATACGAGTCGAGTTTATTATTTAAACAGTTTTAAATAATTTAGTTTTTTTTTTTTGTTTCAACAAGTTACATGGTATTATAATAGTAACTAAACTTTAAAATGTCCATACAATGAAATGTTGGAGTTTCTTCATCTAAAACCATGACTCTTACGAGTTACGATGTTATCCAATTATTTTCAAAAATCTGAAGAGACGATAACCAATAATATCTGACTGGTTGTTCAACAATTTATAATATTCTTAAAAATCGAAATAATTATTGTATTATAAACAGACTATTTTTTAACAAAACGAATCGAAAAATAAAGAATTTCAGAAAAAGAGAATTAATAACTAAAATATAAAAATCATTTTTTTTTTCTTTCTGATAGTATTATAACTGTAAACGATGCGATCATGTGACTGCACATTTTATAATAATAATCACATTTGCAAATTTATTTTTACATTTCAAATAAAAAGTACGGTAATGCAAAATATAGCGTTATATATTCAAACTCTGTGATTTCTCAACGCTGATAACTGTATAGAACTAATGTCAACGGAATACTGGGTAAACCCTGGATGTTCAAACTCGTGTAAAGATCGGGAATGTCTGCAATTCGAGGAAAAACAAAAATCTTATTACTATTCGAGTTCAGTTAACAATATATTGTAAGAAAAATATAAAAATGTCTAGAACGCGACAGTAGTTGTCGACAATGGTCCGCAAAATGCTATTAACGATTGTTCACCGGATTCGTATCGTATTACTTTTTTAACTTGACAAACCAAACCGACCGACTTGTCACGAATTTTTAAGTTAAACGATAGAAAAAAAATACGTTTTAAATGACTTGTTTATACACACACACACACACATACACACACATATATATATATATATATATAACATAGTACTAAATAATAATACAGTTCATTGTAAACGCCATAGATAAAAAGGGTTAATTGTATTCGAATGATATTTGTTTACGTTTAATGAAAAATATATGATATTATAAAAAATGTTTGAAATTGATTGCAATTTTTTTTTTGTATTATTGCACATATTAATTCATGGCATAATCAAGCAATTCATAAGTTATTCGTTACAGTTTGGCGTCTTTATATAATATAGCTGCTGACTTTATATCTTTTATCGGACTCTATCATACTGCAGTAGGGGCTCGTGATGTTCACACTAGATATAGTCAAAAATCGTGGGAAGGGGCATTTAAATTTAGTATGTATCTACAGATCCAAAATCAACGCTGATATGAAGTCCTATTGTATTTCGTCGTACCCCACATCACGTTCGAACGTGTATGACACAGATTGCAATCGGTGTGCCGGTCCTGTAGTATCTTAATACACCAATAAGTGTAAGCATATTGCATAACTAAATTTATTTTAGGCGCTATGTATAATAGCTATTATAACAATATTGGAAGCGTTGAGGTTTCCGTCTTTGTCTACCACACGCGCGATATAGGAATTTAGACGCGTTTTTATTCCAACGTACCGTACTTAATTGTCCTAGCGAAGCGATAAGAAAACAGATTCGAATTTGCAGTGAAGCAGACTTGACTTTGTCACTGTTTTGATTTATAGTTATTCAAACCCGAATAACGTTATTTATAATGGTGATATTGAATAACTAAAACGAACACTGCACAGTGAAAGTTCTTTTTGTTTTATGTTTTTTATATTTGGTTTCTTAATTAAGTTCAATTCGAGTTCCAGATCTAAAGTTGAGTTGTTTTTACCCACGCGAAACGGTTTTCTGTAAAAATTTTTGATAATCTTCGTGATTACATAATAAGTATTTACTTTTGATAACGGCACGTCACTATGGTGGTGGATCCAGGGAGGGCCACGGGGTTATTTGCTTCCCCTTCCAAACACCGTAGTGAAGTAGTACGTTTTGTTTCGCAACGTCTTAAAATTTACTATATTTGCAATTTTGCTTCCAACAAAATTGAGCCCTGTGGCACTTCTTGTAAATGTCTTTGAAAGGAAGCTTGAATATTTCTGAATTGATAAAATTTAATTTTTCCAAAATTGTTGAGTAAATTGTCTATACACAACTCCTTAAACACGGAATTATATATATTTAATTAGCTATATAAGCTATTAAAAAAGTGAAATAATTGGTATAATAAATAAATATAGTAAATAAAATAAATAATTTATAAGTAATATGTCAAGTGTTAGAAAGTCATGTGTCATAAAGTAGGATATCATAAAAATATTGTAAAAGTTATTCTTCATAAAATTATGTTATAAAAAAAACACAGACAAATTTAAATTGATATGTTGTAAAAATAAAATATAAATAAACCTAACCTAACACATGAACATTTCAAATATTATAAATATTTTCCATATTTCCTATATTAGATTTCTATATCAAAATAATTATTTTTGTCATTGGAGTACATCCTTATCGTTTATTCGTTTCATCTATATTTTCAATCGATGCGACATAATACCCGGTTTTCATCAAGACGTGGTACATTCCTTTCGCGCGTGAGACAAACAAGTGTTATTTTAATAATAGTTAATAATATACGAATATTTAAGGAGCAATACTTTAAATAATTTGTGTACATAATTTAATGAAAATGGAATTAAGTTTGACCGTTACTTCATTCATTTATGATAATATTCGACTTCAAAATATATGTAAAAGATTAGAACAGAATCCTGGGTATGATATAAAAAATGTCTCAAGGCTATTGCTTCAAATTTAAACTTTTAATAATATCCCTACAAAAATTTTGACAATTGACATTTTATTTTTCATAACATTTAATTTTATAACAAATTTCAATTTCTCTGTGATTTTTTTTATAATATAATATTATGTTATTTTATACTTTAATAACATATGATTTTTATAAGAAATAATTTTTATAACACATGACGTTTATGAGACTTAAATTTATGATATCCGACCGTGACACATGACTTTTTAACACTTGATCTAGATTCCATTTTATGACATGGGAGCATACCAACCTAGGTAGATATGTTCCGTCACTGTCATACAGCCGACTATCTAGTTCTTTTATTATGCAATGTATCCGACGGAGATATGACAAATGCGATAACTATTGTTCTGTTCAATATTTTAAAGTTCTTTTTCTAGTAATAATTCCTAGAACCTTGGACTATAATTCCTCTATTTTATATATTTTTTAAAAACTAAAAATAATAATTGATTTTACAAAATCCAAGATAGTCATTTTATAAACATATTTTGAAACTAAATTTTGGTATTAAAAATATTTGCAGATAATGAATTGTTAATAGTTTTTACAGTTTGTTGAAGTTTACAAACAAAATTAGCCCAATAAATTATTTTTCTTAGAAAAATTGGTGAATCGATTGATTCAATAGTGGCAATGAAAATAATTTAAATTATCGTTCAAACAATTATTGTAGAAATTCACGACCCATCAATAGTAAACATTTTTTACATCAAAATTTCCACTCAAATCCCTTTACTGTTCCCTTGTTCGCCCTATCTTGGAATACGGCTCCGTCCTTTGGGACCCTTTTCACGTCTTGCGGTAAAACCGCTATCGAGCGTGTTCAACGTAAATTTCTCCATTTAATCACCTTTCGCTTTGATTACTCCTCCATTCTCCAACATTTAAGGCTATCTAGCCTCGCTGATCACGGGCACTTTTATTTAACATTACCTTCCTCTTCTATCTCATCTCCGGCATAATAGCTTTTCCTTTTCTTTTAATATTCCACTTCGCCATTTCTAATTCCGCTGTCTAAATCTGATCTAATCTAACTTCTTCTAGTCTTAGCCCTTACACCCTCAAATCTCCTATTTCTCGCCTTATGCGCGCTGCCAACTCGGACCCTTTTTTTAACCCCACAATTCACCTGTTTTCTTGATTTCCTTATTATCTTATTTGTGTTCTGTATTATTATTATTTTGATTTTAAATAAATTTATAAAACGGTTATATTGAATTGTTTAGCATTCGTCGTCCGACTGTTGGCTGGCAATGGTATTCATGGCGTACGCGTACCTGTTGGCAATCCGGTTGCACTTCACGTACTCGATGATGGCGATCATGGCCTTGCCGCTGGCCCACGATTATCCGGACGACCGACAGCCTTGCCCGGATGCGATACTGGACCTGACCAGAAACTCGACGGAATACGGGGTGAACACCCAGAGACTTAACTGGACCATCCGACAGCAGGCAATCGTTATGGGCGCGTACTATTTAGGTATGCTGTTGTCCGCGTTCCCGGGCGGCGTGTACGCGAACCGGGACTACGAGCGGTCCATATTGTTAGTTTGCGTGACGGCCACGGCTACGACCATGGCGCTGATGCCGTACGCGTCCTCCGGCTACGATTGCTGGACGGCCGCCATGGTACTCCGATTCATCCAGGGGTAACTATTTAATACATCAGCTGCATTCGCTTCTCAAAAAACGAAAACTTATGTCGCGACAACTGAGCTGTGTCCACGGTTTTTCGGCGGCTGTTCCGAGTTGCGTCCGCAAGAATAATTGTTATTTTATCTCTACATGTTTGATGACAAACTCGTTAATATTAATTATCCGTCGGTTATTGATTATCGATACTTTATTGTAGCTTGGTTAATATCACCTTACAATTCATTGTTGGAAATCAATTTTGTTCAAGTTGTTCATGTAAAAAATGTTCAAACTGATATTTATATTAAAATGCAAAGCTCAAATTTAACCAACAAACGAATAGAGGATGTAGAAAACGAAGATTTTATTAAAAATACAACGAGGACGCAACTCGGAAAAAATATAATTTATAGTCTCAATTCGAATGTGCTGAATACATCGTTTTCATCTATCCATTTGCGGACGGATATGCTACTCCTATTATACTTCAAAACCGTAAGGGGACGTGGCTGCGAATGTAGAAAGAAGACAGATTTTTTTCATGGATCCTATATCGTATCATTCATACCATTCGTAGGCGTAGCAGGGATTTTTGAGCTATACTGGGGCTTGGACCTATTGGCGTAATAAAATTTTTATGTTATTCATAATATATAGCTCGATATAAAAGATGCAAAAACCTTCTTTTTTTATTTTGTAAATAACTGTAACATTTTTAATTGTTCATAATTCAAAAAACACCTATGACATTTCCTCCAAAATATCGTTCTCTATAAATTTCATAATAGGTACTATTACTCTAAAATCAAAATTAAGCTAGTTTTACTTATTCTGCGTAAGCATTGTTTTTGTATGTTACCCGGTAGTTGGACTGATACAGTAGATGCGGGTATAACGTCCTCTTAATGTTTATTTCTATGTAATTAATTGGCTCGTTCATTTTTTTTATTGTCTATGATTTAAGAACACGTCAGCGTGAGCGGTTTTGAAACACAAAAACTTAATTGTGTCAAACAATTATTTTATCTCGTAATTAGTAAGGTTAAACAGCCTTTGATGGAAATTAAAGAACAAACATTTATCTGAAGAATGACATAATTAACCATTTAGTTAAATATTTATTTATAAAAAAAATTTTTTTAACTGCAATAAAAGGGTATATTCTAATCTTGAATATTTACTCTCTAATTCAAATAAATAGTGAAAACCTTATATGACGTACTATAAATAATGTTATTGGCTTATTATTTGAATAAAGAGTATAAATTCTAAAATCACTTTGAATAATACATTTTCTGTTTTACGTGAACATGTTTTAGATCAAATTGCATGAGTATGCAACAAATACTTATGTAAAAGGACCCGGGACAATTTTTACATTTAAATGAAAGTGGATTTGAATCATTTCGGATGAGATGTCATTAAAATTATCTATATGCAACACCGTAAAGTGTTATATCCACACGGCGTGATAGCCAAAGAAAATACTAAAACAAATTGACCATCAAAATTAGTGGTTAATATAAGTTGATCCTCTTTCCATGAAACTATAAATAATATTAGTTGCCCCTCTCTTTTAGAGTTCAAATTCTAGGTAAAGCCAGGGGACCCTTTGCCGAAACAAATCTGCCAAAATAAACGTCATCTTACGTTATACGCTATATGAAGTTGAGTTGGTGTAAAACTGTACCGAGTCACGGCGGTGGTGCCGTCTTGAAATTACATCTTACATAAAAATACGAGTGCGACCGGGCGAACATAAATTAAATTGGATTTTACTATGTGCGGACGAGCGTTAAATTTCGCGTTTACGCGGTTAGGTTTTTGCTGAAAACAGAAACAATCATTATCAATGTTGATAACAATTATTGTAACATCTTTGAATATATTATTCGGTCTCGGAAATACTGACGATCCGAACGATTATGTTATCCCGCTTTTAAATTTCGTCGGGAATCATTTTGAAAAAAAAATAAAAAAATAATATTTACACTGTAGAACGAATTTTTCGTTCGTACTTATTGTTTGTTTGTTATTAGGGATTCCTCTTTGTCCAATCGAATACAATCCTGTTTTAAATATGATAATATTATTGACGTAACGTTATTTTTGTCTGTTCTGTCAATCACTGCACGTGAACGTCGACGTTGCAGCAGTTTTTCCATGCAGATCCAATTACCGAGTTTGGAGATTTGGCCCACGCGTGAGTACGTTTATCGAATTTTGACTAATGTTATGTAAACATTTGTTTCTTGATTTAGGTATTCTTATTGGTGTTTGGAGTTAAGATTTTTTTTTTTTTTTAAATTTCCCAATTATAATTCGTAATCTTTTGTTTTATCTTATCGTCTGATGCAATCGTAACGCATTATATTTACATTTATATTATATTGTACATTTAATTATTTTCGGCAGAATAATAATTGTCGAACTAAACATTATTTCAAAAGTTGAGAATAAATACAGGATAATTTGATTTATTTACCAAAAAAAAACGATAACCCATTACAATTTAAACACAATTCTGTACAAAGCTCGGTAAACTGCAAATAGGGTTACAATATCGATTATCAGTCCGATTTGTTTTCTTAATGTATCGTCAATTGTTGTCAGTTTTTTTTAATTTTATAGAAAAAAGATTGGAAATCTAAAACAAATTTTCAAATGAATCAACATCAGACGGAAAACACACCTTTCAAGAAAAAATCCGAGCATTAGTATTAATTAAAAAAGTGTTTTCGAACGCTTCTTAGTAAAATTGATAGTTTTTCGCTGCACTCAGAAATTCAAAATATATGTAAAACTGAAACCAAAACCTCCGTTTTTGACGATTTGACGTATCATATACATATGTATATATATTCAATTCTTAAGTTCCGTTCAAAAAGATAATCAACATTCAGGAGGTACTCGTGGACTTCATATACCTAGAAGAATATATTTTTTACCATGTGTTTCCCCGAAAAGGTGTATCATATGTAATTTATACGTTATACATATTATAACAATTTGTTTATTTATCGAATGATTGGAAATTTCTTTTGGAGTTTACACAGTCCTTCGATGATCTAACGTAATCGCGTGATAAGCATGTAAATTAATGATAAAAAAAAGGCTTAAACTCGTATGCGTACGAATATTCGTCAAATGTATTAGCGTCTGGATTGGCAAGATCTTAAATCTATCAAAAATACTTTACAAATGGCCAAAAATACTTTTTTTTATCACGAAAATCATCTTGTTTCATTTTAGGGCTTACATTGAGAGCTTTTACGACTGTTAAAAAACCTCTTCACGATTTGTTATCGTTAGTACCTAATATATTATTCTTCCTAATTCGTTATATCAAGCTGATCCATTAATATTGTCTTTTACTTTATTCCGCACAATCGCTTCCAACAGGCCTACTCGTCTTAGTCTCTTCCCGGTTATTAGTTAGTTCTTTGATTTGTGTATAACTCATAATACACAGCACCCTTGTTTCTTTGTATAGCTGTTACGCATTTTATATTATCTACTTATTTAGTAGGTAGGTAATAATTTTAAACGTCAAATATGCATAATACACCACTATAATAAATAAAGGCTATTATTACTATACAGGTGGTTTGAATACACCCCAGACACAACTATTACATAAATTAAAATAATACAATTGACGATTGTATCATTTTTCGTGTTTTTTAGTGTACAATATTGGTATCTACTTTGAATATCAACGTTGTGTTTTTGCGAACGCAAGTTTTTTATTTTACATATTAACGCGTGATACGAATATTATATAAAAGAGCAATGCAATTTAAATAGATCTAACGGTCGTTTAACACGCGATTATTATTTGATGTAGAAGTAAAAATAAAAAATGAGCCGATATTGATAATGGGTGCATCACAATGGGAAGTTGGGAAGATAGAATACATAGTTATTTCATTTATATCTGTGAGTAACGATAAACCATTGCTAACGAAATACGATTCTGAGAGAAGTTTAGTTATACATGTTTTGAAATGCCGTAGTATTTACGACTTTCATCTTTATACTAACTCATTAACTATATTATAAGTGAAACAAAAAATTTATCTTGCTTTTTTTTTATTGAAATAATATTTCTGGTTGAAAAGCGTAAAAATTAAAAAAAAATTAAACCGTAAGTCGTAAATTTGTCAGTTTTCATTTTACGTCTTTTTCGGTTTTTCATAATTATTATGAAAACTACTTGGAAAATCAATAAATAACCTTCATAATCACCAACTAAATCTAAAATTCAACCTTAAAGATCTGTTGTTATTTTTTGTTTGGGGTAAGATTTATAGTCGATAAATTGTTTACAAACAGAAAAAAAAAATAAAAAACACATCCTTTTAAACCAATAGAATCTAAATAATATCCATTCATTTTTTTTTTTTTTAAATAAAATATTCATAAAATTATAATATTATCAGTTGAACTATTATTACTCGGTAAGAATATTTCATGTTGTATTTTATCTCCTTTTACGAGGAAATGATTTTTTACGCGTAATGTATTATTTCACGTTCCATCAAACAGAATGAAAACTATGTAAAAGCAAATATATATAAAAAAAAAAAAAAAATATAATTTGTTAAATATTTATTTTTAAATAATATATAATCTGTAATGCAATCTTTTAAGGTGCATTCGAGCGTGAATAACGATTTTTGACACGAGCGGCATGGAAAAAGATAGTATTGGTATTCAGTATACGTATATATATATTATATAAAAGTTATAAATATATACGACAACAGTCAACAGTAATTATTTATAAAAACTCGTAATTTTTTCGTAATTTCCTCTAACTTTTTGTTTTATGACTGGTAATATTTTTGTAGTTTTATTCACCGGCGAAAAGAATAAATTAAATATTAAACATGAATGCGATTAACCATACGCACATCATGAAGTTGCCTCCTTACCGGGGGGGGGGGGGGGGGGATTCAATCGGTTCCGAAACAATAATTATGTCATCAATTTCTGAAAATTTGGGTGCCAATTTTGTGTAGGTACCTAATTAACTAAGTAATTGATGAAAAACAAGTCGACTATATATAACTCGATATCCTTTTTGGTAGGTATTACCAGTAAAATATCAACTATGTCTTATGTCGATAATATTTATAAAGTTTATGTATTTTAATTTTATCTGATTCCGCATTGAATACACATTCATTTAACTTGAAAACTTATAATTAATTGAATACTATCTTGTTGTATTACAGTTTCGAGATTTTCCAAATACATCCAAAGTATTATATAATATATCTTACTCACTTAGAGAAATTACGACCCCCAGATATTTCTTTTGTTAATCGTTTTTCTAATCAAGTCTAATGGCCTTTAATCGTGCTTTCGTTTTATTTTGCTAAGCTTCCCAAATAGTTGTTACATATTGTTTAAAATGTTCAAATATATTTTTCCGATTGCTTTTGTCTAAATTGAAAATAAATTGTAAATGATTTATTGGAGTTGTAAACGTGTATACAATATACGTCTATCAATGTCCCACTACGCGGAATTTTCGCAAACAAATCTATTGGACTGAAATAATATACAGGTGCATAACCAATGCAACGTCAAATGTACATGTACATATATAAAAATAAAAGTGCACCGGAATAACAAATTTTAAATATTAAGTTAATATGTTTTAGATAGCTATATTATTATACGACAAACGAAACTTGCACTACTCGCACTACACTTATATTCAAAACTATAGTTGGAAAAGTGGATGTACTACTACAGTACCTACCTATAGGTGTTAACATACATAGCAACCATGGCATAAACAAAAGAATTCACGAATGAATAACGTGCAGTAATCGGTGTTATTACAATATTATGAAAGTGCTATAATCAAAACTTCCACCACGCAATTCGAAATTATTCTTGTACCGTAATTATTAACGGCAAGTAGTTACATATAGGGGAGCGAAACCTGGTCACTGACCAAAGGAAATAACAGACGACTAATTACTTTTGAAAGGAAGGTATTATTAAAAATATGTATTCACGGTCCAAGCTAAAATGCAGAATTTCAGACCTACGAGAGCAGAAAAATTAAAACATGCAAAAGCTGTACAACAGCTGACTAAACATTTTATCGTTTATAAAAAACAAACGAACAGAATAGTCCGGACACATTTAGAGAGCGGATGAACAATTAATAAAAGACAAAGTGATTAACAAATAAATAAATAAAAAAAGACAATTAGAAAGGCCTAAGACCTGCTGGATGGATTTTGTTGTTCAAGTTATAGGAAATATAAAAGAGAACATGATATTTAACGTACCATACGACAGAAAGAGATGAAGAAAATTCGCGATGGTAGTAATGATTCTCAAAGTACTGACAAATTGAAGAAGAAAAAGAGAAAACAAAACTAGCAATCTCTTGCCAATTTCGAAAACATTTCTGAATGGGATATGGTACATTAAGGAGGTCATTTTTTGATTTTTGCAGAAGTTTTCCCAATAAATGAAAAAAATTAGATTAGTTTTAACTTATAAAACTTCGTTCGTAAGATGCTAAACTGCTGAAGTAACAGGGAAAGTTAAAAATATTTGATATGCTATCGAAATATTAGGATAGGTATCTTGTAAATTATTTTTAGAAATAAAGTTTAAGATTTAAAAATAATTTCCATATCTTAATGAGTTGTCTAATACAAAAATATGTTGTTTAAAACTTTCAAATTCGTATATAAATTTAATTTAATTTAAGTCTTTTTCATACTTATTACATAAGTCAATTGAATGTTTTTTTGGATCATTTAAAGGTGTTTTAAACAACATTTTTACCATCTAAAATGAAAATGTAGATACAATATTTTGCACAGGCTCAAAATCGTCTCTTAATCTCGATAAAATATTATCTATAACAGATTTTATTAAAATGTTAAATTTTTATTTTTCACTTAAAGTTGTTATTTTATCTTTAAATTTAAGCTATCTTACCAGCCAATTTCTTTTTCTTACAAAGTCGACTGATATTAAACTCGTTTATAATACCTAACATTTCAGTTTTTCTTTCTGATTCAATCAATATTTCATCAATTCCATCTCCACTAAATTTTTCAAAAAATTTTATTAAGCTATGTAAATGTACAATAGTATATATCAATCGTTATTTTTAAACTTTGCAATATTATGTTTACTCGATCTATTGCACTAAGCGTTTAAAATATTATTAGTGTATATTTTATTATTTTATTACATTTAATTTATTGCTTTTAACAAGTTTTTAACATCAAATCATCAGATAATGCTTCTTGATTTAATAAACTAAACACTTTAATGATAATAGATAGTTGTAATTTTAATGCTCTGACTGCATTCTGATTTAAAGACCCCTTTGTAAAAGTACTGTAAAAGTGTAACCCTTTAAAGATAAATGAAGGTTATCTAATAAAATATTCCATCTTTGGGTGGAACTAGAAAAAAAAAACAATTTTTTTATACGATTCCAAAAAAATGTTTCTGTGAATTAATAAAAACTGTTAATAAATCCATTTATTATTTGGTAATTTGGCGCCTCTTGACCAAGACTTCCGGGGCAAGTTCCCCGGTTAGCCCCCCCTAGATCCAGCCCTGGTTGCTATGTTCACGTGAAAGAAAAATGTCCATTCGATTGTGAACCAATTTCGCGAACTTAATCCATGTTTATATACTTTCGATTTAGGTCTAAACCGTTTAAATAATAAAATATATTAAGTCGGAACAGAATATTATATAACATTTTTTAAATAAACCAATTTTGTTTTCAATAGTCATATTTTAATATAAAAACTACGAATTCCATACATTTTTTTTCAGATGTTTTATACATTTTAATACATTAAACAAGATGATCGGTTGCTGTGAAATGTTAAAAACGTTTGAGATAAATTAAATTTAACAAAGAAACGTAAACAAATTTACCACGTATTTTATTTACGACGGCTGACGAGAATGAATAGAGCTAAACGATAGTAAAATATATTGTCAAGGGAATCTCGTTAGTATAGGACAAAGACGCGAACAGGGACAAATGGATACGTATAGTCATCATTAAGATACGGTCTTTTGAAGGCCAGAAAAATAAAAAATTACGTAGCTGAGTTTCTTTTGTTAATCCAATAACACGTTCATTAATTACAGACGATGTTCACAACCGCTCTTTTTTTCCAAACAATTAAACATTTGCCTCTGCAATATTAGTCCTGCAGCGGAATCTAAGCCGTCTTTAACATGTCAGTCCACATGTACGGACTTTAGGTTTACTCCCGATTTGATATGTGTATCTTTTTTTCTAAATGACATTGAAAAACATCCGACAAACACATAAATTCACTTTTTAACAATTAGGTGTATACATTACAAGAATCGTCAAAATCCAAAATATTTCTGCGTTCACGTCAATAATGTCTGAGCACCGAATGGGCTACGGCAATGTCATTCCGATGACTGCTCTATGAAATGATGTTTGACACTTCATTATTATATAAATACTCCAAGTTCAGTTTTCAGAGACGAAAATCAATGTTATGGATTTATTTGGCTTTTGTTTTCTTTAAGAGTCAGCATACAACAATATTAATTATTTCATTTCTACTCGGGACGTTTTAAGTATTAGTAGATAATACATATTGTATTGATATTTTCTAAAACGGTTTGAAAGACTGACATTATAATAAACACACATTTTCGTTTTAAATTGAACGTTACATATTAACTGAACCTAACCTAACTTAGCATTTTAGTTGTCTGAAAAAAAAAACCAATGCACCCGTTCGTCTTATATTCTTGGAAAGCGTGGTTTTATATAAAATCTATTTCTGATAAGATTATTCAAAAATTATTATAAAGACATTATCAAAATCTTTAAATAAAACAAATATTGTTCTTTTTTTTGAATAGTTATTTCAGGTTATATTAGTACGATTTATTTTAATGTAATATATATTTTTTAATGCAAATGGTATCAACTTAAATATTTTAAGATCAAGACGGAAGATGAGTTAACGCCGTTTATCAAACCGGATGATTAAAAACTTTTTAAGTATACCATACCTATCATAATAATAATATCGTATTTAATAACTAGTTTAATATGCGATACAAATAAACTATGCAGGGTTTTTAATTTAAAAGTTTTTCTTTGAAATTCAATCCAGACAGTTTATATACTTGATATTAAAATTGTTAATTAATTCGAATAACTATTAATATAATATAATATAATACATATACCAAAAGATGACATTTTTTTTTTTTTTAAATAGTATTTATAATATATACGATATACCAATATAAAGTAATAAAAGATTAACAATATTTTCCTAATATTATAACACGTGCTGAATGGTTCGCCACAAACAACTATTTATGAAAAGCTTTTTTTATCATAGTAGCACGAAAATATAGGCAAGCAAAAGATGGCTGGAATGTGGTTGGGTAACATCTGAAATCTGCAGAGGATAGGAAAAATTGTGATCGTCAAAGAATATACGCCATTGATAAAGGTCGATTTGTATTATTATAAAAATCTGTCAATAACATATAATATAATAAATACCAAACCGATAAATTGATATTATGACAACGACAATCGGTAGGTGTATCGTACAAAAGGCTTACAGAAGCACTTATTTTATTTCGTTACAATATATTATTGCGTACATAGTGCTGGTATTCAGCGTGAAATAACGAGTATGATATGATCTATCGTTCGTTGGTAATTTTTTTCTGTACCAAGATCGATAAATCAAAAATTATTGAAACGAACGTCGAAAACGAAAAACATATCTGAAGAATCATTATTTATTTTCGATTCGAAATGTTTTAGTATTTGAGGGTTCAGTCGTTTAGTTGCGCAATAGAATTAAAGTAATAACTATGGTAGGGATTAGGTGTGACTATCGTAGAAAAGGGAAGTGACAAAAATCTTGTATGATAGAAATACATCATTAAGGATAAAAAGGAAATTGTATAAAACTGCTGTGAAAATTTGAGTGTTGGGCATTGAATAAAATACATAAAATATAAATGGACCTATAGGTAGCAGAATTGAGAATTTTAAAATGGGCGAGTGAGGATGTGCAGGAGTAAATGAGAAAATAGTGATAGAAATGTGGAATGAGAAGGTAAGGAGTAAATGATTCCATTAGCTCGGAATTATTTTCTAAAAAATAATAATAATTCACTCAACGTTTCAGTTTTGGCTGGCTAAGAAAACATGTATTTTTCACATAATATTATGTGTGTAATATGGTGTATATACTGTGCATGTTCTGACGTATAAGTTTAATAAATATATCATGCTGGTACATAAATATATTTGTTTTGTTCCGTTGCAGTGATTATGATATTAATAATAGGAGTTTTAATTAAATTTAATTATTCACGTTCACGGATCCTTAAAATTTACGGAGCGTCCCAAAAGATTACCTTTGTTAATCCAAGCGATTTTCGTAATATTACATTGAGCTGGGCGTATGTACCTATAATTTAATAATATTATGTATCTGCAGTGTATGTATATGAATTCAATGTTGGTGACACCGCACAAATAACTACCTACATGATAATATTATACTGTACCTACCTATGCATTAATTCAAACATCTTTATATGATGAACGAAAATAAATTGTTGTTAAAAATACTTCAAAAATGTTTGTCCGTTATATACCACGATTGAGTGAATGAGATACGTTACTACAATGTAGACAACGAGGTTTTCTGTTCAAAGTGTGTTCACGGATCGGGCGTAATGTATTTTTTTTTTTTTTTTTAATAAAAAGGTGAAATAACAACCTAATAAGGTGTATTTTCACAACTCTATAAGTTATGGCACTAGTTTATAAACAGCCCGGCATACAAAATTGGCTCTTTTAACTTGTGTAATGTATAAACCAACCCCCACTGGCTGAGGGAAAAACCTATAAATTACAGGATCTATAATACCGTTTAGGTAGTAATCAACCTCAAATAATCTAACCCATCTTAACTTAATAAACTTGATATCGTTGCTCAGGTGCTCGTTCGGCCCAACTGGCCCGTGCGGCGGTACTATGGCGGGGAAAATCATACCCAAGTCAAATCGGAGCCTGTACTCGACGTTCATGTTCTCCGGCACAATATTCGGAGGTTTCTTCGGTCACATTTTCAGTGGCTTGGTCATACCGTTGGTGTCCAACGACGGAAGTTTCTTCATGCTTTCCGTCTTCGGGTTCATCTGGACCGCGATGTGGACGACCATGATACACGTGACGCCCTACGAACGTACCCATGATGCCAGCAACCACTCCATGATGCTGTTTTCGACACCTTGGTCGACGATCCTCCAGACACCATCGTTCGTCAGCTTGCTAGTCGCTTGTATGGGGTAGGTAAACTTTGAGTACTGTTTCAATTTTCATTATTTTTCAAAAAAAAAAATTAGCGTTATTCAGTCTGTTCAGAAAAATAAAATGAAGATTGAAAAGGAAACGGTTATAGATACAATCCCAGATGCTCATTTAGGGAACAAAAGAGTGACATATTTCATTTTCCCCCCCTGGAAAACATTAAAACCTACAACGAATTGTTTTTCTTGGACCTTGATGCGAGGTGCACGGCGCAAAGCATTAATGATTATTGATTCACCCTCTTGTAATGGACTTATCATAACTCCATATAATTTTTTTTAAAGGTTTTGTATTCTTATATTCATACATTAATTTATATATTAGTTTTAAATTTCATGTTTTGAAACCGAATTTCAATTTGTCCTTTATCTAAAAATTACCTTAATGGCACTCATGGATACGATTGAGATTTAAGAGTGATAGATTATAATTATAGGTCTTATAGATTTAGGGGTTAAATTTTTGGTACGTAGGGTATATTGCATTTGCTTGCCTAAAATTTTGTATTCTGTATTGACCCGTTAGGAATAGCCATGCGGACTGCACCAGTGAACCACAAAAGAAAAAAAATTAATTGACAATTTCTAAGAAATTATGCTGTAGAAAATATTGATAATAGTTATCAGTCTGTTGATCAGTTTTATATTATAACCAGTAACTATTAACAATAGATAAATCATTACAGTTTAAAATAAATTCTATATAATTTATTCCTCTCATTAATTATTATACATAATATATTAGGTACAAAAAACGTATGCTTTTTGTATCTTAGTATGTATGCAGCGACATTTAAGTATTTTATGAATTTAAGACTTAAGTAGTATTGCAATAGTTAAGAGCTAAAAACTAATAAATAAATTAAGCCATGAATGCAAAGATGACTTTTTGAATATTAAATACTATTAAAACTCCCCCCCTCCCTCCTCATCTAGGGTAACTTGAATCAAAGTCTAAGCTCCTATGAATTGTATCAATAAGCTATTAATAATTTAAAATATTTTGAAAAAAAAAATAATGGCCTGCTCAATATGCGTAAAAAAAAAAAACTAAAATTACGCCCCTGTATAGATTAGGTACCTAGTTATAGAAAAATACACTTTTATTACGAATATGTCATTGTAGTAAATTTAAAATTAAGTATTCATCTTTTTTGTTTTTATCCAGTTGATTTATTTTAATTAGGTTTGTTTAGGTTATGTTAGTGATGTTAGCATAAATAAAGATTACATTTATAATTTCAGTTTATATTAAATACCAATATACTAGAGATAGAAATAACGGTATAAATAATTTTCCAATATAATTTCTTACTTAAAAATTTGATATAAGTACCTTTACAAGTTGTAGCTTAATTTGCATGTCTATGTACCTACCTAATTTCTATATTATACAGTATAATAACAAAATGTGTTTTTGGAAAACGACACTTTCGAGTTACAAATAAAGTTAATTATAAATTATGTATTTTCAACAAAGGTCTAATCCAATCACACTCAATACACCCACAATCTATACTTATTTACATTGAACGGTTATTACATTTTAAAATGACAGCAAAGAATTTGTAAGTTCACTTATATAGGAAAGTTTTTAATCAATTTCTCGTTTACTTACTTAAATACACATTATGAGTTCCGACCGCAATTTATTATAATATAAACTTACAGATATCCACCGAGCCTTTTGTTATTTGTATTTTTATTGTAGTATTAATAACGAATGGCCCAGATCTATAATGGACTTTTCATAGTATTGTTTTTTGACGGTAAAAAATTGACTTGGTAACTTCGATATACCCATTATTGTATATCGTTTGATTTTTCAGTCTTCCTGATGTTATTGCCACCCAAAAATTCTTCCCCGTTCTTTTCTGACTTCTGTTTTCACATAATCATGCAAAAAAAAATAATTTTGTTTTTTGCAGATTCGGATATTTATACAGCTTTGTCACTACCGCCATACCGATCTACTTTGCCAAAATCTTGGGCGGTGACTACATAAAGAACGGTATTTCTGTGTCTATTAATTGGCTGATCTGTTGGTTGACAGCAATATTCGCGGGACTATTAGCCGCGTCGTTGACGAACGTTAATGACACGTCGACCAAGACGATCGTCAGAAAAGTATACGCCGGTATAGTGCTAATCCTGTCGCCAATGATGTTGTTGGGCGTTATGTTGGCCGATTGCAACAAGTCGTTGGTCCAAAATTTTCTCAGTATGTCCGTCATACTCTTGGCCTTCGAACGGGCCAGTCTGCGGATAAATGCTCTAGACCTGTGTCCAGGTGAGTCCGGGCTGAACATGTCTATGATTAGGTTGAAATAACTTAACCTAACCTAATTTAAGCAGAGGGGGAACATATTTGGTAAATATAATATATGTTTACAATTCATGCCCACACAGGGTATGCAGGAAGTCTGATAGCGTTGTGCGATGTGTTTTATTCGATTGGTAACGTAATGGATTTGGTGATAGCTCGGAATTTTTTCAGCTGGAACTCTTCGTTTTTGGCGTCTATAATATTGCCGATAACGTGCAGCGTACTATTCATCTTGTTCGCGTCTTCGCGAAACCAATGTTGGAATCCGCGATACAGACGTTCGTCTACGGAATAATGATAATACGAGAATATCCGTGAAGAGACATCATATTCCGGACTAGTTCTATCGGACATGCTAATAATTATTGCATATTCTGTAAGATATTTAGGAAAACGAATAGGTTTTAAAGCGCATTCGATTGATCCCCGAAAGAGCCAAGAACCACTAACGATACATTGCATATTATATAGGGTTCACAGTAGGTATAATATGTATCACTGTTTTTATTATTAATACAAATTCTAAGTATTGTATACAATAATTTCAATTCATTTTGAAGCTGGGTAGTACTATTATTACATCCATTTAACTTTACACCTATTAATAATATTATTGTTCTGCCACTTCAAATAACTTTCCGGAGACGTCCACAAACATTGGATATACGCCAAAACGTTGGACGGCGAAATTAACAGAAAACGCTTGTAATGAAATTTTATAAAACTTTATGACAATACCACCGTATTATTTATGTTTGGCCACGAAATATACTGCATTTTGGAATATTTCCAGGGTGGCTTATAATATTTTTACTTTTCGTTTTTTTCTTTCAATTTTATTACGAATAGGTATACTTATATTATATGTATATATATATATATTATTATTTTACCAAATAATCTATTTCGATGCTCGAGTGCCAGTAAAATTATTGAAAACCGCGCAATCGTTTCGATTCGTGTCGGTGTAATTGAAATTATCGTCGTCGACAACGTGATATTATTTTTAATTTTAAAATATGTCGCTAAATGCCGTTTGTCTAATACTTACATTTTTGGAAAAATATACGAACCAACTACCTACAGTATAGATAATATCTTCAAACCGTATTATATCTTACGTGCGGTATTTAGAAATAATATATTTATCAATTTGAAATTGAGCCCAGTATTTCTCTGGATACCACAGGAATGTATGTTGTCGATAAAACCGTTTTTATTAAGTATAATAGATATAACTACATTATGAATATTGTACAATAAAACAAACGAAAAAATATAATTTCAATTAGATTAAAAATAATAATAATAAAACTGTTCTCCTCGTTGAGACACTTTAATGAATATAAAATATTTAAATATTTAAAATATCTATTCGTAATAACTTATCATTCGTGCAATATAAATACAAAATAAATCAAAATTTGAAATGTTTTCAACGAATTTTACCTATCATACATTTAAACTTAAAACGCTTATAGTAAAAAAAAACAGAATTTCCGAATTACTGACGAAAATCATTATATAACTAGCTTGAGTCGTGTGCACGGTATTTTGTGACAGAGTCGAGTTTTGCATGAGCAGATTTTTTGTGAAAATCCTAATAAAGCTGATAAACCAAAAATTTGCTGTTCAAATTATGTCAAAAATTACTCATCAAACAAAACAAAGATAAATACAAGTCTAACGTCAGTATACAAATAATTGTGTTTATAATAATATATTATTAAATACAATTTAAAATTACATTAAAAATTTAAATAAAACAAAAAATTTAATCTAATTAAATATTAAACTGGAGAGTTTTTGTAAGTCAACTTTTCTATAAACTCTAAACGGGTTATAATATATTTTTCATGCTGACGCATAGTTTCATGGGTATTTTGATTTTTTTACCTTCGGGTTTTCCATACTGTGATACCATATTTTCAACTAGTAGAAAATTAGAAAAATAACGTCTCTATAAATATCATCGTAAGTGTTAAATTTTCTGTACATCTATATACAGTCATCCTCGCACGTTTTGCATACATATTTAATGCTCTAAAATGTGTTTACTGAGAAAAAAAACACTTAGCCATACATTATTATATAATAAAATAGCTCTCTGACTTCACTTAGTAGATAAAAAAAAAACACCTAAATAAGATCCGTTGACCTACATATTTAATGTATATTTTTATGTTTTTGTTTGCCATCAAAACATAATATCTGAATATATTATTAGGGATAATGAGTGTGTAAAATAAGGGCGTATCAAAAGGCAGCAACGTTTTTCTGAAGAATTGAACATTCTCTAGTTACTATTATTACAAATACTCACAAAAAATTAAAATTAAAATTAAAAATTTCTGATCTACGATTGTCTAAACTATAACATTGTAAATAACAAGTGTTTTAAACTTTTTTTCAAGGAAAGAGGAGGAGGGAAATATATTTTAAAATTAAATTTTCATCATAGGAATATCTATAAGTATTCCTATGATATTATTTTAGTAGTAGAGAGTGAAAATCATTTTAAACAATATTTTATAAAAAAAAAACAGATAAAATTAAATTCGAATTGTTACTTATGGATTACAAACGATCCTGGGTAGATAGACTCAATAATAGTAAAAATAATTTTTAACATCGAATTCCCAATAAAAATAAAATAAAAAACTAAGTAGTAATAAAACGACAAATTCAAAATGTTTTTCTTGGAATTCAAACGTTTTAATGACAATATCATAATATTAAACCAAAACAAATGTATGCTTATATTATCATGCGATTGTAATTTGCATATTGTTGTTCTATAGCAGTGGTTCCCAACTTTTTTGTTATGGCGACTGACATTAAAAAAAGCTGCCCTAGGATAATGAGAGTACAGCCACTATTGTAGGTGGGAAATTGGGAAGATAGAATACAGAAGGGAATTCAATGTATATCTGTAAGAAACAATGGACCATTGTTAACGAAAAAACGATTCTGAGCGGAGTTCAGTTAATAGTAATGCTTTGTCAACAATATATATGTTATATTATGGTAAAATAATTAAATAGGTATTATATATTTTCTTTAATAATACTTGTTTAATATTGTATCGGTTTTCCCGTTTTTTCCCGGTTTATCACATTTGCTTGGAAAACTTTCTGGAAAATCGAAAAACGGCTTCCTTAAAGTACCTTTTCAGTCAGATTTCTTTTCAGAAAAAGTACTATCATTGTAAATCGGAGCGAAATTGCTGGTAGAAAAGTTGTTCACAGGAAAAAAGAAGGCCATAATATTTTTTAACTAATACTTAAATTTCGTACATTTCAGTCGTCCTTTAGTTTTTTTTTTCGGTTTTTCACATTTGCTTATTTTCTTATTATTCTTACTAATATATTTTTTATTTTTTATATTTTATTATATTGTAATCTTTTTTTTTTCATTGTGACCCATCAAAAATATTTCACGACATAATATTGGACCCATAGGTTGGGGAACATTGTTCTACAGTATGAACTGAATTTAAATGGTAAAAATAAATATTTTTGTTTTTAATGAAATTGTTTGCATATTGTTAATGTAATCGCAACTTTTGTAAATATATCGGTTTTATGCGATTAAAATATTATAGGTATTATAGGTTAGGTAAAATCCATTTATGTACAACTGAACGATGCGAACAAATTCGCGTAGTATACTATTATACTGGTAAATAAGAAGAAAAAATCCGGACATACTTCGCATCATGGGTAGACCATTGTTATAGAGTTTTAGTTTTTACATTGAAACTAATGATACATACTGTTGCAATAAAAACAAAAACCTGTTCTGAGTAAAGTGCGATAAATTGATGCGATAATCATTATGTTTAAGTCGTGCGTTTCCCCTTGTAACCAAGATAATCCAGAAATCATCAAAACTATAAAACTGATGTATCGTTGTTTTTATTTCAGTTCTTGCGAATCTAGAAAAATGTTTCAAATAATCTATTAACATATCAAACGAAAAGTCCGCTTCTTTTGTAAAAAAAAAAAACTGAGCTTTTTTACTGACTGAAAAATTATTTCCTAGGGGAAAAAATACATCATATTAAAACTTATAGCTCCTCCGTTACACTCAGAATGTAAAAGTGTTATTTTCTTTACATTATTCATTACACCCAATAACGAATAACATATTATACAAATTGAAAACAATTTAATATTATAACATTTCTCGACTTTTATCATAAAATTAGTCAAAAATTAGGTGAGTATTACGAATTAACAATGGGACCTGAATTTAAACGCCCCAAAAACTTTCGAAAAATTCCCTAAACAAAAGTTTTTAAGTAAAATAATATTATTAAAAACTAACTATAAAATGCTCTGAAAATGAAAGAAGAGCTGAAAATGTAAAATTAAAGACTTTCATTTTTGTAATTATTAATTATTTGCGCCAGGCCGATGCACAAGTGTTAATAAAGATAAAATAAAGACGCGTTATTGAAATCATAAATAGAATGATTGACAATCTATATCGATGAATTATGGTACCTACTTAAAATTCATTAAAGCAAATTTCATGAAAACAATTCTGAAATTTGAATAAGGTATCCATTATTAATTCGCATAATGATTAAATATGCACTTAAAACGGTTTTAAAAATGTAAATAAAAATTTCACTTTTGTTACGTGAATTTATTTATGTGGGTATCTGGAAAACATTGTTTTATATCGCCAGTCTCTCTTTTCTCAAAACAAACTTCAAATTAAAATCTGGGCCTTAATATTATCATATAGCACCGATGAGCGTAACGTTATAAGCTCAAAAATGCATGTTTAGTATCATATTATTGTATTATTTTATTATAATATTATCTCTTTGTTTTTGTTGGCATTCAGTAAATATTCCAAATTTATTTATTTGAGCAAAAAATAAAAAAAACAATATTGCGGTATATACCCTCTAGTTACACATCATATAGACCCCGTTCTGGAAATCGTTTTTAGCGAGTTTATAATGCATGACGTCAACAAATTGAATATTTAAACAAAGTGCTGCGGCCTACGAAAATGTACCAAAACGACGGGCGATGGCACACGGAATGATTACAATAATAACCTAAAAATGTCCAAATATTGACTACAACGATAAGGTATAATATTTTTTACATAAAAAAACATTGTTTTTACGAAATTCGAGGAATAATGTGCACGTTAAAAACTCTGTTAAAAATGCGTAGGTAGGTTTATAGTATTGTAATAAAATATCCAACAAAATACACGAACTACAATTATTTTTTGGTATACACCTCAAACTCGTTTTTAATACTGTAGATACCTACGTACATGCATTAGTATGCGACGATGTACTCACACTTTTTGTTATTTTTTTTTCTAATCGTAATTTAATTAAGTCGCATTATGATAAAACATTTTTTTTCCGTGCTCGAACATTTTGAATACATGATGAGTATAAATGATGTATTTACGTGCATTGTATATAATATTACAATAGTGTAACCCCCCAACCGGGTGTTTTATCAAATGTTGAACCACCCATAGATTATTATCTTTATTAAAATACATAATACGCATAAAATGTCGAATTTGTTTTTATAATAATTATTTTCACGAATAATAATTGCGCACATATGTTGTACATTATCGTTGTCGTAATAATTCATTGATAATACGCGATACGAGGTGACAAGTGGTCGTATCATTTCATCGTTGATAATTAATCATATTATTTTTCCCCAGAGTCAAAACATACAGGTCAAACAAACTCACGCTTAATAACTGTCATTTAATTAATCACCTATAACTAGAGAATTCGATGACAAAACTATTTATCTGAATTAGTTATACATATAAAGTGAAAAAAAAATCAATACGATTTTATATTAAATATTCATTACTCGATATAAAAATTAAATGATGTTTTTAGATTCTAAGTGAACCAAAGAAGCTTATGGTTTTACAAAGACGTTTATTTTTTATTTTTAGACTTGCTCGGATTTCTACGTTTAGTACCTACCCTGAAAGGAAATCAGCGTGGGGAGGTACTTTAGGGAGGTAATTTTTCGATTTTCTCAAGAGTTTTTTCATCGAGTTTTAAAACCTGGAAAAACGTAAGGAAACTGAGAAAATTGGTACAACATTAAACATATATTATTAAAGAAAATATATAAAGACTATTTTATTATTATACTATAAAATTACATACTTGTATATATTGTTGACAGAGCATCATTATCAACTGAACTCCACACAGAATCGTTTTTTTGTAAGCAATGGATTGTTGTGCTTACAGGTATACATTAAATTATCTATAACAGTGGCTGCACCTGTCCCCATTATCTTAGGATGTTTTTTTTTCTTTTCGATTCTGAGTGTAGTATATAAGCTATTAGTTCTACTATAAGATGTGTTTTATTTCCTTCAGAAAGAACACTTTTTCGATGAGTATAAATGTTCTAAATTGGTTACATTTCGTACCTTAAAAATTACTGATGCCCGGTGATAGGCAATTCATTTGAAATATTTTTTTAGATTCCTAACAGTTTTTCTAAAATAAAAAAAAAAAATGACGACAAAACGACAATAAGTCTGCTTTATGTTTATTAATTTATGGTTAACTTTTACTACAAGGAGAAAAAAAACTATATGATACTTACATACTTGTACTATAATCTTACAAGTTTACTGATCTGCGCTTAGAATCGTTTTTTGATTGCAGTTGTCACTTTTAGTGTATATATCAAATTACCCTATCTATTTAACTTAATTAACTTTTCATCTACGACAGTGTTCTACCTATGATTACAATGTATTTTTATTTTTCAATAAGAACACAAAACCGTGAGGATTATCATTCGATTTTATAATCTAGCAATCACAAATTATAATTTTAAAAAGACAAATCAACCAAAATTTTTAAAAATGAAAAAAAAAAGTTGTTCATTCTTCATCAAATTTTAAAAAATGTATTATTCTTTTCTAAAATTGTAACTAGACTAATATTTGCATTAATCGGGAAATGAAAAATAAATGAAAACAGAAGTGAATAAATCATTTAAATTTTTTTTAAATTTCACATTTCAGTTACCCCTTCCTATCCTTCTTTCCATATTTAATGCAATTATGTAATTCTTACACTATAGGAGGGGACGTAAAAATGATTTGCTTCTTAATGAAGTGATAATTTTAAAAATGTTGAGAAACACTGGTCTAAACGTTGATTAAACGTTAATCAACATCGAATTTTAATGAATTTCAATTAATGATTAACATTTCCGAAGTGTAGATATCCATTTTAAAATATTTTTGAACATAAATACTATTCAAATTAAGTAATTTAAAAGAGCCTTCACTTAATACAATTTTGTAATATTTAAAGTTTTGATATAACGACGACATAATTACATAACTTAGTACATACATTAGACGACCTGTGTTTTCGTCGATAAACTTTAAAATACGAAATTGATTGAAATTTAATCATTCGGAGCAATTTTTTCATAGAAATAATATTAATAATTACTATAATATCGGGTTTATAAAAGTTTTCCCTTGTTGAAAACAAACCTTTTTTTTTCGTAGAAATAAATATTCTAGTTATTATATAATATCATAAAATGGAACACAAAATGTTTTAGATTCTGAGTTTAGCGAGTAATGCATTTTTTCTACTATTATGTGTGTTTTTTATTTTTTATTTTGTTGTGTCTGCAAAAAAACTTGTCTATAATTAATTTCACTTCAATAAAAAAAAATTATAAGGTTGCTTTTTTTTTAAATTTTAGATGTAAGTGTATTTAAAAGGTAATTTTTTTGATTATCCTTTAGAGTATTCTTAACAAATACAAAATATTGGAAATGTTTATATAATTGATGTAGATTTCCGGGTTACATTGGTAACAATAAGGGTACAAATACGACTAACGTCTTAAACAATACGTCGTAGTGATAATACTCTGTTCTGAATTGTTTTTCGTTAGAAATGGCTTATCGTTGTGTATAGATATAAACTATCAATTACTCTATATATCTTCCTTTTCAACTTTTTTCTTAAAACAGTAGCACACCCATTTGTACATTAGATACGTGAAGCGAAATAAAAATGTATAAACTCGTATTCATGTTTATGATATTTTTCTCCGGTTATTAACAATTAATAATAATTGTACGGTTTTCGAGTGTCGTGTTTTCACCATTTCCGATCCGTATTATTATATATAACCCACACACGTGTCCTCGAAAACCACTCGGTCACTTAACACAAACAATTTTTCATGTGTGTTTCCACTACACGAATGAGCTTACAGAAAAACTTACCGGGGCACCTCGTAAGTATTATATAGATAGGGACATACGGTAGAAGTGGAACGGTTCCGACTTTGTAGGTACCAATGAATTATAGTTTCGTGTTTTAAAGCCGATTCGATTCGTACGTACGCGCTTGCGTATAAATTGTATACTTTATTCGAGCCGGAACTGGTGGTAACTAATGTTACATACTGAAACGACAACGAAGAAGTATGGTAGCAAATAAATTATATTATTCGACGTGATACGACCGAATTTCCAAATATATATATATATATATATATATATATATATATATACATATACGACGTTATTGTAAGGCGTGACGAATACAAAAAATGTATTAATATTCTAACGATATTACACTAATCAGCTATCAGTGGCTGTTATTTTTAACACTTATATTTGTAACAATGCTATTGACTTATTGAACAGAAATTGACTTTTCAGAATCTGGCTTTTAAATATTCACTGTCAGTTTAAGTAAAACATAAAACGACTTTACGATTTTTTCATAAATAATGATTATTATTCACTACATTCCTATAACTATTCAACATTTCTATGTACGACCCTTTCAGATACTATACATTTATTGTAGGCGATGAGGTTGTTTTTTTTTTTTTCTGTGAATAAGTTTTCAACTTTTTGATCCAATCGAAAAAATTTAGACTTTACCGAATATTTCTGGAAAAGCAGTGCCAATTTCACGAACGGAAAATGTATGATTGCGATGTCTATACGTGCTGAGTAGTAAAAATTAAAAAAAAACAAAAAATCAACATTAATTCGAACAAGCTTTTGCATCGTCGTTATAAAAATATATTATATCCATTACAAAAGTATTCAAATGCGCACTCAGGGACCAAACGCGTTAGTTTTATGTTTATTTTGCATTGTCGGACAATATTGCTGTAGTCCGTACGGATTATAATATATATATATAAAAAAAAAAACATGATAAATTTTTACGAGACGCGAATAGTGATTATCGCAAAGGTATTTGTCATAACCCACGGTCTTTTATTATTTACATAGCAATACAGATGTAGTATTGTAGTTGTTCTCGTAACCAATAGCTGACCCTGTGTAGAAAAGACAATCACCAAGAGCATTTGCAGTATACCCTACCTAACCTACACTACGGTCGTCATTGTAGATATCGTCCATCTGTTTCAATTCCCATACCTAATCATGAACTCAATAAATGAATTATCGTACTAACGACTTCTGGTTAAAATTACTCTAGTCCAACCCGGTGTCTGACGTCGATGTGTAGCGTACGCAGGGATTGAAATAAAGCAATTATACTAATAAATAGGTATTTATTTAGTAATTTACTCTTGACATTTTAATCAAATTACAAGGAAAAATTTGATTTATTGAATAAAAATTGGCTTTTTGTAACCGGTTTTAAATTCTCATTTTCGGATTGGGTATAAAAAATGGTTGCAGTATATGTGTTCATGATAGTATTATTATTATTACTTCTCCTACCATTAAAAATTCCTGGCCACACCATTGTACGACTGAACGTTCGTGCATAAATACCTATACATAATGTTCACATAACCAATAGGTACTCATAATGCATCATTGTATGTACGTACGTTTTTTTAACCCGTAGAGTTATTTAAAAATTTTAAATTCCGAGCAATTAGTGGAAGTGGTTTGCGCGTAATATTTTGACACCACAATATTAGATCAGTTCGTTTATAATAAATAATGTAAGACTCCTCGATACAAACGGTTATTTATTATTTGAGCGTGAAACTTTTATCGACCGTTTCGCTTTAAACTGACAAAAATATGGTATAATATTATATAGTTGAGCAAAGAACAATTATCACGAAACTTCCGGCCATGTGATGTATAACAACAATTCATCTCTTTCGTATATACTTTCAACGTCTGCTCTTGTCACTGTTTATATATTATTATACTTAAAAACCGTTGAAAAATAACTTTACTGGAATTCGGTTGAATAATTGATAGTCCCTGCAGTTTAAAATCGATTTTTAAGTAGATATAATAATAAATCATTATTATATACCTACTTTTAAACAACCAATCATCGGTATAAATTGTTATTATATTAGTACATTATGCCATTCTTAATGCATAATATTATTGAATTTTGTTTTTTATTTTTGGCTGGGCTGCTCTAAGAACGGCCAAAATCGAAACCGGCGAACGGGAAATAACGTCGACTGTGACATACTGCATCGGCGACAATACTTATACAATATTTTCCCCATATTTTCAAACTATTAATGTATTTTGCGGTAATAGATAGGTATTTTAAACGATTTATGTGTTTTGAAGTTATTATGATTATTACTATATTATCTATATCTATTCGATAAGCCATAACAATTTATTATATTTTCAAAATGTTCTATTTTACTACTTTTCAATTGTTTTTTCACCATCTTAAACGCATTTTGGACTGTATTTTTGGGTGTTTAAGTGATTTGTTGAAGGTTTTTAAGGTACCTTTTTACATTAAACGTCCACGGCCTAATAATTATAAATATGTAGGTATAATAATATTATAAAACATGTAAAAACATATTTGATGGTTGATTTGTGATACAGATCAATTAAAGAAATTTTTATAATATCCAAGCACGTTCAAGTAACAAGTAATGAGGAAATATTTTGATTATTAATTACATACATACCTAAATTTTTATTGTTGATGTTCTCGAATTTATTTTCAAATACCGACTACCGCAGCTCCTATGTTTGTATGCAATAGTACACAAAGTGTGTAGAAAATTCAAAGTTGAGTAATAAAATATGTAGTAAGTGTAATTAGTTAAATAATTGTTAATATATTTAATATCTAAAATAATTTTTCTTCTTTATTTTCGTTTTTAATGGGCCACGATATAAGTACGATAGAACTGTTTTATAAATGTAGCTATGGTAACACTGCATACTGGCGTGCGAATCACGGTTATTTATTCATTTATTTTATAATAGTTATAGATCATAATTCATAGATAATGTAAACCTGGGTAGGACATGTACATCCCTATACTTAATATACACAGTATACTGTGATGAACAGAATATATGTCACCATAACAGTTATATGTAGTAGGTTGTGGTCACAGATATCTATAATAATAGTAGTGCAATATAATAATATATATGTAGCATAATAATGTATAATAAATTATCTGGTTTATGAATTTATGGTTGTTATTATTATATGGTAGATATTTAAAAGTCACTCAGTCAACAGTAATTATATAAAACATTCAATAATTGTTTGGAATGAAATAATAAACAACACATTTAAATAAGGATTTATTTTTGGTGTTGATTATTATGGATAAAATTATTCAGTTTTTTTCCTGTGAACAACTTTTCTTCCAACAATTTCGCTGCGATTTTTAAGTATAGCACCTCTTTTAAAAGGAAATTTTACTGGAGTGGTACTTGTGGTACTTGAAGGATGTCATTTTTTAATTTTTCCAGGGGTTTTAATAATAAATGGGGAAAATCGAGAAAATTTAGGCAAGGTATTATTTTCAAATCGTAAATATTACGGCCTTTCAAAACATGTATAACCAAACTCCGCTTAGAATCGTTTTTGTTAGCAAAGATTAATCGTTACATACAGATTTACATTTAATTTCCTCTCTATTTTCTTAACCTCTTATCTACAATAATGGCCCACCCATTGTGCGAAGTATGTTTTTTTTTTTTATTAATTTTTAATGTAAAATGTTTTTATAAAATATAAATTTATTATTTTATTTTTAAAAATATAAAAAATTATTATCTTATATGAATAATATTAATTTAATTATTTTAAGTAACAAAATAATACTTTAAAATGTGTTTTATGTTATCCCTTATCAATAATGTTTCGGTTACATACTTATAATTACTTTTGCTACAAATACACTCTTTAATCACATTCAAAATACGCTTACGTTCTATCTATGTTATAGATAATTCAGGGGCGTATTCAGATCATCTTCCAGGGAGGAGAGTCGAAATTCGAACTTTAATCATACTTATAAGTTATTAGTTATAAAAATATATGTCTATAAATAACAATGTTACAGGTTATAAATAGATTAGCATTTTTAAATTGTTCAAAACTTTTTACTTGCTTAAAACTTGAATAATTGATTTTTAACCACTTTGATAACTATTATTAGTTATTATTTAATGTAAAATTATATTACGAATTTCAGTATTGAGTATTAATGAAAACTGGAAGCACAAACGCCGAAAACTATTGCAGTACCGTAATCGTACTACTTTGGCCGTCTTCCCATTAAAGCGTATCAATTTTTGATATGATACAGTTATCACGGCTCTGTGGTATCATTCTTCGAAAACGGAATAAGTTAATAACACGGACCATGGTTGCAAAGTGCAGACAATAATTGTACATACATTCACAATATAATTATTATAACCAACAGTAGGTAAATATGTGTTGATGATAGCCACAATATCTCTAATCTCTTAACAAGTTTTTGATAACTATTTCCGCACAAAAAAAATTAAATTTTTTTTAAATAATAATAAAATAAGTAGCTATATACGAAACGAATCCAACAATGCCCAGGAGAGTGATCACCCCTGTAGCTCACCCCTCTTTGTATAAGCACCTGAGATAATCCATATATTATATCCATATATTATAATCTATCATATATTTAATAGCAGTATCTACAAAAGAGTTAAAATTTCAATACTTGGTGCATAAATATAAGTAAGTGAACATAGTCATGTACTGTAACGTCTGTAACAGAAAAAAAATATGTTTATGAGACGCAACCTTTAGAAGAAATTACTGTCAACATATCCTAAAACAAAAAAATTGGAAAAGTGTATAGTAGTAAAATTGACAAAAAATAGAGACTACTGGTCTACCAACTACTATCACGACGAACCATTTTCTCGAAACTTTCAAATTTGCAACCTCTCTCACACGCTCTTTTATAAGCACTATTATTATTTATAAACATATAAACATAACTACATGCTTAATATGTTATACGGCAATAGGCACGTTACCGGATATGGTTTTAATGAATTTTTTTTTAATATAAATATTATATTACTTTGTATTTCTAATATTATTTTTATCGATGTCAACATTCGCGTTCGGTCTATTATTGAATCAATCAAAAGCGTTTAAAAAAAAAAAAGAATTAAAATCAATATTTTAAATAAGTAACAAATTTCGATTTTTGAGTTACTACATGAAGGAGAACGTTCGAATAAGTCCATGTTATTGTCGCTATAGTTCAATTAATATTATAATAATCTTATGTGTGTTGGCATTCTCGTCGAATTTGTCGACACGAGAACGTAATGAATGCGGAAATCCGGAACGCTGTGTCCTCGCAATGAAGTATCGTAAACAATACATATCGTAGGAAAACCAAGTGATTAAATGCAGTAGTTAAAAATTATTCAAGATTAATTATTCTGAACCCGTTTGATTCAAATTACATAACATATTTCACAAAACAAACGATGTTGTTCACATTAACTAACTGTTTATTGTATTTTGACAAATATTATAATTTATAGTACATATAAAAAATATAAACCGTCTATTGAATATTATGCTTTTTATATAGTTCGCAAGTGATTGGTTTACTCATTTAAATTATAATCGAGTTACAAGACTTAAAACACTAACTTGTTTTTATTTTTATAATCTCAGTGAAGCAAAGAATGTATTGATTTTTACTATATGATGAGTGCGATTTGTTTTTTTTCTGTCTTCAAACAATTGGTTTACTTGAAATCTTACTCCGATTAAAAAACGAATAGAGAGATAATTGAGAGAATAGACAAATTTATAACATTTTAAATCTATTTGGTATATTAAGGAGGTCATATTTTGATTTTCTTTACGTTGTTAGACGTGATGAAATTTTCAAAACGTTTTACCGATTTTTTGCGGTATTTATATAAGACTGAACATTTTACAATTTTTCTTGTAAGCTTTTTTTAAGTTTGAAAATCGTTTAGGTAAATCACGACATTTCAAAATAAACTTAATTGAACTTCGGTCATGTATCTTACCTTCCCAACTTTACACCTACAACACCGACACACCTATTTACATTATCAGTTCTTTTTTTTAGTTTATTTGTTACATTATTATTTTATTCTTATTTTAATGCTTTTAAAATTCATATTAAAATATACAAAAAAAAAAAATGAAAATAAACCAGGAAAAATGCCCGAAACTTATTATTCGTACATCTTCTGAGTTCAAATAGATATACAAGACTAATAGTACTTTTCTCGGAGGCAATTTTTATTTTTACAAAACAATAAAAATTAATATGATATAATCAGATTTTTCAGATATAATAATTATGAGAAATCGATTAATTTTCGATTTTGAGTTCAGCGAAGACTGTATTGATTTTACAAAGATGTTTTTTTTTTTATGTGAACACTTTTTCTACTCAAGAGCTTACTCCGATGTTTATGATGTAGAACCTTTTTTGAAAGAAAATTTTCTTGGGGTAGTACTTTAAAGAAATCATTTTTTGATTTTCCCAGGAGTTTTTTCAACAAATGGACAAAAATGAATGAAAAACGGAAAAATATACGAAATGTAAGTATGAGTTGAACAATAATTTGGCCATTTTTTTCTGTGATCAACTTTTCTACCAGCGATTTTGATCCGATTTACAATGATAAAACTTTTTCTGAAAGGAAATTTGATTGAAAATATACTTTAAGGAGGTCATTTTCGATTTGCCCAAGAGTTTTCCCAGCAAAACCAAAAAAAACATGGAAAAGCCGGGAAAAACGTAGGGAAACGGAAAAATCGGTATAATACTAAACAAATATTATTAAAGAAAATATATAATGCCTATTTAATAATTTACCATAATATAGCATAAATATTTATGACAAAGCATCACTATCAACTGCAGAACGCCGCTCAGAATCGTTTTATCGTTAGCAATGGTTTATCGTTACTTACAGATGAACACTAAATTCTCTTCTGTATCTTATCTTCTCAACTTCCTACCTACAACAGTGGCTGCACCCACGTGCGAAGTATGTCCGTCTTTTTTTATATAATATACATATAATAATAGGTACATGTACAATTCTTGTTTTTTTTTTTTAACTTCATAAATCTTACAATAGTTCTAATGTTGAAAAATTAATTATGTGCGCACCGTCAATTATTATTATTGATGACTCAGCCTCGTATTAATTTATATACGGAATTTAGTTCTCAACGGGATACGATGAATAATTCCATTTACAAAGGGACGTGATAATGACGACCATAAGAACTATATTATATTATAGTATTATGTCACGAATATCTTCCTTTCTCATTGCAGAGGTATAATAATATTTCACGACTAAAATTAGAGAAAACAATTATTCATAACTGCTCGGCTGATAGAATGATTCCCATTTTCTGTTTTATGCGTATACCTACTATACGTTATACATAATGTCTTATAATTATGCCTATTGCCTATGACGAAAACCAAATAATTATTTGAAAATAATAATTATTCTATACGCGTGTCTGAACGTTCCATCCTCAAAATGGCATCCTTTTATATTTTAAGAAAGCTGTATAGAAGCTAAAACAGTGTATTTTTACTTAAATTGTTCGAAATATTTTAGTAAATTAGACTCTGGCAGAAATAAGTATTTTTTTAAGGGAATCGGGGATACCAAAATGTACATTTTGAGCCTATATTATCAAACTTTTAACTGTTGTGGTTCGAAATATAACTCATATTTTCTTAAATGGAAAAACTTATATTTAGCACCAGATTTAAATAGTATCTAGTTTTTCCAAGCAACTTCGACTGTCCCATTTTTTTAAAACTCAAAAATTAACTTCCATAGAACAAGAGTCAAATAATTTTTCACTTTTAAAACGATCATATTCAGATCTTATTAAGATATTAAAATATCTTATTTGTTATATCATACATGGCTGTATCTCATCAGATACCTAATTTTCGAAATCGAAAAAAATAGAGATGCTATATTTCTTAAAGAAAAAAAACATTCAAGTATAGTTTTAATGGTAATCATACTATGTGTTTCCATTGAGAAAACGTAAGCTTGCGCACACCACAAGTATAAATATAAATAATAGACTCAACATATGTATTAAGTACCTCCGATTTTCCTAAAAAAAAGAACATTTCAATCCATGTCTGGTTGAAAAATTTCGTATTACCGTTTTAGGTACTATATATGATTAACTAAAACGTCTAAAACAAAATAAATAATGCATTTGAATAATATTTTATGAATCTAAAAACTGCATGGTTTACATTATAATATAATATAATAATAGTGCTATAGTAAACTATATGAAATGTGCATAAAATTATCACAGCATGTAATATATTGTGTAACGGTTTTAGTTTTAATGTAAGCATACAAATAAATATAATCTTTGGCATCTGATTGTATAATATACGTTGGTGAAATTACAAACTTCTTATAACAACGAAAATTAAATTATTAATATTCAATACGTCGAGTTGATTAATGTTTATAGTTCGGTGGGTATGACATACTCATAAATTAAAGTCACGGTTAAAGTAGTAATTATTTTTTGTAATATAAAATTAGAAACTTTTTATTATTTGTATTATAATAATAATAATATTACTATAAAACGAGCGAAGGACTAATATTAAATGTATGTATGTAAAAATGTATTTTAATATTTTTTCTGTTTTTTTCTAGTTTTTATTTCACATTTTCTTAAATACTTTGTCTTCGGGTTTACTATCAGTTGAAGTTTTTTACCACGAAAAATGATTTCTTCTTTTCTCTCCCCATTATTATTGTTTAATTCCAACATTATTTTTATCTTTTTGAGTTATATCCTTCAGCAATTCTACGAATAGCTATCTAGTGTCTTGCATGTATTGTATCAGCCGTTATTGTCTTGATTATACTTCCATCTACCATCTCCATACATGACCTGCCCAATGCCGTGCCAAGTGAATGACTTAGAGAGCTTTAGTTCTTCTCCACATTGGTCGTCAGAAAATCCAAAAAAATAATATAAGTCATTCGACATTGAACAATTTATTCTAAAATTATAACTACTTAATAAAATAATAATCAATGCACATTTCACTATAGAGTCAATTCAGTAGATACAATTAATTGCACTACACAATTATTAGATACGTAATTTGCACAATAACAAGAAAAAATGCTTAATATAATATATTTATAATTATTCTACGAAATGTTAATTTTCTCTCTATATATATTAACAGAGTGATCAGAATTTTATGTTACAACAATTTTCTCCTATTAATATCTAAAAAAATTTGCTTATATTTTTTTAAATTATTTTTTAGGGGAGGTTTTGGGGGTAAACTTTTGAATTTAAAATGGGAACCTATAATCAAAATTTCATAAATATATTGAGTATTAGTTTAAATAAGTTTTGGTGTTGAAATTTTCGTTTTTCGTCTTCTCGTTGACGTCATTCCACTTTTTAGTTTAGTTAGGAAGAGAGAATTTGAATACTATTCAAACGCCGCACGTCTTGCCGTGCTACCATACAAACGTGAGAAAATCGCTATAACATAAAATTCTGATCACCCTGTATGTTTATTTTATTTTGGGAGAAGGGGTATTAAAGAAAAATTCTCATTTGTCTGATAAACCGTATTACACATTATATTTCATACATACTTCTTCCAATTGTATATTTTTTGTTCCAATTTCCTATTGTTGTGTTACGTTATTAAAAATATTCTTTCAAATCTTTGCAGTTTCTCTTTATCGCCTTTAGTTATGGATTTGTTATAGCCCGTGTGTTGTACAATGGTCTAACATAATTTAATGTACGCATATAATGTGAATGGTATTGTTTTCCAGAAGTAAATTGTCTAAAATATTATGTACGAGTAATTTAACGATTTTTCAAACCCGCGAGTCAAAAACGACGTGCCTATGTATCTGCTATTTACAAAATTATTTGAATGTACTCGTACTCTTTTCTACGTATTCGTATTCTGTACGCCATAATATAATATGCTAAATTATGGCTAAAAGTTTTTGATTTACATTAGTACTTCAACTTTACGCTATTATGTACATTCGTGTACACACTTTTACCGTCTATTTATTTTATTATGAAGGTTTTAGGGTTTATCAGAATATGTATGTTTTACAAAATTAAACACACACACTTATTCACATAGATATTAATTAAAACATTTAGTTATTAATAAAAATTCATACATCTAGTAGGTACTAACATAATACTTGTGTGATCATATTCCGTATTTAGTTTATATAAAACTAAAAATAATAGTTATTATTAATTAAAATTATCATATATTGATAAGTGGTATGTGTTGTTTTAATAAGTGTTATTTATACTTTTTAGATACGTTATTATATATAGAAATAAATTAAAACATAGTGTAGGGTATTGTAGGGTATTGATCAATTAATGCCATATCTATTTTATTAAATAAAATCCTAGTAATTGAAATTACACAGTGTTTTAATAATATATATTCCATTGCTCGATTTCAAGTAAATGTTATGTATTTAAAAAAAAAAACAAATTAGTGTAGGTACCATCAATAGACTGAATTTTGCGCGGTAAATTTATTGATAATAATTGAACACTAATTACATACGAAAATGTATTATTATAGACAATTTAGAATTAAGTGTGGTCATTTTTCAAATCGCTTTGTTTAATGTTATCATATATAATCAAAACAATTTATAATATATAAAAATAGTAATAGGAAACGTAGGTGATAAATTTCGATTTTGACATTCTGAGAAAATCCTTTTTATACGAAAGTTGAAAAATATATAAAAAAAACAAGATTTTTAAGCACCTAATACAAATGTGGAGATGTATAATCGGTTTTATACCTGTAGGGGTAAAAAAGTAAAAAAAAATATAACGTTATAAAATATTTTAGTTTTTAGTTATTCTTAGATTATTGAGTACACAACTAAAGTGTTTCGTTCACTTTTTATTCTCTTATATATTTGACGTAGGTACATGACTACATAAGATGCGATACATTTTAAATTCAACAAATAATATTTTGATTGAAATGCTCACATTTACCACATAAACGATTTCTTAGATTTTCTCGTTATATTTAGTTTCCTGTATAAGTATATTGAATAAATAATTTATGAAGGTTGTATATATTGGTTTAGTACGATCGTAAAAGAGAAGAATAGGGTGAAGATTCTGCCTAATTTAAAAATAGTGTAATTTTGTTTAAGTGGCTCGGTAGAGGTTTACAAAAACTACTTGGCTAGAATAAAAGAATAAAAGATAACTCAGTCTATTTTCAACATTTCCCTAACAATTTTTTTTTTTTTTTTTTTATGTTAATTGACAACCAATAAAATTTTACAAATTCTTTGAACTTTGAACTCTGGTTTTTCATTTGATTTTAAATAATGATACATATAAAAAAGTTAAAATTTTACATTTCTTTTAAGGCGTAAGTATTATAAAGTTTGAAACAAAAATATTGAAAGACAGTACAATGAGGTTTATAGAAAGTCATACTTTGTCTAACAAAATCATCAAAATCGGACCGCTCTACTAGACATGAGAGTTTTTTCTTGTAAGGCATGTTTTAGAGCGAAAATAAACGCGTTGGTACCGGGCCTCTTAAGGCCTTAAAGCAATTTCTATTTACTTAAATGTGTATGTATATTGTTAAAACAGTGAGGGGAGAGAAAACAAATTACCCGTGTATCACGTAATAATATTATCATTTTTCCAGAGGCCGGAATATTATTATGGAAATAGTATAAATTCTCGTCGTAGGACACGTCCGATAATAATATATTACATTATAATAATATATAAAACGTTTAATACAAAATGTGATTTATCTCCGATGTAAACGGCGTGGCGGTAGCCTCAGCTCAAAATCGTTTTTCAAATGCGATGATTCATCATTACTGGCCGTATATCAAATTCAATATGACAAAACATCCGCCCGTCGTCGAGTATATATACATATATAATATATATTATGTACATATAGCCAAAACGATGGCCGACACCGCCCCATGCAAAATTCTCTTATTGTGTGTCTTGAGTATTTATAATAATAATAAATATAATATGATATGATATTTTTTGTTCGGATCATAAATAATGAATGTTTTTGCGAAATCTGTACAACACATTATTATTTCGATCTCGCTCCTTGACCCGTAATTTCTACAACTGCAGACATTACATTATATTATTATGCGTGAAATGATGTACGGACTGCAGAGTGAGTATAATTTTTTTCGAATTATCTGCGTACAACACTTTTAGATTTTAAGCGGAGCATGGAATGTATTGGTTTAATAATGATGTACACTTATTTTGTCTACATACTCGTATTATGTTTGTGAACAACTTTTCTACAAGAAATCTTGTGATTATCAAAAGACAATAAAAGATCTTTCTTGTTGCATTTTAGATCTAGTTAATACGTATAGATTATGGAAGATCATTTTTTATATTTTTTTTATAGTTTTTCTAATATTTTGAAAAAACATAAGAACTACGGGGAAACGTAAAATTTCATTGTTAACAATTTTTTATTTTTATCGTAATTATTCTGACATTTATAATTCTGAAATTCATCACTATACCCCTTCATCTCTCTATCTTCCATTCTTACACTTCCAGATCTTCAGGTCCTTTTTTACTACGTTTAGCCATTTCTTCCTCAATCGTTCTCGAAGTCTCTTCCCTTTTGGTTTCGACTTTATACTGCTCTAGAATAAGAAACCATCAAAGGATGATTTCTTTTTATCGTCTTCTGGTGATATGACACAACCACTATTGTATTCTTTGTCCTTTTATGTAAATAGTGATTTGTGCTATTCCCAGTTTTTCTTGAAGTTCCTTGTTAAACTTCCTTCTCCATTCATTCGACCTTGTGTTCTGAACTGGTCAACATACCATTCGTTTATCGTAATTAGGTTGCAAATAACCGTATAGGTTTGAAATTTACACAGAACACTTATATTACCCTTTTATTGACGTAGTCAAATTTTTAAACAATTTAAAAGTTTCGCGACTTTTTCTTTTCACATAAAGCGGCGCGATAAAGTTATAGTGATAAATAGTTAAGAATTACCTATTTTTTATACATTTATTCCATCACATTATTAAGTAAACAAAATTATATTTATCTCTATTGTAGTTATTCAACTTATACATAATAACAATTCAATAACCATATAGGATTAAATCTCAGTATTTTAAAAAAATATCTGTATAAGTGTACTTAAACTTATTATCAAGTGGTTGCGTATTTTAGTAACAACGTAACCGTCTTCAGTATATAATTGAACGACTGAATGAATGAACGGGTATAATATATAAAAGAACGCAGCCAAGTGCAGTGAAAGTACCTACGTGCTGCAGAGGTAAAAAAACCCTTGTAAATTATATACAAGTTTACTCTAATTTTAATATTAAATTATATATAATAGGTACCCATAAAAACTTATATATTGTGGATATTGCAAATGTTGATACATCGTTATTTTCTGAATAATGTTTTGAATTACAATATAGTATTCGAAATATAAAATGGAAATTTCCATTTGAAAATCAAAAGTCGACAGGTACAAAAGTTTTAACGATATAACGCGAATACATCGTAAATATTATTTTAAAAACTCAATGTATTATTAACGGATTAATAAATAAAAAAAAGGGCTGGTATGCTGCATTTCCATCTTTCCGCTTAATACAGTAGCACACCCAGCAGCAGTTCCAGAGGTTTCTTTTTAAATTCATTATCATCTCTTTTGATTCTGAGATAAAATAAACATGGCTGTGACTTTTATCCAAAATGTACTACCGTATTGTACTCGTATTCTGTATTACTGTAATACTGATTAATTATAATCATTATTTTTTTTTTTTTACTTCTGAATGATATAGTGCAATTTTGTATAAGCTTTGATTAAGGTCAATATAGAACAATATTAAAATGGACGTACTATGTATAATGACGTTTTATATAAATGCATAACTATTATATGCAGTACTCTACTTATACGCAGAGGGAGAGGTTAGGTTAGGTTAGGTGAAAGATTCGATGGCATGGAGAAATTTATCACAAAAATTATTATACACCTTCAAATCGGTTTTTATAGTAATTCAGTACATTATTATTTTAAATTATTATTACTATTATTTTAATTTATTTAGTGGTATGTTGTGAACCAACAAGTTATCGGCTGAGTATATCGAAATAAACTGTACCTAGTGTCTACGTCTGTACCCAATATTATGTGCAAACCATCAGCCTTCTATATAGGTTTTATAGTTATGATTACAATCCAATCTATGGCCATCAATTTAAAATAATTGTAATAATGACCTAGTACGTCTTTATTTTCGTATGAAATATCGATAATATATGGTCATCCGGTCCGCGAACCTAAATCCAGATTTCACAGTTGCAGTGAATATAAAATTCAAAAACTGACAAGTCGGTTTTTTGAGAAAAAAAATCCTATGCAACAAGTTCATAGAGTAAGTACCTACCTATTATATTATATGTATATTTTTTTTTGTATTATCGACATTTAATATATATTACGGTGAATTCTCAAAAATTCCCAAGGGTCGCAGATAAGAGGAGGAATAGGGTAGCCTCCGCATTTAAAATTGTCTATAGAAGTTCAATTATTTGTTCAACTCGTAAATAATTGATAGCTAAAATCCCCGTTCCATAAATAATCTATACCTACGTCTCTGCCTAAGTATATTAACATTAATTTAATATTATTTTCGATAAACGTTTTATAATACGTGGCGCACAAACAAATTTGCTTTAAAATGTATTTACCTCTATGGCCTCGGTATTCTACGTTTGTAGGTAAACGAGTATAATATTATATTATTAAAATCATCTATCGTCGTCAGGGTTACTACTTGTTAATATATAATCTAGTCAAAAATTTTTACTTCCGTTTTAAAATAACTAAAAAAAAAAAAGTTACCAACAGGAAATAAACATATATGTATATCAATTATGCAATATATAAATGCATAATAATACATTATAAACTAATTACATAAATAAATTATTCAAAAGTACATTTTATAATTATTTTTAACGACCCCAGATATTATTTAATATTATTTATCACATATTAATATATTATTTTAATCTTATGATTTATCAAACTGCTGTTGAATCAATTTTAAAGTATTATCATATTAATTATATTAGAATTAGTAAATTCTCGTATTTGTATTGAAAATAAATGTAGGGGCGCTGTAATCATAATTGATAACGAGGCCACTGAACATAGATTGGTGATAAGAAATAATGCGATACATATTTTTTTTTTTTTTATGAAATATAGATGAGTGCTGATAACCTATAGAGTAACCCCAGTGATGGAATTTCTCGCCACCGTAACCGAGTGTAAGCTAATTTCCTTTCTATCGCGAATAAACACAATAATATTGTATTACATATTATATTATAATGTACCACCGAATTGTTTATAGTTTTCTCGCACAAATTTCCATTCCAAATTTTATATCATTTGTTTTATGTAGGTATTTTTTTTCATACTGAAAGCTAAATTTCAAAATTTTAGTACTGATATTATGCTGAAAAGTCAACAACAAAAATTAATAAAAAATAAAATAGTTATCTAATTATTGTTATAATCACGTTTATTTTAAAATGACAGAACGAAACTTAAATCAGTAAACAGCAATATTATATGATACACAGCTATTTATAATAACCAGTAAACATAAAATGTATGATATTGAGACCTTTTAGTAAATATTTTTTTGTTGTAAATAACAATATTATAAACATGCTAAGAGGCAAAACGATAATATAAGTAGAATGATATTAATTTTTTTTAAAGGTTGTTAACAAAAGTTTAATAATTTTCATTTAATATTATATATAATCAATTTATATGAAGGGGTTGAGTTAGGTCGATCGACAATTAATATTCTGGCATATGCGGATGATACCTCTCTTATGGGAAGGAGTAGAGAGATGATAATAAAAATGGGGAAATCACTTATAAAGGCTGCGGAGAAAGTAGGACTAAGGATTAATGAAGAAAAAACAAAGTACATGGTGGTCAGTCGGAGAAATGGAAATCAGGTACAAGAAGAATTCATTGAAGTGGAAGAATACAAATTTAAAAGAGTGGACCAATTCAAATACTTAGGGTCGATTATAACTCAAGATAACGACATTAAGACAGAAATTTCAATGAGATTACAATCAGCTAATAAATGTTTCTTTGGACTTAGTAAAATTTTTAGATCAAGAGTAATCTCTAATAATTTAAAAGTTAGAATGTACTTAACTTTGCTNCACAAATGAATGGAGGAAATTACACAATGAAGAACTGCAATCCCTTTTTCAACGACCGGATATACTGAAAGAGATAAAAAAAAAGAAGGCTAGTTTGGGCTGGACATGCCTGGAGGAAACATGACTCATTAATAAGAAGAGCAATAGAGGAAAACCCAGTAGGGAGGAGACCTCTTGGAAGACCGCGTCTAATATGGGAGGATTGCGTAAGGAGAGACACTGAAACAGTGGAGCCGGAGTGTCATTGGCAGGAAGTAGCAGAGGATAGGGATAGGTGGCAGTATGTTTATCTAGAGGTATGGTCTTGAATGGCCGAAACCAAGAAAGAAGAAGAAGAAGATTATATATAATCGTATATGAAAATACGTCAAGTATCTAATATAAAAACCCGTAGTATAAAATTGTGTAACTATATATTTTTAAAAGCATTATTTATGCATATGACTATGACTCATGAAGAATCAAGAGGCCAAATAATGTTCAAGAGAATTAGTAAAAAAAAATAATGATAAAAAACTGTTAGTTAGTTTTATTAAAACTAGTATAAATGTATCACGATATGGAAAAATAATAATTTAAAACTAAAAACACTTATTATTATAAACGTAAAGAATGTTGCATCCACGATGATAGCCATAATTGTATATAATACTTATATATATTTAATGTATAGCATTTTTTATTTACAGGAACTATATTCAAATTGCAATAAAGAGATGAATAATCTAACTTATGAGTGTCATTTATCTCACTTAGAGAAATAATCATACAGCCCTTAATGATTGACATTTTTAAAATAAAAAAATGAATATTTTATACTACGAGTGACATTATTTTACTAATCGAAGGCATGTTTTGTAGAACGATAGAACCTTTTCGACACAGAAAATATCCAAATAACCGTAAGAAAAATAAAAATTATTATTAAAGGTTTAATTGCATTATTAATGTTATTGTGTTTATGACAGTACAATAAAAAAAAAAGAAAACGTGCTAGGATAATGGAGATGGGTGCAGCCACTGTTATCAATACGTGTATTTAAAATTTGAATTTTAAATAATTATGCTATTATAAGTATATAATAAATAGCATAACGAGTAGTATTAAAAAATTAACCATCTATTTTAGAACTTCATAATCCGGATGAAAAGGATTCTAACGTTTGTTTCAATCCGGATCGACTAGTACAGACATTAAATACCGAAAATAATGTATTTGTAAATGATAATACGACGCTAATATATACGACGCTTTTCCCGTCATTTGATTTTTTACTTTTGGTTTGGGATTACCAATACTAATATTGTTTCAACGATAAAAATTATTGAACATTTTATTTATTTTTGAAAATTACATTTTATGTCACTGAAAGTAAATATTTTGTATGCAATAATATTACTAAAACAATATTAAATAAATTGTGATCTATAAATCTACAAAACTATATTTTTCTAAAAAAAAAAATTGTAATAACCTATTTTACGAATAATTTCGAAATCACAAACGCAAAATTTGCTGCAGCCGGCGCAGAAATAATTGAACGATATGTAAGCTGTATATTGCATAAAAATGTATGACATAAAAATCGTATATGATTAAAAAAAAATATCTACTATATTGCAAAATGTTTTATCGCGCTGTATACGTTCATTGTATATTATAATATTAATACCATTTTATGTCGGGTTTTAAAGTTTGAAAACTATAAATTCTGTCCACGATTCAGTCGATCCACGATTTTTATTTTTCAAAATTAAAACAGATAACTCTCGTCGACAACAAAAACAATAAAATTAATTCAAGTATCGGTTCATCTAATAATAGTACGTCGTGTATCGAACGTGATTCGACTGTTAACCGACTAGAAAATGTCAACGGAACAATATCAGTTTTTTTAAAAAAAATTTGTATATTACGTTATTCGTGTTTGGTAATGTAGACGTATGTTTATTGTTTCACAAATAATTCGTATCAATAATGAACTTGCCCGTGATTTTTATATTATGAATACAAACTATTTGTTTTACCGGTTAGTGTACTCCTCGCCCTCTTCTAAATTTCAAATATATAAAATTATTTCATTATTTTACTACACAACTGATTATTACGGTTTCAAAAAACAATCGAAAAGTTGGTTATGATTCTATATGGTATTATCACAAAATCATTTAATGAAATTATCCTTTTCAGTTACGTTTGTACTCAAGGATGTGCTGAACTAGGCCCCTAAATGAACCACATTAATGCAATTGTGGTCCACAAAGAAAAATTTATCGTTCCTGTACTCAAACATTCTGTATTGTATATTATATAAGTAATACAAAAAAGTTCTGGTTAGGTCTGTTACAAAACGGGTCGTCGCGACGGTCGAAATGTCGACAAATCAAAACGATTATCTAAAAATGTTTAAATATCAGATAAAAATGTCCATCGATACAAAATATCGACAGATACAAATCTCGATGACTAAAAGATCGATCATTTCAAATTAAATAATAAAAACAAAAAATTATAAAACTAACTTTCAAAAATTATTACCTATAGACATTGTTATCAGATGACATTATGACATCAGCGTTTCGTCTACATCTGCGCAGAGTTTAGTTATACATTTTTTGAAAGTCCGTAATATTTACAATTTGAACATAATACATTTCGTAAGTTTTCCTGTTTTTTTTTTCTAGTTTTTCCTATTTATTATGAAAAACTTGAAAAAATTAAAAAAATTACCTCCTTAAAGAACCACTCTAATCAGATTTTATTTCAGAAAAATGTGTGCTACATTTTAAAATCAGAGCAACATTTAATAACAAATTTTAAATCAATACATTACTCGTTACACTCAGAATCTGAAATGATCTTCTTAATATTCGATAAAGAAAAAATTGTCTACCACTATAGGATACCTAAGAGATAAAATATAAAAAGATTTGTCCTAAGATAATGGAGTAGGGAGCAGCCACTGTTATAAGTAATTTAATTTATACCTGTAAGTAACGATAAACCATTGCTAACGAAAAACCTATTCTGAAAGGAGTTTAATTAATAGTGATGCTTTGTCAATAATATATATGTCATATTATGATAAAATAATTAAATAGGCATTATATACTTTATTAATATTATTTGTTTAATGTACCGTTTTCCCGTTTTTCCTACGTTCTTCCCGGTTTTCTCATGTGTTTTCCTGGTTTGTCACATTTTTTGGGAAAATTCTTAAGAAAATCGGGAAAATAGCTTCCCCAAAGTACTTTATTTCCAATCCTATTTCTTTTTAGAAAAAGTACTATCATTGTAAATCAAAGTGAAATTGCTTGTAGAAAAGGTGTCCACAAAAAAGAAAAATAAACATCTTTTTAAAACTATACACTTCTCCAGTTTACTCAGAATCTAAAGTAAATGCCTTCCTCGCTCCACTCGCAGCAAGCTAATAATGATAACACAACAATATTTAATAAAAAAATTGCTTTAACCGATCGTGATTTGAATGAAAATTCAACCTAAATAATAGGCATATTGAAATAAATAATATTGTTATATAAGGTTTGTAAGAACAATCGCAATAATCAAATTACGTGATAATGATTTTAGCATATAGATATAGATATGCACCGAATGTATATGGAATAATAATGAATTTAGTTAGTTATGTATAGCATAACAGTAGGTATACTTCTTTAAAATATTCACGTTTTCAGTTGGAGTAGAGTGTGATGTTCAATAATTATTTTTAGAGTGAGTATATTATGCATTGATATGAATAGTCCTTTGACGACTATAACTACCGTGAGTGATAACATTATGCTCTATACTGTGTATTATTATGGCCAGAAAAAGAAAACACAATATACGAAATTAGAAAAATAGACGAAATTTATAAAGTATTTTTGCAGAACCAAATATAATTCACGGATATCCGTGAAAAAGGTCTCGAATCAGTGTTCAGAACTTTTCAGTAGAGCAAAAAAAAAAAAAATTAAAACCGAAACGCAATACCAGCATTTTGATTTTTTGCCATTATTCAAGTACTGTAAGGTTCTATGTGTTATTCTATATAGTCTAACACAATTTTTTTATTTTAATATTCAAAATCTCGCTATTCTTTTATATAAATTTAGAAAATAAATTAAAATAAAATATGGCTAAATCTGGCTACGCACATTAATTTAATTAATTTGTCAGTGATTTAACTTAATTGACACTAGATCTAGGAAACATACAATGTGGGTAAATTTAACTGAAATTTCTTAAAAGCAAACCTCTGGAAAATATACCACTTATATTAGGGAGAAAATAAACAACGACGGACGCCTGGACAAATCCGAAAACAATTTGGAAAGCTCATTAAGAGTAAGAAACTCCGGTAGGAGTTGTCATTGGCAAGAGACGTATGGAAAGAAGTGCGATTGATGCAACGTTGGGCTTAAATGGCCTACAAAGCCGAAAGAAAAAAAAAAATATATTATTATATAGCCGCTAGGGAAAACTTTTATCTGTAATATTATTCTGTACGTATAAAATAAAAAGAAGAAGAAGCCAAAAAGGAAAGCAGAACCTACGGTTTCTTCATTGGAAATAATAATAATGGGAAAAGATAACAAAAAAAAAAAAAATAAACAAAAAAACGAAACAAAATTGACAGTAAATAATGCGTTTAAACCATTTACAACTGCGGGCGGAGTCATCCGACGGAAATATTATTGTACGAAACATCTGTGGCGAATCCGTGTCTAATAATTGACTTCCATTATTATATTATGTTTCCGCGTGTCACGGTAATAATATTAAAAAAAAAAAAAAAATTATAGCATCAATTAATCGTGGATGAACTTACTACGTGTATAGATTTTCATTTTGTTGTCAAAGTTTTTTTCGTTCCAAAAGGATTTAATTTAAAAATTGACATTTTGGACATGACATTTAATACATCCCTCAGAGTTTTTTTTTTTTTTTTTATAGTCGATATTTTATTATTATTGCGGTTTACCGGGGAAATATAGCCGATGGCTAAAACTCTAAAAGACGTATAGGTATGGTCAACGAAACGTCAGTATTTTTTTTTAAAATAAAATTATCATTTTTTTTTTTTTTTGCGCAAATTATCGACAATATAAATATTATCGTATAATAATAACAATGATAATAATTTATCATCATGTATATTTTATCGTTTAGATATATTACGGTTTTATTTATTATTTATTGCATTACTTTGTATCAAAAAAAATTGATTTAGCTTTATATAATACGAGAGTAAGGTGGAGGGGGAAGTGGTTTTGAAGATACGATTTTCTATATTTACCAAACAAAAAATTCTTTATTATAATATCTCGTAATATACGCGATAATTTACAATTCTTTGAAAATAATAACAATACATTACTAATATTCTGAATACCATTATCAGATTTCCACTATAGATGAGAAAAACCTGTAGCGTTATAAATTGTTTAGTTTTAAATATTTTGATACTGTTATTTTTTTTCCTTTTTTAAATGTTTCTGGTCGTGTTTTTCAATAATATTATATACGAGTAGTTTATCGATTATTGGTGAAAACGTTTCCCTCGACTTATTGCGCAGCAAACTTGTACACTAATTCGTTTCGCTCCTTTATAATTTCGTCTTTTAAACGCTATTTTTGTTAAACCTAAACTTTATACCTCCGAGAAATCATTCTAAAATTTGTTTAAATTAAATCAGTAAAATAGTCGTTTTCAATTTGCATATAATTGCGTTTAATAACATGTTAAAATAATTGAACATAATTCAAGAACTTATACTGCGAAGAAAAATTGTTTCAATTACGTCATATATAAACTTACCCCAGAGACGTACCTACTGCAATTATTAAAGTTGATGTCAATTTTTTGGTTTTTACATTTCCATTTTATTAGGGTTATTGTACTTGCGTTTAATACGTACCTTATTCATATGCAATTTTCAGTTGCATAGGTATGCAATTTATAGAAAAAAAATTATCTATAGCCTATAAAATATACTTCGTATTATTATTAGGAGTAGATAAATAATAATTAAGTACCTATGTTTTTTGTTTGTTTATATAGCTTCTCTATACCAGAAATATTGCTTCGATTTTCATGTGTAGTATCTTTTTTGAAAGTAAGTCTATACAGTTGTTGCATTTGGGAGATTAAATTCCTTTGTAGTTTTCTTAATAATTGAAAAACATCAAGAAAAATTATTGTGGACAAAACTGTATTGTTTACGGAATTTCATTATAATGGTTTCATTTATTTTCAAAATGATCGTAGATACCTAACATTTTTACTGAATACTTGTATTAGACGTTACTTGAAACGATATAATTTTCAAAATATTCTGGGGATTTTTTTTCAGCTATTTAAAGATATTTTCGATTATTTTTTTTTTTTTTTAATTTGGTTATGTACGGATGAAAATTGTACTGGCCGAATAGGAAACCTTGATATTATCCTACTTTTAATAATATTTTAAATGAGAAAGTATGTGAGGATGTGTGGATGTTTGTTACTTTATCTCGTCAAAACTACTAAAGAGATTTTGGTATAGAGATAGACGAGATTCTGGAGAAAAACATAAGCTACTTTTTGTCATAAAAATACAATTTAAAGGGAATGAAATAGAGGATGAAAGGTGTTTAAGTATTTTTTGTCGCAAAAATAAAAAACAAAATTATTTTTATTGAATTATGGATTACTTTAGTAACACGGATGAAATGAAAAAATGCAAAAATAAAAATACCATAGCAACTATAAAAATATTAAAATAAAGAGCCTATCTAACTGTCCGACAGCTTATTATTGGCTTGAAATAAGATGAGCTTTCTTTGTAACATGGATGAAAAAAAAAACAAAACACTATGTGTTATACTGGATGGCTAAATGAAATGTGAAAATACGTAAAACGTCATCTTTGAATCTTTGTATTTCTTGGTACAGTAACAATACGACAACACTTCATCATGAATATATAATTTAATCTTTTTTCTGTGCACGAGTGTCTATGGTAACACGAACGAAAAAAAGTATGACATACTAGAACACAGCTAGGCGGACTACTCACGTTCCACCTATTTTTTTTCCCGTTCAATATACTGATACGGGTAAAGTAAAACGGGAATAAAGATAAAAAGAATAAAAATTAGCACGGGCAACGTCGGGCGAGGGACAGCTAGTAAATTATACTTAGCGATAAAAATAAAAATGCTGAGCGTAATCATGTAGTTTATTAAACGTTTTAAGTTCAAATTTTAATTAAAAACCGCGGCATTTCACGTACATACTATATTTTTCGAAATATGTAAAATTTATTTTGTTCAGTCACAATGTTTGAACATTTAACGCGAAGTTCATTTAGAAGTTTTTTTTTCCGTTATATAAAATAAGATAGGTTTGACATTTTTTTCACATTTTATATCTTATTAGATAGGTATTTGAAAACCCATTTTAATACGGAAATTGTTAACTTTTTTCTTAAATTTAAAATACATATACATTTTTGATTATCTTTAAAAAAAAAAAAAACTGGGAAGTGATAATAACAACTGGATATGAAAACATGAAAGACAAGATATAATGAGTACACATCAACGTCAAATTCGCAAATCTGTTTTGCGATCAATAATAATGGCATTCGAATAAATTTTTATAAAAAAAAAAATTATTTATTTAATTAATTATTCTTCTTTACACAATTGCTTTCTTCCGATTTAAGCAGATTAATGAAAGTAATTTTTTTTTTTTATACATATAAAATCGCTACTACACAGCATCACCGTCTGTCTCACTTAATTACAACGTATACACGAAATGCGCATTAGGACAAAGCATAATAATATAGCCTTTCCATTAGCTATACTATCGCCATATCGATTCCGTTCTCTGCCAAACTGTTATGTAACAATAATACTTATATGCATAAACCTGAAATATTACGATTTAATTCATTATGATAATGATAAAATTAAAATCGCTTCATATCGTTCTCGTCGCTTTGTGGATGGTTTTTTTATATTGCCGAACTATCTACGATACGGATACGTCATATTTCACGTGTACCATATACATCAGAGATAATTATGATACAGAGCGACTATAGTCAATCGTGGATCAACGAAGTTTTTGGGTGAATTCGGTTTGATTTTTTTTCTTTAGACATTACCTATAGAGTTATAGGAACAGTAGGAATTAAATTTGTTTCGATTATTTATGGAACCCAGCATTTTGGAATCTCGGATTGAAAAAGAAAATGTTTTTTTTTTTACAAACATTGTGATGTACCTGCAATATAGTTCCTACATATAAATAACGAATCGGAATAGCATTTATGCGAGTCAGAACAGTTTAATCGGGAGTAGTAAGAAAGGGCAGTACATTTTGTATCCGTGAAAACGGCTTTTTAAAAACGAATAAACTGGTAAATTTACGATCACGATTCTAAAATGACTGAAAATCTCCTGCCAATAATTACTCAAAATCTTCGCAGATAATCGCCGATTCGTGTTGAGAGAATCACCCTGTATATATTACAATCGTGATCTGCCGCCATTATTTTGTAAATCCATTAACCGAAAACTGCAAATAATAATAATAACAATAATATCGAACGATTAATCACACATTTCGGTATTCCTTTTCAAAGTTGACGCGTATCCGTGAATTATAACCGCCATACCCCATATTATACAATGTTGTTCACAACGGCAATGATATTTTAAATTAAAATGATACTCGTACCGCAGAAAATATACTATAATACCAATAAATAATTATTTATTGCACTATAAATGCTATGTATAAAATTACCAATTATAATTAATATTATGCACGTGCAAATTTATTTAATGTTTTTAATTGACTTGTTAAAATATTCTTAGAGCGCCGCCGCGGGTTAACCAAAACCCGTAAACACAATATATTATCATTATTTTTTATTTAACAGCGTGTTGAAAGCCAGTTGAAGGTAAACGATCATAACGTACTTATAAGATTTAGGAACAAACAATAAGAAATTGTTGTGATGTTGACGCGAGCTATCAATTACCCAATTTATTTACTTATTTATTACCTGTGAGTGTCCTAGTATATTATGTATCTTACAAATAAATGACGACATTTTAACAATTAAAAAAACGCGATCGATCGAGTATCGTGGTTAGGAATATTATTTTTTTTTTACAATCCGAATAGTGGCAACTATGTTTAGTACTTAAACGTAAGACTGAACCATTCTAACACGTTAAAGGTCAATTTTTTTTAAAATTAACTAAGTTAAGTTAAAAGTTAATTTAAAAATGTGATTAACTATTAAATTAAGTAAATTCAAATTTTTTTTTTATGAAGACGTTTAAAACTTAGAGTTTATGAATTTTTAAAATTAAGGTGATCACTGTTATTCACTCCACCCTAACCCCCGCCCAAAAAAAAAAAAATTAAATCTGAAAAATACAAAGGATATAAATATAATGCGTTAAAACATAGACTAATTTCGAATTATTAGTATAAATCAAAATTAACTTGTTATTTATTAATTTAATGTGAACAATATAGTTAAATGTTAAAGCCTCACGGTACGTAATAAGGTAATCCTATTCTAAGACATAGTACAGCACACGTGAAACATATTATTTGAATTTTGATACTCCTCGGTATTATATTATAACGTATCAAGGTCATAGCTGGAAAACAAATGTCGGTGGGGGAAGGCTAATTTTTGTACCGAATTTTTTTTTACACGTTGAAAAAATGTCGGATGTGGGATATGGGATCCGAACCCATAAAACATTCCCCTTTAAGGTACACAACCTTGAAGTGTACCAACGGTGAAAGTTAAACAAAATAATATTAACACATATTATGCGTGAGTAAATTTGATCATAAAAAATTAAATGCTACTAAAATTGATTGAAAATAATAGTAAATAAAAAAACAGTGACTATATTTATTTTAACGTAATTGAAATTTTAAAACAGGGGACGTGTCTAAATTAGTGGATAGGGAACTAACTTAACTCGAAAGGGGAGTAGGGAGTAGGGGAGTTTGATTTAATATCATACTTAATACGTTTTATACTTTTGATTAAATCTTTAAACAAAAGATAAAATAGCAATATTAATCACATTTTATTTTTTTAATTTTAGATTATGATTTCCGAGTTTAGTTAGTTTGGCTATAAGGAAGAATGGTGTGGAAGATTTAGAGCGTGTTAATCAACCGACAGAGTGTTTTCTTTGCTTCGTTCTACAGACATTCTAAACCAATAAAAGTCGTTCAAAAACAAAACCGATTCAATAGAACAATATTATACAATGGATATTACCATGAAAACATTGCCAATTTTATTTCGTTCTCTTTGTGGAATAAAAAAAAAAATAGATACGAGTAAAAATTATTAAGTACATAGGTATTGTATGTATAGTATATACAATATGTAATTCGGCTTTGGCAACTATTGAAATCTGCCGACACGTATCCGATTTATTAGTCCACGTACAGGTTATGTCATTAACGTCGATAATAAAGTATAACCATATTTGGTAACAGGAATATTAATCGGTCGAACAAACGATTGCGGTCTGTTCAATAACAATGAAATTGATACCGAATCGTGAGGTTTTGATCGGTTTCGTGTGTGCGTAAGAAATATATCGCAAAATTATATTTTGAATCGTATCTATGTTGTGTATACTATATAGTTCACAACCTATCACTTATTTTTTCGAGATTGTACCGACAGCAGTGTGGGATCTGTTTTCACAATACTTCTTCACTGGTGCCATCGATAAATTGTTTAATCACAATTCACAACTAAACTGTACAATCCTGTTTTACCTTTCGCGGGACATGCTCACATATAAGCTCATAGTAAACAAACTACACAAGACGAATAACAAAAAGTTATCCAATGAAAGTTTAATTTAACTACCGAAGTCAACCGGATCCAAAACTTTACGACCCGCCGGTCTAGAGGCAAGTTTTGCCCTTCCTATTTATCGTACTACCTATCAGTTATTATTTTGTCCAGAGCGAAACGGAGGAAAAATATCCGCCTTTTGCGCCTTGTGAGTTTTTTTTTTTAGAACAATAAATTTATCGATGTAACAAATATGCATATGTTGTTTTATGCTTTTGACCACTTTTTAATTTTGTCTCTTGCTAATACAAATCATCGATAACTTCCACGCCGTAATTAAAAAAAGACGCGGAGATTTTCCGCCAGATGGTAATGTCTAATCGAAACATTTTTCTAGATTAATGGCAGTTTTTGTGAAAAATAAAATTGCTTAAAATTGACGACATGTTGTCCAATGAGGTCGTAGTAAAATCATAAATACGGCACTGATAGAAAATTCGAGAAGTGCGCGATTTGGTAAACATGAAACGTATAGCGAGTAACCTACGATCACGAATTGTCGGATTTTTTTTAGATTTCATAAGTTCAGCATAATAAAGTCATTATAATTTAATCGTACGCAAGAGCAGAATTCTAGAATGTGCTATTTACTGCAGTGTTGATCGTGTACGTTATAAATGGTCGTCAATAACGATAAAATGCACGTACTCGATGATATCGCTTTGGAATAACAACGAGGACAACGAAGAAATAAATTAAAGTTTTAGAAATTGACGATTGAATGATTTAAAAGAATTTTGGTGAGATTTTTTTATTGTTATCATTTTTTTTTTTTTTTTTTTTTTAAAGCCATGAGAAAATGTAAGTAGTTCATCTGATAACGCAAGTGTTAAACGATTTTGATTGAATCCATTAAGACGTCCGGTGCCAATATCGTTTTGCGCACAAAAATACACTCTATGGACATAGCAATAATGTTCAGTAGAATCGACCAAACTTAATTATTATTATTTATTTATTTTTCATTAACAGAGTGAAATATTCCACAGACCACATTGAACTCCGGTTTTCATTATTTTATTTTTAACATTTATAATAAGTTTTTAAAAAAAGTAAATTTGAAATTTTTTTCCTCCATTATTTGAAATCGAAAATTAAAAAAGATTGGAGTTCAATGCTGCCAATTGAATGTTGTTGTTTATCAGTAAAAAAAAAATATGTTTATGAAAATACTGAATTGACATCATGTCATCATTATTTCCGTGAAGTAATTTTCGTCAGTAAAAACGGCCCCACCTCTTCCCTCTAAATGGTTATCGAGTGGTAGATCGGTTGGAAAAACCTATATTTGAGGTAGTAATTGAAATAATAAAATTTAAAATTTTTGAAAATTTGAAAGACTGGCACCGGGCTTAATGTCAAAAAATGAAATGACGATACATTTTGTGATACAAGGCGTGTGGTGCCTTTAATATTATAATGATGGTACAATCGTTTCGTGGATACCGAAAAATAGAAAATGTTTAAAATATAATAATATTTGAACTGTTTTTTGATTTTGACTTTCGGTGCGTATTGCACATCCACCGATTTTACTTGTTCTGAAAATTTCGCGCTACAAAAACAACGATCGGTACCGATGTTAACGAAAGTCAATAGTGGAGCGTGATTAAATATTTACTGATTTCAAACGATATTCTTTTATCCGTTCTTTCGTCCTTCGATAAGAGTAATACATTTCGGAATAATAATGTAAAGTTTAACCTAATCACTTCATAAAATACCATAGGAAAGAAAAACTCAAATAAATCATTAGTTTTATCGATTTTAAAATTAGATTACCGTTAACGCAGACATTTCCAAGTTGTGGAAGTGTGTGACGACCCTCTCATACCCCCCGCCCCTATATCTCACCGACCCTGGTCGCGATTAAATACGACACTGAAATTTTCCTGCGGTATTATCGGTAAGCACCAAATGATTACACGGTGTTTCCGAACGTAACCGGTTACTATCGACAAACACAGGATCGATAACGACCGAATAGATTCCGCAGTTGTGCAACTTAGAACAATAATAATATGTTAGGTATCTAATCTGAATGATAATGAAAATGAAATTACCGGGGTCAAGGTAACGGCGATGGATGTAACCGAGATGAACACATAGGCATCCGGGTTAATTTATACGCAGGAAAAAGGCCGGAGGACGTTTTAACAATATATAATACTGCAGTGCGGTACTAAAACGTGATCGTAAAACGTAAGGCGGTATACCTACGGGAAAAATAATAAAACTAAACACAATGACAACTATTTTATAAGCACTATACGCAGTCGTCGACACACCGACCGTATACCGATTTCAGTTGTTTGAGGTTAGAATGGAAGTTGGTTAAGGTTGGCGGTTGGAGCGAGTATTTTAGTCCGAGAGATTTAGCGGGAAAAACTGCTTGAAGAAAAAGTGATTTATTTTTTCCACCCACTTTTGTCGATCGGTTATACTATTTTCTTACTATTTTCTTATTTCTTAGGAAATATCTCCAGGAATAATTTGCAGATTGTACTTATCACTATATTCAGTACGCGAGGGGGCGGGAGATTAGAGGCTGTGTTCACCTATTGGCTTAAAAATACAACAACCATGAGTGTACAATTTAAGAAATCTTATATTGAAATTGTATATTTTAGTCAACTTACAAGATAGGAAGGCGAAAAAAAAAGCGGTGGTGTAGACATTTCGACAAAACAGGTGTACTCGGAAAGGGAAATTCCGGATATCTAAATAATAAATTTAAAAAAAGTAAAATAAAAATATTATAGTCATGGGTATTTTTATTATAACAAAAAACAACCCTATGATATTAAAAAAATATTATTATGTGTAGTGCCGATGAGGTCGTTACAAATATCAGATGTTTAGGAGACGGTTGCGTTCATAATATTTAAACAATACAAATATTAACTTAAACAAAAACCATAATACTATTGAAAACCGCGGTTGGTAAAATTCGGTCGGTATTGGTATGTTATCATTAAAGCCCGAACCAGATCCGGAGATGACTGCACTGCAACACGATAGCATTTACACCGCGGCGATGGGGTGCAGTGCGGCGCGTCGTGAAACTTGATCGGACGGGCGGGAGCGAATATGCACCGGTACGGACCGGACTGTATACGTATTATAAAATAGGTATCATCACGGATCGTCACTGCCTGCGACCGGCGCCGTGTTCTCGGCCCTGAGATTGGCGCTGGACATCAGGTTGGATTGGATCCAGTGGTGGATCTCGATGGGACACTCGGGCCTCTGGATCGCCCCGTCGACCGTCTTGGTGCCGACCAGAGTGCGCATCAGCTCGTTGGCGCTATAGTTGACCACCCGCTGTCGGTTGTACACGATGGCCCGGACGAAACCGTCGGCCTTGGATACGAACCGGTGTTCGAAGAATAGCGACACGTCGTCCCAGTACACGATCCGGGTACGGATCTCGTATCGGCTGAACGTGCGCACGAACTTGCGGTACCGGACGTTGCTGGCTATGGTGAATATGAGGGCGTCGTGCCGGCGGAGCTCGTGCCACATGCCTGTGCGCAGCACGAACTCAATCCGGGCCAAATCGATTTCGCGCAGGTATCGAGCGTTGTTCATGTGCGACAGGTACACGTCCAGATCGGTGGTCAGGCACAGGGACGAGTACACGGCCGTCTCGGTGGCGCGGATTTTTTTCTTGAAACACGTCCCGGACACGTAACTGAACAGCGAACGGAAAAAGTACGGCAGGTCTATCAGCGACATGGCCAAAACGATCACCGACAGCGTGACACACGCCACCGTTAGCGCGGTGATCGTCAGCGTCCCGGCGCCGCCGCCGCATCCGACGTGCGCGTCGCTCGCGGCACCGGCGCCGGCGGCCGGCGTCATCGACGTCGTGGTGGACAGCGTGGCGAACATCGCGCGCGTTTACATCGACACCGGTAACGCAGAATATCGCGTACGTTGATAAAAATACGGTATACTGTTGAAAATGTACGGGCTTCACGTCTGCTGGCGCCAAACGTTCACGACTATCTACGTACGATACGGACACGAGTGTGCCGCGGGGCGATCAGCTCATAATTTGAGGTGATCACGTTTTCGCCGCCCCACCAATCGGATGTAATTGACGACGAGGACTACGACGCGCCGAAATCGCGGCGTATTATTGAAATATTTATAATAATAACTACGTGTTCGTAACGACCATAATAACGCCACCGACGGAATAATAATAATAACAATGTCGTTATTATCGCTCCGTTTAGCGATGCCGTGGTCGGGTGTTGGGAACGTTCATCCGACGGCGTTTACGTGCTCGCACTGCGATATGGCGCTGGCCACCCAACGGACGGCATACCTGTTTTGCGTGCACGCGCGCGTGTTTGGATGTGGTTTCCGTTGGCGCGGCGTCGCCGTCGCCGCGACCGCTAAACCGACGGGTGCCTCTAATAATATGAAATACCGTCGCCCGAACCGAAGAAATACCACAGGGCCGTCCGGCGAATAATCTTCGCGTACGGCGGTGTCCATGATCCACACCACCGGGGCGAGTGATGTTATTGCATTGTCGTAATAGTGTCACGGGTCCTGGCGACTTCGTGCGCGTTTTTTTTTTTAATATCACCGTCACACACCCTTATTTAGCTCTGCGATTGTTGTACGTGATTTATGTTCATTGTGTACGCTCAGAACACGGAAAACCATGACGTCATGAACAACCGATATAAATGGAAAATATACCGATACAATACACACCCAGCTACGAACGGCTGTTGTTAAATAACAGGTTTTAGATATATTTTAGTTAACAACTTTTCTACCGGAAATCTCCGGAAATTTTCTTATTAGGACGAGGAATTATTTAAATTTTAAATTCCGACTTTGAGATTATACCTAACACCAATTAATATAGGTCCAACATAATACGTTAATGCGTATTTTTTTGCGCGCTATAGATTTTGAATAAAACCAATGTGTGGTCATTTTTTGTCACTATGAAGAAGAATGTTTTGAAAAACGAGAACCTAGAAAAATATATCAGAAAGAAGACTGATATACTTCGCTCATGGGTGCAGCCACTGTTGTGGGTGGGAAATTGGGAAAATAAAATACAGACGGGAATTTAATGTATATCTGTAAGCGACGATAAACCATTGCTAATAAAAAAACGATTCTGAACGGAGTTCAGTAAATAGTGATGCTTAAGTATAGAATAAAGAAATATAATATGAAAATTAACACCTAGTTAAAGAATGTATTGAAATCGAAATTTATTTTATTTTATTATAGCTCAGTCTATAGTATTGTTTATTCAACAATGTGCGTTTCCATAATAACAATGATTGTTTAAGAAAGATTATTAAAATAATACAAATTGAATAATAACAATAAATAAATAAAAACGGTTGCCAATAACAACTTTATTTTTAATCTTTCAATTTTGTTTAACCTAAAGAACCAGGTTTTCCTAATCATCTCAAATATTAATTTCAAAAAATTACCTCTGTAAAACACCATCCATATAACTTTTAAGGAAATGAAGCTATACTTAATTATCGGAGTAAGCTTTTTGGTGAAAAAAGTGTTTTCATAAAAAAAAAAATAAATATCATTGTAAAACAAATAAATTCCTCGCTTCCCTCGGAATCTAAAAATCGTAATATTTTTCTAATATACTTCGTATACATTTTCCTGTTTTTCCTCAGTTTTTTTTTTTCGGTTTTTCACAATTTACGATCAGTACCTCTCTAGTCCGATTTCCTTTCAGAAAAAGTACTATCATTATAAATCGGAGTAGGATTTTTGGTAGAAAAATACACAGATAAAAAAAATTAAACATCTTTATAAAACCACAAGATTCTTTGCTTTACTCAGACTATAAAATTACACACCAAATGGAAAATCAGCATTTTTGACGATATACGTATTATGTATTATTATGCACTGTTACGTATTATCTAATCAAAAAAGTGACTGCAAAAATTAAAAATTAAAAACAAACAAACAAACAGATTTGTTAAATCGATACATCTCTCACTTCATGCCTAGAATCTGAAATTGAAAAACTTTTTCGAAACTAAAAAACAAGAACCGCATACATTCGCCGTAAATTGATTTTCATGTTCGACGCTTATCATCTAAAAAAAAATTAATAATAATAATATTAACCGAGATGGGCGGATTGTGACGAAAGTCCCGAAAAAATATTATCGACCGAAAAGCACAATATGCGATAAATCTACTGCAGGAAGTCTGTTAACTTTTCAACTAATTGACTTTCCAACTGTCCAACCTACTCATATATTGGAAATAAGGTTTTTTTTTTTTAATTCAATTTTTAATAAACGTCACAGAGAATGTAATATAATCTTAATCGTACAATTGTTTTTTTTTACAATACTAATGACCACTATAAATTGATGATTTAAACTGTTTAGATAAGGAAACGTATTAAATTATGTTACTCACAAAATTGAAAGTACCAATATATGTAATATATATATATACCGTTTATTCTCACCCTGATATTAATATAAATTTTTAATAAACGTTCCGAGAAAAATGAATCGATATTTTTTTTTTAACCAAGTCGTTTTATATGTTTGATTTATATATGTCACGCACATACTCGTAATAGAATATTATATAAACGATATAATATGCGATAATATTATCATTATACATAATACAATGTTTGTTATAACTTTATAACTGACATCTTCTGTAGAAATCGTGAACAATTATAATTGAAAACGGCATAGGTACCTAAGCGTAATGTAGGTTTGCAATTTAAAAATTACAAAACAAATAGTTGTCTACCAAAGCATCATGACATAAAAAAAAACTATTAATTTGGGTAACCTTTGTTTTGAGTGATTTTTCATTTGTATATACATGTTTTTATTACCGAATAATTTAAACCCGGATTAAGGAGGAACTATATGGAGACATGGCCGCTAAGGATATGAAGGTCTCGCTGTGTCATCGTTAATATACCAGGTGATTCATTTAAGTGGGTACACTCATTATCTCAGAAAGTATTAACTTTTTCCCGAATTTGTTTTCTAGAACATTTAGGAAGTAAGCTGCTCCACAATTTTTTGTTTGTGTTATGTTTTGTCATCCTTATTTTTGGGGGAAAAAGCACGGACGGCACCCGTTTCGTCCAAAATCAACCTTTCCCGTTTTGACCAGAGCCATTTTAGTCGTTTTAAAATTAAGTTAGCAACGATTTTTAAATAATATAATATGTATAATATACCATGTATGTGTTCTTAACTATTTTTAAAAATCGCATTACACAGTATAATATATTATTATTTTTTACTAAAATTATTTAATTTCATTACAAAATACATTTACAAAAATTTTTATTTTTTCAAATTTCTACACATACTTTTTACAAACCCATGCTTAGTAATTTCATCAGATCTATATACAAGTATACGTGCTTCGTTATATTCTTGTCTTTCCTTCGTTTTTTGTATCTTTTGTTTTTTTTTGGAATTTCAACGCTATTCATTTTAATATATGTTTGTGTCTGGATATCGTTGCGAATAATATTTAACCGACTTATGATTGATGTAGAGTTAGAATAAAAGTTTTTTATTAAAATACGAGTGAAACGATTCACACGCATTTGTTGTGAGCTGTGTGCTCGCTGAATTGCATGCTCATAATGTTAGACTAAAAACAACCTGTCCTTAGAAATATAGTTTTCCATTAAATAATCACAATAATTAACTAATTTTTCATTAGTTGGACATTCAGCCATTAAATCTTGAGTAAAACAATCGGATAATTCAGTGGGTTCTAAAAATTTAAGCCAAAGTATGTTGAATCCATTTACCAATACTCGTATTATTTTAGTATTCAGTTGCTAAACCATATTTTGGAATGTTCCTAGCTTGTGTTAGGTGAAAATGACAACCAATTATTTGCAATGAAGGCCAAATTTCATTGGCTGCTAAATGAATTGTTTTTCAAAGTCAATAGTAACAAATTTTTGTATAAAAACTAGGCCTAATTCTATGTATTTATTTACAACTGATTTAAAGGTTACACAAATCTTTCTAATTTTTAGTCCGGAAGTAAAATAAATATTAATGGTACATAATGATCGTTTTTAAAACCGTGTATACAAAACATTTGCTCAAAAAACTTGGCACAAAATTGGAACGTGCCGTTGTTTCCACAACATTACACAAAACTCTAAGGTTAGTTTTACAAAAAAAAATTATTATATTTTCTATTTCATCATTTACCAACACAAATAGTTCGTTTTTTGTAGTGAAAGTGGTTTCTGGTGTATTTAAAGCCATATGTGCTTCAGTTATGGTAGTCGAAATCAGAGGAAGAACTTTACGCCTATAAACAATTAATAATATATACATGATATATATTATATAGTTTAAAAATCATTGCCAACTTAATTTGAAAACGACTAAAATAATTTTGGTCGAAACGGGTATCTGGGTGAAACAGGCCGTGCCCGTTTAGTAGTGAAATATTCATACTCAATATATTCATGGACTTTTTAATATAATTTTCCATTTTAAAATCAAAAGTAGGTAGTGGTTTTACTCCCAAAAATAACACAAATATAAAATTGTAAAGCAGCTTTTTTCTTAATTGTTCTAGAAAACGAATTCCGGAAAAAGTTAATACTTTCCGAGATAATGAGTGTACCACTTAAATGAATCACCTGGTATATGAAAAAGAAAATTGAAAATAAAATGTTACGAAGAGGGTCTATTTTCAATAGCGCAGTTTCCTGTTTTGGGATCGTAAGCTCTTACTTTTTCGAAAAAAGAGGCCAAACAGTGTTTGCCACTCCTGACTGCTAAGTGGCTATGTTGAGTGATTTTGTTCAATGCAGACTAAAAGAATACATATCAGAAATTGATGCGAATGACTTGAATGAGATTTGGTCCCAATCCTGCCGACGCAACGACACACACCACACACAACTACACGACCAATGTAATTGGTGCGCGAGTACTTCACGGCCCATTTCATTTTCCTCGGAGAGGACATCAACTGGATCCCAAGGTCCTTCGATCTAGCTCTCAGCAATTTTTTCTGTAATAATAACTTATTATAACGTACTAAATGAAAATATTTTATTCGTAAAAATGTACACAGTTCCCAATACTATTTACAATATAATTTCTTTTATAATTAATTGTATTATTATAGTTATTTTTCTTTAATTTCGTATTTATAGTTTTTATGGTTTCATTAATGATTTAAAATGCAGTATAGTAGAAATGTGTCTAATCTAAATATCCCATCCATAGACTGCAGATCATTGATTCGCCCTTGAACAAGTAAACAGTTTTAAATACAGTTGTATTTTTAGATAATAGATAGCGCAGTAGAATTGAATAATTCTCTGTCCAAATATGCTGAGTAAACACGTACCTATACCGCGCTCCATACATTAATATTTTTATCGTTGCAGTTATAAGTACTACATAAGAATAAAATTTTGAAACGAATTATTCTTTGTTTAACGGCCATTTTTATAAAATAAATGTATTTTTCAATATTCAAACCTTTTAAATAGAAATAACATATAAATGGCATTCATATATTACCCATAGGATATAATACAATCAATGTAAATGATATTAATATATTTTACGAATTTACGATCTCTGTTATGCCTATGTTTATTATTACTCGTTTAAATACATTTGGAAAAAAAATTTGTTTCTTATTCATTTATAAATTAGTAATTACCAATAGGTACCAAAATAGTATTGATTTTATAGATTTTTTTCATCAATAAAAAAGAGTAATTTTGTCAAACATTTCTGAAGATAGTTCAACCCACTTGTAATAATGCTTCATATGCTACAAAATGATTGAAAAATGACCAAAGAACTACCCTATTACGATTTTTCGAATTTTATTTAAAAACTGTCACATTTGCATATAAATGTACTAGAATCTAGTAAATTTGATACTTATAGATCTTGTAATTAGATCTTAAATATTTAACGTAAAATTGTCTATACAAAATCTTTACAAAGTATTTCGTGATTTCATAATTTTTTGCGAAAATCGATTAAATAATTAATGCATTTATTTGGAAAAATTGATTTTTTATGGTAGGTATTTGGAATATATTTGTCAAGTGGTTGAAAATACAATAAAATAGCCTATATGGGTATAATTTTTTTGAAATTTAATTTTCTCATCGTAATTTAGTATGCAAAAAATTTAATTCGAATAACCACTTTACTGTTACAATCGAGTTTATGAAATTATAGGCCAAACAAATTCACAACAAAGTTATCACAATTAAAGTGTGACTGAATTTATTTAACTTGTAAATTAATTTTTTATCATACAATGGGATGGTTGATTAAAATTTTCGTTATACAATAGGATACCATAACACAAGGGTGAATTCGGGGAGAGGAGCACTGGGGGCAAGTGCTCATTCGTGGACCAGAAATAAAAAGAATTATATTTATATTTATTCATTGTACAAGTTATTTTATACCTATACACAATTTGTTATATTGTACACAATTGACAATACTTTGCACTATGATTTTTCTTAATAATTGTATTACTTATAGTTATATTTCATTAATTTCTTATGTATTGTCTTTAATAATTTAAAAGATAGACAATAAAAATATTCGGTAGTAAATTACCGTTTAAAAAAATATTATAAGTGTTTTTTTTTTTTTTTTAAATTTGCGAATGGTTAATTTAACTTTACAAGATAGCATTTCTTTGGTTATTGATGGATGTTTAATTTGATGAAAAAAAAAGCACAATTACTAAATCAAGACTGATGTCATTGCTTAATACAATTAAAAAAATGTACATAGAATTACTGAACTTCGTAAAAAATAACAACTCGTAAAATATATTCGATTTACCATAAAAAGCCATTTTTTTTTTTTTATTTTCATAAAATTATAGATTTACGTGAAACGTTATCAAGATATTTTTTATAAATTATTTTTATTTTTTTTTTAATTAAAGTCTTGTAAATTTGTAGGTAAATGCAACAGTTTTTTAATTAAATTCGAAAAACGACTACATTATTCCGTTTGGTCATATTTTAATTATTTTGTGGCACGTAAAGGGGTTGAGTTATCTTCACCTTATTAAAATAAGATCTTTTTTGATAGTAATGAACAAAATAACATTGGGGGTGCTCAACGATTAGAAATTGAATAATTAAAAATAAGGAATATTCTGTAAGGCCTACGTGTATTTATAAATCAGATTGACTTTAAAAAAATAATTGTATGATTTTAGTTTGCGATGTCTAATCATATTTTTATTATATTTCAATTAATATATTTGTACTTTGTTATCAATTAATGTTTAGCTACACATAGATTTTTAATAATAATTTAATCAAGAATAGACATATTCAATGTTTAAACGACGCGAACTATATACCGGACACTGCAGTAGCGTATCCAGGGGGAGGAGTTGGGGGTTGTAAACCCCCACCCCTGAAATGTTTTTAAAACTTAAAAAAATTAATAATATTTTTAAAAAATAATAAAGTGTTATTACACTTTAGATCAGTTTACACAGATAATACAAATTAATAATATACAAATCCAGTCCAGTATAATGTGTATATTATAATAAATAGCTCTATAGTTTTCGGTTATCGCTTTCGGTTATCCAAAAAGACAAAGTATTTTGAAATTATATAAGTATATCCACAGACTAATCATTTTAAACTAAAAAATCTATGTGTAACTAGATTGATCGATCGTCATAATGCAGTTATATTATTTGAAGAATTTCATTCAGACATTATACACGCACTAGATAAAATTACATTATGGACAGATTCTGACACTTCTAGTTCTGCTAGTCACTTTTTACTGTGATAAAACATTTAAAATTTCAAACAACTATATATATTTTAGTGAAAATACATTCCATAAGTTTTCCACTTAACCGATATCTTCAAACAGTAAATCTAGATTTAAAAACTGCATTATAAGCTGCTAATGTTCAAAATAATATTCAGAATATTAGAGAAAATTGTGATGTAGAATTTCAACAGTTATTTTTATCCGTAATAACTGTCTGTGAAAAATTTGATATTAATGTTAGTTAATCTAAATCAGATGATCCAGAATGTTTTTTTAAGTATTCATACCTTTTATAAATACTTGGTTAGACCAATTGAACGAAAAATTTATATCACACAGGATTGTTTTTGAATAATTTCGATTGTATTTTATTTAAGATAAAAATGAAAATATCTGAAGATATTAAAGGTAAATTCAAAAAATTAGTAGAAACATACCAAGATATAATTTATGAATGTAACGATTCAAATTTAAATGATTATATATTAAACGGAGAATTAGATTTGTAGTACATTAAATATTCAAATTTAACATCTTTCAAACTCAAGAACAAAAATACTATTGAAGTATACTTCCAAACTAGTCCAAATGTTTATCCAGTAATATCTAAACTTCTTCCAATATTCATAACACTTTCAATGTCTACTATTACGGGAGAACGATCGTTTTCAATATGTCGTCGTTTGAAAACATGTTTGAGAAATTCTTCAGGACAAATACGTTTAAATGGTTTAGCTTTACTAAAATATATTCATCGCGATATCAACGTGGTTGTCTATGATATCATAGATAAACTTGCTAAAACATGAAAACGAAAAATGATGCNTTAAATGATCATACATTAAACGGAGAATTAGATTTGTGGTACTCTAAATATTCAAATTTAACACCTTCCGAACTCAAGAAAAAAATACTATTGAAGTATACTTCCAAACTAGTCCAGATGTTTATCCAGTAATATCTAAACTTCTTCCAATATTCATAACACTTCCAATGTCTACTATTACGGAAGAACGATCGTATTCAATATGTTGTCGTTTGAAAACATGTTTGAAAAATTCTTCAGGACAAATACGTTTAAATGGTTTAGCTTTACTAAAATATATTCATCGCGATATCAACGTGGATATCAATAATGTTATAGATGAACTTTCTAAAACATTAAAACGAAAAATGAAGATACATTTATAATTTTTAAAAAAGGTAAATATTTTAACTTTTATATAATCAGCGCTGAAAAATTGAAATAAAATATTGTATGTATGTTTATTATACACTCAATATTCATAAAAATTTCATTTCTTACATATTTTTCAACTCCCTCCCCCCCCCTCCCAAGAAAAAAAAATCTGGATACGCCACTGCGAGACAGTATAATAATATCTGAGAAATTGAAAGATAAACCCTGCTCAGAAAATAATTATTTATATAAGTCAACATTATCATAATATTATTACGATGGAACGTGACGAATGATAATATTAAATTTTCTTTTAATGTAATACTACGTCTACGTGTATAATATCTTATTTCGGATCTTCGGGACGTTTCGCGCACTGAAATATTTAAATTATTTTGTACGTGAAACGGAGACATTTTATCAGCTGGTAGATATCGCGACTTCCGGCATTACAATTCCAAGATAGACTCTGCATTGGGCATGCTAAACCATTAGATTGTATGATTAACTTATACCTACGCGAAAATTATACCGATTGTAAATTTGAACACATCATACACGTGTTATTGGTTACAAATTGACGGTAATAATTATTGGTACCTACGCGTAGTTCGTACTCGCGTGTATTTTCAAATCGCATTATATTAACCAGCGATCGCGGTGACCAGTGACCACACACGCCTTATTATTTAGTTGTTAATATAATAATTACTAAAAATGTAACGCACGTATTTCTTAGAAAATGCAAAAGTATGCAACGTCAAAATATTATTATACTTTGATTACAGCTAATACTTACGACGCGACGGTTCTATAACGGCAATTCATTTTACAAATAAAGAAAAAAAAAATGTAGAATATAACGATTAATGAACGAAAGGTCCTCTATAGGTCGAGTTATAGTTGATCAGTGGTTCTTTATAGGTATACATAATATTTACGTACTATACTGAAGTGCGTCAAGTACGTACAGCTTTAATCGGGGTCGACAAGAAAATATGCCTATTTCTATACTTTAATCGTTTTTCGCTGTTTATTAGATACATATACTCGTATATTACTCCATATCAAGGTAAGTGTGTATCTTCAAAACACCGTGAAACGTCATGAGATAAATTTGTAGAAACCTCGTTGCATGAATACTTACATTTCGATAAAAAATTAACTAGTATCTAGAGAGAAATCTTAGAGGAAAACTCACTCGCGTCGTAAAAAAAAAAATGACAGAATTGAATAAACCAATCGTTCGTCGAGCGCAAGATTTTAAATATGAAGCAAACGGCTGAACTATTCAATAGAGGAAAATATTATTACGACATGCCCTAAATCAAACAGACTTCCATTTCTCTGCAACAAATATCTAAACCGATCCGACAGAATCGTCACTGCCCCGAGATATTTGAGTGTGTTATTAATTTATTATTTTTATTATTTGTACATCGCGTGTTGGTGATATAAACGTCGTAGATACTTAAAATATTATTGTAATAGCTGCATGAGTAATATAAAAACATAATAATACCATTTGAATCAAAATTTCGTATACCTCTTTATTCTAACGCCTCGGCAATTTCGTTGAAATGTTCGAAAAAAAAAAAAATTGAAAAATGCTATGTCATTTATTAATTGTTATTGTCTTTAATATTGCACGGGCCCATTTGTCACGGAGCGACGTACGAACAATATTGCTCAAAAGCATGAATTATATGATATATTGCATAACGGTTAGTATACTAAAACGTTCTGTTAGCCCACTGAATTAATAATCGCCAGTCGTCGCTGCGGGTGATCATTGTTCTCGTATCGGATGAAATATCATAGAAAACACAAAAATACTGATTAATATCAGATCATTATGTTACTAAAATGCGTATTACTCAATGATGATATTCGGTAAAATATTACCTATATGACCAGGACTAGGGACTTATATAGGAGTTTGATGAGTGTGCATGTTTTCCGATAATCACATTCAAAAGCTAAGTGCTATAGAAATTTGTTTCGTAATATTTTATTCAAAATATCTAATGGCGATTGTGCACATTTAAAGATTTGTTAAGGCATAAATAGCATGCGTTTTTAGAGCACGCAGTATAGTTCTTAGCCTGTATATGAATTTACGATTATATTTCAAGAGTATAATATCAAACGTCTTTCTTCTGTCGAAAAACCTAAACCCCTAATTAACAACCCTAAAGAAAATATCCTGCACTTAGAACAGAAGATTTTAAAATAGGTCGAAAATGACCCTTATGGATTAGCACTAGTTGGCAGTGCAACGTATAAAACGGTCTAATAAATTTGTCGGTACAGGTTATTCGGCAACATTCAAAGTTTGTTAGAACTCGCAACAAATTTTCAATTTCTAAATTATTTTCTTATCAATAGCATGGAAGTTTGTTATAGTTTGTTAGAATTTTAGATTCTAAGCCAAGCGAGGAATGTATTAGTTTTACAATGATGTTTATTTCATATTCTGAATGTAGCGAAGAATGTATTAATTTTACTTAACCTTAAAGAATTATTAATTATTTTCATCCTGTATACAAAAATTTGACCATAAATCTTGCTCAGATATACACGTGGCCCCATTTCTGAAAGTGAATGTTGTCCAGATGGTACTCTTGGGAGGTCATTTTTTGATTTTCGTAAGAAAAACAAAAAATGTACGAAAATTAATGCTTTTATTATTTTATCAATTTTGTTATTTGTTGTTCAGTTGAAAATATCCGTAGACTTGAAATTTGGACAGAAAACTTATATTTGCCTTTTATAGACGTGGTAAAATTTTCAAAAAATTTAAGCCATTTTTGAGCTATTTGTAAACATTTTATTTTGCGAGTTTTGTACGTAATTTTTATTCGGTAGGTACTCTGTAGTAAAATTGTTAGACTAACAGAAATGCTTGAAAATTTAACAGGAAGTTCATAAAATAATCTTACTTTGTGGTAAAAAAAAAAAAAATTAGTTTAATGGAGTATTTGTTTTTATTAAGGAATTTTTATACTACATTTGTCGAAAATCGTTTAAGTAAAAAATTATGTGGAACAAATCTAATTTTTAATTTTTTTTTTTTCAAACTTACGTATGTTACCGATTTAAAGTCAGAATAAAGCGGACAGATTAAATTTCAAAATGGTCATGAATACGTATTGTCATAATAGGGGTCTCGAGGGTTCAAACTCGATGTTTGATAAGAAATTGTTTGTACTTTTTTTCCCTTTTACCTAAATAGAGATGAACACAAATGCATTTTAAGTGTATCTAGAGACCTAGCTATCGCCCGCTAGGACGATTTTTATCGAAAAATATCCCTCGATTTGTTGTGTAAATTTTCTACCCGAAATCTTGCTCCCATGTATCAAATGTAGCTTTTTTTCTGAAAGGAAATTTTATCTCCATGGTTTTAGGAGATAATTTTTGTGATTTTTCAATCGGTTTTCAGAATAACTGGGAAAAACCGGGATAAAATGTCAGAAAATCGGAAAATGTACAAAATGTAGGTATTAGTAAAAGAATATTATGACCTTTTTTTTTTGTGTACAACTTTCTACTAGCAATTTCGCTCAGATTTACAATGATAGCACTTTTTCTGAAAGCAAATCTGACTAGGAAGGTTCTTTAAGGAAATCATTTTTCCATTTTTTCAAGAGTTTTCTTAGCAAATGTAATAATGAAGGAAAAACGCAGGAAAAACGAAGAAATCGATATAATATTAAACAAATATTACTAAAGAAAATATATAATGCATATTTAATTATTTTACTATAATATAACATATATAATTTTGACAAAGCATCACTATCAACTAAAATGCAGTCAGAATCGTTTTTTCATTAGCAATGGTTTATCGTTGCTTACAGATATACATTAAATTACCTATAACAGTGGCTGCACCTGTCTCCATTATCCTAGGACGTCTTTTTTCATTTCATCTGTGAACGAATTTTCTACCATAAATAAGTGGTACGTCAAAGAAAAAATTTTTTGATTTTCCTAACTATTTTCATAATAAATGGGAAAAATCGGGAAAAAACTGGAAAATAGGTACTATACTAAATAAATATTATTAAAGAAAATATATTATAATGCATATTATGTAACTATTTTACCATAATATGACAAATTATAACAATAATAATAATAATGACAATATTGTTGTTAAAGCAATTTTATTAACCTAACTCTACTCAGAATCGTTTTTCGTTAGCTATGGTTAATCGTTACGTACAGATATATACTCAATTTCCCCTCTATCCTGCCAACTTCTCACCTACAACAGTGGCCCACCCATCGTGCGAAGTATGTCCGTCTTTTTCAAAATATATTTGAAAAATGTCAATTTTTTCACTAAAATAAACAACTGCTGCTAGTGTGTAGTTCCCAGCGCAAAATTTGGGATGAATGACAATACATTTGTTTCGCATAGCGATCTGTAACTAACAAATTTGTTAGACGACTGCTAAAAAATTGCCCAGTGATGTTTACGCACATCTCCGTAGTATTATTCAATCGCCATGGTTATTATATGGTTATACTTTATTCTTATCAATGTTTTAAAGTTTTTAAAAATGTTTTTCTTGTTGGGCCTGTTCACTAGGCAACTGTAATAATATTTGAATTTTATTGTGTTTGTGTTTATACGATAACGGCGTATTATTATACCGGTAAAACAGGTGTTCTATATTATTATTATATATAGGTATGTCATGTGTCCAATAACCGTTTGTCATTCCATAATACGCGCGGACTGTTGGAGGTTTTTGCATAAAAGTAAAAGCAGACACACAGAAGGGTCGGAATGAAAAATATTTAATTCTACAACGATAATATTACGTAGTTTCGCATTAAAACCAGTTTGTTTACGTTATAGGTCAAGGTGTGCAGTAGTATTATACTTTTAAGTATACGAGCGGAACGGTCGTTACGGATTAATTTAATAAACACAGCATTCTTAAAAATATATACGCATATAAAAAAAATGCTTAAAATCTACATTTTTGGTTTGGTGTAAAAAAAAAAAAAATAAAAATGTAAAACAATCTATAACGTTTACCCTTTCACGTATTGAATTTTCCGAACATTCTGACGGTGATTGATACTAATGGCCGTGTAAGAACCGTCGTTAAATCGTGGATAAATAGGTGAATGCGTGTGTGTGTTGTGTGTGTGTGTGTGTGTGTGTGTGTGTGGTACTCGACTCGTTAAACAGTATATTTAAAAAAATTTTGAAGTACAAAAACGTCTGGTAACCTTAGTTATAGAGCTCCGATTCTTACCTGAGCTTTGGATTGAACTCGTTTTTTTTATGATGAAATTTTACTGGAACTGCTGAAGAAAAAGAAAACATTTCACGCCGACACTACAAATAATAACAATACTTATGGAAACGGGGCCATGCGATGTGACGAGTAAGTATTACCTAAACAGTACAGCTGGTGTGTAACACAATTTAAACGGCCAAGTCCGCCTAAATCATACCAAGCCCACTGTAATGTTATATAATTTGCACGGCCGTAAACCCCCTAACCCCCTCCAGCCGTAAACTCGCCGCTTTACCTGAGTATACCAATTTTTTTTCCTCGCGAGTATTGACAATGATAATGCAGAAATAACGATTAGATCGACATAAAACCCCGCCGTGACATTGTTCGACAAAACGCGTTATTTACTATAAATTATATTTCAAATACCGTCCATTGTTCCGGTAAAATATAATCGTTTCAATGAACGAGTATTAATTGTTTTAGCGTTAAAATGGATTTCTAATTCGATACCTATCCATAATAATACGCATACACCGACGTTTAATTTTTCGAAACGTGTAAAATGTATGTGTGTTTTGTAACCACACGCGCTTGTATAAAATCTTTCTTTTTTTTTCATTCTGATATTTGACCGGCGTTCGAATAATTTAACATTTCGTATTCAATTACTATAATACACAATAACACCTACCGTATCGTGTTGCTGCAACAATATCGTTTGGCTCCGATGTGACTCTAACATAAATATCGACCCGCAGGTCCTTGATCGATAGTAAATTATTTGTATTTTAACGAAATGCAATGTACATACAGTTCACTCTCACGGCAGGCACGTTTTATATTATATTATTTATCATTGGTGCGTTGGAGGTATTGATTTCTTTCGTCGCGTCGTTCGGCCTCAACGGATAAATATATATATATATAATAATATTATCTGTATTATCCGCACGCGTAATTCAATTAGTTATTCTTTTATAATACGTTTCATAATATTTATCACGTGTGGGATTCGTATTGTATCCGATATCGGATGTAAAATCCAATTCGTTTATAACCTTGAAAATGAAAACATTATGTTGATTCGATTGTCCGAATCTACAGCTGTTTACATAGGTTTAGTAGGAGGTGATGGTATACGACCCGATACCATAATTGGGCGTGCACGGGATCCTGGACAGGAAATATAATAATTATTGTTTAAAAACAATGAATAACAGCGTACAAAAAAAATGCACAATTTTGAATGTAAAACACATAATATGATGATGTTATATTACTGCAAAATATAGTTTACACTTAACAAAACTCATTCGTTGCTGACAAACAAAAAAAAAACAACGAACATTACGTGTCAACTCTTTAAGTAAAACAATTGTGAGCACGTACGTCTCACTCTTTTTTTTACAAAAAAGTTATGAATAAGTAATACATATATATATAAATAAATAAAAAAATTAATATAAAACTCCTATATAATATCACAATATTATTCGAAAACGATCAAAATCGCGGTCGGCATACCTGCGCCTGCATAAAATATACTCTAAATTAATCATTTTTTACTCGAGTACTCGTTTGTTTCACGATTTTTGTAAAAAAAAATCGTACGAATATATAATAGCAATTCACGTATAAGATAATTGAAATTGTATTATTTATATAAATATATATTATCGTAATAAAAACTAAACGTGAATAATGTGTCTACCGTTATAAACGAAACTATATATACTTAATAAAACAACATGAAGAAATAAACTAATGACTAGAATTGTATGGATCTTAATATCTATATTTTATTTTATTACTGTAGGTATATCTCTGGTCCAAGAAAAAAAGGGCGAGAGTTAATTTTTTGATATATTTTTTTTCTATAATTTTATACTGTGCAATTTTTTTCACTTAATTTTTCGGTGTAAATTACATATAATCTTGCGTGCTTTCAAAATTAGTGTATGTATCTTCGAAATTAAATTTACTTGTATTGAAATCTATACCTACAAAATTAACTTACACTCTTTCTTTCCTGGGAAAGATATAATAAATATATATGTATATACATAATACAAAATCAATTATATATATATTATATTGTTATTAATATATTCGGAGTACGTATCATGCCTACATAAACAACGATGAAATAGTATATAGGGGCTAAGCAATACCTGCAATAGTAATACAAATACTGGCGAGTGTGATTCGTTTAAAAAGTAAAAAAATCAGACGAGACGTGACATCACCGGTACAGTATTGTTATATTTATAAATTAATAAATGTTTACAATTATAAAAATGGAAAATAAAAAAAGAACGACAAACGTTAATGTAACGGAACGTGATCGCGATGGATGGAAATAAAAAAATTATTGTACACAAATATATATTAACGACATTAAGTGTGACGTTAAAATTCAGTCGAAAAAGCATAGGTAAAGTGATGGGCAACGAAGCCCGTTCGAGGGAGGGTTGACGTCACTACGATAAAACTACACGAACTACTGTAAGAGACATTTGTTTGGCCGTGAACGGAAAATTGATTAACCGTTTAAAATCAGCCTAAATCCTCGGGGAAGCAATTGCGCTTTCTCTATAGTCTTATCCTACGTTTCGACGGACCACCCACACCGGAAAACGGACAACTATACCCACCGCTGGGAACGAGCTCTCTGCCACGAGAACGCTCCGATCGGAACATAAGAATACCGTACGGGGTAATAAAGAGGCAACGTGGTCGGTCAGTTACCGTTTCGCAGGTTGGCGCTGGACACTATGTTGGCCTGTATCCAGTGGTGGACCTCCAACGGGCATTCGGGCTTTAACCTAGGCGCCTCCTGGTTCCCGGGGTTCTCTTTGGCGTTCTTGGCCAGCAACTCGCCCATCAGCTCGTCGACGTTACAGTTAATCACTCTTTGCCGACAGTGTACGATCGCGTTCACGAAATTGTCACCCCGGCCTACGAACCTGTGCTCCATGTAAATGGAATTGTGATCCCAGTACACAATCCGGGACGATATGCTGTACAGGCTGAACGTCCGGATGAATTTGCGGTACCGGATGCTGGAGCCACCCTGCACCGGCAGACCACCCTTCTCACGGATCGCCTTCCACAGCCCGGTGCGGGTGTAGAACTCAGTCCGGGCAAAGTCCACCTCGCGCAGATACCTCGAATTGTTCATGTGGAACAACAGGAAATCCACGTCCGTGATCAGACACGCGGACGAGAACGACGTGGTGTCCAATATGTGCACGTACTTTTTGAACAGCTTGCACGTGATCGTGCACCAGAACGTTCGGGCGAAATAGTGGACTTCGAACACCGAGTAAAGGAGCACGAGCACCAGCAGCACGGTCACCGCGATTGAGTACAAGTCGCACGCGAACAAGTTGAACATGATTGAACGAAAATCACCGAATACCGATAAAAATGAAGTACGTCTGTCGTTTTTCTATGTTAATCTCGCGAGCGAAAACTCTTGAACGGTGGGCCACGACGCGAAAACACAATTAACTGAGAGCGCGTTTAATGTCGTCGCGAGCAAAAAACCGTAACGAAAAACCGCCTCAGTGTATTATTGTAATTTCCGCTCTCGGCCGTCGAGTGTATCGAAACGATTGGAAAATAAGCGCCGCGCACACGCGAAAATTGACAAATGTTTCAATAATACGATTATCGATTATTAATTATTGTTATGCACGCGCGTCGAGGTGTACTTGTCGGGTGGGCACTACACGGAACGTAACACGCGTCGTACGATATTAAAAATTCGAAATGTATAATAGTATACCTATATTATATACAATTATTGTTTATAACGATATACCGCGTTTACACAAAATGTTTATTATAATAATGTCAAACCGTCGCGTTGTGTCTGGCGCGCGCTCGCGTAATATTCGACCGTTTCGGTCACCGTTAACAGTATGACTGAAGCTGAATATCGGTACACTGCACCGTGTAGTGTCGGAACGAGCCGTACCGCGACCGCAATAAAATCGTACGATAATATTTTGGGAACAATAATTGCGAACGTTGTTTTGTAAACACGAGTTGTGTCCAAACAAGTGGCGGCGGTAAACAGCTGACCTCGTCCAGGGCTTTCCGCGTGCAAATCCATCCCCTACTATACCGACCGACCGACAACGACGAAAGGGAACATCGCGCCAAACGAAATTGTTGTTACGATAACGATGACGACGTAGGTACCGGCGATGTACCGCGTGTACCGGTGGTTCTCAACCTTTTAAATGCGTTTGCGCCCCTTCCACCTCTGATTTCACCGTGATTTTTATCGTCTTTAAAAAATTATTCGGATCCGTTATTATTATAATATGATTATTGCTAGAGACCGGATTTACGTGATCTTAAAATCTACAAAAAAGCGCTTGAAAACAAAACAAAATCATCGAAAAACGCACTAAAAAATATTTGGCAAAACTAAAAATGATAAAAGAGTTTAAGTCTCTCCACTAAAAACGCTAACTTATTAAATTAAATTTTCAAACATTTCAAAAATAATTTCTTTTAAATAAAATCATACGTATTAAAAAAAAAATTGCTTTTTATTAACCAGATTTGTAGTGTTAGACAATTTTAATTGTAAGTTAAATCCGTTAAAGGGAGGGGGGACTTTTAAACCCATATATTATAATTTTAAGTGTTTTTTTTTTTTAAGGATTTTTTTGAAATTTCAAGTGTTTTTTTGTGGATTTCAAGAGCATATAAATCTGGTCTTTTATTACAGTTTGTTTTATTAATTTATTAATACAACATTTTTTTTTTTTTTTACGAAAATATTATTTATACGAGAATATTATAAAACGCCAGACCCGTGCGCAGGATTTCTTCAAGAAGGGGGGGGAGGGTTAAAAAAAAAATGCATAATATAACTACACTAATTACTAGTAAGATCAAAGGTCAACAATACAAATTATAAGTAATTTTTCGACCACACATATTATATTTTAAGAGTCGTTCAGAAATAAATTTATTTTTAATTGTATAAAATCAATGCCCAATTTTCAATAACTTAGATTAAAAGATAGAAAAGATAGAAAGAATTAGATAGAAAAAAGGCAATTTGAGGAGTCCGAAACTGCAACCCCCTTTCTCCCCTTCCCATTTATCTACCGGCTTGATAAACGCATTTACGAAACTTTATTTGTAGGCGGGTTAAATTTGTACGATAACAGTGATCCTACACACTCCGTAATTGTTCACGAACACAATTATTATTATAATTATAACATATTCCATGTTTATTATTTTATTGCATCGTAAACACTGCGGTATTATAATAAGATATTTATAAAAATATTGTACAGTTTGAACGCATTAATCATCATTCAGTAAAAAAAATATTATAATGTTATTAAGGACGACTTCGAGTTGGTTCCCGGGTTCTCTACAGGAAACATACAAGTTGATTCCCAGATTACTATTACCCGTTATTAAGGTAATGATTATTAAAAATGAATTTTCGTTTCGCGGATAAGCTACAGACAATACCAGATTATACCAGAGTAATACCCCGATTACTTCCAGTTGGGCATGTGTTTACACAAGGTGTTTTATATCGTTCTTACGGTTTGTGCTGTTTATAGGGAAATAGATATAGATTAAATTAAAAATCCTGATTATGTGCGTAATTGTAATCGGGATCCCGCGGATTGGTCAATGTGTTGCTCAACATCATAGTATATTATAGTTGGATACACGCCACTGACTATTAGAAAAACTTGAAATAACATTACAAATTATATAGGCAGATGGCTTGAAACGTACAATACGCTTTATGGTCATGGGCGTCGTTAACGCGATTAAAGATAGTAAAATAAAATTATGTGTGGCCTTATGTATCGACGACAATAAATAATTTGTCGGCAACCGCACCGCGGTCAACGTGAACTCGGTAGGTATGATATTATATTTTTGGGCTATATGTAAATTCCTACAAAAATGACCTTTTTACCTGTATTTAAAACGTAGTGTAAACTCCTACATAGTCCCTTTTTACCTGCCAAAAATAGATGGTGTAATCTCCTACACAGACCCTTTTACATTTTAGATTCTGAGTATAGCGATGAATGTATATTGATTTTACAATAATGTTTATTTGAGATAATTGCACACAAGTGAGAAAAAGCGTACGGTTTTAGGATTTCATTATTTTAAATCAACACTCACGATGTTTTATACCGGAAATAGTTCTCTAATGGAAAAATGATTAGAGACCTTTTTTGTTGCATCCTAGATAAATATTCGTAGATTTACGAATGTAAGATAATAAAATGTAAAACAAAATTTAGTAAACATATTAATATAAGGTATCGTATCGGAAATTCTCGAATATTTCGATAACGTCTACCAACGTTATTTTCGTAAATTGGAAATACAACAATATCAATCTAATCGATCTCTTATTTTTGTAGTTTATAATCGATTTTTACTTATTTTACTTTTTACAACTTTACAACTGTCTAACGTAGGAGTTAACACTATATCAATGTAGGGGGGATTAACTGCTTTTGTAGGAATTTACCATCCCCCCCATATTTTTGTGTTGGGTTCCCGTCGTCGGGATTCACAAACCAATGGCACCGACAACGAAACCAGTTTTGTATTCGGTTTTTTTCTTGCCTTTCGATTTAAATCGGATTTTTCACCGGTAGGCTTGGCGCCTTCGCGTAATCGCGTCATCGCCGTCGCAACGAGTCCTCGAGTCCGGTTCACGATAAAACGCGCAATCGGTTTTAAGGTCGTGTATTGTCGGCGCGGCGAGGCGGGCGCATACCGCACTCAGGGGCGACGCGGTCGGATCTCGTCGGACGGGCAGTCCGTACGTATATACATGTACGTACATTCTGCGTACGGTCGTCGGCCGATGACCGATCGTCGGACCGGGAATTATTCTGCCACGGCGTCCGCCGCCGGTCCGGCGGCAGGACTCCGGTGCGCGGATATTATTTCGACCTACGCGCAGGCACATCGACTACATGACACGTAATAATGTTATCGCGAACCGCCGATAAATCATTCGTAGAGACGGACGTAATTTCAGTAAATTCCTCGGTGTAAAATATTCTTATTTTCGTTTCGACCTCCCTAATTAAATGTTATTTGTCGAAATGCGCACGTTTAAATGCTCTAAATCAATCGTACGAAGTTAGATATTACGGAATATCAATAAAAATATTTCAAAGAGCAGTGGCAACTCCGTTTTGTTGTCGGAAGGAAAAGTAAAACACACACACACACAAAGCAATATCGAAATTCCTGTTTTAAAATAAATTATAATTTGTTCTTTCAGTGGACGCGCAATTTCAATATTCTATTCGGAATGACCTTACACGTTTCGTTAATCGTGATTCATCTGCATTACGTGTTCGTATACACGAAAAAGCATATGCACATAAATTCTGCAGAGTTTCCGTAATCTTTACGCTTATTTTTGTTTTTCAGCCGTTCGGATGGGTATACGTTTAATTCGGTGATGTTCTTTCTGCATTTCGAAATTAGTATTCAAACACGTCATATAAAACACCGGCCGGGTTTTTGTTAAATAAAAAAAAAATACTGGGCAAGATATTAACTATGTATTTGTTTGAATAAACTAGGAAAATTAGTTACGCGTTATTTTTAACTGCTAATTACCTACTACGAGAAAAAATTATTATTTTTCGACCGGAACATGTTTTTTAAGAAAGTTGTTTGTTATAAAATTAGTATCTGTAGGTAGGTACTCGAAATATCGAAATAATAATCATAATAATATCTACTATTCGCAGTGATAATTATTTATTTTTTCAATAGAACGTCTAGTAGTGTTTATGGAATATTATAATTATTATTTATTAATTATATGACGCGAATGACTAACAATATTGTGTTTCCTGTTAAAATAATAACTATCGTTTGCACTTAACATCGTAATTTTTCGCTTATTATGAAATACCGGTTTTATTATTATTTATTTATTTTTTTTTTTTTAGCGTCAATAACACCATCAATAATAACATGGTGGATGCAGTTTATTTAATTTAAATGTTATGTTTTTAAAAAAAATGCGTAAACAACATTAGAATATTGTCATATTTATAATGTTTTTAGAAAACTAACGCGCAAAACAGAATAATTTACTGTTCGGAACTCGATTTCGTTTATAATATTTGGAATCGCGGAATCAATTTTATTGTAGGGAACGATTAAAATTCTGATTAAAACTGTGCGAGAATATCGTCACGATAAAAGCACGAAAATGGTATTAAATTTGTGACTTGCACTACACGTAGTCGTACATATAATAAAATACTTTCTGAAGACGTATGATTCGTGCAAATTGTTCGTACATCACGCACACGTCTTGTAATGTTATACAACTTGTTGAATACCACGTTAGTCGACCTACTTATTGTTCTTATTAGTTGTATATGTAATGATAATGTTATTATATAGAAAAATACAATATTATTAACAATTGCTTGGATGAATTTAGTTTCAAATCTTAAGAGGGCCCGATATCCGCATGTGTTGTCCTGGATTCGGTTTAGGTATGTGGTGGCCTTTGAGTGGAATATATATAATATCGAATATAATAATATTGTATTGTAGAATCTCATTGCCCCAAACAAATTAACAGAAGTCAAGACGATACATTTGTTATTTATTAAATAACATTTTATATTTTATATTACATGCTACATATTTAATTTTTCAAGTTATGAAATCAATAATTTTTTAAGAATGAAATTTATCGTTTACTTTTTAGTTAATTAAAATTGTATAAATTAAATGTCCATAGCTTGAATTGTACAATTTACTAGTTTCATTTTTTAAGACCTCATATAATTCGTTTAACTGAATAATAAGTTAACTTCCAAAATTTGTATGTTATATTGGTAAATCTTGAAAAGTTTAATTCGGTACTTTATTTTAAATTTATTGATTATGGTATTTAATTACTCTAATTTTCGAAAAAAGACTAATTGGTGATGTAATTCATTGGCAGACAATCGTTTATCCAAATTATAAGTACGAAAACCTATGATGGCCCAAATTTGTGAGGCCATTATAGGGCCTCGCATTTATATTATATTATAATACTATAGTATACAACGATGATTTGTTTTTAATGATGTAACATTTTTGTAACACAAGTATGTTTTAAAGGAAGGGAGAAGTTCTAAATAACTCTAAAAGATAAAAAAAATGGTTTAATTCTCTGTATCTGAATATTGTGTAAGTACATTAATATTTAATTTTTAATAATTTCGCTCCCTTTCATTGCCAAGCTCTAAAGATGCACCTGAGTCCACTCAGCCGCCCTTAATTCGACCGGGTGCTGTCTCAATCTTATAAACGTAAGAAGTAAATACTGCAACGTACTCATATAACAAATTTGCGATCAGTAGGGCCAATTTTTGGATGTTAGTTTTAATATTAAAGTGAGTCGATACTCGATAATGATTAAACTTAAAAGTAAGAATATTATCTGTACATTCATGGCGGTTATTTTCGCTATTTTAATTATTGAGTAAGATATTATAATAGTAAGATATTGAGTACGTAAATAATCACAATTTAAAAATATTTACGTTTCACTTAAAAATTCAAATATCGAAATACACCTACACAGTTGTACCGATAATATTTTTACCTTTAGGTTGGACAATAGGTCAATCCACTCTAATATTAAAATGTTCAATACAAAATTGTTCCCGCTGAATGCAAATTTTGTTGTCATACGTTTGTAAGACACCTAAGCTACGTTTGAGCTATTTGTTATTCTGCTAGTAGGGTAGATAACTATAACATAGAATTGTTATACCTATAATTTTTAGTAAATTTTTGGCAAATCAATAATAAAAATTTTTTTTTTAACTTTTACTCAATTCATAAAATATTATTAATTTATTTTATTTACTTACCTATCGTATATTATTTGAATTCCCATATTACCCATTATTAACCTAACAATAAACGTGTTAATAGATTTTATTGACCTCAAGTCTTTAAATCAAAAATCTATTATTTATGCATGTACTTGTTTGTATGTAATTACATTATTAACATTTTATAGTATATAATTGTTTTCATTGACCCTTTGAGTTTTTTTTTTCAAATTCTGATAGACAATTAATTATATCCGCTCGTTTGTACAAATACGGTGATTCATCCGTCACTTTCAAATTTAAAATAACAACACGTTTGATTGAACACACATCTTCGTGTTACTAAGTGGCCTACACTGCAAAATAATAATGTTTATGTGTAAAGCATAACGAGTTAAAATTGATTGAAAAATGCACAGGTAGATTATTGAATTGGCTCCAAAATTTAACTATTCGATTAGCTTATCAACATTTATACTTTGTAAATTCTAAATTACATTATTTTCTTAAGTTTATTTTTAAAATACCTTATTAACTAAAAAATTATTTATTTAAAAACCAAAATATTTAATGCATTAGTTTAATGATAAGATAATCTTCGGCAGTGATACGTCGGATAAAATTTTATTTGTGTCACGTACATTTTCAACTTTCATTTTAAATATAATATTTCGAGGAACCACATTTCAAAAATATTATTTCGTGTTATTATGAAACAGTTCAGTAATAGATATATATATATATACCTAAGTTTATTGGGAGCCAATTGGTTAACGGGATTTGCCTATATTAGGAGACAATTCAATAGTCGCCCCTATAATTTTGATTATGATGATCAGGATTCGGATTTTATCTGTATAATTATCACACAATAATTAGCAAAATATGTTACAAAATCAGAGCTCTGATGATGATACATAGATAATATACTATAAGACAAATCGTATACTTGTATTTATTCTTAAACAAAAAAATCAATCTATATCAAAGTTTAACCCAGATGAAAAAATACATGTGATTCTGTTTATCACATGATGCTGTAAGCTTTACGATATTTGTCTGTTATATATTGTATATAGTTTCTATATAGACGTTTTCTATAATATATTATTAAACCGTTAAAAAAATCACATTGAAAACATAATAATATTAAATATAATATTATGTGATAGTATTTTTCAAATATAAGTAATTCATATTCCTACGGCGATTATTACGATTTTTTACGAATAACGGTGTAATATCGTTTATTTATGTAAGATATTTTTATACGCGTATGAATCGATCGTAAATATCTATTGAAATTGTAAAATTTTTGCCAACGATACCGGTCTCAATTTTTATTTTCAGATTTCGTTTATAATATTATTGTTTATTATGCTTTTTAATCGATGAAAACACTTACACATTATGAGAAATATTATTTTAAACGGGTAATGGTCACCTAGATCTTCGAATGACTGGATCTCAAGATCTAAAAGAGACGAAAACGATCTCGTTGACAAAGAAAATAAATGACTACGGAATTTAGTTGACCACAGAGGAGCTAGTTGTCAAAGGGATCTAAATTAGGGTGACCATACGTCCTGTTTTATACAGGTTGTCCTTTAAATCGGCTTTGTGTCCTATTGTCCTGACAAACTTTTTTCAGGGCGCTTTTTGTCCTGTAATTTCAAGTCTGTTTCATATTAATCCCGATTTTTGCCTTACTGTTGATTTATAATTTTTGAAATTGTTGAAATGACATTATTGAATAGAATAATATAAGAATCTATACTTTTCAATTGTATTTTTGGATTTTTGTTTTTACCATTATTATTGTTGCAGCACATTGTTTTCGGCGACGTAAACCAGATCATTATCAAATGTGAGCATATTGTAAAATAAAAATATATTAATAATAACCTAATAATATCTCCATGTCATGGACAAGCGTTATCTTATCGGCAATCAAACATATTTGAAATGTTTTTATTTCATTAGTAGTGTTCCAACAATCGTTGAGTCTTGAGTGTCGTCGATTTGTTAATCGTAATGTCTAATATTGTAAATTTGTATGAAAGTAATCAATTAAAATGCCTAAGCGAAGGTGTGCATTTACTTGTAAATGTAATTTACTAAGTTAAAAAATGAATTTACATTTTTAAGAGATGGTAATGAAATTGGAAAGATTTTATGTACTGTATGTAAATCAGTTTTTCAATAGAAAACGGTGGTCGTTCAGATATTACACAACATGTTAAACAGAAGAAATGTTTATTGACCGTATCAAGCAGTTCTTCAGATAAGGTAACAAATTTTTTCATTAGTAATGTACAGTCAACAAAAGCAAACGTATTACGGCAGAAGAGGGTCTTTTTGCATATCATACTATAAAACATAACCATTAATTTCGGTCTATTGATTGTACAACATTAATTATAAAAAATATTCACGAAAAAAAATTTCCTGTGCTCGTACAAAATGTGAATCTATAATTGTAAATGTAATAGCTCCTTTTATCATTCAACAGTTGTTAGATGAACTAAAATCCATTAAATTCTTGATAATTATGGTGGACACATTAAACCACAAAAATTTAAAACTGGTTCCAATTCTAATTCGTTATTTTTACCCATTAGAGGGAGTGGAAATAAAAGTGATAGAATTTATGAATTTAAAAGGAGAAACAGCAAATATTTTAACAGACTACATAATAATTGTTTTAAAAAAATATAATTTATCAAGTAAAATAATCGAATTTTCGGAGGACAACTGCAATACAAATTTTGGTGGTGTTTCGAAACAAGTCACAAATAATGTTTTTGCAATTCTTAATGACAAATTAAAAAGAAATATTCCGGTATCGGTTGTGCTTTTAGAACATCCCAAATTGTTAAACTTGATTAGTTCTTCAGAAAAATATGGAATAACAAATAGTGAAGAAATGTCAGAACAATCGTCATCAAAATGAATTAACAAGTTTTTTTAAAAAGTAAAGTATACAATATACATGAATAAAGGATTTGAAGACATTTTGAAAAGTATTAATTTAATTTAATTATGTACTATTTTATGTTTTTCAAAATAATATTTTTATGTGTTTAATTTTAATATTTAATAGTTTAAACAACAAAAAAAATATAATAAATACTTATTAATTAAAAAATATTATGGATAATATTTTTGTCTTGTATTTTATTTTTTTAAATATGGTCACCCTAATTTAAATATCCCAGACTCTCAAGGTTTCTATCCATCTCTCATAGTTCTATAGATCCCCATGGGTCAATTAATTCCACTGATAACTAAATAATTTGCGTGTCATTTATATATATATATATATTAAAAAGGTAAATCCGTATATTTGTTATAAATAAATAAATAAATATCTTGGAAATCTAGTTGAAAGGAATCTAAATGACCGTTCACGAAAATCTAGATTACCCATGGGAATCTAGTTAACTGCGGCAGATATAACTATGAAGATAACTATAGAGTTCTAATTGGCTGATGATCTCGTATTACATTTGAAAATAACTAGGACTTCAAACCGAAATTATTTTTTGTGATTGATGGTTTTAATTTTTTTTTTTTTTTTTTTTGGTTTAAAAACCGGTTAATTTTGTTATTTTTAAAATAATTACTTTATTTTATAATTTAAAAATTTTGAACAGCTTCCATAAGACAAAAAATAATCACGAAATTGACACTGCTGGTAACAACTACCTGATTCAAATATTCAAATTAATAAAAAATAATAAAAATCACGTGTTAAATCATACTAATAATGACATACTTGTAACAATATCAGTTATTATTTAGGTACAAACTACAAAGTAAAAGAAAAGAAGAATAATCAAGATAAAGAAAAAATGTTCAACTAATATTTAATAATAATACTCGGCTGTCTAATCATGAAAGTATAAAACACAGTATAATGGCGTAATTAGGACCTTTTTTAGGGAGGTGATATGAATATTTGTTCAATATTTCAAAACAATATCATAAATAATATATTATACTTTTCAAAAAATTATATTAAAACTGTATTAATTACCGAATAATAATTAATTCACTTCTGGACATCTCTAAATAGCAGATGTTTTTTTTTGGAAACGGGAATATTTTCACTATGTACCTATATGAAAGCCTCTTAAGCTCTAAATATAAATATGGGACACTAAATAAGGGATACTTTCTCCCTCGAATGGCGGACAAAATTTCAGTGATCTAAAGTATTCAGTATTCAGAGGTTTCACTATAATGATATGTTTAATATTTTGCATTTTTTATTTTTTGTAACAAGTTAACAAGCCAAAAAGAAAAAGATATATTGAGTCTAGACTTGTTTGGAGAGTAATTTATCATCCACATCACCTCCTTTGATTACGCCACTGACACAGTATGAAAACTAGAAGGAGAATAAACTCCGCTAATTAATTTCATCTCAAATAGAGTCGTACGATTGTTCACCAGGATGTGCAGCTAATTTTCTATAGGTTCTAATGGGTTTTATACTTTTTATTAAATAAAACACACAGAACGGAATTTAAATCATTTTTTATAAGAATATTTTATGTAATAATAATAAATCATTGTTGTTAAATATGTATGATGTTGAATAGGTTGTTATAATGTTATTTATTGAAATTTAAAACTTCATGTAACTTTTATATTATTTTTTGTGATCTTTTTGTTTGTAGTATCTCTATAGACTATAATTGCACCGTTTTTATACAAAATGTATTCTCATTGTAAAAAAAATAAAATCGTATTAAATTTGTATAATTATCTAATAAACATCCAACTAATGAATGTGAATCACTATTATTAGATACAAATTTTGTTAATATAAAAATTGGTACTTATCGGTTATTCCACCAATAAATTATAATTAGGGCTTGGAACTTATTGCATTTAAAATTCACAAAAAACGCTTAAAAACGTTAAAAAAACCTTGAAAAAAGTACTTTTAATAAATATTATTAGACCAAATGGTAGAAGATTTTAAATGTTTCCTGACTAACGACTTTAAATTATTAAATATAATTTTCTAACAAAATACAAATTATTAACAACAAATTATTTTGTGTTAGGAAATTGTATTAGATAAGTAAAAACCATTAGAGGGGGAACATTGAAACCCTTTTATCGTTATTTCTTTTTTAAATATTTTTCCAAACTTTTTTGACGTTTTTAAGTAGTTTTTTGTGGATTTTTAGTGCCATAATTTCCGAGCCCTAGTTTTAATGCTTTTTCACTTTACCCTGTTACATATACCTGACGTAGTTAGTGAGCGCAAAGAACGAGTGACCACATTGGGTTCTAGTTTCAACTATAATGATTTTTTACTTTACCTTCTTAACTACCCGATGTGGTTTTGCTCAACTAATCGAGGGTTATTTCGATTAAAATTATCCGAGTAAACGCAGTGAAAAGAAATAAAAAGAAAGAAAGGTAGTCGTGATAACCGATAAGTATTTAAAAATGTTGTCTACATTAAACTCTTCTGTTAACAAACTAAGACAAAGTCATTATTTTTCTCATTAATCATATTATTAACTAATATCATAGATTGATAAATACTATTTGAATTTATACAATGATAATAAATTATTTACTTTTAAATAAGTCACACATGAAAACTTGGTAATATAATAAAATATAGGACAAAATAATAATAGGAAACAGCTAAAATTATAGAAATTTGAAATATTACAAAGTAAATAATTACAAATTACTTTATTTTTTAGTATAAACTGTAGAATAAAGAACACCGGGTAAAACTTTTGGAATAAGTAATATAAGTATATACAATGATATAATTTAATATATAGTGAAACAAATTAATTGTATTATTTAATTAACTAAAAATATGTATAATTCATTTATATTCCTATATTGTACATGTTAAACCAACTATGCTATTGTGCGCTACGCTATCTGGTGGCCATTTAATCGTGTGACTCTTTTCGGTACATTATTTAAATGGGCGATCGTATGACTTTGAACTCATATTTTTTTTATAGTCTTCATAAAACACAGTAACCAGCAATCTCATGCATACTTAATCAGCATTAAAGGTGGCAATGTGGTAGAATACCACAATCACTTTTCATATTAGAAACAGAGTGACCAGAATAAAAAAATTATTTATTTTCATTCTAGAATGAAATATAAATTTGGTTACTTAAACATTTCATTTTCGTTCTATAAAATAGCTAATTCTGGTTCCATTTTCATTTTCATTCATGTAAATTTTTCAATATAACCAGTCAATGATAAAACCGGTTTTAACCCTGAAAATGACGTCATATTGTGTAACGCATAGCCTGCAGGCTAAAGAAAAAATATTAATTTTTAATTATTTACAGATTTCTATGAGTAATTTATAATTCAATCTGGTCAATTTGTTCTAAAATTATCATTGAAATCAAACAGTTAGTATTTAGTAAAGTAATTATTTAATTTTTTGCTATTTAGGTACTACATAATCTAACTTCTTTTATATTTATATTACAGCTGTTCGGATACAGGTTTCGATTTAAACAATACAATGTTTACGTTCTAGTTTTGTTTGATATAATATTAACTATGAAAAAGTAAAGAAATTTAAATTTAAAAATAGGTAGGTAGTCATTTAAATAATAAATTGGTACTAAAAGCGGTTCAACGAAAGGGACATAATAAATATCTCTCTAATCTCTTCCTGTAAATACATCCCGAGTATCTGCAGATAGTTTAGCTAAGCGATAAAACTGAGAGGAAGTGAGAACAGTAACAACATAAAACGTTGGTAACTACTGTATGTTCCTGTTATAGTCTGATAATCATAACAGATCGTTAGAAAATATTAGTAATAATATAAGTGTCGTATAGGCTTTTAATAAACATCATAAAATAGGACGTTTTAAAATAATGTATTTAGATAATTATTTATATAGGTTATTATTTACCTATAAGTTTAAAGTTCGTTTCAACAAAACATTCTAATCTATGGAATTAAGGTTGAAACCGTATAATATACGGAGTTACGAAGATACGAAGTTATCGGTATAAATTCTATAGCATAAATATTATTCTCGAATTAATTTTAGATTAGATAAATGCGTAACGAACAATGTATTTGTGTTTTACTATGTGTGTTTTAATTTTTCTATCTGTGATCAATTTTTACCAAAAATCTTGATCCGATCATAATCTACAACATCATTTCTATAAGCAGATTGGGTCTGCTTTTGAACTAATGAGATTATTTTTTACAGGGAAAATAAATACATGCAATAATGATTTCCGATATTTTTAATTTTGTTTATTAGTTGTAACTTAGTTTAACTCGAAGTTTTTTAGTTTTTATTTGGTTTTATGTGGATAAAATTAATTTATCAGTATAAGTTTGATTTTCTTATATATATGAGTATATTGTAAGCCAAATAAACCTTAGTATACATTTAAAAAAATTTATTTATCGATCCTGGAATCTGGTAAATATTGTAATAAGATAAATGGGTATTGGTTTTATAGGTTACCTAATAATTTATAGTTGTATACTGCATAGGTAGTCACGAACATTTATATAAGTAGTAAATCAGATACAAGGTCAAATAATTATATTCATATATATTGGTATTAACAATAAACACCGATATATTATAAAGAATATACATATGGAATATACTTTTCGTGAATAAATTATAATTAGTAGTAATATTGTTATATCAGATAATTTTTTTCTAATATACATATATACCCTATAAAATTAATTCGATATATTGACATATACATTGATGACGTTCGGTATCAAAGATCATAATCAAAAATTTTGAATTTTCAAAAAAATTGTTCAAGCTAATGCGGTTGAACTAGACATTTATTTGGATGAAATTGAATGGGTTACTAAACCTAACCTAACTTAACCTAACCTTGGTATCTATTATTTTATTTTGATTATTCCTTATAATATCCAAAATAGCTATTTCTTTATTATCTGATCTAAAAATTATAATATGTATAAGTTATCGACGACAAGTACATAGACATTTTTTCCCATGCGTATTTTAAACAATATATTGTGAAAATAATCAAGTCTATTAAATCAATTGATTAATAAACTTGAGCTCTTAATAGAGACTTCCCTTTGTCTTTGATTCCACATATTATATAAAAGTATCTACGAACGCTTCATTTTTAAATTTTGAGCGAAGCGAGGAATGTATTCGTTTTACAATGATGTTTATTATTTTTTTATATATATATATACTGAATACAAAATTTCTATCAGAAGCCTTGCTCCAATTTTCAATTTTCTAAAAGGAAATTTTATCTTATTGGTGTATTGAGAAGTCAGTTTTTTGATTTTACAAGCAGTTTTCATAATAAATGGGAAACAACATAGGGAAAATGGGGCAATTTACAAAAATAATGGTTTTATTATTTTCAATTCTAGATTTTGTTGTTTTTTAGTTAGAAATTTAGACAGAAAACTTATTCTGGCCTTTTCTAGGCATGGTAAAGTTTTAAAAACATTTGAGTCATTTTTAGGTTATTTATAGATATTTATGTTTTGTGAGTTTTTACGTAATGTGTATTCAATAGGTAACCCTGCAGATGAAATTATTAGACCAAACAGAAATGCTTGAAAATTGAACATCAGATTTATTTTAATTTGTACTTAGTGATCAATAAGAAAAAGTTTATTTTAATGTAGTTTCTTTTTATACAAACTTTGATATCAAATTTTGACGAAAACCATAAATATTACGACCATTTAAAATACGTGTAACCGATCTACGTTCAGAATCGTTTTTCATTAGCGATTATTAATCGCTGCCATTGCGTACAGATGTAAAATACATTCTTTTCTATATCCTATCTTCCCAATTTCTCAACGACAACAATGGCCCACCCATCGTGCAAAGTATGTTCGTCTTTTTATTTTTATTTTTGTTATAAAAACGCCGATAATTTTTAATTCAGTTTTGACATCTCGGGATAAAATATTGTAGTATTAATAATATCATATAACAAAATAAATAATCAATGTCCTGTAATAACTATATAGAAACGATTTGAAAATGTTATACGAAAATGTGCATAAAGTTTTTAGCGTTTGTATCCCAAACCATTTGCAATATTTGCATAATAAATGGTATTTGGTACTGACACTTTGATAGCGTTTTAATTATCCCTAAAAATAATGAACGTTTCATGGCAGCTCTTTATTAATCTTAAAACCTTAACTCGGCGCATATATATTATAATTGTACCATACACAACATTAGACAATTTTTTAATGGACCGCACTTACTTTATTAAAAATTGTAAGCCTGTCTATATATTAAACACACACGAAGACAGATTTAAGTGAATGGTAAATTTCTATAACACAAACGTATTAGGTAGAAATTATATACCTACACACGTCCATTTTTAATCAATCAAATGTATTAAACAGCATAATATAATTATTGTGGAAACTGTTTATATTACCAATCACAGTTATTAATGGCATCATAATATATAAAGTAAGTGAATAGATAATCTAACACAAGGCCTCTAAAAATAAGTTTAAGTTTTAAAGTACGAAGAATAATAGTGCAGTTAGTTTGGATACTTTTTTAACTATCAAATACGAATTATAATAAACTGATGAATATTTTTAAAAATTTTAGATTAGACAAAGAATTATAGTTACATAAATCGAAAAATGTTACACAAAATAACAATATTACTAATGAGCTACGAGCTACGAGGTAGATACTTATCTTTTTTTTGTATTAAATAGGTAATTCTAATATGCATATCCTATCATATTTTTAATATATACATTACATTAATACATTAATTTGTCGAAACTCAAAATGGTACAAATATACATTGAAGATATCATTAATTATGATACATGATAGTATAATTTTCTATTTTTTAATGTTTAATTCAGTGCAATTTTAATTAGTTTGTTCAATTAAAATAAAATATAATACATAGCAATTCTTTTATATTTAATAATGATGCGAAATCAGAAATACTTATTTTTTAATATCATAATTTATAAGGTACCGCAAAATACATAGTTTCAAATACTATTATGACAGAACGTCTATTACAACATGTCTTCAATTACCATATATTATTCAATTATATCAATTGTTTACTTACGTTTAGTTACTTAGCTACCATACAAATAATACTAGTAAACTCAGAAGTCTCGTTTCTATAGTATAATATATATCTACGTTAGTAATGGGCATATCCAGATTTAAAATCCAAATAATCCGGGTAATTTAAAAATCCGGATGAGAATTTGATTCAAATTCGGATAGTCTCGTATATTTGATCCAAAAAACGTACTTATAACGTGATTATTTTACCTATGTTACCCACGATTTCATCGCTATTAAAACATTACTCACTTCAACTATTTCCTAAGTGAATATTATTAATTTAATCATGCCAATATACGTATCAATTGCACGTTTAAAAAATAAATACATACAATTTTAAAAATACTCTACTGAAACATAAGTGTAGGTATTTATAGATATATAACTTGTTTTGTTGTTAACTGATACTACTAAATACGATATGGTCGGTAATGATGTGTGTATTATTTTTAATAAATTAGGTATATATATATTATTTTTACAATGTTCATAAATCATTATTTTAAGGTATGCGGCAACTGTTATAAACACAAGTCAATATATTCGTGTTCAAAATAAAGTGAATGGATATTATATACTATAAAGTAATAATTATATTATTTACAAGAATATGTAACGTCCTCCCGGCGCAGCGCTCTGTACTTAACGCTCTACGTTTATATTTTCAAGGTCTCGGGGACTTGACCTCGACGCGTGATATTTGTGTGATGAACCAAGGTAACACTTGTGGTATTAACACAAAACAAGACAATATTTAAATAATTTGAATCATCTTATATTACCGATATAAATTGTACACTTTGAGGGGGTGTCTAGTCGAGGGGTAAGTGAATTTCATGATGGTGGCTTGTGTTATCCAAATGATGGCCGCTCCTCCCTGAAATGATGTTCTCAATGGTACGCACTACTGTTCGATGCGTGACACTCACAGTCGCGTTCCTATTGCCGGCCTCCGGGCGTACGCCTAATACCAATAGTAAGCATTTCGCCGTCTATTCCCCTCACTTATGACTGTATATCTAATACCAACCACGTACCACTAGTGGGATAATCTACGTATCGTTACAAATATGGCTTTTATTTTCATAGGAGATAATTATAATAATTTATTTCTGTAAATATTTGAAAATCTATTATTTTTTTAGAGTTACGAACTTAAGATTCGGCTTAAAATTATGTATCAAAAAAAAAATAATAATAATAATATTTAATAAATCTGATGAATAATTGTATATGTATATTATATTCCGGGCCGATTAGTTAATTGTATTCAAATTTAAGCAATATTAATGACGGATTTGTTGAATTAAATATTTATTTAATTCCTATATTATTATTGTTGCTTTGGAGAGTTTTAATTCCGAACATAGCATAGGAGCTATTGGTCTTACAATGCTGTTTTTTTCTTCTTTGTTCTAGTCTTTGGACACGTTTTTTCCTAGTAAACTTGCTCTAATGTGTAAGTGTAGCACCATTTCTGAAAGCTCTAGTTGTCTAGATTGTACTTTGAAGAGATCATTTTTAAATAAAAGCACTTAAGTGGGGAAAACGTACAATTTAACAATGTTATTATTATATAAAAACACTGACGACGTTTTCTACCAGAAAAAAAATGATTTAATCGAAAAATCACAAGATACCTTTTTTATTACATCTCTTATTTACTTTCTTAAAGTCTAATTACCACTTTTGAGCTTTTAAGGAATTTTAATTTTTGGAAGTTTTTTTTTATGTAATTCGGTTATAAATACACGTGGAGACTTGAAACTTGGTAATAATACTTATATTGGACTTATCTAAACGTGGTAAAATTTTCAAAATTATCGGACGACTTTTTTTTTTTTATAAGCGTTTTGAAATCAAATTTAATCGAAAATCGCAAAAAAAATTACTGCCCTTAAAATTATGTATTACCGAACTGCACTCGGAATCATCTTTCGTCAAGCAATGGTTTATTGTTGCTTACAGATATAAATGAAATAACCTTATATATCCTACCTTCCCAAAATCTCATTTACAACAGTGGCCGCTCCCATCCCCAGTATCAGCTCTTTTTTTTTTTTTTAATTAACAATAAATAAATTAACCTATAAACCAGATTATGATCATCATTATAACTAGGATTTATATGCAAAAACAAATGTTTATTATTTCTATACATTTTGTTGTTTATTTTGGTTTTCTAATGTATTTTTTATGATTGGCTGTTTAGATTTAGCTTTTAAATTAATATTTTGTATGTTTAAATGTTATTTATAAAAAGACATCCTAGGATAGTAGGGACGGGTACAACTACTGTTATAGGTAATTTAATGTATACTTGTGAGCAATGACATTAAACATTGCTTACGAAAAAACAATTCTGAGCAGAGATCAGTTGATAGTGATGCTTTGTCAACAATATATATACCATATTACAGTAAAATAATTAAATAGGCTCTATATATTTTGTTTAATAATATATAATTATTGTTGTACCGATTTTCTCGGTTTTTCACATTTGCTGAGAAAACTCCGGGGAAAATGGAAAAATGACTTATTTAAAGTGAAATTTCCTTTCGGAAACATTGCTATTATGAAAAGTTGGCACAAAATTGATGGTAGAAAAGTTGTCCACAGAAAAAAAATCGTAATAATATATTTATTATAATTCGTAAATTTTCTCGTTTTTTCCGGTTGTTCGCATTTGATGAGAAAATTCTTGAAAAAATTGAAAAATAGGTATCTTCTTATAAATAAGATATCTCCCCACATCAATTTCCTTTCAGAAAAGTGGCTACACGTAAAAGTCGGAGTGAGTCCTCTAGTAGAAAAGCTATCCACAGAAAAAAAAAATAAAACAAACATCTTTGTAAAACCATAAGCTTCTTCTCTTCACTTAGAATCTAAAATGGTATTGTTATTAAATAAAAACCATTTAAAATTAACAATATTATAAATTTAAGTTTACAAATTAACAAAATTAAACAAGATTTCTCAAAAATCTATAAATATACATTATGTTCAGAATATACAATATTATGCAAAAATTAATGGTATTGTTTAATTGTGAGTAAGCCAAATAATGGATATATCTGACCAATCAATTTGGAGTTAAGAAAAAAAAACATGCAAATGCATATAAATCCTAATCCTGATCATCATCATTATTCTAATGTTCTATAACAGTAACGGCGCAATAGGGTATTTCATGAGGCGATGGCCTCATGACAAATTGGATGATCCTTGGAAACCTCCCGGCTAAATATATGAATTATTGCCAACTGATACGTCTCAATAGATAGGTTTATTGTTATTAATGTAAAGTATTAAAGTAAATATATATTCATATTAAGTTAATATATTATATTTCACTAATTCATTTTAACTTTCATATATTAAATATCCAGTGTTAAGGAAACCAGCAAATATTTCAATAAATCACAATTTTTACGAAGAAAATAAAATTAAACTGGTGATTTGTTAATTGTATAAATTAATTTAAAAAAAAATCCCACAGACTACTAAACTCTGTCGATTAAATGTAACATGTTTTACATGGCTCGGCATTTTGCTCATTATTTTTTTTGTATTGACGGATAGCAAACAAAAAAATAGGTATAATGTATTATAAAAATACATGAAGTGCCCAATTTTATTAATTTTTTATATTCATAAAATATAAAAACACCATGATTATTAAAGCATATATTTGTGGAATAATAAATTGGTGAAGATAGGGGGGCTCGGAGTGTAGAGGCTTCGTCTAATAACACTTAAGTTGTGGTGGTTAACCTCTAACATCTATGTTTGCCTCATAAAATAAAAAAAGTTCACGGCGCCACTGTTCTATAGTGTAGGTTAAAATGCAAATCTATTAATGTATAAATTCTTTTTAAAAAAGTATATAAATAATAACTAATCAAGTTATATTAAAACTGAACATTTAATAGAATACCTATGTAATAATTTATTTCCTTTCGAAAATCATTGCGCTTATGATATGAAAAGTAAAACGCACATTGTATTGGAAACCTTTATTCGTTGGACAATAACTTTGATACGCTTTATTCATGTAAGGTCGTAAGAATATCTTATACCCATGACCTTCTCTTATTTATCATTGTGAAGTTCTAATTATTTTGTTTTCGTCAACCTTTTCAATTATTTTGTATCCAGGAAGTCACATTTATAACTACAAACATTTTTTAATAACACTACATTTATTTAGTGTCAAATAAAGAATAAAGAGCTGATACTGATGATGGATGTATTATTCCACTATTGTATTAGGTAAAAAGTTGAGAAGTAGAATACATAGAGTAATTTAATTTATAACTACAACTACAATAATAAATCGTTATTAAATAAAAACGATTCTGAGCGAAGTTTGATTACACAAAGAGTTAGAACATGTTTTGAAATACCACAATTTTTGTCAAATTTTGAATTTAAACGATTATAATAAAAACTACACAATGTTCAATTTTTTTTCAATTCATGATGAATCTTGTATTAAATTTTCGAGCATTTTTATTCGGCTAAAACAATTTTTCTCCACGTCATAAAACCAAATACAAAATAAAACTTATAAATACTTTAAAAATCTCCAAAATGTTCTGAAAATTTAAACTCGTCCAGAATGTTCATTTTAAGAACTACAACAAAACACAAAATCAAAAATAACAGAAACTTACAGTTTCCTATTTACCGGCATTTTCTCTCAATTATTAAGAAACCTACAAGAAAAATCAAAAAAAGGTCTACTCAATGCTTAAACTAAACAACATTTTCTAACAGAAATTACCTTTGAAGTTGATGATTGGAGCAATATTTCTGGAAGAATTTTGAATTAGGCGCTCAAAAAGAATAATAAAAATATTTTTAATAAACTATTAGCTACTCGATATATTTTAACAAAATAAAAATAATACATTACTCAATACATACTCAGCATTTTGGAAATTATTATGAACTATCTATCAAATTTGAATTGTATAACTACATTTTTTAAGCTTAAAATTACTTACATTATTTGTATCTATTTAATTGATTATATTGTATCGTAAGGTAAACACAAATTAAAATAATTAATATTATAATCTACATATTAATTTTATGAGCGTTCTAGTTGGTACAATTTTCCATTTCGAGCACTGTTTCAAGTACTACTACACTTCATAATTTCATTATAAACATTCTAGTCCTTAATTTATAAGTAAATTTGACTTTATTCTATTACATAACAACCAAGATAATATGGATAATCATATGCAGATGAGCAATAATTTTAGAAAAAAAAGTATAACATAAACATTAAACACACATCATAGTAAAACCAGTAGTAATTCCTCTACGCTCCGAATCTAAAATCTGAATACATATTACAATAATTAATCATGATGGTCATTAGTCATTTGTCTATCCTAAGGTTTTGATATTATTTAAACATCAACCAAAACAATATTAAAACAAAAAAATTTCAACAGCCAACATACGCTGCATGAAATTTAGTAATATTTATTTTTTTTTTCCTCAAACGAATCGCCCAGTAATGGTTGACACTTCCGAAGCGCGAAAAACCACCATAAATCAGCAACATCCCGGATTTCCCTTCATTAGCCATATTAAATCTGACCAAAGATATGAAAAAAAAAAAATCAATATTTTCCTTACCAACCGTGGCTAATATTTTACTTGTATACTCTATCATATTTTCTGCAAAACGTTAAAATTATTATACCACACCTGCCACAGTTGATGAATAATGTTTTGAACATACCTATATATTTACGATCATTAAGTTATAAATCATAAAATATGTAGGTAAAGTGTGAACATTAATGTAATTAATGCAATAATATTAATGAACAGAGTATGATGAACTACAAAGATTACTTATTTATTAATAAATTGTACCTTTTTTTTAAAAAAAATATTTATGATTATAACAATTTTGTGTACTAAATATATTTATATATAATGAATGAGGTGCATGCAATATATTGTGAACAATACTTATTACTATTTATGGAAAACCACCTTAGGTAAGCCTAAAAACTATATTCTATGGACTATAAGAACTATCAACATTTTTTTGTGAAAAGTATGTACCTAGATTTAATATTCTGAAATAAAATTTAGATAAAATGGCACCCCTTGCATGATTCTGCCCCGGGCCCCAAAATATCTCTGAATGGGTCTGACTTGACGACTTTAAGTTTCGATTAAACTAAATAATTCATTTTACGTTTTGGATTCCCTAGTTTTATCTAAAGTACGATTTATACTCGGATTTATCATACAACAATATAACAAATTGATCGAAATGCGTTTAAGTCGTTATATTCTAAGGTGCGTATGGAAAAATATTATTTTTAGCATTATACCTACACATCGTATATTACTTGATTATTTAAAAATAAATCGTTATAAATAAATTATAAAAATTAATTAAAATTATAAAAATAAATTAAAATTATAAAAAAATAAATTGTTGACAAATATTAAGTCCGTTAAAAATATTCGTTTATAAATCGATGAAAACGTTTTAAATTTCTATTTACTTTAATTATTATCTACTAACTGTCCCACACCCATCGTTGTCCATGCTAATTTTTTAATCTTTTTATCTTTATTTCCATTTTGTTTTGTCCGTATCAATATATTGAACTAAAAAAAAAAACAAATGCGTGGAAAGTGAGTAGTCCGCTGACTAAAAGTGTTCTAGTGCATCATACATTTTTTCATCCATGTTACCAAGGTAGGCCATCCTATTTCAAACCAATAATAGATCGGCTGATAGTTGGATAGAATCTTTATTTCAAGTTTTTATAGTTACTATGCCACTTATTTCCGTTTATTATTAATTTTTTCTTTTAAATATTTTTTCATTTCATCCGTGTTACTATCTATAATAATCTATAATTCAACAAAAATAATTTAATTTCCATACCAAAAATACCTAAAAACTTTCCATCCCCTATTTCATCTCTTCTCAAGTTATATTTTAGCTACAAAAAGTAGCCTATATATTATTCCTTCAGGTCTAGAACTATACCTATGCAAAGTTTCAACTTCATCCATTCATTAGTTTGGGCCTAAAAGAGTAACACACACACATATATATATATGCGCAATATATATGTCATATTATGGTATAATAATAATTAAATAGACATTATATTTTTTCTTTAATAATATTTATTTAATATTATACCGATTCTCCCGGTTTTTTTTTCGGTTTTTCACATTTCATGAGGAAACTCCTAAGAAAATCGAAAAATGACTTTCTTAAATACCACGTCCCAAGAAAATTTCCTTTCAGAAAATGGTCTACATCACATACATCGGATTAAGCTTTCAAGTAGAAAAAGTGATCACATAAAAAAAAAAAAATAATAATAAAACCGCTACACTAGGAATCTAAAAAAAATTAAAAATACTTTCTTGCAAGTGAACTCAGTTCGGTATAAACAGTAAACAAACTAAAGAGGTTATTATTGTGGTAGACTGCACAGTGTACTAATAAAATTATTTTCAGAAAAGCGTGTGACTGTGCCTCTTTGCCTCTCAGCGATCGCTATCGATAGGCTTATAATAAGTATTTATGATTTCCAGTATTTGTTCTTCCGTTGTAAAGTTTTGTCCACGAGCAATAAGATAAACTAACAAAATAATGATACGAATTAAAAATCAATAAGATACAATTTTTAAGCGTATTGCAGTGACTTTTATAGATCATGGAAATAATAGTTAGATTTTCTTAAAATTTCGGGTGCAGCCCACTCAGCTCGAACCCCCCATAAATACGCCCCTGATCGGTAGCATATATTATCCTGACAAATCGGAAAATCGAATATCGGTAGGACATGGTATCGGCCCATGCCTAATAATTATTTTGTGTACAATTTCAAGTTCAATTATATCTTGTTTCGTTTAAAAGTTAGTGTTAGCATCTGACAGACGGACGGACAAGGTTTTCACAACAATAGGGGTTCGATAGACCCAACTAAAAATCAAATTTATTATATTGTACAGTATGAACATTAGATTTTAGCAAAAAAGTTACCTATCCCGGTTAATACTAAATTATAAGTTATTATAATCATGTCGTATCGATAATAAACATACAAATTAATGAGAACACGGGCCACTGGCCCGCGGCCAAAACGACGGAATGTCAAGGTTCTTCCACGAAGATGGAAAACCGAGGCGAAATTTCGCGAACCGGTTGGCCGTCTGGTAGGTAAATTATAAAGCCGCTCTAAAAAATATTCATACTGCGGGCAACTATTCGATACATGTATGAATATTGTTCAGGTATACTTTAGTGACGCCCACAGAGAACGTATAAAACCTCGGCCATTTTAATTTCTGAATTACTTTTAATTATATATATAGGTTCACTCACCATCGTTCTTTTCGCTCCGCTTCACAGCCGCTGTCGTTGTTGACGAACGATTATCGCGTCTGGTATGTTACACCGGCACCACAACTTAAATAAGGTCTATTCACACATTTAAAATAAAATAATTGAATTTAAGAAACTTTTCAGGCTAATAGGACGGAGACGCACCACCACAACTATATTTAAACAATTGAATATTTAAAATTGTATGTTAACTATTTTTAAGTTAAACGTTACGCCAGCACCCGTTTGGGAAAAACGGTTTTTATGGTACATGGTTTAGGTTACGAATTCCGGATTTGTGGTTACGAACGATTATGTACCGGTTACTAAAGTCCGGAACCAATTTAAAAGAAAACAGTTTAAGTTGTGGTGCTAGTGTAACGTACCTTATCGCGACGGCACTCGCGCTTAACAAAAACGTACGCAAATATTATAATATTACGTGTGCGCGCGAAAAAAAAAAAAAATTAACGACGACTTCGCGAACCGCAATCCCGTTACAAATTCTCGTCGAACACTGGCCCTGGACGGTGAGGAGTGCGGAGACGCCGATCAACCGATGAGCGAAGGAGCGTCATCGTTGAATCGCATAGTCCGTGGTAGAAAAAACGAAACGGTACGGTTCGCGAGTAGTAAAGGCACGCCATCGGTCTAGCGCCCAATCGGCGCGATGGAAAATTCATGGAAATATTCCGATTCCGCGAGGTCAGTGTCGTCAGTTTGGAAAACCCGTGTAAAAACAAACAAAAACTCGTATGGCGAGCAGACTATACAGTGGCGGTTTTTCGCGTTAAATATTGATAATCGTTACCGAAACGGTCGTGCCGAAAGGCATTTAACGCGGCTAGTCGGCGAGACAATTTTCTGTACGGGTATTTTCCAACTACTAACTGAAATATATGCATAAACAACAAACACTTCAATATTAATACAGAATTTGAAAATACCAATAAAATATTACTCATCAGGTATGTAGGTAGGTACCTATAATTACCAAAAAAATATACATATATATATATATAAATAAACAAAGTCGGTAGATATTACTACTTTAGTTAAAATCAATATAGGTAGGTGAATATTGAATAATAATATAATATATTTCATAGAAAAAATAAAAATATTCATATGTTTTAGTCATTATCTATATAGTTTTTTATACTTTTACAGGTGGTGTATTATGTGTGTACCAAATACCAATCCCGAGTGTAACGAAAACGCAGTCTTCAAGATATTATTTTTAGTTTTCCGTAGGATTGTCGACAATTCGTTTTTATCGTCATTGATTTTCACAAAACTTGTAACGAATCATTAATTTTTATCTATCGTATAATTTGCATTATTCAAACGTTTTGTAATAATGAAATCAAGGACAACAAAACAATACTATTATAATAATCTCGTCATCTCAATATTTCTGTATTCAATTCACGTCTTTATCATAACACCACGAGCTAAGATACGGAAAATGGAATTGTTAGGTTTAGGCCTCCATTGTACTATACCCAGTGACGCATCCAGAGATGAATTTTTTAGTGATTACCCTCCTTAGAGGGGGAGGGCCTTGCAATTATTTGCAATTAATTTACAAAATATTGACATAGGTATTTATGAATCGATCGGACAAATTCGGGGGCTTTTTTTCATAAGCTCACCAAAAGAAAACTATTGATTTGCAATTAATTTTTAAAATATTGGCATACTTTTCGAATCGATTGGACAAAGTCAATTTAACGGACACCAAGAATAAACTGAGAATGTCAGTAAATAAAAATAAATTGTACACAAATTACGCTCAAAAAACTATCCATTTAGTGACACTCCTGACTTTCCTAGGAAAATAAACGAATTTTTAGGATTGTTTGTAAATTATTTTTTATAGGTATTTATCTAATATTTTTATTTACCTATTTTATGTTCCCCCGTTGATTTAATGGTTTAGGTATAGATATTTATTTTTATAAACCAATCTCTATTTTTTATATTCTTAAGAAAAATATGTTTTTGAATATTATAATTTCAATATCGTGAACAAAAACTTTATTCTAATTAATCAAAATATTTTTTAAAGTTCAGTGAAACGGAGTAGGTACTTATGATAGCTGAGAGGGTAGGTAAAAAAAAGTAAAAATAAAAAATACCAGTGTAACTTGTTTGTGAATAATTACTTTTTTCGTTTTTGGGACCTGAAAAAAAAATATTTTAAAACTTAAAATCTGTAAGGATTATTATTTTAAACATTTTTGTATTGTTTTTTTCAATTTTCTACACGATTTATGTATATTAATAAAAAAAAACTCTGGTACTGCTGAATGCTGATAGGTGTGCTACTGTTGTAGATGGGAAGTTGGGAAGATTGAATACGTAGTCATTTAATTTATATCTATGTGTGACGATAAACCTTTTCTTTTGGCTCCCCGTAAAGGAACGAAATATAAAAGAATATAATACATAGGTAGGTACTTTTCGTTGGACGTGATCCATAGTCGATAACAGTAGTTGTATTGTTGTATACTTATACCAACAAATATTGCAACAAACGAAAAGGTTACAAGAAACCCTTTTTTTTTTTCTAGTCATTGTACCTATTATGTTATATAATAATCCAAAAAAGGTTTTCAAACTTATTTTTTTTTTGTAACACCTCCTACGGCGTGTATATAATAAATGTTATATGTTCTGCAAAGATGGTGAGTGCATTTGTTATCTTCCCTGTCGATTTAAGGATTACCCACTTTGAAATCATAAATGCTATTAGTTTCAATTTCGGATTTTTGTTAAAGGAATTTACTATAGAAAAATATCAGGTATATTTATACCTATAAAAAGTTTCATTAGTTTCAAAACATTCGAGTGAACAAATTTAACATTCAAAATATTCACTTCCATGCCATTCACACATAGTAATTACTAATCATAAAAACATACACACCTAATAAAAGATTTTGTATGTTTAGTTTTCAAAAAAAAAAAACTTCCTACAAAATGTGAGAATTTAATATAATATTGTAATTATAACTTCTTTTTATATCATTTTATATTTAGTACAATTAATAACAGATATTTTTGAGGATTTCAAAATGTATTATGCTAACTACAAATTAGTTTTAGTAAATTTTGTATAGAATAAAACAAAACAAAAATTATATTTAACCCAGATTTTAATCACTACAAATTATTTATTTAAAATTAACCAATTTTTCGATTCATTATTAAATTGTAATTTTAATTTAATACTGATATTTCTTTTAAAAACCTTAGAAAATATCTAAATTAATAAAAACAAATTTAATGATTCAGTATGAATAGTACTATTGATATTCAATAATATAGTTTGGTCTTATATCTTGTATCTATTAACGATACCTAGACAACTTAAAATGTATTATATAAAACATCGAAAACACAGATATTTGACTGCTCAAGTATAATAGATTTTTATTTTAACAATTTTTGCTGCTAAAACAGCTTTCACACATAAATTACATATGATTATAATCAAAATGCTAGGAATAAAGAACATTTTAATAAAACTAATGCAATTAAGAGTAACAATTATAACTTTTTACGTACTTTTTTTGCTAAAGTGTATACCGAAATACTTTAAACTCATTTGCTATTATTGTTTTTGTCATTATAAAATTAATGATGAGGTATAATAGTATGTAAATCTGTATTTTTAAACATAAAATACATAAAAAGTATCATATTTGTGAATTAAGCTTGTGGGTTACGGAAGTTTTTGCCTGCAAATTTAGCACAGCTGCCTAATTCTTCTTCAATGCGGAGAATTTGGTTGTACTTAGCAAGACGTTCAGAACGGCAAGGTGCCCCAGTCTTGATCTGAAATTAATATTAATTACTGAACTGTGAGCAATTATATGTATAAGACATGGTAGTCATATTCAAACAAACAGTCGTAATATTATGAACTATGATTTTTATTTGAAAACTTACTTGTCCAGTACTCAATCCAACAACTAAATCAGCAATGAATGTATCTTCAGTTTCACCTGACCGATGTGATACCATGGTGCCCCATCCATTCTTTTTGGCTAACAAATGTGCTTCGATAGATTCAGTAACAGTACCAATTTGGTTGACTTTCAATAACAAACAGTTGCAAGCCTTCTTTTCTACTGCCTCAGCAATACGTTTTGGATTTGTTACAGTTAAATCATCACCAACAATCTAAAATAATTTTAAACAATTAATACTACTGCAACAGTTATTTTTCTTTTAATAATAATAAATAAAAAGTTTTAGTAAGATATACATTATCAATATATTTAATATGCTGTCTATTAAACATAATATTTTTACATTTAACATTTATAAACCAAACTTGTCGCATTGAATAACAGAATATATATATTATATAAAAGTTATACAATTAAAGTAGTTAATCGGAATAATACTTGATTATTTTGGGTAAAGTAGAAATAAGTTAACATTGAGTACTAAAGAGATAGAATAGAATTGTGCAAAAATTAGATAAAATATTGAAAATTTAATAGTAGTATAGTAGTAGCCATATATACGACAATAATCAATTATATCATGAAAATATTGTTGGGGTTTGAGTTTTACAATTATTTAAAAAAGAACCAGTAAAAGAAGTAATATTACTTTTATAATTGATAAGCATTGAAAAATCACCTAACAAAATTAAGTTTATATTATATTTGATTAGTTTTTAAATTAAATAGATAGCATAAGTTAAGGTGTAAAACAAAATATGTTTTTGTTCCTTGAACTATATTTCCCTGTCAATATAAGAAAAATTAGTGTATTTAAATGATCATTATCATTTTGCTCAAAATATTTGGATATTGTATATGCCTAAGTTTACCTGTATATCAGTAGAGCATGTAAGTGCAGACCATGCATCCCAATGATCTTGATCAAATGGATCTTCAATTGAAACAATTGGGAACTCGTTGATGAATTCTTTGTACAAGTCGGTCAAAGCCTCAGTAGTAATTATTTGAGTTTTATCTTTGCTAGCAGATTTATTTTTAAAGTCTAGATCGTACTTTCCATCACTATAATAAAAATTGAAGTTTGATAAAATACAGGATTATTTGAATTTTGAAGTAAAAAATACTGTTAATTTTTTTTACGATATTGTTAAAAAAAAAATAGCTTACACGTAAAATTCAGAAGCAGCAACATCCATTCCAATCTCAACTTTTCCTTTGTATCCAGCTTTTTCAATAGCGGTTTCAATTAAACGCAAACCCTCTTTATTCTCAAGAATGTTGGGAGCAAAACCACCTTCATCTCCAACAGCTGTAGCATCTAAACCAAATTTTGCCTTGATGACATTTTTGAGATTGTGGTACACTTCAGCACCAATTTTCATTGCCTCGGTGAAAGAACATGCTCCTAAAATTGTTTTAATTACAATAATCAAATGTTAAAAAATTGAAATTGAAATATTTCAATAAATTGCAAATCATTACCAGTTGGCAAAATCATGAACTCTTGCATAGCTAGCTTGTTACCAGCGTGAGAACCACCATTGATAACATTGAAAGCTGGAACAGGCAAAATGATTTCTTTGTTCCCTGCTAAATCAGCAAGATGCCTAACAAATTCAATTTAAAAATCAATTCATATATTAAGTATTATTTTTTATATATTTTTAATTACCTGTAAAGAGGAACTCCTTTTTTAAAGGCACCAGCTTTAGCTACAGCTAATGAGACACCCAATATAGCATTGGCACCAAGCTTAGACTTGTTTGGAGTTCCATCCAATTGTAACATAGCTCCATCAATAGCTTTTTGATCAGTGACTTGAATTCCCTATTTCAATAAAGTTGACACATTTAAAAAAAATAAGTTTAACAACCAACTGAATTTAAAAAAGGTATAATACGTTTTATATATACAGTATGTCCAACCGTGTTCGGCGGATTTTTCTAGCACTGTTAATATAAAATTTGTTTGTAATCGGTTAGTCTTCCAGGGACATTGATTAGGAGAAAAATTAAAATTTTATTTTCATCTCTTAAGAACAAAAATAACTGTTCACTTAAGAAAATTTTCAAAATAGCCATTTTGTAAAAAATATTTATTTAAAATATTTTAATGTATCTCACACATTCATATCTGATGAATAATTTCTTAGTTACAGCCGTTTTAATTACTATCAGTATGGTAATTCTTTAGTTTACCTTCTATTGAATATTAATATCTGTTTTCACTCCTATATTCTAGAAATAAAACGGCTATCATAAAGAAATTATTAATCAAATATGAAGAATGTATAATATATTATAATTTGTATAATAATATTTTTTACAAAATGGTTATTTTGAAAATCTTCTAAAGTAAATAAATAAAGTAATTTTAGGAGATGAAAATAAAAATTTAATTTTTCTCTAAATTGATGTCCTCCTCAAAGACAAACCGATTGAAAAAAAAAATTGTCAAATATAGTGGGACACACTATATATATAAATTAATTAATTATTATGATACAAGTTTTATATACCGATTTAATTAGAAAAGGAGCAATGAGAGTGTTGATGTTGTTAACAGCAGTATTTACTCCTTTTCCAAGATAGTTGGCCTTGTCATTATCACGAAGTTCCAATGCTTCATAAATACCAGTACTGGCACCAGATGGTACAGCTGCACGGAAAAGTGGTGCACCTTCAATGGTTAAATCAACCTATTCACAAAATGCATTAAATATAAAATTAAAACAACCAGTTAAGATATACTTTAAAATCAAAAATTGACATTACTTCTACAGTGGGGTTACCCCTGGAGTCGAAAATTGAACGAGCTACAATTGTTTTAATACTCATATTGTTTCCTTTGCAAGAAAACTTTCTGCTGATTGAAATATTGAAAGATCTAAACAAAAACACAATAATTAAGTCAGTATATCAATAAACAAATAACTATTAAATAGTTGGCTAATAATCAAATATATTTTGTACATCAATGTCAGATCGAGGTTACGGTCAATTGGTCAATTAATTACCTTACAATTATATAAAATAATGTAACAAATTAAATATAAAATATAATTAGGTTCTGATTGAATGATCTTCACACATGTTCTTCATGTTACATATTATATATATTTTTTTCCTTCTAGTCTTAGTACTAATAAACTTAATAATAAACGCTCAAATTGTATAATGAATGTTTATGAAAATAATATATTTTTGTCAAAAATTACCCAAAAATATAGACAATTACATAGTGTGCTATTTTTGTAGATTTCTAGCAGCTTTCTCTGCACCAAATGAGCTCTAATTAGGAAAATACAGTTTTTTTTATAGACTTATAAACAGATTGAAGTGATAAAAATTGGACAAAATTTACTATATCTTTATGGGAAGTGGATGTGTTTAGTTTCGAATCCCCTAAATAAAGTCAGACAAATTAAATGCTGTATATGCATGGTGTTAGTATTAAGGATATGCCTTTAGGGGATTTCAATTTTCAACCCCCACCTTTAACCTAAACTAACCGTTTTTAAGCTCAAATTTGCCATTATTTTAGAAGTAATAATTTGATTACATAAAAGAGGTAGGGGAGAGGAGAGGATTCTACTTTAGTGATAGAGTTATACTGCTCAGGGGTATTATTTAACATTTAAGTGCTAAATTATAAAGTTGAATTTAATTTCTGGTTTATATTTATTACTAATTTAAAAAGAAATAATAATCTAGATAATATGAAAATCACATTTAATTACATTGTTATGTAAGTGTGTAAAGTATTACAACTTATTTAAAACACAACAAACTAATAATAGAAATAAATAATATCAAAACAAAATTAAAACAAAAGGAAGGAAGGAATAATATACAAACCTAGAAAATATTGATGTTAAATCAGGATAGAGTTTGAAGTTTAATAGATATTTGGACAAATGTATCATCATAAAATATATTTTCCACTTCTGAGGACAAAATAATGTTTACATTAAAATAGATTAATAGAGTAAAAATATGACAAGTATACAGAAGGTTAATCATCCAGAATACTATGATTTTCCTAATGATTATCAAGATTTCCTATAAGATTACTTAAGATTTCTACAATTACCAAACATTTGTACACTGATTTTCAATTAGTGATATAGATCTACTAGTCATATAGATACTACTAGATGTAAAAGTATAATTTAGGGCTTTAAGTTAAAATGACTAAATATGTATGTGATACGATTTATAAGATGACTGGTAGTTATCTTATAAGGATAACCATCGCATAATCAGACAGTTGAGAATTTGAGATAGCCAAATTATGATTACCAGCAAATCATAAGTAATCGAGATGGAAATATAGCAAAATTAAGAAAATAGTGGTAAGGACTATAGTGTATATTATTATTTTCCAAATTATGTTAAATTTTGATTTTAAGATTATTCTAAATTTTACTGGCTATCGATCGAGATAACTAATACTTCATATAATTCATCAAGTTGTGCATCGTGAATTAAACATCAGATCCGAGGACTTAAGATGATGCTGTAGTAATCACCATGGTTATTAATAATACAGCTATATAAGATGGAAGTATTGGGAATGTTAGATAGAATTAGTGGTGACAAATTTACTGACTTAAAATATCAATAGTTTTGACACGATGAAGTATGTGGTTTGTATTAAGAATAAAAGCTAATGGACTGCCTCGAATATTGGCTGAGAATCACTACCCAATTACCTTAATTACGAAATTTCTATAAAATTAGGTTGAAAAATTGTTTGCTTTTAAAGAGGGTGGTTAATTTAAAAAGACTAAAAACTACTACAGTTTGCAATGGTCAATGATACAATATTCAGAAATAATATGAAAGACAAACATGTTCATGATCTCTAATTATACTAGATTTAAATTTTGTATATTGTTAAACACATGGATAGGCAATCAGTAGTATTTTATATGATTGTGAATATTGTCAAAGGGACTGCGGAAATTTCTAAAAATACCTCCCTTATTCTATTCTAACAAGCTACTAATGCTTGCTCCTTACAATTTATCAAGCATAGGAATGACCTAACTATATTTTTAATATCTATGCAACTTTCCAATCAATTTTCATACCACTTACACTTATTTTTGTAGGTTCTGAGCAGAGCGAGGAAAGTATTGATTTTACAATGTTTACTAGTTTAATATTTATATAGCGGTATACAGCAAAACAACAGAAAAAAAGTTACAATAGTTTTGAATAATACAAACTAATATTATTATAATTTATTGTAACAATTGTATTTTAATTTAATTCGGATTTTGTTTTTTAATGAATGTACAGTATATTATACAGTCAAATAAATATATAAATAAATAAATAAATGTATATTATCAATCATTTTATTATTTTAAAATAATAATAATAAAAAATCATATCAGTTGAAATCAATAAAATAGTGAATTAAAAATATTGAAACATAAACCATAGAAATCATCCAAACATACATTTAGAAAAAAAAATTTTGAAAAACAAGCTTGGGTTGGAAACTAAATTTGTTTAAAACCCTCATTAAATAAGATCCCGTACGTTCTGTATTATACGAGATTGTCCCATATTTGTGATAAGCATCCCGGTATCCCAACCAAATGTTCTAAACAACACTTCTGTCCCATATTTAGATTCCTCCATTCTGAGCGTCTCTTAATTTTAAAATTTTATAAATCTAATTAGCATGTTACAATGAGATTGGGTAGTAAATATCACTGTAGAAGTGTAGACAAATTACATTTTTAAATTATGGTAACTTAATATGATAGTTTGATTTCAACGTTATTTTTCTTAAACTTCTGGCTTTGAATAGATAACTTTTGAATTACGGACTAGTTTTGAGCGCTACATCCTTACTATCACCCCTCTCCCACCATATAGTTTGTTGCAATATGTGTAAATTTTAAGTGAGATTTAAAGTGTCCCGTATTTATGATTCATAAATCTGAGATACATTTGGCACTTAAATAGAAATTGAAAAAAGTAAATACACTAAACCATGTTTTCAAGGTTAAACGTTTTAACCTTGAATAAATCATATGAAATTATTAAAAAAAATAACGGATGATAATTACAATTATTGAGTGATTTCATATAAATTATTTATTTAAATTAGGTTAACTATTACACTTGTCAACCGGGGGTCTGCGGTGAAAAAATGAAATTTGTAGTATTTGATTGAAATAGCTTGTTATTTGTGAAATATTGTAAATCGGTTTTTCGTAATACATGAATGTACTAAAGATACAATAGGAATATTATATATCATTATAGGCGGTGGAATATGTATACTAGATATTATTTAATCTGCAGATAGTGTAGGGTTGCTCGAGGGTCCATAAAGTAGTTGTGAGGGGTACATGAATGAAAAAAAGTTTAGAAACGCCGACCTATTAAATCCAAATTATTTTATTATTATGGGTTTAAACCTTTAATACTTGTAAAATGGCTAGGTATTATACTGAATAGAAAAGGTTTAAAGAAATAAGATTTTGATGATACACATAAGCCTACTAACATTGACATTACATTTTTATTTTACCTACTAAAAATAGATTTATCATTAAAGAAACATTATTACCAAAAAGGAAAAAAAAAGGTCAATAAAAATTAGGTACTTAATGACTTGCTTATCTAAAAAATGTTTACAAAGCAATTAAAAAAGATTTAAATGTATAGAAAAAAAAAACTATAGTAATTTTATAGGTAAGTTGATTACAATGTCATTGGAATTGACATTGTAGGTAGGTCTGTTTACTTAAATATCTTGATAGACACTCATCAAAGGTTAAATGATTATAAATTGATTAATTGGTATCTACAATTACGGTAAAACACTATATTATAATATTCTAGTGATGTAGACAAAATCTAGGCCCTGGACACTCCTAGACAACCCCTAGAGTCTAGGGGTTGTCAATGAAACTTTTGAAATTAAACAAATAATCTGAATTATTAATTTTCACGAAGTACAAAAGTTATTCACGTTTTTGTTTTAACAAAGTGTTTGTATAGTGTGCCTATAATAATGAGCATACAGTTATGAGTGTATAATTTATTAGAGCAGCTCTTTAATATACTCCATATAAAAAAAGTGAAAACTTTTTCTTAAAATAATCAAAGCTATCATTTGTTTTTCAACTAGGTTTATTGACGTAAAAAAAACCCTTGCAGTATACAATATTTGGTACAGTAGGTACATACACAATACTTCATAGATATATAAATATAGGTATATTTTATATATAATATGACCAAGGGTTTATGACGAGTTAAGCTTCTTACAATGTATTGTTTTAATTTTTGTTACATTCTTACATCCACCAACCAGAAAATATTTGATAGAATAATTACATTTGGGTTCAAACAAAATAATTTAAAGGACAAAATATGTGAATTAGTTAAGAGTAAATATAAGGTAACCTTGGGCCGTGGTGATAAAAACAAATAGTGCCCATAAATTAAACGCCCAGAACTTGGGGTAGTGTACAGAAGTGTAGGAAATTAATTTTTCAAAGTCAGTCTATGAACCGACTTCGACTGGGTAGCTCAATTTATGGCGTTTTCGAACAAAATAATCTACAAAATAGCAATAGGTCGAATAAACATACAAGGGTTACCTTAACCTAATGATATTGTTGACCTCAGTCGGGAAATATGACAAAAAGATAATAAAAATTGAAGGGGAAATTAAGTTGAAAATTATTTATTCGAAAACATAACGTAATAACAGGTAAACTCAGAAAAAACAAACTAAATAGGTATAAAATATACAATTTGTCTAAAAAATACTTACGAGTTACGGTGCAGACGGAACGTCGGCAATAAACGAGTGTGTAGTCGGAGTGTAGTACGGAAATGGAAATCGGAACGAAGCTACGAAAGAGTTATCGATCGGTAGATGAAACACCGGTCGGAGGTCCGGGAATCAACGGTGGACGTATGGTCGGCGGTGGAGGGTGGGAAATCCAAGTTTGACCTTTGCCGGCTGGGAGAAGGTCAACGAACAGTGCGGCCGTGTAACCAGACCGATAATTTCCACGACTACGTTTACCGATGCCGCGGTCGCGAACGACAGCCCACGTACGTAACCTATTCCTTAATCACGAAATACGGAATAGGTACTAGGCAGCAGCTGGAACTGTTGTTTCGGTTAGTTTTTTTTAAGTTTTTTAGGCACGTCCGACGGGCAGGCTGACGATGCCGTTCAGCGTTCAGCCGTTGTCGTCATCGACATTGATGTTACATCATCGTGTTGCGCCGTCGTTGACGGGTCGTGAAATAAACACAATAGATATATTATTCTACCTATATAGGTGTACATTTTGTATATATTTTTCACGCACGTCCGGCCGGTGTGTGTATCGATATTCGATGATTTGATTAGCCGAGCAGTACCGTGTGTGATGTAAATATAGCGAGAGATTGCCGTTATCTTTTAACTTGGCAATCGGCGGGCATATTATAGCGGTGTACACGACAACGTCCCGTGACTTCGTTGCGCGGTAGCCGTTTTCCGGTTTTCGCGATGCGGGTTATGTAGTGGCAAATAGTGGATTCACTCGCTTTCATTTTCCAACCGACCGCTTTTCGTGCGATGAGAGTCGACGACGGCGGCGAGCGGTCGTCCAACGAAGACCAGGTAACGATATCCATGGCGTTCTGAACGCCGTCCGTCTTTCTGTTCTCCGGCAAAACGTTATTGTTATTTTTTGCATTTTTCTTTATCTAACCGCGAATTCCGTTTAGATAATGTAAAATAGTACAATTTGTACCGTTTTCGGTTTTCACCAGTGTACTTGAGTTTTCGGTCTTTTACACGGTTGACGAAATTTAGGTTCCAGCTGTGTTCGTCCGACACCGTTCGTTGCCATGGTTACACATCGATACAATTGATTTGTTTTTTTTTTTTAAATCTAAACCTCCATGATTGTATCGTTGTTTTTTTTTTTATTGTTATTCAATATAATTTTTGTTCCTACACTATTTATTATACACTAACGTATTAGTATCGTTATCGAGTTTTATTCAAGTGTTACAATCAATGTATCAATTCGAATACATACGTATTGAACTTTATTGGTTTGGTTTGCTGTTACGAAATAATACTTGGTGTAACACATAATAAGCATTTAATTTGAAGGTAGAATTTCCAAATTGCTTTTTAATTTGTTAGGAATAATATGAACAGGATTTCAGAATAAAAGTTAGGCACAGTAATCCTGTTTTTAAATCTTCGATTAAGAGGACACTATCCCAACATTTTTTATTTAAATTTGAATAATGGTTAATATTGCCAAATTATGCTATTTAGAATTTAATTTTTATTGTGTACCTAAGATGTAATTCAAATCTAAAAAGGAACATTTTTTCAAGGACATCACACTAGTTTTTGTAATATATTGCCAACAGAATACAGCTATTTAAAAAAAAAATAAGAAACTGTTATCTGCAAATTTTTTGTTTGACAGTAGATAAATACCTACCTACCTATTTTTGGAAAAAGGCAATGCATTGTCCACGGAAATATTCTCTTTTTGTATTTATTTATTTGTTAGTTTTTAAATTTAATTTCAACTTAAACGGTATAATTTAAATTCTAAGTTACGTAATTTCGCCATGTTGATCCATTAGTTGGATTTAAACAGTAACTAATGCTGGCGTATGATACTGGATGGTATTCAATATTTTTTTTGTCTCAAATTTTATGTTTGTATAAAACCCATTGAACAATTTCACCAACATCGTAAATATAATATTACAACATTGTGTATTCAAATTGGTATGGTAATTTTAATTTTAATTAATGTTTTTATCAATCAATATTTACTGGTTTTATACCAACCACCACTGTTCACTAAAAATAGTGAACAGACCCAGAGAATTACCCAGAAAAGAAGGCTCCAGTATTATTACCCTAGGGATTTTTTTCCCCCCCTCACAGATACTTCATTGGTATTATACCATAGAGTAATAGTACTCTTTGTATTATATATTTGTCAAATTGTCAGTGTTTTTTTACACTTATTAATATTGAGAAATACATTCAAGTATTTATTAATGAATGTAATTAATAATTTTTAGAGATTCCAATGTCATTTTGAAACTACACACTTGATGATGTTCATCCTCGTTCATGAAATAGGTATAGTTGTTTTAGCTACATAAAAATAATAATCTAAAGATTAAATCATAAATTATTTAAAGTTTTTTTATTTTCATTAAATTATAGTGTGTTACATATTATGTATCTATGTTACAGGTGGTTAAAAATATTTTCGAACATTGAAACTTATCTAGTCATGTTGGTAAAAAACCGTTTATTAATGCTTTTAGTCAAAAATAAAACTGCATATTCACTATTCTAGTCAATTTATACTGTGTTATGTGATCGTAAGTATTTGAATAAATACACTACTGTTAATATTATAAATTACAATATTTTTAGAGAAATTAAATAATTACCATACTTGTATATTGTCATATAGTGTAAAAATGCCCAGAAGACAGTTAACAGATGAACAGCGAGAACAATCCAGAATTCGTCGCTTAGAACGTGACCGTGAACGTCAACGGAAAAGACGTCTGAACCCAGAATTAAGAGCGATTGAACGAGGAAAAAACACAATTGCTAAAAGACTGTCGAGAGCTAAAGGCTTTTATGATACTAATACTAATAGATTATTTTCTGAAACTAACATTGACTGTAGTAAAATTACATCCTTGTAAGATAATAATAATAATAAATAAATTTTTTTTTGAATCGCTAGGCACTTTTCACATTATATGGTTTCGACAAAAAAAACCGAACAACAATATTATTTTTATGGAATAAAGAAGAACATACACTCTTTCACATTGCACGGTCCTAATGAAATGCCGAATGATGCTATAAGCATAGTGGTATACATGACCAAATACATGTTTTCACATTAAATGATTTTATTTGTACGGTAAAGCTCGAATGTGATTCACCCAGTCACTTTCAAGGCACAATTATTTCTTATTTAAATAATGGCAGAATTTGGTGTTAAATATTTAACTACCCTAATGCAAATTCATGTAATACATCAAATATCACACAGTAATTATTAAAAATCTTATTTTCATCATTTTGTAGATCATTAAATAATATGTTAAATAAGCCCGCTTCCTCTTATCTAGTATTGACAGTATGTACCCAAAAAATATGATTTTTCTGTTGTCTTTAACAACGGAATATAAAACAATTTTGTTCACTGTTTGTTATAACAACGTATTTGTGTGTTTTAATAAAACTAAACGTATACTATACTACTAAAACATAAACCGTGCATAAATTATATAAGCAATTGATTTAAATTGTTCGGATTTTTGCTTAAAGTCAAAACCATATAATGTGAAAAGAACCTTATTATTACTATTATTATTTTGTAATTTAGGTTTGGCGAAGTTGAAATGGTAGATTTGGCAGAACATAATCGATTAAGAAAGGAACGAGAAAAAGAAAGACAGCGTAAAAGAAGAATGGATCCTGAATTTAGAGCCAAAGAGCGTGCAAGGAACAGTTTGTTGAAACGAATTGCTCGACAAAAAAATTACTTTACACTGGAGGTACAATCTTTGGTCTAGTACAGGGGTTCCCGACCTTTTTATCATTGAGTACCACCAGACACTTATAAAATCAATACACGTACCACCTCAATTCTAAAACTAAATTAGTAGTCAAATTTTTTTAGAGTATATTTTTATTATTTGAGATTTATGAAAGTAAAAAAATCTTAATTTTTAGTTAAATCTAAATATTTAAATTTTAAATTACAATTTTAAAAATTAATAAAAAAAAAATAAATATAAATAATAATAAAATTAAATAAATAATGTGTTATTTATAGTTGTTTATTTTGTACAAGGACATCAATATCTGGCTGAATGGAACTAATTTTCACCCTTAAGTCACTTTGAATATCGAGCTTATTTCTGTACTTATTTTTCAAATACAGCAATTCAGAAAATCCACTCTCACACAAATAAGTAGTGACAAATGGAGTTAAACATTGTAATGTTTGCTTGAAAATCCAAAATGAAATCAATGTTTTGTCTTTAAATGCCTTTCATTGAGCTGTTACTTACCATATCAATGAATGATTCTTTGTCTTCTGGAACTTCTATGTCTGAAGATTCATACAAAAATGGGTTTCTAATCCAATTTTTCCTTGAATAGTCTTCAAAAAATATTTTGAAAAATTCATCTTCAGTGCTTCCAAATGTTCCAAGATGTCAGCATTTAAATCTTCGTTTAGAGAGAGTTCATTTTCATCAATAAATGAGGAAAGATTAGGAAATGCAGAAATTTTTTTTTTTTATTGCAATTGATATAGATCCAATTTTCTTTTGAAAGAATTTGTTTTATCATAAACGGTGAATATTGTCATTTATGCCTTATAGGCCCATATTTAAAGTGTTGAGCTTATCAAAAATATCAGCCAAGTAGGCTAATCTAGATAACCATTCTTCATTGTTGAACAAATTCTTCATGTCTTTCTTCTTTTTCAATCAAAAACAAATTAACTTGAGATCTCAGCTCAAACAATCAATTTAAAATCTTGCCACGAGATAATCATCTCACTTCAGTATGAAATAACAAAGTATTAAATTGTCCTCCCATTTCTTCGCATAACAATTTGAACAGTCGAGAATTGAGACCTCTAGCCTTAATGAAGTTTATGACCTTTAAAGTACATTTCAAAACAGGATAGTTGGTCAGGCATACTTTTGGAAGCCAAAGCTTTTCTATGTATCGCACAATGTGTGCTTTTGGAATATGGCGCAACTTTCTGTACTGTCGATGCTAGGCCTGTCATTTTTCCACACATAGCTTGGGCTCCGTCTGTACAAATGCCAACACATTTTTCCCAAGGCAAACCTATGGTTGAAAAATAATTGTCGATGATTTTAAAAATATTTTCGTATTTGATTCAAGTGGTTTACAAAATAAATACTCATTTAATACATTGTGAAAATTATATCAAATGAAAACAAGCAGCTGTGCCATATTTGTTATATCTGTACTCTCATCTACTTGGAGAAAAAAATTTGAACACATTTTTAGTTGAGTAACCAGTATTTCTTCAATATTTGAAACCATAGTATTAATTCTTTTCTTAACAGAATTGTTTGATAGTGGAATTTTATCCAGTTCTTTAGCTGCTTTTTCTCCTAAAACCGTTTGCACCATATTTTTAGCTGCAGGTAATATCAGCGTTTCACCAACTGTATGAGGCTTTCTATCTTTAACAATCCTAAGGCTTGCTAAATATGATGCTCTTAAATATAGCTGTCACTGTTAGTGAAATGAGTCATATAATTGGATTCTTTTTTAAAAAATTCAGTTTTTCTTTGATAAAACTTTATTGGTTTATTTTCCATTTCAGGGTGTTTAGTTTGTTGGTGATGTTTTAATAGCAAAGGTTTCATACTTTGGTTTGAAAGTGTCTCTTTACATATAACGCATAGGGGAATAGGGTTTTCACTATTTTCTGTTTCCGGTTTAATCACAAAGCTAAATTTCAAATAATTTACATCATACTTACGATTTGGTTGTGTTTTTGATTTTTTACTTGGGTTTCCAATGGAAGTAGTATCATCACCACACTTAAGAAATCTCTTCATAATATAATTTTACTTACAAATTAAATTTAAAATAAAAGTTTTGTAAAAAAAAAAAAAACCACAAATACAGATTATTTCATTTGACATACAATACGTATATCAACACACTAAAATAACTCTTTGACATTTCATTTGTATATTTTCCAATAATCATTATCGCTAATTGAGTGGCCATAACCATATTATATAAAATATAATATAAATAACACCAATGTTAAAACTATAAGAATGTGCTTTATTGATAAGAACTATAACAAACTTTAGATTTTATTATTATCTAAAATTCTAAATTGCTACGATTAAAAACCCCATGACATCGACATTGAATATTATTTTGGTAAAATAATAATTTTATAAAATTAGCTAATATCAAATAAACTAAACTAAATAATATTGAATGCAAACAGTAATAAAAATATTTCTTCGTGTACCACAGGTTGGGAACCTCTGGTCTAGTATAATGCCAGTAATCAATAAAATATTAAATAAATTATATAAAATATATTTAAACACTTAATTTAGTTACCTAAAATTTAATATTTATTTTATTTTAATTTCCAGATTTGTTTATATATATTCTAGTATTATTATTTTTTTCTATAATTTTAAATGTATCAATACTTATAAACTAAAATTTTCTGATGAATAATTATCATATACAGAAATAAACCAATTCTAATTGATTGCTTGTCAGGAATAAAATCAGTTAATCATAATATTATTATTGGTCAACCATGGCTGTTTCTACAGAAAATAAAAAGAAATGTAAATATATAATAATAAATTAAACTTGGTTAGGTATTTATATTATGGAAGTTATGGAAGTTTGAATTTCGTGAATGAAGTATGTTGTTAATAAAGATTTTAACTTAAATACCTATTTATTTTATAAGTGTATGTTTAGAATTGTCTATGGTGCCTTGGGTAATGTGTTACTACGTAGTTACTGTGGTATCAAGTTCGTTACCATTTAAGGCACCAGCAATTTTTTTTGTACAAAACCACGTCGGTTAGGTAATAGGGAAAAAATGAAAAAACATTTTGGGTGCATCTAGGTTCCTGGCGCGGTCACTCTATTGTTGCGTTTGCTTTGACTGTTTTAATAGAAAATAACCTTCGGCTTATTGTGCAAAACCACGTCAGGTAGGTAACATACAGGGAAAAAAAATCAATTGGGGTGAGTCTTGGGGCAAGTTAAAAATGTTTAAATTGTATACTGAAATTAGACATGTATTTAATTACTGGCCCTTTAGATGGTATCAAGAACTCGATACCGCAGTGACTACAGAGTAATGCGTTTCCCAATGTACCACAATTAATTCTAAACATTCATAAATAAATAAGTATTTAAGCTAAAACTGTATTAACGATGTACTTCATTGACAAAATTCAAACTTCCGTTACTTCTTTAATAATGATTTCTGCAAAAAAATTCAAATAGTTCTGAAATAAACATCAAAAAACACATGTTTTCAAAAGAAAATAAATTGAAAAACAAAGGGTGTCCTGTAAAGTAGACTTGAACTGTTTTTTTTTTTTTTTTTTAACAGTCCAAAAAGTAGCTAGATAAGCTACAAGTTTGAATTGTAGTTAATAGATCCAAAATACAAAGTTTTATTTTGCATATTTTGCATATCATTTTTGGATGTGTACTGCATATTTCTGTATTTTCATTGCTTTATAGTCGAATACCTAAGTGTTTCACACCCATTTGTTTTACTATTGTTTGTTGGTTTTGCCCACATATGCCCAAATTGGCAAATATTCCAAATTTAGAAAATTGAAAATGTTGAAAATTTACTGACAGCAGTCAGTTAAATGTAGGATTGATTGTTAAATGCTAAGTTTTACCAGAATTCTTACTTGTATCATATCATACTTACATGGTGTTCCATTAAAGTGAGTACACTCATTATCTTTGAAAGTTTTTTAACTTTTTTCGTAATTTGTTTTATAGAAAATCAGTTATTTTTGGGGTAAACTACTACATACTTTTGATTTTTAAATGGCAACTTATATTTAAAATTTTACAAATATAAAGAGTATTATTTAAAAATAAATTTTGGTGTAGGCATTTTTGATTTCTATCAAACCATTAATGAGATATTCTACTTTTAAGTTTGGGTAGAGGGAGAGTAGTGGTTCATTATTATTACATCTTGCGCTCTGCCATCACACAAATTATGCTACACTATTCTATCCTGACCCAAACTTAAACGTAGAATATCTCATTAATAAGTTGACAGAAATCAGAAATTTTAGCACCAAAATTTATTTTAATTAATACTTACTCCATCAATTTATAGAATTTTGAATATAGATTACCATTTTAAAATCAAAAGTAGGTAGTGGTTTTACCCCAAAAAATAACATTAATATACAATTTTTAGGTCTGCTTGTTTTTGAAATGTTCCTTTAAGGTTAGGATAGGTTCTAAAAAAGTTAATACTTTCTGAGATAATGAGTGTGTTGTTACCCTGTATATAAAATAATTATGTGAATAATCAATTTTAAGAAACTTTGCATTTCTTAATTTTTTTTTAATTATTAGAAATTATAATTTAATTTCCCAGGTAATTCAAAACATAATTTCTTCAACAATCTATTAGGATTCAATTTTCAATTTATAGATCCGTATTTATTTATGTTGAAATAATAGTTGTATTAAAATAATAATAATTAAAAATTATTTAAAAAGAAAATATATTACTATGAACATCATTTTAATTTGAATGTATTAACTATAAACTTCAATATCACAATTTTGTAATATTTTTATTTTATAAAATAATAAAGATCCTCAATATGGATTATAATACTGATAATCATTTTTTTTCTAATTGTGTTAATAGGATATTATTAACTATAAATATAAATGTATACTTTTTAATTACGTAATTAAATAATGAATTTCCAAGTATTATAATTCTATAAGTTTATGTAGGTTTATTTAACCATCACACGTGTTTATAGAAACATAGGTATTTGAACTTTGAAACATTAATAGTTTAAAACGTAATTATCAAAGAGTTTCAAGATGACCTCATACCTACCACTCTCATAAATTGTATTATAATAAAATCCTTGCCGCTTTTATTTTTTAATTTAATAATTATTCTTAATTTTTTTTTAATGTTATTCCAATGCTTTATGAACAATTTGTGTATTAAAATGTTTATTATTTTAGCATTGCAATTCAAACAAATTAAAGTGTTCCGCTATGCAAAATATCAAACACTTTCATTTTAATATCAATTATAATTTGTACAAAAAATAAAAAGTTTATAAGGTGTTTGTATTTAATTTGATTTTTTGGAAAATCTAGGAAATAAATACCAACCTAAAATCATAATAACTAATTTTAGTAAGATTATCTCAGGTTTATTATTTAAAGTTTTAAATATGAATCTTATTTTTGAAATCTAAGATATACAATAAAACCCTTTTGCTCATCCTCGAATGTACGCCACTTCGGTTGATCCAACTGTTGTATTACCACAAGTTAAGACACCAATATTTAATATTTTGCTTTAAAAATAAATTTGGATTTCATTGACTAATTTATATATTGTATCAATAATCAACTTCTTTTCTAAGTAATTCTTTACTACAGACTTACCTTCAATTATTACAGTAAATCATATAACATAATATTTTACATATATATTATAAATCCTTATTTTTCTATATTTTCTGATAGTCCAACCTTTTTGGCATTTCAACCATACCCCAGTACTGAAGGTAATGAATTAAAGAGTTTCTACTGTATATTTAAAATGAAGTTCAATTTATGTTGGTTTTTTGTAAAAATTTACATTTTTATTCTGATCCTAATAAAATTTTGCACACTTAACATTTAAAACAAGAGGAAGGTCGTTGTTTACTTCTTGTATCAAAATTCTACTACTTAAGACTGTCTGTCTGTCTTTATATTTTTATAACTAAAATTGAACTTTTTTTGTCAATATTCGGATTAACTAAGTGATACGATTGGAAAAAAAGTTTTTATTACTTAATTTGGTTATCACGGATAAGGAGGTATATTTTTTTTTAAAGATAAATTGTTGGGCAAGAATAATTTTTTGTGAAAGAAAAAATGTTGAACATGAGAAATACCGAGTAATTCTGCTAATTTAAAATTAATTTTAATTCATCATGTATTCACTCTTATTAAATCTCATATCAATTATAATATTAGCCTAATTTTGTCTATTAAATGGTTAAATACAAAGTCAATCGAGGTCATTAAATATTTGAATAACTGTTGTTAATGTTAAATAACATAATTACTGTATCATAAAAATATCCTATTTAACAGTACACCTCTTTATTAATATTCTAATTCTTGAAATGATGTGAATTTTTAATATTATTTATTTTATAGGAAATGAATTGTGAATGCTGTGGAGAACCAATAGAAAGTGATCATGTATGTTTTTCCAACATATTATCAGTTGAACTTCATGAAATTGATGTTAGCAGTAATACTACAAAAAAACCAAATACCACTGATAGCTAACATTCTTTTTATTATTATTATTTTTTAATAACCGAAAGTATTTTTTTTTCTTTTTTATTTTCTTTTTTATTTTAATATCGTTTAAATTCTTTAACACATTGAAATTACCATTTTGTTTTTTTTTTGTTTTTAACTATTGTTTTGTTTGAACAACTATTAATTTATGTATTATACAAGTTAACATGTGTATTGAGTTTGAATGGAACTATGTGATATAACATCAATAATTTACATATTCTACAATTAATTATTTATACCAAATGTGTGTTATTGTTAATAGATTAACTTAATATTATTAAAATTACTAAACATGCCTAAATACATTATTTTTATCAACAGTGTGCACTTTGTAAATTAAAAAAATTGTAACTAGAATTTTGGACATTTCCTTTGAATTTTATTTTTAACTATTCAATATTCTTAAACAGCTTAACTATTAATTCAATTTCTTTTTCATATATAAACCTAATAGTGATAACTTCAGTTAAAAGTTGAATACAAATTACAGCTAATTTATTTTTTCAAAGCTAAATAAATATTATAATTTATTGTAATCAACTAAATATTTGTATGCATCATATTATATAAATAATAGCTTTTTATTTTGTATATTTTTTGAATATGCATTATATTATTTCTCGTTATATATTACTTATTTTTATAATTAAAGTTGAAGTACTTTATGGATTTTTAATTACAGTAAATTTTATAAATATACATAATTACACTTTAAAATGGTTTTTAAAATTAAATATTCTATACAATTAACTATTAATTCAGATTGAAAATGTACTAGTCGACTGGCCACAGTGGATCTTGAATAGCTCAAACCAATTTGTTTGTGACATCATAGAATCCAGAACTCAATCAGTATGAGCAATCCTAGTACATTTTAACCAGAATATGTCATATACATTTAATAATTAAATTATTTTTTTTAATTTTAATGTCCAAATTCTAGAAAAACAACTATTGCAAAAATGTGACTTCATTTCTATCCATATTGTTTTATAAATTATTATTTAAACTGTTTTAAAAATATAATTTACCAATATTTCTAATCAGTAGGTAATTTTAAAACACTTTTAGTTATTATTTAATTTTTTACATTCAAATTTAACTATATTATTAATAATATTCTCTCAATTATACATTATTTGACTTTGCTCAATAATTTTTAGATGTTTATTTTAAAATTATTTTGATCTCAATTTTATTTATTTCTATTACATTTTTACTGTATAAATAATAATTCAATTTTTGTTACCTCCTGTGTACTTAAGATGTTTGCTAAATATTACACACTTTATTTTAAACTGTAAAAAAATTACATTAATTGTTAAGTATTAAATTATAAATAGTATGTTAATAAGCAATGTTGTAGTGGCAAAAAATGAATATAGGAAAATTAAGTTGTTTGCCTATACTTTCCACTATTGCATTGCCTTTATTATTTTATTATTATTTATACATATGTTGCACAGTAAACTGTAATAAAACAACTTTATAAATTGTTATCATGCTGTGTAATAACACAATAATCCAAAAACTACAGATTATATGAAATATTTGGATTGTGCACATTTAAATTTCATAAATAAAGATTGATCAGTTAATTGGTTAGAACAGTGATTCACCCTTAAACTATCAATTATAAAGATTATTTTTTAAAAATTTTTAATTATGGAAATTTTTTTATTTATATTACAATATTTGTAATGAAAATTTAAATTAAAAATTGAACTGGCAAAAAATATAAATCGTTAAACTTAGCACATCATTTCAAAGAACACCTGACCAAATCAAGCATAAAAACGTGCACAGTCTGGTTTTTTACTGTTTCCCAGAATTTTTTTTCTAAGTTAAAGAATCACATTTGTTTTAATACTGGACATATGACTTGAAGCACGGAGGCACAGAAACTTATAATTTATATAGTTTTATTTTGCCTTCATAGTAATGACTTAATGTTAATAGAACCGTATAGAAGTTAGATGGACAGGTAACTGAATACAAATGATGTAATGGAGAGACCATTTTTCCTAAATTGTTCAGTTTGATTTGTCCAGAAAACTACCAAAACTATGACAAGCCATGCAAACAACCATTCAATTAATATTATTTCTGACAAATTCTTATATTATTGCTATTATATTTCATTAATATTTTCTAAAATTTCATTAATTTTATACTATTCTACATTAAATTTTGATTTTAATATAGGTAAAATTGGATAGTGCCCCAAAACTGCCCGCTGAAGTGAATTCAGTACCTGTAGATTAGCTACTGAAAACTTTAGTTATGATCTAAAAAGCGAAAATAGCAATCATTCCTCTTGAAAGGCATTTCGACAGCACCACCAAAAAGCTTACCAAAGTTGATTATGCTTATATATAGTCGATGACGCTCAATGCTAAATGCCAAAATCTCAATTTGTTCATCTTTGGTTCATTCTAAATTATCCTTTTAAAATTTTAAATAACATTGAAGTCGTTTATAATGTCTTTTAAATAACAGTTAAATTAAAGTTTTTAAATGACAGTAAAATGTATATATTTTTTTAAATTATTGTTTTACACAATATAATTAATCACACTTGTTTATTATTTGATGTAAATTAAAAAGTTTTATAATTTTGTAATTATCCTTAATATACATTTAAAAAAGTGTTGAAAATTTTAGAACACTTAAAACAGATTGCTGTTATTATTTTATATTTACATAAAAATCCAACCAAATTTAAATATTTTCCAAAAAAAAATGTTGGTGCAATTTATTTAATCTCATTAACTTTTTTCAAAATAAACAAGATTTTTTTATAAGTAATTATATAATATCATAGTGAATAGGTATCTGAGTACAATTTCTTTAATCATGCTTTAAATTTCGTTTCACGTGAATATAACAAATATTACGAAATTGTAATTGACACCGATTACCTATTGAATCGTATGTAATATTTTTCTAGAAACATGAAAAACATATTGTATTTTGGCTCGTGATTCAGAAAAATACTACATAGTATATTTTATATTTCGAAAAGAAGTAGCGAGAGACCATTACGTTGGGCGTAGCTGTAAATAAAGCTAAAAAGTACCACAAAAACTCTGAGGTAACTATAAATTCATCGGACAATAATAATATTACAACATTTAGAAATTATTAAAATTCCAAATTATAAATGGAATTTATTTTTTTTTTCAAAATAATTTAATTCCTCTTAAATATTTGAAAATTCGAATATTCAAAGATTTTCGAAAATTATAATCTCACAGAGAAAATATAATCCACGGAGCTCACTGGGAAAAACTGTTAAAGTCGTCCAATGGTGTTTAAGTAGAGTCATTTTTTTTTTTCTGTACCTGCCTACATCTTAGTATCTTAACAACCGTGTAGTTCGGTTTCGTGACGAATGTTGTACCGAAGTTATATTTTTTTATTTATTAAATCTATTGTTTGACGTTTAAGTTTTTATAAAAAAATACCGTACGCATAAAAAGAAAAACGGACTGCCCGGGCGTCGTCGCTCATGGAAGAAATGCGTCGGATCACGAATTCCGAGCCAAAGCTCGGGCACCAGGTGCGTAATTTCATATCCCATGCGACAAATCAATAATAGGTTTTACAACTTTCTGCGTTATTACAAACCTATTTATTGGCACGTTGTTCGGTATATAAAACTTATCTAATTAAATCATCGGATATTGTTAATACCTACATATGGCTTGGTCAAAATCGAACATAATGTAGGTACCTATCGATCCGTAAATTTATAAATACTTCAAATATAGCGACAATCTTATTCACGGTTATTTTTCGTGAATTATTATTTTTTTTTTTTCTACGACCTACCCGAATTCCGCTCACAAAACGTGAGTGACACATGCAGTCGTTTATGTTACAGAGATTAGGTCGACACGTTTAGACCAGATACTCCGGCCCATACTGTAAACATATGCCTCTACCGGATGTATAACCATATTTTTATTCCTCTCTCCCCCCCACCCCTTCGTTTATCTGTCGGCTTCTAGTCGAACGATTAAACTTGCCTAATATTGTGTATGCTGTAGTATTATGTAAAACGTCGGTAGGTACTTACAATAATAATAACTATTACAAATCGAGATATAAAAACACGAAAATTATTCTTATATTGCTTTCGAGTTAGGTATAGATGAGGTACTTATTTGAGATATACATAGGTCGGCGCATAGCCAATAGACGTGTAGTTTAACTACTACATACTTAATCAGGATTTACACAAGAATATAAAATACGAAAAATACAGATAACACTGTACGGACAAAATGTTTACTTATACCTATACTATACTATTTTTGAGCGGGAATTATTTTTTTATGGGCAGGGGAGGGGCAAAAATATAAATGGTTTAGCTATAGTTACGTTATCAATATTTTCTGAGACTCGCCCTCCTCCCCATGAATCATGATACACGTGTAGGAGAATGACTCATTCCCCTATCTGTGTTCTAAAACCGGTGCTCGAAATTAAAAAAAATTATTAAATTACAACAACAATACATAATTGTCTTTTTTAAATACCTATATAATATTTTAATATATATTCTCTATGTTTATATTATATGATTTGTGAATAACAACGATAAACTTTCTTTCTATGTGGAAATTTGAACAAGAATTGCATTACCGTTTATTTCGAGCCCTGACTTGAGCACATTTTTTGGTACAGACATAACTAAAAAATAAAATAAAATTTCTGTTGATATAAAGTGCATACAGTGTTGTCATAGATTATTATATAGATACCTATCAAATTACACGTAATTATTTGTGTAGTGATGTGATGTTATAGAATTATAATCTCAATTTCGACTGGTTTTTTAAAATCATAATATCAGTTAGGTAACTATATGTTATAAAGTTATGAAATATTATTTATTTATCTATATTGTATTGGGAGGGAGGGGTGAAATGATATGTTTGCCCCGCTACCTATGCTTTGAACGGTGGGATGACCGAAGTAGAGATACTTACAGAGGCCTTTTGTATACATGGTACAATTTTCAAAAAATTTTTAAAGGCGCACTTAACTCACTTTTTCCACTAACTTAAAAATAGTATTTTTTACAATTTTGTACTAAAAACCTAAAATCCTCAAAAACTCATAATTCAATTTCATTTTACGGGTCCTGTGGTTTATTTGTTTAAAGTAGATAAAATTGTGTTGGCCGACAGAAATACTGTTAAATTTAATAAGTGGTTAACTAAAAATTCTACTTAGTGATGAAAATAAAAGTTTAGCCTAATATAGGTTTTTTTTATACAGGATCCCGTAAAGACCAAACCATACAATTTTTCTAAAATTCTAAATATTTGTAGTCCTTATTCCTATGAGTCATATTATGAAAATAAATCAGAATCTGATTACTTTTATTATCCCAGGAGATATCGCTAATCGTTAGGTATGGGTATATATTCGTAGGACACTGTAATCACGTTTAAAGGAAATCGTAAACATCACATAATTCAACGTATTATTTTTCCATTTATGTTAATATATCTAGTTTTTAGTTAACCCAACATTTTTGAAATTAATATCACAATTTTATAATACGTTAAATTTGATGGTAAGACCAAAAAAAAAAAAATAATGCATAATGCATTAGTTTTTTTTGTTTTGATAAGTTGTTATTTGTAATTCAAATATGGACATAAATCATGACATATTATACAAACGAACTTCATTTAGAATCGTATTTCGTTAACAATGATTTTATATATTATATATATTGACTTATAATAATTCTGTGTATCATACACATAATTCCCAGCTTCCCACCTACAAGTTACAACAGTGATGGCACAATCACCTATAGTATTAGTTCTTTTAGATACGTGTGCCACCATTTATGAAAGTTAATGTCTGAAGATTACTTTAGGTATGTAATTTTTTGATTTTCCAAACGGTTTTCATAATATCTGGGGAAACCCGGTATAAAACATTAGAAAAACCGACAATTTACGAAAATAACTTCTTTTATTATTTTCAATTTTGTTATTTGTTGTCATTCAGTTAAAAATATTCATAGAGATTTGAAATTTGGACAGAAAAATTTTATTTGCCTTTTCCAAATATGGTAAAATTGTCAAAACATTTAAGCTACTTTTAAGCTTTTTATAAAAATTAAATTTTTTTTATTGAAATTCAGTTAAAAATATTCTTATGGACTTAATAGACTTGAAATTTGGACACAAGCCTTATATTTGTCTTTTCTAGACGTGGTCAAATTTTCTAACAATTTTAACCATATTTGAGTTAATAGTTGATAGTATTATAATTTTGGAGGTTTTGTACGTAAGTTTTATTTAGTACTATGTAGTAAAGTTGTAAGACTAAGCCGAAATGCTTGAAAATTTAACAGTCGTACTTTTTGTTAAAAAAAAAAAAACTTAACTAAATTTAATTTTTTTTGTATATAAAGGAATTTTAATATCACATTTTGACAAAAATCGTTTGACTTTTTAGTTTTTGTTTTAAAATATTTGTAATTTTTTAAATTTAAAAATAAATTGATCAATAAAAAAAATATATATGGTTTGGTTTAATTTGTAATTTTCAATACAACAATGTTAATGAAATTGAAATCAATTTAAGACGCCTTTTTGTTTTTTAATGAGTATAAAATTTGAGTTTGTGGTTTTGAGATGAAAGTAATAAATATATATATATAATACAATCGGGAATAATTTGTATTTTATAATATTTAAAATCTAATTATTAATTTCCAATAGTAATATAATGTGTTATTAATTACTTGAAATAGGATGATCCGCTGATCCATCAACTCCGGGTATCGTGTTTACGCCATGCAGTGATCTGAATCTTAATTTTACTTGCCTCGAAAGTTGTACTATAATTTATGTATACGATGAAAAAGTGTAAAAGCGATAAATAATAAGTTATATGTTTTTATACTTAATAAATATAGATAAATCGTAAGATATCCAGATTCAAAATTGAATAATTTATACAAATACATTTTAAAATCTATACCAATTAACTTACCTTATTCTATAAGATCCATATTGTATTTAAAAAAAAAAAAATTCAAACATACCTAAATTTTTATTAATGCAGTTCCATATATTATATTTATACTTATCTGGGTATATAATCAGATTTGTGATGAGTAAAATGCATGATAAGCATTACATTTTTTTCTAGTATACAACTTATAGTTATCAATAATTCAATATCATACATTTTATTTGACATAATTTTAAAATCGACTTCAGACAAACTAAACTACGATTCAGTCCCATGTGCGCTGAGCGGAAACGAATTATTCAAAACGCCAGCACACGGTTGTTGTCTGATTGACATGGCTGAGAATGATATGGGACTCGAGTTCCATGAAGTTATACTTGTAACTCTAGCACTCTAGGATTTTCTCATGATTTTCGATTCTTGACGACTTTTCGCAATTTCTCGGCACCTTCTTTTATTTTGATCTCGCGTCGGACCACCCGCCTAATGGCTTCCTTCAGCTCGTCCAATTGAGCAGGAGTTAACTAACGTATCGATGGAAGATAGGTCGGGAATCGCATGGTCATTGTTTTTCACTAAACCGTACTCGAAACCCAATTCGTATGGAACGAGATTGCACGTTTGTTTACACTGAAACTAATGTATCATAATTAAATTAAACTAATATTTCTTATTAAATTATTAACACAATAAAAATAAACAAATTTTATTAAAAACAGTATTTCACTTACTTTCTCAGGAATGCAGCATATTATCATATTACTGAGAAAACGAAATCCTTTAAATAAGGTAAAAATTAACTTAATCATATTGGATACTGTATATATTACTTATATTACTTATTTTTTTGTATTTTATATACCTAGATACTAATATTGAAGTATATATTTATGCATTTTTTAAAAACAAACAGTAGGTGCATTAAAAATAAATTATAACCGTGAGATTTTGTCAACGCAATGTGCGTAAAAGTAATAGAAATAATATTATTACAACGGAAATATACGCTGTGTATATATATTGTCTATGTTTTACCCCTTAAAAGAAAAATCTAATTATAATTATTATTATGTATTTTTTATTACACAAGATATTATTAATTTAAATTATTTTTGTCTATACGACTGTCTATATAATAGTTTTCTTGTTTTCAAACACAATGATATACAGCATTTTATAAGTATTTTATTTTAACTAATAGTAATTAGTATTACATATTGTATAACAGTTTAATTTTCTGTGTAGGAACTCATCTACTCCAAGTACAGGATTTAGAAAGGTTTTTGTCATATTCAGTTATTTTGTACATACTTATATTTTCTTGGTTATATGATGATTAAGTAAATATATTATTATTATTATTATTTTGTTTTCGTTGACGTTCAAATTTCAAAATTCCAAGTAAACGTTACGAACTTAACTATATCAATATTACTACGCAATATATAATATAAGACTTATTTTTAAATCCCAATATTATAATATTATCTATTCAAATTTGGTTCGCGTTTGATAAATCTATTTATATATACATTTAAAAGAAAATATAGTATTCACTTATAGGTACGGCATGTGCGGAATTTTTGATTAGGGTAGTGAATCGCTGTGTGTAACCCTAGAAGTTGATTTTTTTCTTTTTAGAGCACCGTGGAGTATACCTATTATTAGTATTTTTCGGGTGTTCAATAACAAAATATAATTAATTTTCGTTTATAATCTTTCAGTTTTATCAAAATTGTTTAAATTTCTCTTAGTTGTAGGTATATCAGCTAGGTACTTACTTTCTTATCGCATCGTAAATCGACAATAATATATTATTCGTATATAATATTATTATTAAATTCGTATACATAATTTTCAAGTTTTACATTCGTTATCTTGTCGAATAACTATTCATATTATCTGACATAATATATAGTTAGTACTTCATATTTGTATACTAAAGCGTATTTATAGGATTATATACCTAAATTATAGTTATTTGTATTTATTTAATAATTTAATATCGTTTTATTCATATTAATTTTTAATATTTAACTAGAATCGGTGAGTTAAAATAATTTATCATGCCTGGGGCTTTGTATAGTTTTTTATTATTTCGGTAGCCATAGAAGCTGTAATAATATACGAGTTATAATTATTTATTTATTTACTTAGTTGTTTTTTTTTTTGCTTTCGTATTGTTACGTGATATTCATTATTGATTTTTATATATTGCGTAACGCTTTGTATGGTACCTATAATATATAGGAATATTATGGTTTGGAGATGCATGTAAATTTAAAATTACTGGAAATAATTCCCATATAGCTTTGAAAAGTACACCCCCTCCCCTTGTATTAAGAAATTATGTTATTTTATTTTCGGCAGTGTATAACCTTTAAAAGCTCAGCATACAAGGTCAAATATTTTACGAATGTTAAATTTGGTACAAATTTTTTTGAAAATGGTTCAGGCTACAGAGTGTAAAGATTTACACAGTAAATTGGGTAAATTTATTACTAATGTAATACACAACAACAAATGTTATTAGAAAACGTTTACTCCTTTATCACCTTCTCGGTGTTGATGTTTCCATTATTCGATTTTTCTCTCTATCCATGATTAGACAACTGTTTGACTTATAACTATAACAAATATTTACCCAAATTTTCGGTCGGTAAATATACTTACTTAATATTACTTATGTGTAATTGCTGAATTGATACCCAGAATATTTACCTACAGTTTAGACAGTAAATGACTCCTACTCAATGAACATAAAGAGAGTTCATTACTAACCTAAACTATTGTTCAGACCCTATTAAAATAATACCAGCATTCCACATGTTTTATAACTCGCTGCCTCCGATCGGTTAAATTAATCCGCCAATAACGAAATTCGTTAATAAATCTGTTGAATATTTAAAAAAAAAACTGTTTTAGGAATATTTTAAGTTAGACATATAGATATACTTTAAAATATTTGAAAATATACCTACTTAAATTTGTGATGGCGTGAACCGGGCTTAAGTTTGTATAAATTAAGTTTGTGTTTGCCATGATATTGTAAAAATTATTATTAAAATATCTCTGAGAATAATGTCGTATACCTTATTTTAAATAGGATTGAATTATTCAACTAAACGAAATATATTCTTGAAATTGACGATATTATAAAGGCACCTATACTTACATATTATGTAGATTATTCAATTATCTACATAGAGTCGCAGTAGTATAAGGAATTATTATACATTTTTGACCTTGAATTGGTTATAAATGATAAATGATAATAAGTATACCTATAATAATATAAGATAGTATAGACGACGAAACCCAGAACAAACATATCGATAGCACCAGTATTTGGTCTCGTATAGCAATATTGAAGTTACATTTTATTTCATACGTTAAGTAACATAGTTTTGTGTATGATACTTCGATACCAAGATTTCCACATAACTCAGGTATAACTTATAATCTCAGGATATATTATAATCGAAATTGATTATTGTTCCCAGTTATTATTTTTTTGCGAATTTTTTTTTTATAAATGCAATGTCCGCATTATACGCGAAGAAAATATTTTTAAATAATTTACTGGGCTATTATTTTAATATATTTTAATTAATGTTTTAATTACTTTAATATTCGACTTTCGTTTGGATTTTGGCATGATAGATACCTATCGAATTCACAAAAAACCTGCAATAAACTGTGTAAATTTGTACGGTTTTTACTGCTATTAATAATAATTTTTTTTTTTCCTAATCTTTTATCATATTAGATACTATATAGTTATAGGTCTTAACCCACTAACCCCGAGTGTGCAATCAGTATAGTATAATATTATTATAATAGTATATAATATAGGTTTTTAATGTTTAGTGGAAGGGGGGGAAACCAGAATGATTATTTCCATAGACGTCACACGCATCGCTCGTTTATTTAATTTATGCGTTTTCGCATTAATCATCGGACAGTGTCGTGTTGAGGGCACCAGACGATTATCATTTACTATAAAACCCGAATATAATACTCAATTGGAAAATTAATGGAAACTGTTTGAAATTAAACTGAATAATTTTATCTAACGTTTGAAATATGTGAATAAATTCCTATATTTATTTACCTATATTACTACTTGTAAAAAGTGTAAAAATTATTTGAAGTATTTTGAACACAGCCTGCACTTAAATGAATTTAAATTCACATTTTTCTACAAATAAAGTACATAATACCAGTATTTTAATAAATCTTTTGTAAACTCCAAATCTATCAAACACATATTATATTTATGATAAATTCATAAATGGTCTTTATTTTTTACTTCTTGTTATATAATGCATTTAAGAACGCATTTTAGCTTGCAGTGTTCTTTTTGTAATTTATCTGAAATATTTAAAAATAAAACCTATCCAAGTTATTTTTTTTATAGGTTTCTATTTCATGATTCGTTGCATTATTCGGGATTTTTCTGAAATTATAATAGGTATCATGTCTTTTGTTATCATTACCCCACAGATGTCATCGTCTCTTGTTCTCCAAAATCATATTTGTTAGTTAAAAAATTATTTTTTCCTGTAGATATATTATAGAGGTATTTTAATAATTAAGTTGTCGATATCAGTATTCGATCGGTGCGCATACATTTTGGAGCTATTTATGATATTTCACTGTATCAGAATCATTTTTACACCTTCTGGGGGGTTTTTTTTTTTTGAAAGAACCTGAATCAATATTTTTAAATTGTAGCAAATTCTCAGTGGCCGTTTCAAACTCCAAAGTTCACTAAGTTTCATAAAAACCATATTTCTGATTTCGGTTCAACTATCGGTTGTTGCTACTTAAATGACTTCAACGATTATTTGTTCATTATTATAAATTTACTTAAGGCTATTGTATAAATAATATATTATATTTAGGTACGAATTAAGAATTTGTTACATTCTAGAAAATTACTAATATTGGAACTTCTATTTAAATGACAAGGAATCAAATTCACAAATTATAATAATAAATAATAAAAATATATCTTATTGGTAAGTAATAAACAGAAAGATATAAGTTAATTCAAATTCGAATCTCCCAAGTGCTCAGATAGATTTATATTTTTTTCTTCCGTTTTATTTTGTTTTTGTACACCCATGAAGGTTCGACATTACCTGTAAGATCTTTCATAAAAAAATCCTACTGTACAATTCATGCAAATCATATGGATTGGTAAATTTTAATTGCAACTTTCTGTTAATTTTATAAACCAAATAGATGAATAAATTTAAACCTTTCAAACAGTATACATTAGTAATTTACGTAATTTACAGTAAGCAGTAACTTTACACATATATTGTTACTGACGTGTGTTGCTATACATTTCATGTTAATTTCAATTTAAAACTGTTTACAATGTAGAGTTAATCCGTATAATCGTTTTGCGTTTTACATAATCGTTATGATGCTGACTGACCCAATCAAAACAATAACCTATTAAAAAAAAACAAATAAGTACATTCCTTACTTCATTCAAAATCTAAAAAAAAAGAAAACAAACAGACGAGATACGTCATATTATAACAATAAATACAGTGTACGCATTAGGGTTACGATTTAAAAGGTCGACCGATTGACGTAAATCATTTTTCGGTGAATCATCTTGTATAATCTGTTTCGTCCGATAAAACTAACAATGCCTTCAACCCTTTTCGGCGCAGTTCACTGTTATTACTTATTATTATTATATGTTACAATTATAATATAAAACAAGGAACATTCCGAGTATTGAAATATTAATACGTCAGTATGTCCGCCCAATAATCTAATACAGTACGCTATAGTTAGGTATTCACTGTAAGATTGTTATTATCGATTTACGAGGTAATATTATGTAGGTACTTAAAAAGTTTATGTTTAAGAGGACTTTATGGTAGCGTTTGCGATCGCTGTACTCTCTAACGGATAATACCAATAGGAAAAATTTGTTTTTTGGTATTTTTAACATTACTTATTCGGGCTCTAATACAGACTTCGTATAAAACTCGTTTTTCCAAATTAAAGCCTGTCAGCACATTTTCTATATATTTCAAATATTTTCAAAAGTATTAAGTATGGATAAGTTTGTCCGAGAATTGATTATCAAAAAAATCCCCACGTGAAAACATACTATAGTAAATGTTGTAGAGTTAAATTCCGTGAAATCATGTTTGTTTTAAATCTATAAGAGCTACTCTAAATTTAATACCGTTGATACTTCGGAAATGCATTTTTGCTATATTGCCCGTTAAAAATACACATTACGGAAATGATACTGTAACGTTCCATTAAAGTACAATCGTTACGATTTTTTACGATTGTATAATATATTGTTATAATAATAATCTGTTTATTTTTAAAAATCACGATAGCCCTGTTACCTATAATATTTGGATAGTCTGTAAAAACTAAACAGTATTTTTGTTTGACTAAAGGTCTATACTAATCTTTATAAAGAAAAAAATCGTTCAAATTATATGCAAGACGATTTTTTTCAAAACTTATTTACGTATTTATCTGTTAAGTTATTACATTATACGAATAATACCTAATCATTAATGAAATCAATAATTATATACAATATATTATTATTATGTCAATTACAATTTTACGAAGGTCAGTTGTATTAAATTAATTGCTTTCGGCGTGTAATTTTGCATAAATTCATTAAAATAGAGTTTAAGTACCGTGGCACTAATATAATAAATTACTTATATTTAATTACACACAGATCACGTGAGTAGTCGTCTTTAACATAATTTCAGGAAAAATTAACGACTATTACTAATAGTGCATTTTTTTTTTTTTTTTATTCGAATTTAAATTGTTAGAAATATAGGTACGGATTATATTATTTTATATTAAATTGATCACAAAACTTCGATTTTATTCGATTGAAAACAAATTCAAATTTCGGCTAAAGAAATGAATTTGGAAATGATAATGAAAGTTAGATTTAACATACAAGATAAATACTTACTGCGGGTTATTTGCACGTGTTGAGTGCTAACCCTTTAATAAGTTTTATATAGTAAGTCATATATGAGTTCATCAGTACGAAAATTCTAAACATTTTGTAAATAACTCTATAGACTCGAGATCAATATTAAAGACAAGAAAGTGTCTAGCCTAACAAAATCTATACGACAAAAACACAAAATTCTTAAAAAGAAAATTAATTGTTTACTGAATTCTTCGCCGCAAACACTCATTACTGACATTTATAAGAGGATTTACCCCTTCCCCTCCCTTATTTCAATTCAATATTCTTTTTTTAACTTCCAATTCACTCTAATTACTAATAATTTTGTTCCTCACCGTCTCTTATAAATAACCTATATCTACGTATCTGGATATTTCATGATAAAAAATACATACATAATAATATAATACAATATATAAAGGTACATAAAATATACTTATTACATACTTATTTATTTTTTTTTTTTTTATAGTAAAGTTTAATTTTGTTACCCATTTAATGTACATTTTTAGGAAAGTATTAGTTATTTCAAATAATCATGTACCTAGAACCACAAAAAATACATTTTCTCCTCGAGAAATTATGAGTTCAATCTATTGATTTGTAATTATCGAAACAAAATAGCCGAATTAAAAGTACCCATCTTTTTATTTTTGTTTTTAAATAAAAATTTTTTTTTTAAATACGTATTACATTTTCCCATTCAAATATGTATGTACTTGTTCAAATTCTACTCAAAACTTCAATATTAATGTAGAAACAATCTTTGTACCTGATAATAATTATATAAAAACAGAACCAATGCAACATTTGAAAAACCTAATTGATTTTATAATGCATACATGTTGATTCTTTCTCGTGACTCATGAAAAATTACTGTGAAATATCGGTACCAATTATTATAATATTATAGGTATAAGTACACTAATTACTACGAATAATAAAAATAATGATCCGCGCGCGGTAATTGTCGTTAATTTTATACAATTTAAATAATTTTATCTTTACAAAGTTGGTTTTAAAATGTATATTATACTTACATTATATTTTATTAATTATATACAGTGTACCTGTAAGTATCCCGGTTAAATAATATACTATAATATATAGGCTATAGGTACCCACTTAATTAATATGGTAGGTACATAAAAAAAGATTTCATAATATTTATAATAGGTTTTTTTTTTCTTCAAAGACTGACGTATTTGATATATTATATAATTAGTCACGGATTTTTTATTCTCGGTAATTATACCATGTATAATACATACAATTCAAATAATTCAATCATCACTATATATACTTATACAATATTATACTATACCTACACCTATACGTATAATGACGTTATAGATTATAATAATATTTAATATCTTGAAACTCAATGAAGTGTGTAAATATAATATAATAATATTATTTCAATAATTTTATCCAAATAACCTTTAAAAACAAACATTTCATCAGCATAAATAATATAGTATACTAAAAGTTTTTTGCCAACAGACACAATAAGGAATTATTATATCCCTACTGTATGTACAAAAGTGGGATGTTGAAAATTGCATACAAATTGACAAAGACAAAATGTTTTATAATTTTGTTCGTGTGTGAACCCCGATTGTCGAAAATAAACCATTCTTATACAATACTAAAATAATCCAAGTTCCCACGTTCGAATAAAGCCTGTACGTTTTGCGATATTATAATCTTTTATACACATTACGTGTATCATAAAAAAAGAGCTCGTTATTAAAATGTGACATAAAAAAAAAAGTAATATAGACCTACCTACGCGATTCACTCTGATATAATTATCAAATAAATCGATTAACACTTTTTTTATGCATATAAAATCGTGTGTATAAATGAATAAAAAACTACTGTTGTATTTAAGTACTTGGTTAGGTTTATATTATGAATATCGTTTGTTTTTATTTATACTGTTTAATTTGCATTCAAATTTTGTTCCTATATGGTGTATTATTTGCACGACTTGGCAATTTCTTATGTACACCCGTGAGCTCCGTTACGAGAGTCGAATTTTCCCACACTGATTTTGTATTCAATAGAAATATTCTTCGTTAGAAATAAATAACCGAATCTTATAATAAAATAATGTCATACTATATTAATACTACGTACAACCTACCTTCTACTTCTCAAAAAATTGTGAAATTAAACATACAAATGGTAAGGTGCGGGGGTTAAAAATTGAAACTTCCAGAAGGCACATCATTAATACTAACAACATACGTATACAAAATTTTACCAGCCCCGACTCAATTTAGAATGTCTGCATGGATATTAAAGGGCGTGTGCAATTCGCGCCAAAAACAACCCTGAAAAAATCTATGTAAGTAATTTGCGCTATATCTAACAATTAATTTTGGAAATTTGCACCACTTTTTAAGGTTGTATATTACGCCACATAAAACTAAATGAAAGAGCATTATGTAATCTTTGCCATCTTGTACCTACAAAAATTGTAATTTGCACCATTGTTCATCTTATTAAAATTGTAATTTGTGCCTCTTCAAAATAACTAAACAATATTTTTTTAACAGATTAACATATTGTATTTTTAATCATTGATCAATCTAGTTCATTTTAATAGTTAGTACTTTTTGTTTAATAAATAGGTAATACAATTTCGTTTAGTAATGAAACAAAAATATCAGTAATATTATAATTATAATTAAATGTATATAAGTATACGACTTTATGTATAATTCATATTAGATTAGACTTAGATTAGATAGACGTAATCGATTTTGTCTCTGCTTATTATTAATAGAATACAACAATATTATATTAGATCGATGCAATATCAGTAAATTATTATCAGCTGGTAAATTCTAACAATTGAAGTTGAAAGTGTGGCGCAAATTACATTGCAAATTCATTTTCTGTCTTGGTACAAATCACCAAAATTAATTTTTAGATGTGGCGCAAAATACTTGTTATATTTACATACGCACTTGAATGTGCCTATTGATGGCGAAAATTACAAGTAATAAATTTAGCGCAAAATACCATCTCTCATATTAAAAACTGAAAAACACTTTCCTTCCGCAACGACATATTGAAATCCAATCCATCTTTTATTACTCCGATCTGCCTATAAAACATCTCTAATTCTATATTAATGATATAACTAAAGGTATTTTTAGAATGTTGAATTTCAAATAATTAACTATACGGACAATAAAATTAATGGTATTAACACTTTATGACTATTATACAGTTTATCTATTATGTAGATTTAATATTTTCCTGTAATGTGTAAGAATTTATTTTTTTATTTTTTTTTATCAAATCCGTATTCTACTTTGACTGACCTATACAGAGAATATCGATAAAATCGATTTAGCCATTATTATTATTATTTTTATTTGGTACCTATTAAAATACTTTTAGCACATTATTACTTCATAAATTATTTTTTAATTAGTAATACCTATAGATTAGGTACCTAGGTATACAAATATTAATACCTATATGTAATACAATAATATCGGTATAAACATAAGTGTCTTAAGCAATTCACAACTTACCGTGTAGACATTATACAAATTAATATTATACGAAAATATAAATAAGTTATTTTAGATTTCATATTAAAAATTGTGTTAGTATTAAATATTTAAAAACTAATCGAATTAAGTATCCTAACACTGAAAATGTATCACTTGAAGTATACTCGTATAATATTTCGCCCGTCAGTCTTCAAAAGTATTTTTAGCATAATTCGCAGACGTCAACGTTAATAATCAAATATTTATAAAAATTGTATTTTAATGCCCACTCAACTGCACCTATATACGCTATATACCATATAAAATATTTCTCAATTGCGTAAGTTAACAATATTTGGGTAATAATTTATCATTATGTATACGTGTTTATTGAATATAAATGAGTGAGTACGTTTCCAAAATTATTCAGATATTCATTCTTAATTATTTTATACAAATTTCCTTAACGGAACGAATTTAAAAACATTGAAAAAAATATATTAATCAAGGACGGCCGGATTTGTTTATTAATACGTTTTTCTTTAAACTTTGTAATTCATAATCATCGCGAATTTGTAGTGAAAATGCTTTTTTTTTTTTAGCTTATACGTTACTCCGTTGCCAAAATTGATCAAATCAATTCAATGAATCAGAATATAAAATGAATTTCTTAAATACATAGTATTAATCAAGGACGGTCGGTCTCGTTTTTTCCCATTGAGTTTTGTTTGTTTTTATTTAATTTGTCGTCATTGAGAATTTATATTAAAAATTCATTTTATTTTTTTTAAGTTTATAATGACGCAAATACGTACCTATAGTCTCTATAGATTTTTAGTCAAAGTTTGAATTTTATGTAATAAATAATAATGATCACAGTTTAGAATTTTTTTTTTACATTTTCAATCCCCCACCTCTATGTTTAAGGTATTCTTTTCTTTTTTTTTTAATGCGTTTTATAGTAAATACTATAACCAATCATAATCAATTATCAAACTATAATCAAACTCCGCTTATAATCGTTTTTCGTAAGCAATGATTAATCGTTGCATACAGATATACATTGTATTTCCCCTTTGCCTTTCCAATTTTCTCATAAAACAGTGTTCCACCCATCATACAAAGTATGTCCGTTTTTTTTTTTATTTATTCATTGAAAAAAAATCTTTTTAAAATATTTATCTGTATTTGTTAAAAAATTGAGTCTTAGAATTTTAAGTGCATTTTGAGTTGCTTTGTTTAGGGTTGTTTTTTTTTTTTTTATGTATATTCATTATTCATACATTTTTCACCAGAAATCTTGGTCTAATAAAAAGTCGAGAGAGTTTAAAATTGTTAAAATCACAAGATTTCTTAAAATATGTAATCGAAATCGGCTCAAAATAATTTTTCATTAAATTACTTATTATATCATATATCTTTGCAACTTCTCAACTTTACAACAATTGTACACCCATCAGCAGTATTAGCTCTGATATTTAATAAAAAATTGATAGAAATTAGATTTATTTTTACAAGTAATACATTATTATCGATAGGTTGAATTATATTACAGGTGTATAATAATACGGATAAAAGATACAGCTAGATATACATGTAAGTAGTAAATTGTATTGAGGAATGATTTCTCACGGGTCGTATAAATATTTGAATAGTAGTACTCCTATTCGAATATCTTCTTTTATCTTCCTATATCGTTATTTTCTTAGAATAATACTGCGCAACAGTATTCAATATAAATATGTGTTCGTCGGTTTCGACCTGGTTTGTCCCTGCACCCGAATAACTAACAAAAGGGATTATGTACGTATATATTTTACACAAATACAGGGTGATTCTTTTATGATAAACCTTCAGCGATCATTACTAAAAATGTTAGTATAGTAACATTTTTGGTAAATTTTTTTTTCCAGTCATGCGCTATAGAATCGTTTAACGAGTTTATTTTCAAAATATAAACCTTCATATATTCAATCGGTATATTAGTATTTTTTTAAATTCAAAAATATCATGTTTATGAAATCCTTTCGTATACTATTATTCATATTCGTCTTCGATATAAATCAGTTTTTTATCGTTTTAATCTAAAATATTCTCTCTTCGAATCGTAATTTACAAAAAAAAAAAATATGTGTATAAGGGATTGCTATTTGAAAATCAACAGATATTATAGTGAAATTATAATGATGTAATGATGCGTTTATGATGGTGATATACTGAATTAAGGTGAATTATTGAAAACGATGAAACGATTTTGTATATGTTTGAAAAAAAATAACTAAAATTTTCGTAGATAATCGCTGTTTCGTGGTAAACTAATACACCCTGTATATGATTCGTTCATGCGCGGGCGTAATCGTGTGTACATATGTACATATATATGTAGGTTTATAATATAAAAGATTTAATTTAATACAATTTATCAGATCCGTCCTGTTAAAAGAATGTCATTATACGGGTCTCCGAAATATTGCGCGTCCATCACACATTAAAACCAAAACGTCTGTTAAATATTGATACGAATAACGCGTGTCAAAATCAGTGGTGTGAATTGGCCTTAATTTGTAATGGTGGATAACTTTTCGTTACGGTTAATGGGAATTAAAACGTTAATGTAAAAGCTTGACAAAAAAACCGAAATAGAAATTGTTATAGGAGAGTCGGATTTTTATTTTGAAAAAAGTTCCGAAAACATTTTGCAATATATACATTATAAGAATGGGAATTGAGGACATTTTTTTTTAAACTATATTTAAACACTTTTAAAATTCAAATTCACGTGATTTTATAAATTTTATAATTCATAAATAAATAATAAAACAATTGTTTTTAATTCTGAGTATAGCTAAGAATTTATTGGTTTTAAAAAGATGTACTTTTTTTTTTATGTAACACTTTTTACTAGTAAGCTTACTCCGATGATTTTCTAAATAAAAATAAAAAAAGAAATAAAAATTACTAGGGAGGTAGGTATTTTAAGAGGTCGATTTTCTCAGGAATTTTCTCAACAAATGTGAAAAATCGACAAAACCGAGGAAAATCTGAAAAGTGTGCGAAATGTAGGTATTAGTTTAAAAATATTACGACCTTCTTTTTATTTATGAACAACTTTTCTACCAGAAATTTTGCTCCGATTTACAATCAAAACATTTTTTCTGAAAGGAAATCTGACTGGGAAGTTACTCTAAGGGAGGTCTTTTTTGATTTTTACAGGAGTTTTCTCAACAAATGTGAAAAACCGGAATTGATTTAGGAAAAATGGAAAAATCGGTATAATATTAAACATTTATTATTGAAGAAAATATTTAATGCCTATTTAATTATTTTACCATAATATGACCTATATATTGTTGACAATGCATCACTATCAACTGAACTCCGCTCAGAATGTTTTTTCATTAGCAATAGTTTATCGTTACTTACAGATGTACACTAAATTCTCTTCTGTATACTACCTTCCTAACTTCCCATCTACAACAGTGGCTGCTCCCAAGTCCGAATTTTGTCTGTATTTTTTTATTATTATTAGACTTTTTAATATTAAACTCGACCGCGTTAGGTGGATAATTTTCAGTTACGTGTGGACAAGCTTAATTATGATTTTATATGCTGTGTACAAAAGTCTGTTTAATTAATCGCTTTTAATTCGTAGAAACCGTCTAATAGACACTCAAAATTTGTATAGGTACAATTCGTAATTTATGTAGTTAATTATTATTTGTTTATTTTATCATAGTATAGTGTATTATATCTACGTTTTTAATTAATGAAATAATCTAATCAATTAATATGTTTGCGTCATATCGACTATGCTAACATTGTAATTTACTCATTAATGAGTAGAACACAATGTTGTTTCGTTGATTGTCATGCACATAATAATAATATTGTATGGAAAGTAAAAATATTATATTAAAACGTCGTAATACTGTTAGTAATAATCAAACGGGTTTCTGTGTCACACTCGTTAAATTGTCTTGTATATTATTTAAATTAAAATATGTATGATTTGTCGCAAATCTTTTCGTGGACTGGACGACGTCCAAATTTGTAAAATGCGTCCGGATTGCGGCGAATTTCAACGAAAATACACGATCAAATAAATTCATTTCTTTAATATAAGGAAATCATATTGACTAACTATAGTATATGCGATTAGTTTGTCGATATATATTAAAATTAATATTATCCTATAGAATATAAAAAAGTAGTCACGTATTAAAAAATGTAAATATTTTTTTAATCGAGTAGTATAGTGCTGTATTGCAGTGTCTGAAAAAAAAATGTATTTTATGTATTATAGTCGTCTGTTTTGAGAAAAGAAAAATATTTTTTATATTGTGTGTAATATAATATTAAGGTGTTACAATAAGATTTAACTTAATTCTGTAATTGTCCATTTTTTTTAAAAATTCAAGATCCGGACAGACCAATATATAGGTAATATTATCAACGTGTTAATATATTTCAAACACATCGTATCTATTAGATAATTACTCTCCTCTATTTGATAATTGTTTTAGTTTTGCGTTTTATGAATAACCTATTTGCTGCATCTATTCAGGATGATTAACACAACATAAGGCACTCGTCATCTAGGAAAGTATTAACATTTTTCAGAAAATTTAAGAAACGAAGCCACCTTAAAATATTACATTGCCGCTATTTGTACGAGTATATATAATATTTATGTTACTATCCACAGTTTCAAGGGTCGCGGGTCTGTTTAAAGGTGACTCACGATTGTAAGGATCGCTACATAGCCACACGGTGACTCACGATTTTAACCGTAACTAAACTAAACCCCTCGAAGCGATTTTAGGCTGCAGGACGAGAGATTAATTATTTTCCACTGTTGTAGGCAGGTTTCGGCGTGTGCAAGTATACCGCGTAAAATACCTGCTCAGTTAGTTTTGGAGAGTGACGCATTCAAAATATTTTGTGTTCTAATTAAATAAGTATAGGTAACTTATTTGAAAAATATCGCAACGATAGTCTCACGGGCAACTAACAAGTCAAATAAAAAGTAAATTATACCTATACGTGATCGCCTTCTTTTTATGTTATAATAATACATTACAATGATTTTAACGGAACATTTATGTGAGTTTCAATCGTGGATAAAACGGAATAGATTAAAATAGTGGCCCGAGCTAATAGATAGGTAATATAAAATTTTATAATACCTAATTATATACGAATCGTTATAGATCCTATAGTAATTGTTACTAAGTTATATTATTTTAATTGGGCTTAAGTATAGGGGTAATGAATAGAAATGTAGATAGTTGTACGATAGTATACAATTTTAATTATTTAAAGTAATATATATAACGTGCCATTAAATAAGAAATCAGTCAGTTAATATAATAATACGTATATTATAATATAGTCTTCCGTAGAACGAATTTCAAATAATTCTAATAAACTATAACGGTCCGTTTTTTTTCTGCAACGCTTGTGTTATATCACGTTACATCATGTTAATTAACTAACGATCTTAAATGTTCTAAAATATCTGTTTTGGTTTTAATACGAGAAAAAATATAGTACCTATTATAATTTTCGAGACCCTTCAAAAAACCGTTCGTTTAGCATTTAGCACGTGCAAAATGACGAAAATGATACGATGAATTTTGTTGCTCAGTCTTAAACGAGTGATTCAATACCGCCGTACCTGAAGAATGCACATATATACAGAAATACCTAGCAAAAATTAGTTTTTAACGATTCATATTAATGCTGAATTACATACAACTTTTCAGAACCGATTACTGGTTATCAGTTTTGTACAATTTGCAGAGCTAGTTTAACCACGGAATATGTTATAATTAGTTTCTTTATTATTTAATTATAGTTGTCCTATCACATAAAACGTAATTTAATTTTCTTGTTAATGAGTCGTTATTTTATGTTGTTTCATATGTTGTTACATAAAAACTAAAAAACAAAAATTGTCAGTTTTTTCACCCGTATCTCTTCATATGGGCCTGTTAAAGATATTATAATGATTTTTTAACGTTTTGATTAATCTACTTAAGTGGTTTAGAGATAAATTATATTCTTTTGAAGACTAATGATTTAGATTTTAAAAATAAAAATAAACTTTATTATTTACTCTTTGTTCAAACGTTAAACAATTTATGACTTATTAAAATTAAAATTTCATTTTTATTACAAATAAAATTATTATATTAACATTGTAATATTTGATATGGATAAAATTATTAATTAATGTGTGTTACCATACATGGATAGAGCATTTCCATTTAAACAATTCAATAGATATTTTCGTAAAATGCAATCTGTTCAATAACGGTAATTTTACAGAACCGATTATTAAACTAATAATTTCGAGAACTGTTTTCATGCAACCTGAAATTCGAGTTCAAGAAGTGATAAAATACAAGTTTTATACTTATAATAATATATTCATTTATGCAGAATAAATTATTTGTTTAGGGTTGGGGATTTTTTTTCAAACGGTCCAATATCTCCTATATACAGAGACAAATTGAATAATTCTCCATCAAGTGCGTTTGGATTAATAATTATTGTTTGACAGTTTACCGGCAATATTACGGTTTTTGATCATAATTTGCATAGTCACTGTACACCATAATATAACGGTTGTAATTATACAACTTCAAAAGAAAAAGGAGGAAAAATGTATGTATACATATAATCCTTTATTAATATCGAGTAGTTTTACACACGCATACAAGGAACTTTTTTTTTACACAACACACACGTGTCGCTAACATGACATGCGCATTGCTACACGGAGGTACGTGTGTTTTATGTGACAATGTGCGTGCGTTCATAAGAAGATTGACCGATGCACTTCTTTCACGGTAAAATGATTGTGTTGTCGTGTACAAGTGCGTGTTAGAGTGCAAGTGCCCGTGGCTCATACGTGACCGGAGAATAACAAAAAAAAAAAAACAAACAATGTTCAATATTGTAGTTTTAAGTGAGAAGATTTATGAATGAAAAAAAATCAACCTCCGTCATATCCGCTACCTCGCCGTCAGAGATTATAACGTAATAATAAAATTAAATATATAAAATTAATAATATTATTTAGCCGCGGCCCGTATTTAAAATAAAATAAATACAAAATTATTTCATCTAGTAATCACAAAGCCCGCAAGGAAAAAAATCGTTTCTTGCCCGTAGATTCATATTATTAACAAATTAACCGAAATTTTCATCAATTATCATCTAGAAAACTATCTCAACAAGCTTGGGTTAGCAAAATTGCACACTGATAAGTACAGTATAAGGAAATACAAAAGATTTTCGAATTTATAGTGAAATAATATCTTGTCTCATTTTGATAGTTTTAGTTAAACCAAGTTCCGTTTGGCCGTCGAGTGCATTATATTGAGTTCTAGAGAAAATTGAAATACTGCAGTCTATTTAAATTATACTTGCGTCCTACAAGTGAAGGTTCGCTGGAATATTTCTAACAATTCTTTATTTTTTTTTTTTACGGTTAGCAGTGGTAGCACGAAGGAGAAATATTTGAATCACGTGATTCACAAAAAGAAAAGGGTGGCTGAGTGTTCAGAAATATAACAAAAATTATTAAGTTTTTACAAAGCAAGTAATTTAAAGAATTTTAGACTTCGAAAATGTATGGTAGGATGAGTAGAAAATTAAATCGATGGTTCAAGGTAAAAATACTTCCTTCCAACATTGGTGGTTAGTAAATATTTAAACGATGAATAATACTGAATAAAAAATGTGAAGTAAGCATTTTTATTTTTCAATATATCTATATTAAAATAAATTATAATTGCTATAAATACAAATGAGTGTAATAAATGCATTTAGTACTTTATTTATTATAACATGGGCGTTAAAAAATTATCATTTTCAACTGTTTCACGTTTCACTTAACATAACCTAATTTTCATTTTTACCGTTTTCGGAATAAGATTAATTCGTTTGGGACTATGATTGTGTTTGATTATGTTTAGTTCTGTTTTCCCTTTTTTGTTGAATGTACGGTATTTTGAAAAAGAGCTGCACACTAAATACCGCATTATTGGGAAATTTCCATTACATGAGGACGTCACGTTCGCCCGTGCTGTTGCCATCTTAACAAACTCTCGACATATTAAAATTTCGTTTAGCAAGAACAACTTTTTGTTGTTAATTTTAATATTATAGTGAATCGATCTATAATACAATTTAACATTAACTGTGCAACTACGTCGGTTTTTTCTCGGTATTTACGTTTACATTTTTAAGCGAATTATACGTATGAGAATGCGAAATAGCACGATTAAAAAATGTATATATCTCGCTTAAATATTAAAATATCAACCGAAAAAGATTACAAAGAATGTTGTTATGTTTGACATTAGGTCGATTCAATTCAATATTAACTTATAACGGCGTAAAATTACAGGTAAACCTACTGCACGTAAATTTGCCAAGTCGTACGTTAGTAACACACGGAGGCACACGCGGTTGTAATGCCCACTTAATGAGGTACATTGTCAAGTGCGTTGAAGAATAATATACACTGTAGCTTAGAGAATTTCCCAGTTAGACGACAAAATAGGTATTATATCCTTATAATATTTAATAATAATTAACCTAGGTTCACCGTTCACCCAAACACTGCAAGGCCTATACGCGCACGCGCGACTATGGGTTTAGTTCAACGACCACCAGAAGGTTATATTGTATTCGATTTTGTATATTGTATACGTATAATAATAATAATATGATTACCGTGCAACACTATTGAAAACAAAATTATATATATCGATATCGGATAATATTCAGAGAGACACGCGACCGTTATTTTTTGCCAGGTAACATAATATATTGGCATTCATAATAGTATACCTACATTTTTAATATAATGATATTTGTTTCCCTTCTTGAATCTGTCAGGCAGATACCTATACTATATTCGAGTCACTATATAATAATATAGTAGAATAACACTATTATAATAGTGCAGTACGAATTTATGCATAGTGAAACACAAAACAAAAAAAAAAATGTGCAGCCAATTCTATAGGTATTAGAGAGGTACCTATGTGTGGTTCGGATTTCAATGCAAAGTGCATTTTTTTCTACTGCTCTAGGACAATGCGTCCTAAGTGTACGTGATTGGATTCGGGCATGACGGATACTTCAAGAGTGAAATTTTTTCATAGTTTTTCCATAGAATATGGGTCGTATTTTACGGGCATTAAGCGGTTGATGAGCATTTTTTTGAAATTCATTTTGAGATTCTGAGCGAATTGAGGAAAGTATTGATTTTTCAATGATGTTTATTTTATTTTTTTATATACTTTGTACAAACATTCTAAATTTTTATTATGATTTTCAAATATAACACTTTTTCTGAAAGGAAATTTGACCTATACTCTAAGGAGGTAACTTTTTGATTTTCCCCGTAGTTTTCATAATAAATGGAAAAATCAGGAAAACTTAGGAAAATGGGTACATTTATGAAAATAATGCTTTTTTTATTTTATATTTTTTTTTCTGTAATTCAGTTCAAAATGTTCGTAGAAACTTTAAATTTGGACAGAAACCTTATGTAGACGTGGCAAAATGTTCAAAATATATGAGCTATTTATATAAATTTTAATTTTTATAGTTTTTAACGTAATATTTATTCGGTAAGTATTCTGTGGATAAAATTGTTAGATCAACCAGATATGCTTAAAAATTTAACAGGAAGTTCATTGTAAGTTATACTAATGGTCGACAAGAAAAAGTTGAGTTTAATGTATAGTATTTTTTTTTTTATAGGGATTTTATAGGAAAATAGTAAATATTGCGGTTTTTTAAAAGATGTATAACCGAACTCAGCTCAGAATCGTTTTTCGTTAGCAAATTCACTTCTATATCCTACTTTTCCAACTTCTCATCTACAGCAGTCGCCCACCCATCGTGCGAAGTATGTCCGTCTAATTGAAAATAGTTTTTAGGATATTTAAATCCGATTCATAATAATTGTATGTACAACAAATCTACAATTTCCAAAAGGTACCTTGTCATTTGTATTTCGAATTTGTAATCCATCATTGTTACAGTTACCGTGATTTCAATATTCGATCTTTGAAAATCAAATAAATCCCAAGACCTTGAGTTTTGAAACATGTGACATTAAAATATTTGGTTAGTATACAATTTTATAACCCTCCGTGTCGTGTCGTCGTAAGGTATGTCGGCTGCAGTATTCGTTTCCGGTATATTCATCGTATTACCGCATGAAACGTTAATATTCAACTGTCCACGTGATTAGCATACAACGTTATTTTAATATTATAGGTACCTATAAATACCAGTTATCTATTCGGTACGCGGTTTGGAACCTTTAAAATATTGAATATTTAAAAACAAATTAAGAGATAAAAATATTATTAAAAAAAACCTGCATAGGTATAAAAGCTCTAAATAATAGTATAGTGTTTCACAAACACCGAAAACAATACTATTTTATTTTATAATTCTAAAAATCGGATGCATTTTGTAATTCGTATTTCTTTGTAAAACTAAACAAGACCACTACCATGTGCACAAATTATGTATATAGTAGGAATTTTGTAAAACTTTGCAAAGAGAAAACGCAGATTTTCAATACCTTCCAAGAAAATCCTGAATTATGAGACTGTTATAATCTTTGGATCTTGCATTCTTTCTTGAAAAAATTAAAAATATGTCCCATTGTTCATACAGTTTTACAAGACTGCTGATATATTATGTTTTGTTTTTACTTAAATGAACATATTGAAAAATATGGGGGACATTACAAGATGGAAATCGAGATCAAAATGACCCAAAGAACAATCTTGACATCAGTGGTCGAATGGAATAAAGGAACACATGATTGAAGTGATGTAAAAGAGATATCAATAGCCAGGGAGAAATGGAGAATTACTGTTATTGTAGCAATAGGCCTTTATTATATTTAATATGTTTAAAAATAATAATCGTAATAACAATAAGGTTTTTGTGTATAATTTAACACAATGTCTGTTAATCTTTACTTGTACAAGTATAAATCAATAGTCTTGTTTTATACCCTTGAATCATATGCATACAAATTGGTCATAATAATATGCTTACTATGTATAATTTCAACAATACACATAATATTGCATCATGTTATAATTGTTCTACTTGTCTAGGTACAATTCCAAAGATACGAGTAAATTGAATATCGTTTTAGAAAGTTGGAGAAAAAACCTATTAATCTTTTACAGAAATGACTCATTTTTCAACATATACTAAATTAAATACTATAATTTATTCATAAATCTGCTAATATAATTATTACCTTATAAACAAGTCGCTTGTATACTACTGTCTGAATATACCTACTCCAACACCATATATTATTACCATTAAATAATCCATAAAAAAAAAATTAAAAATAATAATTAAATTATATTAACATTGACGATTCTCAGTATATAACGTTTGACCTTAAGACCTCCTAGCGTCTGTAGAAGTAATGCGACAAAACTATTACGGTTAAATTGAAAATGACTGTTTTAATTTTTGAAACTCCCAAAATGAGTGTGTTCAAAAAAGGGTGTTCTACAGTTATCTGTATAATAACTCTATATATTAATTTTTTTAAACGGGTTTTCTGTGAGTGGGATACATATTTAGAGAAAAATGTAATTTTAAAATTAATAAAATAGCCATTTTGTGAAATATATTGTTCAAAAGATTTTAATGTGTCCAATCATTTATCTCCGATTAATAGTGCCTTAGTTATAGTGGATTTAATGTATAGAAAATAGGCATGAAAACAATTAATATTCAATAGAATATTAAGAACTACCGTGCTGATTGTGATTCCTTATCGCGTAACGTGTTATCCTATTGAAGATTAATTGTTTTCACGCCAATTGTTTAAGTAAATTAAAATGGTTATTACTAAGAAACTATTGATCAGATATGAATGCATTTTACTTTAAAATTTTTTAGAATAATATCTCTTAAAAAATGGTTATTTTGAAAATTTTGAAAAGTGAAAAAATAAAAAGTAATTTTTTCAGTGATTAAGGGTTGAAAATAAAAATTGTATTTTTCTCTACAAATGTGTTTCTCTCGCAAAAATTCCGATTGAAAAAAAAAATGAGTATTGACAGAATTATTAACATAAGGATAAAACAGGACAACCTATATAGGTAATCCCTATTTTCCTATAAATTGGGAGAATAAAATACTATAAGTACAATGGCGTGTTTTGTGCTTATTAAAATACATCAATAAAATTGAGACTCTCGAAAATATCTTTCTGGGTAAAATATTATAATATTCAATTTCTGAGAAAAACAAAAATAGTTAAACGGGAGTAGCAAGATTTAAGCACTTAAATACTTAATACATAACATCATTATTATAAATGTTTATTGACATAATTCTAAAGTAGAACAAGTTATAAAGATCATATTTCTTATTCAATAATTCAGATATTATTTAACAATAAATAATTGTTCAAATAACCCAACAAATTTTAAATCAAATATGATTAATATATTTTAGGTATAAAAAATAGAATAATCGTTTAACATTTTGTTATTTCGCGTTCTGTTATTTTGGATTTGATTTATTTTTTTTCTGTTTTTTTTTATACCTTTCATAAGCATTAATCAATTTATGTATACTATAATTATTTTAAAACGAATTTTGTAAATCAATAGTAGAAACAGCCGACGTGGTCAACGTGTTAAAAAAGGCAGTGAATAAAGTTACTCAATATTTAACAAGGAAAAAAGACGAAGACGAGATAGTTAGAATAGCTAATGGAAACCTTAGGGAAGAAAAACTAGAAGAAAACGTAGGAAAAGATTTATTGGCATGGTAAAAAAGGATTTTGAAATCTTAGAAGTTGATAACTGAAGAGATTTATTGTTCAAGATAGAAACAGATGGCGAAATGTAGTTATGGCGGCAAAAAGAGAGTGATCGGGACAAAAGAAGAAAGATATCTTATTATCTTAATTTTACTAATATTGCATTCCGTTTTCGACTAACCATTACCATAATATTATATTTGCTGTTGGTTAGTGGATTTCCGATTGATTTAATATTAATAAGAGCATTTACTTTATCAATGTTGCACTAATGGGTAACATAGACAAATTATGCATTATAATCAGAACAAAGATGTTGTGGTGCTTAGATTTAAATTAGATCTTACATAAAGAACATAATTATTTTAAAAGGAGAATATTTTCGTTGGCAATACGTTTCTGTATTATCTAAAAATTGTCAAATCACAAAGTTAAAGCCATGCTATTTATTAATTTTTTTTTGTCTGATAATAGTTTAGAGAAAAACAGCAGCAATGTACTTATTGTCCCCGAAAATATTCCTATGTTTTGAAAGTGCGTAAGTTATATTTCGGTAAAACTCGGCAGCGTCGGTTGTATAATTTTAGTAAGTATAAAATTAAATAATACCAACAGCGGGCGTGTTTTTTGTGGAGATGCGTTTCGATACGACGCAGTAACAGTAGATTTTTGGACACGATCGTTGTTTTATTTTTATTTTTTTGTTTATTCGAATTTATATTATATTATTCTGTCGTCTTTTATATATCGTTTAATTAAAAGTGAAAAAAAAATATATTATTGTATGTATACTCTCGTATAATGTCCTGTTCGTGTGGTAGACTGAGAAACGAAAATAATCATTAGGTATATATTTTATACGGATAATTGAACGCGTTTTGACTGGTCCAAAGACAAAAAATAAAATAATCTGGCAATAAATATCAACATGTAGTCGTATAGCTATTATAGGCCTGCGGCCATATTATTTCGAAGTCGTTATAATATCGTGCAGCCCTCGTGTAATAATATTTATCACCTACAATACAACCCGAGTTATAGCATAATATATTTTTAACCTAACAGAACAGCTCTTGGACCGGGTCTTTTTTTTTCGTATTAATTAATTTTCTCTTTTCTAACGTATTTTATACATAAATTCCCATGTTCACTGACGCAGATGGCTCTGCACACAGAAGACATTAAAGTGAAATGTTCCATCGCTTGCGTCCCGCATGGCCGCTGTTACTGCGCCAATGGAAACATCAGGATAATATTCGAATACATTAAATACAGACACGACCGCTTGTATACATAAATAAACGCCAAATCATTTTTCCATTGACTGACCGAGGAGCAGACATTTCTTTTAGAAAAATAAAAATAAAACGTTTCCTGAAATAAAAATTTAATGATACGACGTAACGTCGTATAAAAATATAATTGAGTCGTTTGTATGCACATCACGTACTTGTAGGATATACAAACAAATATATATTTTTATAGAGACTGAAAAAATTATTTAGATTTCATCGGATATACGAAATTATAATTTGTAGAATTACATTTGTAAAACAAATTAACAAAAATAGATAACAAATATTTATGATGTGTCCGTTTTTTTACGTTTCTCCATTTTTCCATACATAGGAAGTACTATAGGAGTGTTCTGACTTGTGATAGGGGGAAGGGGGATGTAATACCTAAACTAATTTTTCAAACATTTTATTCTCTATAAGCACGAAGTAGGAAGCACAATGTTTTTCTTTTAATAATACATTAATACAAAGTAATTTTTTAAAATCATTTTCGTACTTGGTGTTTAAAATTAAATTTAATAAGCTAGAGTCGTTAGATTGGGGGACTTTGAAATACTTCTACTGTTTTTGTTTTTTTTAATATTTTTAAGTGATGTTTTAATGGATTTTAATTGCAACAAGTCAATAAGTTATTTTAGTGTGTTTTTCTTTCGTTAATTAATAATTATTAAATTATGTTTAAAAAATGGTGTAAGGGTAGTGTATGAGGCAAAGCGCCCCACGGTTAGTAGTTTGAGTTCAATAATTACAAGGAACAATAATTATTTTTAGTCTTATAGTCCCTCGTAGTTTTTATTTTTCCACTGTATTATGTTTTTTTTTTATCATTATAATCGCATAATATGATGCAATAATTATAATATTTTAATAGTAATATATACATACCTATATAATAGAATACTAATCTCTAAAGAAGTTTTTACGTTTTAATTTGATACGGGTAGTCGGTGTATGCGAGAGTACATATTACATCATTCGGTATAGGTTTGAGAGAAAAAAAAATATAATATATAAGACAAGTTTTGTGAAATATAACACGTCAGCCTCGCCGCTACAGGTTTGTCGTTTATTTAGACGTCGTCGTTTATCATATATGAGTAATATTATTTTAGGCCTCCAAATTCATGGTCTTTTTCTTATAGGTTTAAAAGTTTTTTTTATCGGCCATGTCTATTACAAATTATGAATAATGTTAAAAAAAAAAAAAGAAAAACTGCAATACAGTATAATTGTTTTATTTTTCATTTCATTTGTATTGGTTTCGTTCGATTTTTGAGGGAAACTCTAAAAAATGTTTTCAATAATATGTTAATATTTAATGTGTACGTAAATATAGGCAATTTGATTACATATTAAAGTATTTCAGTTAAGCTACGTTTTTGTATGCCTAAATAAAAGTAATTAATTTTCGTTTCATATGCAGTATTTTTAAGTTATAATTCAACGATTTACCTGTACTACAAAAGAAAATGACCTAAATTTAAAATAATATACATTTTCTTAATAACTATTGAAAAAAAGAAATAAAAAACCATTTCAAATTATATGAGGTATTTATCGTCATAAATTTAAGATAAATGCATTATTATTATTTTATAGTTATATTTTTTCCTCTATGGAAGATGTTTGTGGTTTTTTACGAATAATAAGTGTTTTAGTGTACCTATATAGGTGTTAAATAATATATTATTATAATTAAGTCGTACTAACAGTATAATGTGCAATGTGAATTCTAAAACTTTTTTTTGTAAGTCAATCGTGAATACGAATTTTCGATATTTTTCTAGTGCCATAAAAATAATTTACGATGAACCTTTTATCAAAGTTTCAAACATTTTTAAGAAACCGAAAAATGGGAATTATTTGGAATTCAAAAAATTATAATAATAAACATTCTAACTATATATTATTATTGTTACATTATCATCTCATGCCGTGGGATGAAATGTCGACTCAATAAATCCTTAATATGATGAGGTCATTTTGTTATACTAAAATTATCAAAACCTAAAAGATCACTTTTTATATTTCAGGCATCAATTTATTGTACTCGTATAGTTGCTTAAAAAGCTAAAATTGTTCAACTTAAAAATTTCGTTAGCAACTACCGTGATTATAATATGCTAATTTACTAGCGCACGCAATTGCACGATGCGTTTTTTGCTATCAGATGAGTAAATACTTTATACTAGTTGCTCGTGGAAAACATCTATGTATAAGCGAATTATTATTTTGAAATACCCAATATTTATTAATAGTTTTTAGATATGTATTTAAAAATATGATAATATTTCTATTATAATAAAACATAATGTGATCAGCGGTTCTATCAAGAATCATCTAGGGTGATCATGGGGTCTTGATCTCTATCTCCCAAAATTTGAATATAATTTATGATTTTGTATAAATTGCTTATACTTATATCTTATACTTTTAATGTAACTAGTTGTTAAAAATGGACTCCCATCAGGCACCAAAATGAAATCCTAGCTATGTTACTGCTCGCCGGTCAATTCCGCTCCCATAATAGATAGTAGAAGACTTGTTATTTTATTATGAATGTCCGCTCTCAGTTGCATTATTACGAATTTTGATTGAAACGGAAGGACTTAACTGACGCTGAAGAGGTCTCGCCGTTAACATTTGTTTTCTCAACTGTCTATCTCGCACGTATATTAGAGCGACAAAGGTATTTCACATTCCCACGATTGCGGCTCTCTGGTCGAATTTATGGATCTATTATGCATTTTGAAAGAAGAAAGACGAAAGATCCTATGAAGGAATTTTTTTGTTTTAATAGTTAAATTCTTTCTTAATAAATTATGAACGGTTAAAATCGAGGGGAAATTCAAACGTGCGTGTCTTCATAAAAACCGAAAGTATTATAAAAAAAAATCATCGTTCACTTCAATACGGACGGAGAAAACTAATGTTAATGACGAGTCCTTCTTAAAATATTACTATTAATATGAATATTTTTCGAACGAACGCCGAGAAAATAATTGTACGCGCGCGTAATATGATGTTATAAAGTATATAACGTGAAATTAATCGCATAATAATATAGTAGTTAAAAGATACCCGGTAAATTAAATTTGTTCACACTGACGCGTATCGTCGGTATTATGATCAATTAATACTATCCGATATTATCGAAAGCATAATGTATATTATAATATGTACAAATGGTTATGACGTACAAATATAATATTATTGAACACGAGACGTGAACTTAAAACTACCGATGCCACTATATATATTAATATATACACAAATCAAAAACGAAAAGATAATAATATACCGTACAGACGTTTCGATTATTATTATCAATTATATTGTGTGTGTCTGTGTGATGATGAAGTGCTTTTTAATCTGCAGAATTGCATACGAGTCGATTAATAATGTATTTATTTTTTTTTATTATTATTATTATTATTATTTATTTTTTTGCAGACGCTCATCAAACTCGCTACAAGACATTATTATTATAATCGGCGGCGGTGGCGGGTATTTTATACTACCTATACGTGATGTGTATTCATTCGAACGACCGATTAATAGGTCTCGCATAATGTTGTAGACTCGTCGAATTAATATTATAATTGTGTTTAATATAATATAAAAACGTGCCATAATTATAATATTGTAATATTATTATCGAACGTGGCGCGAAACGCCGCAATATAATACACACCTATTGCATAACCTCATTGACCAAATGACCGATCGTCGTCGCCGGTCGCCGATTATAATAATAATATTATGCGCGCGGTCCTAATATAATAATAATAATAAAAAAAAAAAACAAACACCTATCTAGTCTGTTATCAAGCAAATGCGTTATGAATGAACGAATAATATTATGCTTGAACGGTCGAGTTTAACCGTGTTTACGAAATAAGTCGCGGTCTAAACTCGTGAATATACAGGTGCCAGTATATTATTCAAACGACCGCACGCGTCTCCGGTGTACACGATATAAATATTGTGTTACTAGCTATAAACAAAAATATCCGTGTAATTCGGTGTGTGTATAGTGCGTGTACAGTGTACATGATAATAATGTACGATTGTGTATATTTTTTATTTTATCGTGTAACACGTGTGTGATTATTACGATGTTTTTTAGATTCTGAGCGTAGTGAGGGAGCTATTGGTTTTACAATGTTGTTTATTTCTTCTTTGTTCTAGTCTGTGGACACGTTATTTCCTAATAAATATGCTTTGATATATAAGTGTAGCAACTTTTCTGAAAACTCCAGTTGTCTAGACTGTACTTTAAAGAAGTAATTTTTTTGATTTTCGACACCATTTTTTAAATAAAAGCACTTAAGTGAGGAAAAACTTAGGAAAACGTACAATTTCATTACTTTATAAAAACACGGATGACGTTTTCTATCAGAAAAAATGATTTAATCGAAAAATCATAAGATACCTTTTTTGTTGTCTTTTGATTTACTTTCTTACGATATCATCGATAAAACTTTTAAGCTTTTAAGAAATTTAAATTTTCGGGAGTTTTTTGGCTGTAATTCGGTTATAAATACACGTAAAAACATGAAACTTGGTAATAATACTTATATTATAGATGTGATCAAATTTTCAAAATCATCGGACGACTTTTTTTTTTAAAAAAATTAAATTTAAACGAAAATCGCAAAAAAAATTACGGCACTTCAGATTATGTGTTACCGAATTGCGCTTGGAATCGTCTTTCGTTAAGCAATGGTTTATGGTTGCTTACAAATATAAATAAAATAACCTTATGTATTCTACCTTCCCAACTTCTCACCTAAAACAGTGACCGCTCCTATCCCCCCCCAGTATCAGCTCTCTCTTTTTTTTTTTTTATCTTCTCGGTCAAAACACTTTTACGATTAGAATAATTAATCGAATATTTCACGCGCATATCTATATTATGTATATAGGTACCTACCGGAAAAATACAAAGATTTTCCGCCTGGCGATACTTTATTTGAAACTTTTTTTTTTTAATTACTTTTGTTTTCCTTAATAACGGGTTGTTAGGTCAGGTTATATGGTTATTATAGTCCTGAGTATATAGTTGTCACATCGACCAATCAATCATTTTTAGATCGCAATAATTTGTCGTCGCTTTCAATAAATGTTAACTAAATATTACCCTGAATACACATTACACTTTTTGCCTACAACCGTCACCATAATCTGGTAGGGCTGATTTTTTTTTTTAATTTTTTTCTGTTGAAAATTTGTCGTAATAGTATTTGTTTTATAAAATATATAGTCTAAATAAGAACGGCGAAAAGGGTTAAAAAGTGTCCAACTTAGAAAATGTGGTAGTTATCATAATCGTTCACAAAATACATTTCGTAAATTGACGTGAATCTCGCAAATAATATATAAAATTTAATCGTTAAAAACGATTAATGAGCCTAACCTCCACAAAAATACGCTCAGAATCCTAAATGGCCTTCTACAACTTGTGCATGACACGTGCACAATATACGCACATCATTAGCTACGCGGTTTTTATCCATAGCTGTGTATTTGTAACTAATATAACATATTATAGTATAATAATAAATAATGAATATAATTAATTGATTTCTCGTAAATATGGACATTTTTTTCGTCGGGCTTTCTTCGCGATTATCCGAACTACACAAACGTTAACGAAACATAACCGAACATAGGTATTTAGATTTTGTAAGAGTTTTACAAAACACAACTTATACCTTGTCGGTCCAAACCCGATGCTGCTCCAAAGAAATTATATCTTAATTAAATTAAACTTATTATTGTACGTATAGTAGACGAAAAATCACGTCTAGTTGAGTATTTACACATTGATGTCACACGTGATGCCCAACTCAGACGGGGTCTGTAAATACGCGACCGGGATTACACGTGTCCGATTACAGCAGTGCACTAATTAATTCGCATCGTTGTTCTGTCTGGACGTTATGTCCCGAATTCGCATTTCGCTTTGATTAACCTCTTGGCTAAACTAGAAAAAAAAAACCACGACTGTCGACTCCTTGAACCCTAGCGCAAGTCATTATACTCTACTGAAACCGCGAACTCAGGTTAAACACGCCGAATGCTTGGTTATATATTGTGTATATTATTTTAATCAGAATTTTAATACAGGTAGAGATAAATTATAATTTATTCAGAATATAATATGTACAATATAATACGTTTCGTTCGAATACACATAAATATTATACAATTTTGTAAAATGAGGTTGAACTCTTGAGCGTAACCTAATCGAACGATAAAAAAATAAAAAAATTTACCGTTATATAATTTTATAATTGTACCCATATGTAGGTGTACCAGTGAGCTCAAGTTGTTAAAAAATCACAAACAGCGTTTATGATTCGAATTTTTTGTTTTTTTTTTTTTTGAATCGTTCGAATGATTTTCAAATATAAATTCAAATTTGCTAATTCAACGCATTCCAAAAGAGAATGTAACACATTATAACATTTATTAGAAAATGTCGATACGCATAATTATTTATAACATCGCGGATATTATACTTGAGTCGTATATATTTTTAAGACCGAACAGTAATATACAATAATATCAGGGAAAGATAATAATTTTCATTCCTATCCTATATGTATATCATTATAGTTAGAAAAAAAATCAAATTTATTTGAAATATCTCCGTGTACAAGAATCGCTGCAGGTCCTCGATAAAATATATAGTCACTCTGTATACACAACTCATTATAAAAAAAATACACGATTATTTTAAGCGAACGCGACAATATTCTGTCTAGACCGTTGGAGAGTATAATATATATTATTCATTATTATATTTATATAAGTACTTATGTATAGACGATAATATTATTATCGATTTACTATTAAACTCTATTAAGAGTTTCGCCGAGTCTTTGCTAATGCGTATGTGCGTCTCTTTGTATGCGGCGCGAAATTAGCGAAAACCGAGCATTATAAAATATAATGAATAAGCGATTAATGTATATTATACAATTCTATTTCTTATTAAAGAAAAAATTTAATTACGATTTACAAAGAATCTGAAGTAGCAAGTACAGTGATATAGGTATAATATTATAGCAATACTGTAATAAAACGTTTGTCGGTTTTGCAGAGCAAACAAAAAAAACAAAAAAAAGAACTGATACTAGTATCCACTGTTGTAAGTGAGTAGTTTGAAAAATAGGATAGATAGTTATTTTTAATTTATATCTGTACGCAACGATTAATCATTGCTGACTAAAAACGATTCTGAGCGGAGCTCAATAAGACATATTTTGAAATACTATAGTTCTTACGATTTTCATCAAAATTTGATATTCAAATGCTTATAAAAAAAAAAAAAACTAATGCATATTTGTTTTTTAGAACACTAAGTAGGTATAACTTATAATGCACCCTGTGTTAAATGTTCAAGTATTTCTCGTAAGTCATATAATTTAATAGCCTAAAAATAACTAAAAGGATTTGAAAAATTTTACCATGTCTACAAAGGCCAATATTATTATTTAAATCGAAATGTCGTATACACTGCCGTATTTCCTACGTTTTTTTCCGGTGTTTCGTAATTATTTGAAAAATCGTTCAGAAAATCAAACAACGGTTTTCTTACTCAAAAACTAGACAACATTTTCTTTCAGAAAATATGCCAATCTTGAAATGTTGACAATGTTTTTTGGTAGAAAAACATAATCTTAAAACTATTAAATAATGAAATCGTTGTGCCTTAGTTTTGAAAAAATGTATTTTTCGCCTTTTTTGGATTTTTCTAATTATTATGACAATTTCTTTATAGATATTAAACAACTACCTTTCTCTATCAGTGATTAGATATTAAATGGAACAAAATCGATCATCTGTTATTTTTCAACTGGAACAAGATTTCTGGTAGAAAACATCGTGTATATGAATTTAAAATAATGGAATCGGTAACGCCGTGGCGCGCTTTAAATACTCGTATTTATTTTGTCGTTTTACCGATAATTTTATTTTCAGTTTTTGAAAACCCCTTGAAAATTTAAAAAATGACCTCTCTAATGCACTAACTAGATAAAATTTCCTTTCAGAATAGGTGCTACATTCTATGTATCGGAGTATGATGTCTAATAGTAAAGTTGTTCACATATTCGAAAAATAAAAAAAATAAATACAAAAACACACATCATAGTAAAATCAATATATCTCTCTCGATATACTTCAAATCTAAAAGAATGTTACATAAACGAAAATCAAAAAAATTAAATAAATTATATTATAACAATAGTGGCGATTAGTGGTTACGGCATGCTTTTTTTATCAGTCTGTTATCAACAATAATCGGATCATTTGTCTCCAAACAATTTAATAGTCCCAATAATAACGCCCATATTTTTTTTAATGCTTTACATATGAGTATTATATTAAAATATATCTATATACAAACCAAGATTACACTATTATTCAATAAGAGTTACTCAAATGAGGTTTATAGCCAAAAAAGAAATATATAAACCTGCTTAAAATTTAGAATATAAAAATATGAAAGTTATACTTTACCATACAATATTCATAATATATGTGTAAATACATTTTTTATTGGAACCAATCATACTTGATGCAGATTGTTATCACACAATATGACATCACACTAATCGCCGTAGTTTTACTGTAATTAATTTATAATATTAATAATTTTATCGTTATGATGATTTTATATTGGCAACTCGACCGTTTTTATAATAATGAGTAGGTACCTACATTCTCGTTGAGTCCGTTTCCCACGCTCCGAATAAGTCTTTTTCTATATTTTCTCAGATTTCAATAATTTAACGAGTCTGCAGTAATATATACGCATGCATATATTATATTATTATACGCACGCGCAAGAGTTTCTAGTGACGAAATTCGCCGGAAACCAAACTGTCGATTAATTAAAATTCCATAAATGTTCAGAAATCGGGTGATGTCTGAGTGTCTGATGTACATACGGATACGTGAAACGGCAAAAAAGGATAATTATACGTAACGTAGTCTTATTAAAAAAAAACGACGAGCTGATAATTTTGACGGATAAATGTGACACTGTTTGTAAGTGGGAAGATAGGATATGCGTAAATAGTTATATTTAAATTAAATCTATATGCAAAAATTAATCATTGCTAACGAAACACGATTCTGAGCAAAGTTTGGTTTGAAATACCGCGATTTCCATTAAAATTTGAACCTTGAACCTTTGCTTACATAAAAAGAAAAAAAATTATCGTACATTACACTGAACTTTTCGTTTTATAATCAAGTACAACTTATGACGAACTTCGTGTCCAATTTCGGTGCATCTTTGTCCGGCCAAAACTATTTTATTCACATAAAATCAATTGTCTATAACTAGCTAAGAAATTGCCATAATTTTTTAACTATGTCTAGAAAATTAGGTTTATAGAAGTATTCTCTGATCATTTTAGGTCTCTGCGATTATTTGAATTACAACAAAACACAAAATTAGGAAATAACGGAATCGAAAGTGACGGACATTTTCCCGTTTCCTTACGTTTTTTTTTTAAATATTAAAAAACCTTCAAAGAAAATCAAAAACCCCGCTAATAATGCACTAACTAGACAAAATTTGCTTTCATAAAAGATATTACTAATGAAAATCGGAGCAAGATGTCCGGTAGTAGAAATGTTAACGTATACAAAAAAAGCATACATCATATAATAAAGTTCACTGCGATTAGAATAAAAAAAATATTGTAAAATTGCTCAAATAAAATATCTTTTAAAAAAGTCTGAAGAAAAACCCCTTTCATATCGTGAACATTTTTTACAGTTTAAAAGTTAATTTTGACTAAATTTTTCTAATCTTTAAATTTCCTCTCTATAAGCATACTTTCGCAAGTACGTACAAAGATGCCCGGCCTTTTTGAAACGTTTTTAAATTTGAACCCGTGTCCGTTCCGCGTTTAGCGATTCATTCTGATAAAATATTAGCTGTTGTATTTTTTCGTCGCTTTCATTTTTTTTTTTTTTTTTTTATTATTTTTATTATTTTATTCCAATCCATTATCGAAAATTAAATCAAAGATTATTTTCCAAAATATCACGGTGTACAGTTTTTTATCGGCAAGTGCGATTTAGAGGGAATATTATAGGTGAGAATTTGGGAAGGTAGGGTACATAAGATTATTTTATTTATATCTGTAAGCAACGGTAAACCATTGCTAATGAAAGACGATTCCGAACGCAGTTCGGTAATAGATAATTTGAAGTGCCGTAATTTTTTTTAACCTATCCTTTCTATGTTTTTTTCTGATTATTTTAAAAACTAATTAGAAAACTAAAAAACGACCAGCATCATTTTAAACGAGACTAATATTTCAACAAATTAAGTCTCTTGTCGTTTTTCAATTGGCGCCATAATTGTGCTAGAAAACGTAGTAGGTACTTATTTAAAATAACGAAATCGTGAAAAAATCGTATTTTTTTCCCCGGTTAATCGTTTTTGTTTTAAATATCCTTTCAAAAATCAAAATATGACCCATGTATTTACTAAGTAGATAAAATTTACTTTTAGAAAAGGTGCTACACTTATGCATCGGAGGAAATTTTTTAGGATAAAAGTGGTTTACAGTATAAAAAAAAAATAGAGTACTATTGTAAGAAAAAGAGGAGAGAGAAATTTAAAAGAGGAAAAAAAGTAGTCCGATGATTTTGGAAATTTTACCACGTCTAGGTAAGTCCAATATAAGTACTATTACCAAGTTTTAAATCTCTGCGTGTATTTATAACTGAATTACAGCAAAAAAACTCTCAAAAGTTTAAATTCCTTAAAAGCTCAAAAGCCGCTAAAAAAAAAAGGTATCTTGTGATTTTTCAATTAAAACATTTTTTCTGGTAGTAGAAAACGTCGTCCGTGTTTTCCGTTTTCCTACGTTTTTTCCCACTAAAGTGCTTTTATTTAAAAAAATGGCGTCAAAAACCAAAAAACAACCTCTCTAAAGTACAGTCTAGACAACTTGAGCTTTCAGAAAAGTTGTTACACTTATACACCAAAGCATGTTTACTAGGAGAATACGTGTCCGCAGACTAGAACAATGAAGAAGAAATAAACAGCATTGTAAAACCAATAGCTCCCTCGCTACGCTCGGAATCTAAAAATTAACCGAGTGATCCGTATTACACGAGCGCGTGTTATAATATTCGACTCGGTCGAGGACCCCGGCGGCGGCGACGGCAGCTAACCCTCGTCACGCCGCCGCCACGTGATTCACACGTACCGGCCACGAGTTTCAAGAGTGTGACTAACGCCGCCCGGAATGCGTGCCAGAAAAGATATCTCTCTATGCGTGGCGCGCGGTGCGTCGGGCACGTTGTCACAGGAAAGCCACCGGATTCCTCCTCGCCGTCGTTATGGCGGCGGCGGCGTCCCGTTTTCTCGGAACGCGCGAGGAACGTCTGCCCTTTTTGCCGTACAAACGACGACCGCAGCGCCGCCGCCGGCGCCATGTGCTCTCGCCCCCGTTGTACAGGCCGCGGCGTTGTAATAAACGACGACGCACATCATATTATTATTATTAAATTGATATTATTATACGCGCGCGTCGTCCTACGATTTTTTCTACGTGACTCATCGAAGACCCGGCGTCGAGTTTCCCGCCAAAAACAAGCGGTAAAAAATAAATTTAAAAAAATGAGCAAAATAGCCGACATTATGCGGGCTTCCCTTGAGAAAGTAGATACAGTTATATTCAAAAATTTATTTTTGGAATATTGGCTAGTTCGTTTTTTTACTTTACGAAATCATTATAGGCTAAAAAACCATACAGATGACAATGATTATACGATAATTTATACATACATGTATAAGTAAAAATGAAGTAGACATGTCTGTAAGTTTTGTTACATATTATTATTAATAGTATAGTTGTTTCGGGGAATTTATTCGCAGGGATTTTTTTCCGGAGATTTTTTTCGGATTACTTGTTACAACTCTTACAAAGTTCATAAGTTCGTTGTAAGGGTATTTAAACCCCGTTATCTCCTGTAAAAACATGGTAACTGAGCATAAAAATGGTCGGGAGAGTTGAAAGTTTGGGCCAAAATACATATCCTTGATACTTACACCGTGTATATACAAACTTATATTCCTCTGGCTTCATTTGGAGGTCAGTAGGAGTGCACAAAGCTAAAAAAACCACTCTAATTCCCAAGTTTGAGTTCTTTTGGTTCAAAGGAAGGCTCTAAAATTGTCCAAATGTAATTGTTATATATCACAAACACAATACAGTGCAATGTTTCTATTTTCGAGGAAAATTCAAAGAAAACAATTTTACTAAAAAAATATCAGTTTGAGTTAGACGACGTGTGTACCGTTCGCTTCGAGGAGTTTATTGCAGATAAATCGACGTCCGGTCTAACATCCTCGCACCACTGGAACCGAGTATACAGAGTTGCAGCTACACAGCTTCAAGTGACTCGAAGAAAATTATGTCACACTGTATACATACTTTAACTATGGTAATTGCCATTCGATTATTTTAATCAATCTAATAAAGTAGTTAATAAATAAAAATAGTATAATACCTACTTATGCAGTCGAGTTTACAAGATAAATCAACTGAAAAAGTAACGCGTCATATTACCGAATTATCTTCAAAACATAGGAAAACAAACCATAGATACAAATAGCTTTTATAAGGGGCTTAGTCTCCTATAATATAATTATGTATACTAATAGTGTTTACTTAATGAAAACTTAGTTTGTGTGGTTTGTCTGAGTTCTAGGGGCTACTCCCATCCATGCCGCTCTCCTTAATTTGCGCCAATAAAAATAAAATAAAATTAGTAAAATTTTATCCATCTTTAAATGTATAGCAGAAACTTTATTTACTTTAGAAACTAAATTTCCTTATTGCTTACCAATTTCCGCATATGAATGTGTAGCTTATAATATATTATAAAATCAATCTCTCAATCTGTATCAGCTCTCGCCAAATTAAATAAAATTCAAAGGGGGCACGGAAATAGCCTTCACGCGGTGGCCCGCGGACAACGACAGCATACTGACAGTGAATGGAAACGTCAATATGATGACGGCCAATCTTTCCATTACTATCACTGGTCGGACAAAAAAAAACAGTATACTAAAATTATTATTGAATCGTAAAAATAGGAAAAATGTTCGCGACAAATTGTAGGTATCTGTATGTAACAATTATTTTACACAATGTTTCGTTTTTCGTCTCTTCTTAAATTTGCGTATTATACACAAATTAATACTCTATTGCAATTTGCTGTGTGTTTTTTTCAGCAGTAATAGTTTTCTGACGATATTTTCGAAAATCGGTGAGTGCACACACATACACTTGAACTCTGTTTGAAAACGCATGACATAGCAAATTCGCAATCAGCAAAACTAATTTTGAACTCTTAATAGTATTAATATTACAGTGAATTGACACATTATTACACTTAATGCTAAGAATATTATCTGTGTTTATATGATAGTCTTTCTGATACTTGAATTTTTAAGCAAAATATAAGCCTTTTTAAATTATTATCATATTTTATACACTGGTAAAATAAAACCTTTAAGTTTGATAATAGATAAATTTGGTTTAAAATTAACCTAACAGTACAAAATTTGTTGCGCTAACGCAAATTTACTATGCCGTACATTTGTAAGACGAAGACAACAGATGCATGACGTGTATAGTAATGTAGCGCCCTCCTAATATTTCTGGACATTTTATCTCGTGGAGACTCCTTGAACTCATTAAACGTCTCCGTTTACCTCCCAGAATAGACCGGACGACGACGACTTTGATGAGAAGCTTCACCGGCGGTAGGTATTAAATTACATCATCGCGTAGTAATAAGTGTAAAAATACTATGGCAGCAACACAGGAAGACGACTCACCTCCAAAAACGAACACGGGTAAAATCCCTCTGTATATATTTAAGGGGCTATCAAAGTGAAATTGTCAGTCTGTCAATAGGCAATAAAGCAACGATTTGTTCGCGTATAACAAACGAAGACCTTTAAAATCGGTTTTAAAGGTAAAACACAAGTCATGCAATTTGTTCGACACTAATATTTTCAAGATAATCTCGTTAGCGTTTTACAATATTCTTTAAATATTCAACTTATTATCAACTTTTTTAAGGTTTTGAAGGTAAACAAAAAAACCTGATGACGTTGTTTTAAAAATATTTGTATAGATTTTTTATCTCTAAAACCGATTTTAAAGACATTTTCTTTTGTTTTATACGTGAATAAATATTTTTTATATTTCCCATAAGAAAAACAAAGCCGAAAAAAGCCATTGTGAAGACTTTTTAAGAGGATACTATATACTCACATTTATTGTCACGATCTAACTAACAAACAAAATGGATAAAAATACGTTACTTAGAATGTAAATTATTCGGGACGTTCAGGTTGAAATTAGAATTTTAACACAAATACGAAGTATCATGAGAAGAATATTTCTTAGAGCTGTATGCCTATACGTAGCTGTTTTCAAAAAAGTTGGCGTACAAAAAAATTACAACTATATTTAAAACAAAAGAAAATCAAAAACTAACATGGCCATAAAAAGCTACGTATAGCCTTCGAAAATATTCTCCCCTTAAAATGTTATTAATTTATACATTTAAACTCTAATGTCAACTTGAACGTCACCTTTGTGTTTCAAGTAACGTTATTTTGCTATGTCGTGTGTTGGAATAATACGGAGACAGTAGATGGTGGTATGACATTATCTTTAAGTACCTAGCGTATATTATATTATTATTTTTTAACAATCAGTCGGATTACGCGGCTACGATACGAAACTACCTGTTGTAACCGATCACCACCACACGCAGGGACCTGTTCCGCCTAGGGAGGAAAACGCCGACGTTATAATATTGTAATAATAATTTTACGGCGTCCTTTTTTTGTCTACTAAGATCTTTATTTTTTTTATTTTTTTTTCAGAGAATATGATTCACCAAAAATCAATTAATCTTCTCCGCGTTCGGAATCCGGAATTTTTTTCTTCCCCTTCGACGACGCTCGACGGTATTATATAGTCATAAACAGTCACGTGGATCTATATAATATCCCGCCGCAGCATTCCAAACGAGACACGCACACTATAATCAGTATATTATACAGGGTGGTGATTTGTTATACGTTTCGCGTATACCGTATATTATCACGTTATCGTGTTTAGACGCGATAATCCTATATTTGTCCCAAAATACTCCACCGCGATCTATATATATACACCGATGTACATGTATACCTAAACATTTGTTTAAAACCTTTAAAAACGGTACCTAAACCAATTTCAAAATGCGGGTGAAAGGGTTGGTTGCTATTAGTTTGAAAAGTCCTATAAGCATATAGCGGTTAGTATGTTTTTTTTTTATATAAACGTACGGATTATAAAATTGGAAATAATATTAAAAACAGCGTCGTTAACAAACGATCATCTTTGTCGGTAGGTATCTATAACGACTGAGAATTTCCACTCGATATCGCGTATAGATAATGGCCGGTTCGCGATAAAAGAATCACCCTGTATATTTCCTATACAGTCGTCGTACACGTGCATCGTCGGTTCGAGGGATTTTTATAAACGTTATTTCTTCGAGGGCATATTTTATACTTCCACGACGACGACGTATACGTGCGTGTGCACACGCGTATAAAACGGCTACGAGGTGGTCCCTAAAAACCGTTTTAGAACGTCTACGCGCTCGTGGGGTCAACACACAATGCTTCGAACACAGTATAATAATAATAATAATAATAATAATAATACAATAATAATATATTACGTTCTATATATTTTTTTTCTTTCAACCGTGCGTTTTATAATAAACCTAACTACGCAAGTCGAAATGTAATCATGCTGTGTCCTATAAAACCCTTCAAAATCCGATTTCCGGTAATTTGTCCCGTATCACTATATACCGGTAAATTCCTTCTCACTCTCTCTCACTCTCTTTGTACAACAATAATAGTCGATTATAATAAAGTTTATATTATTTTCACTTCGATAGAACCTGCAGTCAAATGCACCCTACATGAAACCACATAAAACCGAAAAGTGAAAAGTGTCTCCTTATCCCCTCCCCCCCCCCAAATAAAATGCATAAGCAATTACAATTTTTAAACTTATCTACAATGCCATAATACGAAATAACTGTGACTGTGATAGTGACGCACTAAAAAAACAAAAATCTTAAACGTATTTAAAATTTAAAAAAAAACATTGAAATGTAATATTTTAAATAACACAATAATTAACTAACACTATAATATAATTAAAAATTATATATTAATTGTCTTCTCATTATTAATATATAAATATGTAAATGTAAAAAAAAAAAAAACAGAAATTTGTATTATCATAAACGCATATTTTATTAGGTAGGTGCATCCTAATTTCACTACTAGAGTGTAACTATGTAACATATTATGTATTGCAATTATTCACATTACCTCCAATATTAACAAATCGCATTTTTGACATCAATTTTTTTTTATATTATCTTGTCGAACAAATTTGAGGAATATCAGTAAAAGAATGTTAACAATTTTTCAAAATAATTACAGGGATATTCACTTATTGTCTTCAAAAAAAAAAACTTTTTCTTCCAATTATCAATTTTTCTTTAAAACGCTTTTTTAAAGATGCATAACATTATATGAATGAATACAATATTATATGTATTATGCTATTGTTTTAACTATTTAAATGAAATAATTAACGTTTATAATTAATTATAATTATAAGTGAGTTCAGAATGATTGTTTCTTAATAATAAAATATTAAAAAGTATTGACTATTAAAAATGATTTCAATGGTGTATTATAATGTAATACTATTTCGATATTTTGTTGAATAATTTACTGAGTAATATCAGATTTTGAGCATAGCGAGAAAAATTTGTCGGTGGTCTGTGTGCTTTATTATTATTATTATTATTTTAGATTTTGAGTCCTAGATTTTATTCGCCTAATGGAAATTCCTTAAAATATCTTCTGGACTTCCTATACTTATACTTAAATTCTTGACCTTGCCTAATATTATACTGCAGCTGAAATACGATCTTCGAAATTATCATCATTACGATCAGAAAAACATGATGGAAAAAACAAGTATTATTTTACAGTTGAATAATTTATGATAACATTATTTTAAATTATTCGCACAATTATTGCATAATAATTTTTTGTAGAATATATTAAATTGAAAGGACAGATTTTTTTTTCTTCTTGTACCATACGTACCATATAATAATATATTCACATACTGCAGTTTCGGATCTTCGACATGGTTTGACGCTTTACACACAGCTACATGTAATCAATTTTTTATTTGATTCACCTTCAATTGTTTCTTTTTCCTACTTATATGTTAGTGAAATACTACAGAAAAGCGTTCGATATTTGACCTTGGCGGTCACTACATAATGTTTTATCATAAAATAATCCACACAAGTATAAATCGAATAAGTCGAGTTGACATGAGTTGTGCACCTAAATGTTTAAAACGCCTTAATTAAATTATAATAAATGGAAATCTAAACCTTTAACTTTGTTATTTAAATGATATACAAAAGCTTTCCATTCAAGTAATAGTTTTCGCAAGTTTTTTTACGAGTTCCATTAAAAATATTGCCGTTTTTCTTAGGGCATTAAAAAAATACACCACCGTCTAGATCAGTATTTCTCAACGAGGAATAGAGGGGAAAATTCTTTACTATGAAGGAATTTAGGTACTGCGGGGGGGGTAATATAGCGATGATGAAATTTTAAGAATAAAATATGAAATATTTATGTTTATCTAAAACATATCTAAAATTAAAATCAATAAGTTAATTTTTTTTATTAATAGGGTAGGGATAAGATTTTTGAAAATCTACGAGAGAGGCACAGACTAAAAAAAGTTAAGAAACACTGGTCTAGTCTAGATCTATTGAATGCTAAAAGATAGCTATATGATATGTATTCATGTAATTGCATAAAATCCTCACGGGTCGAAAACTCGGTCGCACTGACAGAAAAAAAGCGTTCAAATCATAGTAAAAACTACAATTTTTCAACATAACTACTACGCAGTTTGTTGCAAAATTTCACTTAGAAGTGTAAAATACGGATTAAATATTATTATGTATAGATACAACGCTGGATTTGCAATAATTATATTGTATATAATACAATTTTTATAACCATATATTTAATGATAATAAAAAATGGGTAAGTTTATTACATTATAATTTATGTGTAGACGTATATAATTAACCGTTTTAAACAATTTTAATTTAAACAAATTTTTTTTTATAACATTCAATAACACGCAAATACTCGAACACCTATATATGTATATGTATACGTATTCCTTAATGATAAACGTACTTAATTTCGATTAAAATATTTTAATAATACAGGCGCACTACCACATTCCACATATACCTGCAGTTACCCATACTTTTTTAAACGATTCTATGTTCTCTTACGGATGCCTATATATTTTATAATGTGACCTGCAGGATAATAATAATTATATTTTATATCGTTTCGATACTATACCTATAGATATAATGTATTATATTCGATTGTGGAGATTGACCGTAGGAAATTTCGGAAGAATGCGATAGGTATTTTTATACACGGCAATCAACATAACGTGAGACACTCATTATCTCAGAAAGACTTAACTTTTTTCGGAATTTGTGGTATTTTATTATTTCAGAAAAAAAATAACTCTAAAATGTTATATTACGGTTAATTTTTGTTACTTTTTTATTTTAAGGGATGACATCGTTATTTATTTTTGATTTTTAAATGGCAATCTATACTAAAAATTCCATAAATAGATGGAGAATCAATTAAAATAAATGTTGGTATTTAAATTTATGATTTCTGTCAACTCATTGATGATATATTTCACTTTAAAGTTTAAATAGGGGAAAGTTGTAAAACATACTTTTAAGTTGCCACACAAATGATACACCACTACTCCCGCCGAACCTAAAAGTGAAATACCTTATTAATGAATTGACAGAGATTAAAAATGTCAACAGCAAAATTGATTTAAACTAATATTTCATATATTATATGGAACTTTTAATGTAAATTGCATTTCGAAAGTCATAAGTAGGTAGTGGTTTTGCCTTCTAAAATAATGATGATAAAAAAAAAAAAGGTAATGTAACATTTTAAAGCTACTTATTTTTTAATGATTAAAAAAAAATGTTAATACTTCCCGAGAAAACGAGTGTTTCACGTTATGTTGATCACCCTGTATAGTAAAATAACTAACTACCGAAAACTGTTTTTTTTTCTGTAATGCATTTCTAGGTAATAGTGTTGTTTAGGATTTTGCCAAGAAGGGAGGTATTGAACTTTGAAATATTTTGTTATATAGATTGTATAATAATTATGTATAACTAACGGTGTAATACAATTGACAATATGAAAAAGAAGGGTCTTATATGGCTAGGTAGTAATTTAACATTTTAGATTCTGAACTTAGCTAGGAATTTATTGCGGGTTTTTTTTTTTGTTTGTCTATATATTTTCTACCAGAAATCTTCAACGTTAGCATCTTTTAGATTCTGAGTGGAGCGAAGAAGCTTACGGTTCTTATTTATTATTATTGTTTTTTTTTTATCTGTGAACAACTTTTCTAACAGAAATAATGCTCCAAATTACAAGTGTAGCATTTTTTCTAAAAATAAATTTGAATGGTACTTTAAGGATGTTATTTTTTGATATTCCCAGGAGTTTTTCCAATAAATGGAAAAACATGGGACAAGTAAAATAATGGGAATTCGGTACATTATTAAACAAATATTACTAAAGAAAATATGTAATGCATATGTAATTATTTTGCCATAATATGATATCTATATTATTGATAAGGCAAAACTATCAACTGACCTCCGCTCAGAATCGTTTTTTCGTTAGCAATGGTTAATTCTTGCTTTCAGATATTTATACAATTTCCATCTGTATCCTACCTTCCCAACTTCCTACTTATAACAATGGCCTGCCCACGTTCGAAGTATGTTCGTCTTTTTTATAAGTCAATTTTTATTTGTTTGATGCTTTAGGGAGTTATTTTTTTGTTTTTCTTAGGAATTCCATTAAAAAATAATCATACCTTACCCAAAAACCGAACGATTTTCTTTATTTGTTTATTGGTTGAAGACCGTTAATTTTTAATTATTATTTTTTTGTTCATTTAATTTCTGTTTTACCATGTTTACACGAATGTATGGATTACTCAACATCAATGGTTCGCCGGGACCATTAATTGCAGTTTGAAAATTGTACCTTTTTTCACAAAAATCATGTTCATTAAAAACTGAACTTTACTCACAATCAGTTCTTTTTTTAAAATTATTTATTACTGTCCATGTGTAGTAATATAAAACCTTGGTAGACATTCACATTATCCATAATTTCTCCGAAATGATCGTGGCTGTTTTTTACGGAGATATTGTCTCTTCTTGGTGTTATCATTTTATAGGGTATCTAAAATTTTAAATCGACATTTTTACTGAATACCTATACTAACACTTTCGAAGATTTGTGACATTTGTAATGCGTCGACGAATAGAAATTCGAAAATGTTTAGATACTACATGCAGTCTAGATGTGATGTGAATAAAATATATAATTAAACTATTGTACATTTACAGTATACGTTTATTGATAAGCTTCATTAGTTGTGAAAATGTATAGTAAGTAATAGTAATTTCAATACGATTATTTACCGCAATAATTAATATAATTTAACCTAACCTAACCTAACCCATGGGCTGTAATAATTGACAATTATTAGAGCTATTATCATTATATTATGATAGTAATTATATTATTATGATTATTATTGTTATTGAGGTTCGGATGTTTCTGATGGTGCGTATGCGTTTTGTTTTTGTTGATCTGATTTAATTTGTGTGGTGACCTAGGCATAAATTTGTTTATTTGTTAACTATACAATAATATGACATGTAGTTTAGGTATACAGTAAACTCATAAATCGCATTTTATTTTGCTTACTTACTCAGTAGTTTTGGATTTCAAGTGCGTATTATTTTATCAAACTGCAGAAATACATTTTTCAGTGGGTTACTTAATTATTATATTATTATATTTTTGTTACGACTTGGAATTTGTGATAAAAATTTCTTACCGAAACAATACACATATTATAAAAATATCGAAAACCCTTTAAAATATATATACAGGACCTACGCGCAATACTAAAAAATTAAATTTTGAGTCAAATAATTTTATACCCTGTAAAAAATATTTGGTTACAAAAAAAACCGACGTAGTTGCTTAGCATCAGAGGTGTAGTGTCACCGTTAAATGTGGAAATTTGGGAAGGTAAGAATGGTATATAGATATGAATTATATATTATTTTTATTTATACCCGTGCGTAACGATAAAGCTTTCCTAACAAAAAACGATTGTGAGCGAAGTTTGGTGAAACGCGTTTGAATAAACACAAATTGAACAATGTATATTAATTTTTAACTACAAAATAAAATACAATTTGTCCGTGCTTTTTCGTATTGATATTTTAGCATTTATATAGAACCAAACAATTCTTAACCACATAAATACCTCAATCAGAAAATAATACGCGAAATTGCCGTGAGTTTTACGATTTTCATCAAAATTTGAACTTTTTAACTCAACCCGTTTATTACAAACAAATTATTAGATTATGTCTAACTTAATCTAATATTAATAAACTAACCATTCCCTTCTCCCCATTAAATACAACTATTAATGAATATTGTGTCAAATTTTTGAGCAATTTTGCCGAGCAAAAATATTGTATAGATATACACAAATCGGAAAATAATCGGTAATTAGCCGTGATTATTACGATTGTCATCAAAATTCAAACGTTAAATGTTTGTACAAAAAGAAAATTCTGTCTAGCTATGGATTTTCGATATTTATTTAGTGTTATATTGTCAACTTACGATGTAACTTTTATAGAATTTTTCTAAACATTTTGAAGATACTAAAATATTAGATCCATATAAAACTAAATAATACAAATAAAACCATACATTTAAAATAACTTAAGAATTATCTGAAATATGCTTAGAAATTTATACCGAGTCTCTGGTAAAAGGCTAATTTACATATTCAGTGAACATTTCTAATTTCTACGGACATTTTTCACCGAATTACTGAAATAACAAAACTGTTATAACGTAAATAATCCCGTTTTTCACTGTTATTAAGAAAATTACAAAAAAAAAAAACTGCCTCCTAAATGCACCATCCAGCAAAAAATGTCCACCGAAAACTGTGCCTTAAGTCCATCGATGATCTGATTATGATTTCTGGTATAAAAGTTATTTACAGACACTAAAAATTAAATAGAAGAAAAACACGCTCCATGACCATAGTAAAATCAACTATACTTCTTGCTATACCCAATAAAATCTAAAGCCACGAAAAAAAATTATGCAATATGACCAAATAATATTTTATATTAGAACTCGACATTATAATATATTTAATTCTCTGTTGTAATTCAATAAATTAAAATATACTTTAACTAAGTATTATGATATTTATATAATGTATACATTTTATCAAATACAGATTTTCAAATTCTTAACAAATATTTTGTCGGTGTATCATAATATTTTATTAGGTGCGTATTGCTGAGACTTTGGGTGTTATGCGTTGCTAAATAAAATATGTTCATGAATCATACATAGTTACCTATCTCATATGAACTTAAACGTATACCTACGTGATATTTAGAATTTGACACTATTTTATCATTTTTCAGCGAATACTTTAACCGTACTAATATCATCTCGTATATTAAAAAACAAAATAAATTTAATAATTGAACATTAAATGAAATAAAAATTGCATTAAACCTTAGAGGGCATTAAATCTTATTCTACTTTTGCAAGTACCTATACTGTACTTGCTATACATACTAGCTATTATTATAATTATTTATTTTAAAAATATATATGAAATAATAACACTAATTAAAAAAAAAAAAACAGTAATTTAGTAATATATAGATTTTTCACTGAGTGTACGAACACCAATTACTTACACTCAGAATGTACAATAATAATAAATATCTAAACAAATACAATAATCGGATTGGATTTTGTTTACATATATAAATTATTATAGCTATATGAATGTTTGAAAAGGGATGTAAACCCTCGTGAGGGATAAAGCCACCCCTACTCTCCCACGGGTTAGATTCAGTATTCAATTATTGCAAAAATCGGTAGGTAATATTTGTTTTTTTTTTTCTAATAGTCTCGTATTATATAGTATAGTATCCCCCTTTATTATTTTTCTACTTATTCGAGCACACGGTATATAATAATATACGAGCTTCACGATGGTTAACGATAAAATTGTATTTACGACGATGATGATATTCTGATAAACATTTTACGTCACATTTGTAATATTTTTTGTATAAAAAAAAATATATATATATATGTGTACATTTAATATTATAATTGGTTTCCGTGTAGTATTATATTATTAATCGGCTGCACAGTGTGATTCGTAGCCAAAAACTAGAAATAACGCGTACGAGACGATGGTGCGATGCCATTAAAATTAATGGTTTGGAAATCTCTTTTTTAGTTAAATACTCGGAAATTTAGAAATCTAATATTACGCTCCGCACTGCCTGTTCATTTTATTCACGAGAAGTTTTTTTTTTTTTTTTTAATTGGATTGATAATTAAATTAATTGCGTAGTTTAGTGTATCTATTAATATAATATGTCTAAATCGCAAATTGGATATTGTAATAAATCATTGAATTTCCATATCGATAGGAAGTGATATATTAATTACCTATACATTATATATATATATATATACACATATTGTTATTATTTTTTTTTTAATACGTTATTTAAAACCGAACTACAATGCGTATTCAAATTAATGTAGGTAAGTTTTATGACCTCTTACGCGGAACGATACGCGTATACTATAATATTACGTGCATATTATATGTTTAGACAATAAGTAACTAATACGCCTCTTATTATTAATATTCTTTTTAATAAAAATATTATACCATAATGAATCTAACACTCCGAACAAAGTACGCGTCCGATGAATTGATTTTCCGGCTTAAAACAACCACCCGAAATCATTAGGTATTCCGAGTATAACGACTGCGGGGTCTTATGTAATATTACAAAATACGCAATTATATGATTTGGCTGAAATAAATGTTTTGCTTCATAGAAAACGCATCTGTTTGTCGTACAAAAATCAATTGTATCCAATGAGTGTTATAGTAATCAATATGACTGTTAGTTTTATTTACTAGATCGGTACTCATCTAACAAGAAATTATATAATACATGCCTTTACGTTCGGGTTTTTTTTTCAAATATACTAACTGTTATGACAGTAGGAGGTACCTATCGACGCGTTTTTTTTTCGTTTTAAAGAAAGTAAATTTGAATTTGAAAAATAGGTAGTCGTATAATATGATATATAGTTACTAAGAACGAGTATAAAGGGGACAGACGCATCTCCCTATATCTTCCCCTTTAAATACGCCACAGGGGTATAATATGAAATACAATACATTGTATCGTCTCCCGGGCTGCGGCGCGTATTATTATTTATCATATCTAACTCGGCGGCGGGGCGAGGGAAATACCTATTAGGGGTCGCAGAAATGGTTTTGACCACACCTAACCGTCCCCGCGAGCCGCACACGCGTGACTCGATCGGGACCGGGCGAATGGGTGTCCCGCGCGTTACGTTGAATTCCCGTTGCGGAATGTATGCGCCCGTTCGACGCGCGCGTCAACCACGAGCGTTCGCATCGAATAAGACGACAAAACCGCGCGCGCGGAGTCCGCGTCGAACAATGTCGTCGTCGTCGTCGGCGGCGGTGACGGCGGACGGGAGGCGGGAAAAAGCGACAGGCGCAAATGACGGAGGGTGGCGTGAAGACGAGCACGTATGCTTCAGGTAGGTACGGGCAGGTGGGCAAGCGGCTATGTTATTTTCGAAATAACGAAAGCGGCTGAGGTGTCGCGTCGTCGGTGGCGACGGCGTGACGGCCGCGGCGTCGTCGCCCCACACATGCACGGAATTGCATCTCGTGCAACGTTCCGACGGTGTTTCGTCAGCCGATCGTTTCTCCTCCTCTCTTTTTATTTTTCTCTCTTTATAAATAAATATATATTATAATATAGGCTACCTGGCGACGACGGACACGGCGGCGGCGTACGATGTGTGGCACTCGTACGCGCCACGCCGCCGCCGAGTCACAATTTTTTTCTTTTTGCCCGTGCAGCGTGTGTCTGAGCGCATTATTTTTAGAACTTAAACATTCTTCGTCATCGCCGGCCTTATCCTACAAAACGTACGACACCACGTATATATATATATATATGTATATATAGTAAGTATATATATATATATATATATATATCTAATTATATATACGTGTATACTGTTATATTGACAATGCATCTCGCTCATCGTGCGTGCGGCCGTTACGTATTACAGTATTGTAGTCGCCAGACAAAGTCGTTCGGTAATCCGAACGAAAATTTCCCGGGCGGGAAAACCTCCCCCGAGAATAATGGAAAAAAATCCCCGACCGCCGTTTTTGACGAATTTTCCCCGGAAATAAAGACTGTTACGCTGTAGCAGTAAAATGTCTGTACTGTTGTACCAAAAGCTGATAAGTGGCCAAAAAGTCGATTTTTGGATTATACGTGATAATATCTGAAGAATAACGTTGACATTGTATTGTGTCAAAGTACATGATTGCTTTTATCCCATAGAAGTCATAAGCCAAAAACGATATGGTTAATGGTTAGGCGGAGGAAATAAAATTGTGACAATACGTGATAATGAATAATGATTAATGAGCTATATCGACCGAAAATAAGTGTTGTCATCATTAATGCCAAGACACATATATAATACATCATCAATGTTATATATTTCGTTAAACGTTTAAAAGAAAATACGAATAAATTGCATACTACCCGTCCTGAACAATTTAGTTTTAATATATTTTAAGGGCGTCAAATTTGCCACTTATAAAGACCGAATATAAATGATGAATCACATTTTTTTTTAATTTACCACGTACAGTTCTCTCAGAAGAGAATCTTTTTTCGATATCTCATACCGATAATTTTATATAGGTAATATTTTTTTAAAAAATTGATGTAAAACACCAACAGGTAATGTACTTATTCGTCTTTTATGTTGTCATATAGACACCTTGATACTTTAAATGACCAAAACAATTCCTAGGGCACTTACGAATTTCAATCATTCTAAAATGTTCCAAGGTTAAATCCGATTTTACATAATATTTTGTGGTATTTTTTTTTAAATTTAGTAACAAGCAACAATATTACATACAAATTATTTACTTTGTGTATGTTAAAATGTTACCCAATTTAAAATTTTTGCTTTTAACAGTATAAATAAATTATAATTTAAACTGTATACGTTTTTTCTAATTGTTTTATATTCCCGTCAAAAAACTATCGCCGAAAACTCGAATCTATTTCTACCTATATTATTTTTTTAAAATCCTTAGTCATGATAATTATAAATATATAACCAGTGTTATCGGTAAACCGTTTGACGTTAAAGTACAACCTCAGCTGTAATACACGCGTAATAGTTATCGTTATGCAATACCTATGCAGTGTTTAAAAATGAAATGTATTAATACTTCAAACGCACTTGAAGAAAACTATTTCTAGAATGAAATTTATTTTCAATACTTAGTGTGCAACAATTATTTTGAATAATTTTTTATTCGGTTATTTATTGTTTTACGAAGAATATATTTCTGTTATTCGAAATAGATGATCTTTAAGGAACTTTAGCTTTGCTGCTCATAAACGTTTCTTTCCTCCTTACAACCATAGATATTTGGCTGCAAGGTAAATTAGGATATTCTATTACTCCGTTAGATTTAATTAAACCCGTCGTATAGTTTTTTATTGAAGAATCATTGAACGATTTTATGTTTATACTTAGATTGATACTATAACTTCCACGGCACAGAATATCATCAGGTTTGGAACTGTTACAGGTAGGTTGGGTTTTGTCATATTCCTTCTTGATTTATCTAAACTAAACCTGTTGTGATACTTTGTCGCGACTATATATATTGTTATTTCAATCATTTTTTCGGTAATAGTGTCAGGGAATTTTCCTTGAGGTTTTGTGATTGAGTCGAGATACGTTCCCGAACCGAGCAAAAAGAAACGTCCGCTGTTCCAAGAAAGTAAAGGCCCATCATTGCAGTGGCATTGTTCATTTATCTAAAAAATATTTGTTGTATAAAAATTGACATAGTATTCAATTAAAGCGGGACTATTTTCGAGTTCTGCCCAATGGGTCCCACAAGACCCTTACTACGTTCTCGTACGTCCCGATATTCTAGCGATAAAGACCAAATTGTGGATAAAATGTCTGCTAACGTTTTGCTGAAATACTTGTCCCAGTATCCATAGCTATTCTTAGCAGGATACATATTTTCCGATTTTTATTATATGTTAAACTATGGAGTACGTCCTATTGTATAGATATTTTAATGTGTTGTTCGTAAACCATTGCAAACGGAAAACACTTCTGAGCAGAGTATTATTAATCGTATTCCCCCTCTTAATTGCTGCCAAGGTAACCCAAGAATCAACAAAAATAATAAAAATAGTTTCCTATTTTTTCATTTGTTATAAGAAAACTACAAGGATAATAAAAAAAAACCGACCTCCAACACGCACCAATACTAGATCGAAAAATCTATAAGAAAGTTTTTGTATAAAGTGTTTGATTAGAAAAAGATTTAGAGAAATTGTCACTGTAAAAAAAAGCATATCATAGTAAAACCGATACATTTCTCTCTTAGAAATTAAAAATCATACCGAATCGTTTCGATTTAAAGTTGCCGCGATCCGCTCACTTATACCTAATATTATTATACAGTATATATTATAATATATAAATACGCGGCTTCGTTAATTTTTTTTATTTTTTTTTTTTTTCAGAAAAAAACCACCGCGGAATATCCATAGTGCAGTTAAATCGACTCTGCGGTATAATATAATACGAGTCGTGTGCGATGATGGAAAAAAACGAACGATTTCGTCATCCTTTCGCCCGGAAGTCGTTATATTACTCTGTGTACGCATACACATTACACCGTGTGTGTCAGGTTATAATATTATACATGTATGTTTATATATATATATATAAATATAGATAGGTATATACATACCGTGACACCATTATTACATATGGTTTTTCGATCGTTGGCACCGGCGGATACTTATTATAATGTACACGTACGCGCCATGTTAGCACCGGGCCCGAAAGGGGCGGACGGACCGATAGCGATTCTCGCGTCTCTCGAGGCGCGAGGCGTGTTCGGGTGGTTCGCGCTCCGCGGCGTAGCGTACGTAATTTATTTGGTCGTTGTGTTGTGTACGCGGCCGAGAGAAAGAGAGACGGATATTTTTGGGCGGGCGGGTTGCCTGGCGCAGAGGGCGAGTTGTACGTGCGCGCAGGGTTGGACGGTTTTCACTCCCGGGACGCGATATTATTGTACGCTGTGGAACGGAGAAAAAAAAAAATAAAAAAAATACACCCGTGAGCAGCGTGCCAGCTGCGGCACAGCGCCGTCACTGCAGAGTCGAATTTCCCCCTCCTTCGTCCATATTCTGTACCGTACGGAAACATTCGCCGCGACACGACAAATAACCGAGTACACCGTAACGATACGGATAATGCTGTAACACTGCTACGACACTGCGTGCACTTGTGCGTGTATAAATTGTAGGCGCAAGGGTTGAAGGTTAAACGTCGTGCGTATACAATAGTTGCATCGCCCTTGTCTTATTTGAAGGACGAGAGAGGGGAGGGGTTGTATAAAAGTGCTAGAAAACTTATCAAAAAAAAACACCACATCCTCCGGCAACAACATGGTAAAATTCATACTGAAATTCAGTCCATCTATTATCACTACAACCCACCCATGAAACAAATCGAATTTCAGAGTTTGAGCTCATTTAGTCCGGTCGGAAAACTATAAAAGTATCCAAAAGTAGCGGGAAACCGATCAATATACGCATGACCCTAACCGAATAGTTGATACTATCGAATATAGTTCAAACTGTCTAGCACAAATTAGTTTGAATATTTCGAATAGTACATATTGATTATCGACATTATCGAATTATCGTATTCTTAACAAGCATTACAACTCAATAAAATTATAAATAAATAAACTTAAGTAGAATATATAGAGGTTAAAATAAATAACAATAATAAAGATATTATGTAATTAGTCTAGTTTATGGTAACTTCTGTGTTGTGGAATGACCTTTTATAGGAGAACATCGAGTGATCTCAACTAGGCCAGAGCCGTTTCCGAAACGCCGTGGATATCGTTAATTGTGCCGTTGAAAGCACGAATAGGACAGTGTCCTATGATATGCTCCATTGTTTGAGACGGGTGACCGCAATCGCACGCAGGAGAATCCTTCATACCCCATTTGAATAGCATCGAATAGGATACTGTTTTAGTTCAACTAGTTCAATTACTGTTCAATACGCTATCTAATAGTTCGGCAGCTCAAAACTATCAAACGGTTTGATGATTACTATTTGATAGTGCGCACCACTATTCACTAATTATAACAAATATGATGATCTTCGTGTTGCGAGCTCCTGTTCCTTATAATAAGAGCTCAAAAATTTAACTGATGCGGACCATACTTAGTATTTATTGTAATTTCAATTTAAAATGTATTATGCGCATATACAAACATTATACACAATTAAAAAAAGCCTATATAACAAATTATTGTCCGCCTAAAATAAAAAAAATTACAGCTTTAAGCCGTAGGCCAAAATATTTAGACCAGTGTTTCCCAACCTTTTTATCACCACAGGCCACTTCGATAATATTTTGTGGTTGTGGACCACTTCAATTTTACAAAAACTAGGAAGACCTTTTTTTTGATCATTAACATAAGAATACACAAAATTTTTTTTTTTTATTTTATATACGAATAATATACAATCTGTTCCTAGGAACAATAAGAATATGTGATAAATGAGTAAATAAAAAACATGATGAAATGAAGAAAGGAGTCACCCAGTGGTAACACTACCCTAACTTGATGGTTTTTTTTTTCCTTATTTATATTGCTTAATTTTATCAAACAGTGAGGATGTCTCGACACCATTTCCTTTTGAGCCTTCTGGGAGGATTCCCAGGAATCGTGAGAGTGGCAAGGTTCGAAATGAGAGGGTTGGAATGAGAAGGGAGTTTAGAGTGGAATCGTTTGTAAAAGGCTACTGCTTCTTCATGGATTGATTTCATTTTTAGATCGGATAGATAGATACACAAAATTAATCCAAAAATGTTAATATTATTATTTTACTTTACGTTAAATTGTATAACTATACTTAACTAATATATAATTTTACTTTACTATACTAAATAATTTACTTTGTGACTACATTTCTTTTGGCCAGTTTTTCAATTCTCGGATGAATGTTGCTCATAGGTAAACGCATGTCATCACTTACGTCCAAACGATTCCTCTGTTTATTTTTTATTACAAGTAGACTAGAAAATCCTTATTCATACAAATATGCTGTTGAAAATACTAGTTAATAACATAAGGCAATTTCCCGGAGTTGTCCTTCTGTACCAAAGTTCTTGAAGATATTCTGGGGCTTCTTCAACTTTTGCACAAAAGGGTTTCGAATTATTTTTTGAACACTGTTAACTTCGTTCCATTCCGGAAAGTAGTGAGTAAATTCAGTTTTGTCTAACTATTGTATAAAACGTTAACAATTATCGGACGCAGATTTTTGCGTTTTTTTCGATGGTGCTCTAGAAAAAACATTTCCAGGAATACACATAAAATTGAATTAAATGATTTTGTCCCGGGGGATGGGGGAGTTGGATGAGTCTGACTTTTTCACCGTTATCATTATAATATTATTTACATTTATTATTTATGTATACAAAATATAAATACAATTTTTATCGAAAAGGAAATGACATGGAATATACTATATTTTAAAGCTATATTTTTTTTTTCAAATGTCTACAGATTTTAAATCCGGGTCCCGATAATAATTAACAAACCTTAAGCGTACAAGTACGTTATTTTTTAATACCGTACGTGTTAATGTATATTGTTATCGATATTACCCACATGTAGTTATAATTTTGTTGTACTTTACACTTTTCGTGTGATTAGAATGAAATAACAAAAATCCATGCCTGTTCGCCGGCAATAATATCACTAATAAGTAATAATAATATTATTAAGAGATAACAATAATACAACCGCGGTCAGCGGGCTCGTGTGTAATATTATAATCTCTATCTTTTTCATAATATTATGTTATTAAAACGTGAGGCAATTTTTTATTTTTCGGACAGCTATATCCAAGGCCTACCGAATCGATTCGCTTTTACTATTATTTTTATACACAAGTGTATAGTTGAACCGTTTAATGAGAAAAGTTCTAAAAATTCGATTAAATAAAGAATTAATATTATATTAGAAATACGTAGCGACGTACCTGCTGACATGTCACATTCACGACCCCCCCTTGATCCTACGTCTACAGTCGCGTTGCCGAGAGGGAGTACGCCGTCTATTTTTCATCTCGAAATTTAACCCCTGGCTGACACGGAGTTTTTGGCATTTGTGTAACGAAAATTGAAATTAAAATTTTTTTTTTTATCATTATTTACAGGTTAGAAACGGTTATTATTTAATTTGTTCGTCACAGATAAGTGCCAAAGTATGCCGTTTTTTAAAATATATACTACAGGGCAACAACGATTAACCGCGACAGCGATAAGAATGGAAACGGCAATGAGACACGTCGAATTGATTTTTTTTTTGGTAGTCCTTTGTCCGATTTTCAGCTATCGTCTCCGGGACCCGTAATACGAAAAACTCGAAACGCGGCGTGTCAGAGAATCTATTTAAATATACACTGGGTGGTATTAAAACGATGAATCATTTCTTTTTTCTTCGAATATGTTTTACGATTTGTTTTTTAGAACGCGCTCGGGTTTTTTTTTTCTCGTAACGATGTCCCGTATTATTTTATTACGATAATAATAACGACGGCGATAGGATTCGTGTTTTTGGTCGCCGTCGTCTATTTGGGTGACTACGCTGTACGCGCGATAACATTATAATATTTATATAATAACGTCTAAACAGGTCCCTAGGGGAGAGGGAAAAGAGATGGGGAGGGGGGGTTAGTGTAGCTAATTAATAATATCGTAATAATTACGTGTCGTAATCGTAAGTATATTATCGTAATAATAACAATAATAATATTATTAAATATTAAATAGGTGTGATATTATAATGTGGGCCGGCGGCGGACGTCGCCTGGCCGATAAAACACTCGGCGTGTTTCGGTCGCGCGCGCGCGTAATTTACGTTAGTTTTTTCATCAGCTTCCTGTGCCCGCCGGTCTATTATGCGCAACCGTTAGCATAGCGAGTCGTGCACTGGGCCCCGATTTTGCCACCTAGTGACCCGACCGCGACAAGTCGAGGAGGAGACGCGCGCATAAAAATAATAATAATGTTTATACATATATTATTATTATTACAATATTGTACGTGTACGCGGGCTCGCCGCAGCGCGATAAAAGGAGACGTGATAAAAAAAATAAATATATAACAATAAAAATGTCTGCGACGCGCCAACGACGACGTTTTACTACATCGTGCGTGTATACGAGCGCGTATTTTAGAATAATAATAATAGTACGACGTAGTTTGTTGGTAAAAATATTTCTAGACGACGACGACGGTCAATGAATGGAGAGAGAGACGGAGCGAGAGCGAGCGAGATCAGCGTACGAACCAGTATGACGTGTGCGTGTATACTCACTCGTACACTACGCGCGCGCACATAATACGTATATACAGGATGATTAATCGCCTCAAGTGTGAGCGGCATAAAAACACACACACACACACACACACGTGTGCAAGTATACACACGACTTTGTAGACACGCCGACCGTTCACACTTGGCCGTGTTATCCGTCACGTATTCCAATCCGATATACACATAATATTATAATATTATTACAGGTGAATACGAAGCGTTCGCTCTACAAAAAACAAAAAAAAAAGTACAGTGTTAAAAGCGAAGACGAAAATAAAATAACCCGAATGACCGCACGTGGCGGATACGCGTATAGGCGCACCTAACTCTACTACAGGTACCATTTTAATGCTATCCGCGGACGATAATCAATAATAATTTATTATTAACAATAATATTGTGCTCGCGTAGACGAGGGGTCACCAACTAATTTCTATGGAGTTCCGTTTTGAAACTTACCAAACTCCCTAACAGTTTCAACGATTTTTATACGTGTTAATAAATACATTTTTCTAAAAAATTATTATTTATATTAATTATTAGTTAATTTATGCAAGTTATAATTATTTATGCAAAAAAAAAAAAAAAAACGAAAAACGATTATTTCCCATTACTCAAATCATATTTTTGTCGTAGTATAAATTTTATATGACATACTTATAGTTTTTATTTATTTATATTATAAAATATTTAAAAACTTAAAAACTACTCCGCGGATAAGGGTCCGTAAAAAAAATGTTCGCGGTCCACCAATTGGTGACCCCCGAGCTAGGGTATACGTACGAAGTGATTTGTTGTAATCATTTTTCTCGTTCAGCGTTTCGACAATCCGCAACGTCCTTGGGGGTTATATTTTTTAAACTCGGCTGGAACAATACGAATTATTATTCCTTTACTATAATACAACGACGAAAAACCGCATGTTCAGACAATCGTCGGACCTAGTCTAAAGAATACACGAAGATTAACATAACGCAACAGGAATTACAGTATTATAGGAAAATTCTAAAAAACTATAGTAATAATTATATTAGTGCACGAATGATTATTTTGTGTAAAAAGTTGTATCAAATATCTTGTATACTCGAAAGTAGGCTTCCGGGGTTCTCGAGTGGACAATTTTTCTATAATTATTATTTTTTTTTTTTTATTTATTTTATATACATACAATTATTTAATTAATACCAGAAAAACGATTCGGAGCGAAGTTCTGTTAAACATGTTTTGAAAGGTCGTAATATTTACGATTTTCGTTAACATTTGATTTTAAAACTATTATAAAATACTGCATTACACTCAATTTGTTTTTTTTTTATACCACTAATTACGATTATTAATGAACCTTCGTTAAATTTTCAAGTATTTCTGTTTAGTCTAATAATCTTAAACCATAAACCACTACGAAATAAAAATTACGTAAAAAACTCACAAAATCCAATTATTTATAAATAAAATGTTCTAAAAGTTTTACCATGCTTTAAAAAAGTAAATATAAGTTTTCTATCAATATTAAGAGTCTCTAGGAATATTTTAAACTGAATTACATAAGAAAAAAAACAAAGCCGTAAAAATTGTAAATAATGAAATCGTTGGGCCGTAAATTTTTCGTCTTTTTTAGATTTTCGCGGTTATCATGAAAAATTCATTAGGTATCAAAAAACGACTTTCTTTATTAGTGGTTATATATTTAAAAGAACAAAATCGATCATGTGTCGTTTTACGACTAGAGCAATATTTCTGGTAAAAAGCATCCTGTATACAAATTTAAATTAAATCGGTAACGCCATGGCGCGCCTTAAGTACTCGTATTTATTTTACCCGTTTTACCTATAATTTTCTTTAAAATCACTACTCTCCCAATCTAAAATAGATCTGTCAGTGTATAGTCTGAATACCACAAATGACGTTTTTGTCTGGAACCAAGGTTTAAAACATGGACAAAGACATAAAAAACGTTCTAGGATAATGGGGACGGGTGCAGCCACTGTTGTAGGTAATTTAATATATACCTGTAAGCAAGAATAAACCATTGCTTACGAAAAAACGATTCTGAGCCGAGTTCAATTAACAGTGATGCTTTGTCGAAAATATATATGTTTTATTATAGTAAAATAATTAAATAGGCTTTCTATATTTTCTTTAATAATATTTGTTTAATGTTGTACCGTTTTTCCCGGTTTTTCTATGTTTTTCCCCATTTTTTCACATTTGTTGAGAACATTTTTGAAAAAATCAAAAAATGACCTCTCTAAGGTACCTCCCCACACCAAGTTCTCCGGTAGAAAAGTTGTCCACAGAAAAAAATAAATATAAAAAAAATAAATAAATATCTTTGTAAAACCATAAGCTTCTTCGCTCCACTCAGAATCTAATACTGAAAGATACATGGATATATAGGAGCCCAAGACATGTATTAAATGTTATAGAGATATGATAGGTCCATTACGAGATGGTGAATCAATAATCTTCCAGACCGTGCGTCAAGGTTCATGAAAAACAAATCTTTGTGTGTTTTTATATTTTTCATGGGAGATAAGTCCCCCCTCATCCCAATGAGCTCTGGTCTTGGAATCTCGTTTCAAAAACCGATATTTTTATCCCAAAATCAAATATTTTTTGATTCTAAATTCTAATAATATACCTATAAGACAAATTTTTGATACTTGAGTTTTTTCTCAAAATTGTTGAGTAAGTAATACAATGCAGCAGAGTTGCTATTTCGTTGGCTGCCAATAACAGTATATATTTTGATCATGAGCGTCTGTAGATATTTTTTCCAAGGGGGGCACAGGCAATTTAAAAATAAATGATGATTTCTTTTTTGTAAAGTGAACTTTTAATTTTAATACATCATATTTAACAGAAATTAAAATTAAAAGGGTGGGGGTTTTGTCCACTCTCCTCTTCGAGACACTCATGTTGAAAACGAAAAAGAGACTGTTGAAATAAATAGTAGGTAGGTAATAGTTTTGTCAGGGCCGGATTGAGGTGAGCTTCTACCTCGGTCTACATATTATACAATATAACCTCAAAAAGAGTATCAGCAGTTCAAATTTGAATTTATTATAGGTAAGAAATTCATGTTATCAATGACGGCTAAATGTTCGCCTTTCTACTTCGAAATGTTATTTACTTCTACATTATTTAGACCCGACGGGTTTTCCAATGATTCAAGGTTTTAAGTTTATTTTTAGGATAAAACTACGTCTTTGGGAGCCTCATAGACTTCAATTTTAAAGTTCTGGCGAGATTTGTATGTTTCTGAATTGTTTCCCTTATGAATCGGGGAAAACTTGATGTATCTCATTTGAGGTATAACGGCTCACCGAGAATTGAGATAACGTTATAAAATCATTATTTAATATTTAGATGCTATAACTAATCTGACATTAGAAATAACGAGCGTTAATTTTACTAGTGCCTTCAAATGCAAATTTTGAAATTGTTTTCATCTAAAATTTAGTGTGTGAATTTATGCGATCAAATTCAGAATTTGTGCAACAATAGTCAATGCATGGGTTCGGAAAAAATGTCGAAGATCGGAAAAATATTTGTTAACCTAATACACACGTAACTACAAATTGCAAATTTTAGTCTGAATCAGTATGAATCTGACTTAAAAATTATATTCAAAGTTAAAAAAAAAAATTAAAGTTAAAATTGTTAAGTTAAAGTTAAGTTAAGTTTAACATACTAAAACGTTTAAAACATAATTCGGACAGGAAATCGATCAAATTTATACAATAAATTTACTAATATTATTATAATAATTTAATTGACGAGAGCCCAATTAAACAAATTTATCAACAAATTGTGTATAATATTCAGAAAATACAACATAATAATTAAAGAAACACCGGAAAACAATATAAAATTATGGAACACTGAGGTAAACATTATGTGGAAGATACAACCCGATTATCACGTTGGTAGGTTGGCAACACACACAATACCTTATTATGTGTACTTGAATATTAACTTACACACCTACCTATTTAACATTAACATGAATTTGTATAATAATTATTCGAAAAGGTTACATTGACATCATTGATTATTCGGTATCTATTGCGCTTTAAATATCCAACGAACCTACATCGTTTTTATAAACCCGTGAAGTTAATAATTTTTCTAAGTATAGGTATCATTAGAATCTTTATTAATTCATTATTCTAGGGAAATAAAACAAACATTTATAATAAAATATAAATGATATAAACGCACGAATCCATAATAATCTAATCTGTATGCCAATATTATGAGATATAAAATTAATGAACTGAATAGTTGAATATTAAGGTAAAAAAAATAATAGATAATGATAATTTTGTTATAACAATTAATATTAATATTTAATCTTGCCGAAGTACCATCAATGAGTGACCTCTTCAATCAGAACCTCTTCAACAGCCACTAGCATTCATCATTTATGCTCATTATAAGCACTGTTTATAGATAGTGTAATGAAAATGTTAATAATAAAAAAAATTACAATTATTAAACCTCACTTATCTTGTTCAAGTGATGGACAAACACAAAACATAAAAAAAAATGGTATTTGTTTAACTCGCGAAAAATTTGACCTCAGATTAAAAAATTGAAGTTATAATACGTTTACAGTTAATTCAAATTTCACAACTACATTAAAATAATTTTCTTGGTTAACTTTTTTCAATTTTTGAACAGTACAGCCAGTTTTATAAATGTATCTTGTTGCTTACCATGCATTATTGGATTCACGCAATTAAAATTAACTAATAATGTATAAACTCTGTTTTTATACATTTTATATTAATTAAACAAATACCCAAAAAATGATTTTATAGCAAAACATCACGTGACTACAAAAATTTCCCAAATTTTTAGATAATTGGAACGTCGTTATGGGTTGCTTATATTTCTTTCAAGTTTATAAAACAAAAATGTACATTTTAAAATACTTCATCAATAGCCTAAAAAATGATGAAAATATTAATGTATAATATATGTTATTTTCAAAGATATAATTTATTATGCAAATTATGTGGTTTCTATAAGTTAACTGAATAGGTAGTGTGCAGCTCAATAATCTTATTAGGTAGTTTTCAAAGTAATCAATATGATGTGGAGCATTATAAATCATAGAGTTTTTTTAAAAATGTTATGAATAAATAAATAATTTTGAAAAAGCATTTAAAAAGAAAACTGTTGAACTTCCTATTTATTTCCGAAATATATTTTGTTTGACATATATAAATTACCTATACGTTTTTCTGTATTTTACTTTTCCTTTTTTTTTTTGTACATACTTGACACTAGTTACCACGCAAAACCGGTTTACAGATGCATTTTGCGTTTAAAACACGATTTTACCTTATACATATTTTTTTAACTGTAATTTAAAAAATTCGAATGTTTAATCGTAACTTTTCAGTCCATTTATTTATACAAAACTGAAAAAAGTTACAAAGTTTGAATAATTTAGGAATATTGAATACATTTTATGATTTTATTAAGAAGGAATTGGCGGTAATTTCGTTTTCCATACTTTTATACATAATACATGTATATCTACACATGTATGTACACAATTTTTTATTTAATTAATTTTGTTTTACAATCATTTAATAATTTCCAAACGTTATTCGACGATGCAGTAGCTGTTGAAGTAACGCATACAGTTCCTTGTTAGTATACAGTAATGGCGTAAACATTAATATAAAAAATTTATTTTTATTTTTGATCTTAAACAAGCTCTAAACATGGATAATATGGTTCGTACACATGGTATTTTAAGTACATTTTTCCCAAAACTAAACTGTACACACATGTTCAACACATATGGTTTTCATCGCGTTATACAAACATAATACTAAACTATTATTCCAAAGTAAATCTATGAATCGAGTAACCGTTAAAACAAATAATATTTCCGCCAAACTATCCGTTTCGAAACATACTTAATCAAAAAAAAGAAATTGTCTTTCAGTGTTGGAACTAGGAAGGGTGGATGTAAAGTTTTCAGAAGTGTATTTGCGTATTTTTATTATCAATAGCCGTTAGGTAAATCTTAAATTTAATTTTTCAGTATCTTAAAGGGATAGCAGAGTAATATGTTTAAATTGTGTATGCATTAAAGGGTGGCAGTACACTGTATAGAACGATACCATTTTAAAAATAATATAAATATGGTCTTTTATATCGTTTCCTTTTATAATAGTTCCTACTAAAAAAGTACCTCATTTCTATTGTTACGTCATGAGATATTTGATTTTCTTTTTCATCATAATAAAATCCGTTCTCGGCTTATTTTATCTATTCTAGTTTTGATAGATAACATTATCAACTGATAATTAATTAATAGTGAGGTGAATATACCAAGTGGATTATAGGTAGGCGTTGAATGTTGCGCATACTGTACGAAACAAAGATATTTTGAATTGTAAAATATAATAGGTATGCAGTCATAATATAATATATTATTACAAGTCATATTTTTTGAATTATTTAACTCGTTTGGGATATAATAAAAACATATGAAAAAAACTATTATTTACGGTAAAAATAAATTGTAGTACTATATTTAAACTCAAGTATACCTCAGGTATAAAACAAAGAGCATATTGATTACAACATTATGATTCTCTTATTTGCTTCACTCATCCTAATAAATATTATAAAATTATAATAAAAAAGAAAGATAAGATAATGGGGACGAGTGTATCCACTGATGTAGGTGAGAAGTTGGGAATGTAGGATATATACGGGAATTCAATGTATATCTGTAAGCAACGATTCTGAACGGAGTTCAGTTGTGATAGTGATGCTTTGTCAACAATATATATGTAATTTTATAGTAAAATAAGAAAATAAGCTTTATACATTTTCTTTAATAATATTTGTTTAATGTTGTCCCAATTTTCTTACGTTTTTTCAGGTTTTCCCATGTTTTGTCCTGTTTTTTTATATTTGCTGGGAAAACTCTCGGGGAAATAAAAAAATTACCTTTCTAAAGTACCTAGCTAGTGAAATTTTCTTTTAGAAACATTACTATCATTAAAAGTCTGAGCGAAATTGTTGATAGAAAAGTTGTGTACAGAAAAAAATAAGGCCGTATATATTTTAACTAATATCTAAATTTCTTATATTTTCCTGTTTTTTTTTTTTCGGTTTTTTAGATTTGATGAAAAAACTCTTGAGAAAATCGAAAAATAACCTCCTTAAAGTACTTCTCTTCACCGATTATACTATATTTATTACATCTAAAAAATTAGAATTATTTAAATCGGGAGATCTTTTACGCTTTTTCTTTCGTTTGATAAAATGCATTATTAACCGATTTTAATATTGCACCTAGAATAAACTGTATAACTTTGAAAGTAATGCTGATAACATAATACTATTATAATAATATTATACCTTGTCGAATCGGTTTGTTGTACCTAATACAAGTTCAAAAACGATTATTTGACAAATTTTTTTTATTTGTCAGATGAACAGATTAAACGCACTAACCTCCCAGACAATAATGAAAAGGTGCAAATGACACTTTTAATACCATTATAATTTTTTTTTTTCTCTTACAATAATTATTATGATTATATATAGGCGGCACTCCTTTTTTCCACATCACTTATCCCTGCAGTTTAATACAATGACTTTATATATTATAATAATGATGAACACAAATTTAATATTATAATAGATTTCAGTGAACACGCAATGCACTATAATATAGTCTGATAATATTTTTGCTGATATTTTCCGCGGTTTGCATGACCACACGCGGTCGTGTATTTAACACGACTCGTCCTACATCCAATTTTGCCGGAAGTCGACAAACATGAATCTATGTAATTTTATATATCTATTCATCGGTATGTTTAGGTATCCATTACTGTAGCCACTTATATAGATAACTATAAAAACGTGTTTCATATTAGGTAAGCCTTATTTAATCGACGATATAAACAGATTATTATACAGATTTTTAATTTCAAGGAACAAACTTCTAAATTCTGAACGAATCGAGTATTATTGTTATTATCGAATATGTATTGATTTTACTGTAATGCGTGTTTTATTTGTGTTTTATGGATTTGTAAATAATTTTTTTACTCGAAGTCTTTACGCAGTCAAAAATTTTCTAGTTTATAAGGATACTTTCTTGTAGGTAGCATTTTTGATCTATAGTTAGCGCATTGAGGATAAGGATGCATAAAATACACCATAGTTAACGCCTAATAAAAACGGTTTATACGTTATATTTTTATTAAGTCGTTTTGGATTTAATATTGAAATTCAACATAATATTTTTGGGTACCCTTGCAAAAATTCGTTAGTTAATTTTAACAAATTGTTTTCCCATTATTAAAAAAACTATGAGGAAAATCAAAAAGTGACCTGCGCCTACCTAATTCATCAACTAGATCAAAAGTGCTATTACAATAAAGTTTTTGATTGGGCAAGATTTCTGAAGGTAGACAAGTTGTTTAAAGATATGCACAAAAAAAAAACAAAACTACTTATGAGTTTTTGCTGGGTAACCAGCATTATTATTATTTATAATATATTTAATGCTTAGAAAATTCGCACTCAAATTAGTATCTAATATACATACATGCGTATTAATTTATCCCGCGTAAATAATTCAAGGACACTTCAGATTAATTCAAGTTAATTCAATTTAATGATAACAAGAAAACATATTCAATCCATAAATTTGATATAGCGTCTTAAAATTTCAAATAAAAATTTTCGTGATTCTGTGCGCGAAGTCCACAAACGCAATAATTAATAATCAGTGTTATTAATCATTTAACATGATGTAATCTTTTTGATTAACCCGACTAAAACTATACGCATCATAATATTGTTATATACACATATTTAATAATATGTATATTAGTGTATGATGTAATTATCTTAATTATATATATTTTATTTTAATTTATTGTAACTCATTGGCCGAGTTGGTGTACTTAAGTACTGATAAAAAAAAAAAAGATCTTTAAACAGTTCTAATAATATTAAATTGTACCCATATACTGTTAATTATTTATCTATTAGACGATGGTATCTATACATTTACAAATTTAATTGAAAAAAAAATAATTGACTATAAGCCGATTTAATTGTGTGTAAAACTTCGTACATTAAGTTTCTCGTTTGACAATCAATCGAATGATCACGCTATGGCCTAACGTATCTAATCAGATAAACCTATTATTAATTACAGAAAATATATAATATTACAATAATTAGATATAATATAAACGATTTTTTGATATTAAGATTAGTGAAATAAAAAACTTATGATTCAATATTAGTTTATCGGCTTAGGTACCTACGTAATGCTTAATAATTTAAGATGAACCATATTATATAGGTATTACCTAGGTATAATTCGTAAAAAAAATGCAAAAACAAGATTTAAATATCGTATCATTCTATAATAGGTAATATATTCATATTACTTAAGAAAACAAAGAAAAAAAATCTCATAAAATACTTAAATATTTCGAAAGAATGCGTGATTATTGTTTTTGTGTGTTCAAAAAAAAACAAATTAACATAATCTATTTTTATGAATTGTTTCGATATAAATGAGTATAATCAATTTATTATTTAAAAAACTATACATCGATAAAGATAATAATATATAATGTATAAGGATTTAGATAGTAGCGCTGCATGTGCACATTATAACATAATAGCACGCGTCTGTATAATAATAATTCAGGTAGGTATTCCAAAAATCACTATAGTAATAATTCAATAAATTTAAAGTGAATCCTATATGTATATTTTAAAAAAATTCCAGAGACATTATATGTATATATATAATAATAATATTATGAGGACAACATAAGCGGGTATTTAGAAACTAACCAATACATTGCTTCTTTCTCATTGCATCATCATATATGCACCCGAATATGTTATAATAATATTTCTGTGCCCTAAAAACCATTAAATGTGTGCATACAATTGTGCTCCGAAAAAAATATTTTAAATACACGAGTACCTACCGACGTTATCAGTTCACCTGTAAACATTAATGAATCTCGAACTTTTATTTTGTAATTCCTGGTGATTTTAAAATTACTTGGAAGCGTACAAGATTCTTATTTACGTCCTAAAAATGAACAATTGCCGACATAATATGCAAACAAAAAAAAATTTAAAATAAAATGTTGTATACATACATTTATGGTACATAAAATCGTGAGCTCATAAAAATCATTTTAGTAAAAATTAGCTATTTTATTGTTTATGACAATAACCCAAGCAAATGTAAAAAAGTATATAAATATCTGAATTAATATAATATACAATAATGTGTACACCAGGTATACAGGTTCAGTATACTGAATTGTTTTCTGTTGTTGACGTTGGACTATTTCGAATTTACACCACGATAAAATCGTACCGAACAATATGTGTGCATTGTGTCTTTGAGATAATAGGTACCGAGTTGATAGAATATAACAATATTTATCTTCGATCAAATAACATGATATCTATTGGTAAATACGCTTAACACGTGGAGTAAACAATAAGCATGGTTTTTTTTTTTTTTTGATTCTGTACACGCGCTTAATTTAATAACGTGCATTTTTGTAAATTTTATGTTCTCCCCAGTCAATTTCACAAGATAATAGGATATCACTTTGTCGTGTTATCTTGTGAAATTGATGTATGAGAGAACGTTAAATTTTCAAATTAGTTTTGTATATATATATAAGTACACTATACACACATGTACAATGCAGTTAACGTTTCTAATTTCAAAATAATTACCTACTACGTTCAAGGCGTCTCCATATATCTACATATAACTCGAGTTTCAAGGTCTGTTAAAGAAAATTAATTTTTAAGGCAATGCAGTACTTATATTATAATATGCGATTAACTGAAAATTACTGCATCGCGGTTATGTGTACATTTTGTTCGACAATTTCGTATATTACAATACTTGAATTTTCATATCCAATCGCGAAATAGAAGTGTAGAAATGTATACAAATATTTTCAATAGCGACCGCATATTTGTATTACTGTAATCTGTAAAAAAAAAAAAGAAGAAAAAACGCACAATGAGTAATGTAGGTATACGTATAAACGATGAAAGGGCAAATAATTAATGCAAATCAAAAAAAGAGTTGAAAAATATTTGCTATCACGTGTTCAGTGACAAATTGTATCGTTTAATTTCACTAACTGTATAACGTATTATTGTCTATAATAAATAAAATGACATTGATTATTAAAACATATTATTTCAATTTCATTGGACCATTGGTAATTGGGCCGCAAAATATATAACACAAAAATATACGAGTATTTATTTATCAATATTGAAAAATAAAGTATATACGTACATTGTATATACGAAGTGTGGTTAAAAAATATCGGAACAGCAGTTGTAGGATTGATATCATTGGCTTCCAATACTTGCCGAGCACATATGTTTTTTCGTTTCTCTATATCCGTTTCAATTTCGATATAATTGATATTTTAGATAAACTATGTTTTTCGTGTACTAACGATTATTGTGATGAATCTAAAAGAATAACAATTTGACGAGCTTTTTAAGGTTGTTGGAGAGGATTTTTCTTCCATTTTTATGATTACGTATTGATACTAGTAATAATTATTATTATGATAATATTTCAATAAGGTTTTATTCGTATTTACTATACTAAAAAGTTCCTGACAAACTTGAACTTTTTTGAACCATGGCATTTTATTCATTAATTCATTAATAATACAATTCCTTAGAATTTCAATGTATTTTCTGGTTTTCAATGTACCTACCTACGCATTTAATTAAATTGAATTAGAACTTAAATTTTCGGGCTTATAATATCTTATAAATTATAATAATTCACAGAATATTTGTCAATGTTATTTATATTATTATTTTATTACAATAGCGTTTGCCTAACCTGGCATATATAATAAAATCATTTTTATAAATCAATAGCCCAATTACCATACCATATAAATTGTTTAAAAAAAATTAATCGTGATCTAATATCCGAATATCAGAATTATTTTGTGCTTATTATCCGTCAAATAATTATCGTATTTTCGTCAATTGTAACGATGTTAAATGCATGCGCCCTCACAGTTTGGGATCCACTCCGATACAGGGATAATATAAATAGACCCGTTGAATGAACACTTTAATAAAAAAAAATTAAAAAAACAGTTTAATATCGGTGTAATTTTTATTGTTAAATCGCTGAAATCGTCGTGCGGTTGAAAATGTCGATTAGTATTTTTGGAAATTAACGCTTTAACGTTCTTAACGTTTTGGAACGTATTGTACAACCTATCGCTTGTTTGGTTAAACCCGCCGGTTACGCTTAAAATATTATTTACCAGTGCATTTGATTTTTTTTTTTTGCTATCCATTACAGTAAACCCGTTTACCTATCTATGACAACGTTCAATGACCCGAAACACGAAATGATAACAAAATATAATATATTATTGGAGTTGGTTAATTATTTGATTTAACAGTTTGCAGTGAAATCGACTGCAAATAACCTTAAAGTGGAACGTTGCGAGTATTTAAGTTACCTCTAGGTTAGGTAAACCAATTTAAATATTATTCTACAATGTAGACTACGCGTATTTTGTGCCCGCGATTAAAATAATTATTATGTGACTTTTCAAAATTATCGAAATACTAAATTATTATTCAGTGCAATGATATTCGTGTAGTAGGTACCACTGTATTTACAATTTTTATCTAATTTTCCGCATAAACATTATTTCACTGCTAAATCGTTTACTGAAAGTTTTGTAAGCAATCGATTGGTTTTTACCGCCAAAGGAATCGTTTGTTTTAGATTTGGAGTGTAGCAAGGGACTTATTTTTATTTTATTTAATTTTTTTTTTTTATGTCTATGAGCAACTTTTTTACCAGAAATCTTGCTCCGAAGTACCAAGTATAGCACCTTTCCTGAAAAGTAATTTTATCAATTTGGTGGTTGAAGAAGTCATTTTTCTTTTTTTAATTTTCTAATGGGACATTTTAATTTTTGTGAGTTGTTTACATCATTTTTATTTGATAGATACTCTGTGAATAAAACTGTTAGACTAAACAGAAATGCTTGAAAATTTGACGGAGGTTCATTATAAGTTGTACTTAGTGTTCGAAAAAAAAAATAGAGTGTAATGTTGTACTTTTTTCATAGGGGTTTTAAAATCAAATTTTGACAAAAATCGTAAATATTAGGGCCTTTCAAAACATGTATAACCGAACTTCGCTCCGAATCGTTTTTCGTTAGCAATAGTTTATTGTTTGTTACAGGTATAAATTAAATAACTTTATGTAGCCCATCTTCCCAACTACCCACCTACAACAGTTGCCACACCCGTCCCCAATATCAGGTCTTTTCATTATTATTTTACATGAAAATGTCTATAACTCAAAATATACCAAGGGAATTTGGACTCTAGTGTCTAGTGACGAAGCTTTATTTTCCGCTACTTATTATGACGTTAACAATATTCCGTATATTTTTTTTCGATTTTTCGCACGGAGAGGTTATCGCGTCGGTGACGGCCGTTTAAAATGATGTACACAGATGCCCAATAATATTATATAGTGACTTATAGGTTATGTATATCTAACCTATCGACTATGCCGTACGGTAAATATTTTTCACCGAGAACGCGTAGAAAACAAGTCAAGCCAAGTTAGTAGGTACGTATGTAGACTGCTGCAGGTAACAAAAATAAAAACACGAGCGCGTGTATTGGTAGCGGAGAAACAAAAACCCGACGATGAATGAACTCGATTGTTACGATATAACGGCAGTGGCGGTGTGCCGTATAAAGTCCAATTTGCTTACGTAAGTAATGTTTAAGTAATAAAATTATTAATTATTATGTACCTATTCGATAGGTAAATAATATTTAAGTAAGTACTTGTCTATATACAGTGTGTTTTTTTCAAACAGTAGAACGAAATATTTCGGCCGAATGCACTCGAATTAATATGGGGATTATTTTTTAGACTCGATGCGAAACCATGCATTTGAAACAATGAAACCAATTTTATAAACATGTGTTTTTTTTTTCAAGAGATAAAGTAAGAGAAAAAGTGCGACTAACGTGTTTAATTCATACCTGTATGCAACGATAAACCATAGATTTTGAACAGATACCCGAAAATTAACAAAAATTATCCATAAAAATGTCCAGTTATTATATGTATTTACTATTTGTTAAGAAAACTGTAACAAATAACGACCTCCTGAATCCTAAATGCACCAGGTATAGATAAAAAAATGTCACGAAGGAGTTCCTATATATAATGTTTTTGATCGGAGCGAGATTTCCTTGTATAGACAAATTATTTACAGACACGCAATTAAACACACACACACACACACACACACATAATAATAAATCTATTAACTAATATACATTTCTCGATCGGCTCAAAATCTTAAAGCTCCGTTTCAGAGTTCGTGACGATGAAACCGTTTCCGGTGTTGCCATTTGAGCGAAACACACGGTGTATACACGCGTATTATGTGCACAGCAGATAATACAATATTATTGTTATAGTAATTACTGCATGATGCATACGTACACCCACCACCTATACAATATTACGGAGAGCAAGCGAATCGGACTCTGATCACTATATATACATCATTATTATTATTATTTGTTATTATTATGTGTATATGTGTGTATGTATAATTCGTATATTATTACGGAAAAGGTCGAAGAGCTATCGAACTAATATATACCGCGGTCAATGGCAGTTAATGATTCGAAAATATCATCTGCGCACGCTCCTTCTGTATACACATATATTGTAATATTATTATGAACTAAAGACTCCCACACGAGGGAATAATATCACACGATATTCTACGTCGACATCAACACAGCAGTGTTATTATACTGCTATAGGTCAATTTTACGATTTACCTTTGACCTAATAAACGAACGTTATTATTGTTATCAAAAGCTAATTGCACTGCGTACTGCCTACAGTGTACACTGTACGATGTACGTGTACACCAGAGTAAATATATACCTACTAGTGTTTTTTTTTTCACTTTATTATAATGTTTAATAATAACCGAATTATATGACACGCGGTTGATTGCGGATAATTAGGTAATAAATTGTAACGCGAGCACGGTGACTGGAAACAGCGCGCTAATATACGATTTATTTCGTATAAATTTGATGAAAATATTCGTCGAAAACTTAATTTTTTTTTAAATCTTGCTCCTAAATTCAAATGTAATTTATAGTGTAGTAAAAATAATTGTATTTAGTTGACGGGTAAGAAATTATTATTTCGATTTCTTGCGTTTAGTTTTTTTAATTGTAGTTTAATTAAATTTAACCATACTTAACGTCTTAACATAGATAAAAGTAAAATAATAAATAAAAACCTTCTTTTAAAATATATTAATTCAATTGATCTAAATAATATTGATTTTATATAAATCTGTTCTCGTATAAATTGTGACACTATGATCGTACTATAATTTTTATTTTGTGTATATCAGGACCGTATTTAAGATTTTGACGCCCATGAGCAACAACATTTTGGCTGCTCCTACTTTGCCTATGATTAATTTTATAATTACTTAAGTATAATTATAGAGATTTGTGGTATCTAATTTAGTATTTAGATAAAAAAAACAAACCATTTAAAAATTTAAAAAAAGACGGGCATACTTCGCGCGTGGGTGCAGGCACTCTAGTAGGTGGAAAGCTGGGAATGTAGGATACAGACAAGAATTTATCTATCTGTAAGTAACGATAAATTTTATTTCATTGCTAACGAAAAACGATTCTGAGCAGAGTTCAATTTATAATGATGCTTTGTAAATAATATAAAAATCATATTATGGTAAAATAATTAAATAGGCATTATATAATTTTTTCTGTAATAATAGTTGTTAATATTGTGCTGATTTTCCCGTTTTTCCTACGTTATTTTCTGTTTACTAATATATTTCGTATACTTTTTCCCTTTAATTGGGAAAATTAAAAAAATTAATTCTTTAAAGCACCACTCCAAACAAATTTCTTTCCAGAAAAGGTGCTATATCTTATGCATCGGAGTAAGCTTTCTGATAGATAGTGTTCCCATACAAAAAAAAAAAACATTTTTGTGGAACCAATACATTTTTCACTCCACTCAGAATTTAAAAAAACAGGCAAATGCAGTGAAGGGTAAATAATATTATTATAACAAAGAACAGTATATTATGATATATTAAGATATAAATACATTATATTTAACTTTTATTTCAGTTTTTTTTTTCTTGCTTGTCTTGCTTGTTTTGCAAATATTTTTATCACATCTGTATAATTTTAACTTTTTGAGAATTGCTTCTATATGTTTAGAACTGCAAGACTATTAAGTCTTTCTAAAGACAGATTATCTTAAATAATTTTTCATTCGACGAAGTGTAGAAAAAGAGGGGAAATTAATTTGTATACGTAAGCAACAATAAACCATTGCTTACTAAAAACAATTCTGAGGGGAGTTCAGTTGATATTGATCCTTTGTTAACAACATGTATATCACAATTTTTTAGTTATAATTTGGTTTATGTGTATACAATTCTTCCGGCCTAACAGAACGGCTTACAAATTGTACTCGGTGTTTATCATAAGTTGTACTTAGGAATGAAAAAAAAAACGTTATAGTGTACTGTAGTAGGTTTTTTTACATGTGCATTCTATAATTTGAATGGAAATTGCAAAACTATCCGTAAATTTCATAAATGGATAAATAAATACATTGTCCTATATTTTTCAAAATTATCATTGTACTAGACATTAAAATCGAATGCCTCATAATTTACTGCCCGACAACCGTATAAATTTCAATAACACTATTACAATATAACAGGTACAACCATCGTCGTGTGCAAACAATGTTCCAAATTTTTTAATTAGTTAAAATGATTACTAATGAATCAGTACCACGAAAAAGCTACGGAAGTGTTAACATATTTATTTAAACTAACGTATCTTGATGTACTAAAAATATACGAACGATTGAAACGGAGGTTCGGAATTATAAATATATTATGCAGTCATACAGGGGAACTATTGTTCTACTGCGTAAAAAATGTCACCGAAAGACGGCCTGTATAATTAATTTATAGCGATTATTATGATGCAATTGTCTGTGAAACGATGTAACATAGTTAGTGTTATTAATACTCTATACTTAAGTATTGTATTATACTACGCAAAAATAATCGTGTAAACCACACAATATAATATTTCATTTTAATGTGATGGTATTGGTCCAGGTATATAATATGTAAATAGTCGGTTTTAGATCTGAAAACCGGAAAAAACCGTAGACATTTATTATGTAATTCTACAGATTCTTTACTTGAATATATTGGAAACTGAATAATATAATTATTTTACTGAAAATCGTAAATAAATTTGGTTGTATTTTTCAAAAATTTACTCAAAGAAATTTGTCTTTCTTGTATGTTAAAGAATATTAGAACGTAAACAAATTAAAATACGTTTTCAAAATTTAAGTAGGTCAAACGAAATTCCTACAGTTTTGTTGGCTTTTCGGTCCAAAACTTCATATTCGTTCATAAAAACGACCGTACCCTTCCTCCTTTAATAGTTGTATCGGGAAATAGATTAGTGGACAAATCAAATCATAATAATTTTAAAAATTTTAAATTTTACAACATCACAAGAAATTTGGAAAAGCGTTAACACCTAAATATCTCGTATACGTAGGCATATAATATGTTATAAAAGTCGTAATATTTATATTGGTAACAAGTTTTCTACGAGTAAAATTCAAAATATACAATATTATAAATTTACTGTCAAATACGTTCAGAGTGGAAGGCCTCTCTTAGCTAAAACCGACGTTCATAAAAATTGTCTAGATAACAAGTACCTATAAATAATACCCATATTTTCTAATATTGTAAACTATTGTTAATTATAAACAATATTGATTTTATTTTTTTTCACTTTATAATATTTATATACTTAAAATACTTATACCTATAGAAAAAGGTTACACTAAATTAATGTACAGATTGAAAAAAACGGACATATTTTGCAGGTGGGTGCAGCCACTGTTGTAGGTGAGAATTTAGGATGGTAGTAGAGGTATAATCTCCATTTTTTTCCATTCATTAATAAAACTACAAATAAAATCAAAAATTGACCTCAACACATTAACTAGATAATAAATAATGATAAGCGTTTTAAAATTTGTATTTATTAATTATGTTTTTACACGTTATAAGCCAAATATAATAAGGTATTTAGGTGTTTACATTTTATCTAAACTTATATTTAGACATCTAAACTACTTTATTTGTCTTTTAAACATTGTTTTTAATTTGACAATTTTTAATTAAGTTGCTGTTTAAAACCAATATTTTTAAACTGATAATTAATTCATTCATATATATTGATTAAAATCTTTATTTTAAATTCTGAGCGTAGTGAGGAATATATTAGCTTTAGGTACTACTATAAGCGTTTGTATTTTTTTTATGTTTGTAAACAATTTTTCTGCATTAAAGAGGTCATTTTTCTTGTAACTTTCTTAATGATTGTGAAAAATAGGATAATATTTTTGTATTCAAAATTTCCATTGTTTTCGATTTTGTTTTTCTATTGTAGTTTGGTTTGAAATAATCGTAGGAACCTGAAATTTTCACAGAATACTTATATTGAATCCTTTCTCGACATTTTAACAATTTCGAAGCATCCTAGCGGTTTTTAAACTATTTATTATAGCCATTAGAAATGGTCGAGTTGTTTAATTTTTAGTTTTTGATTTTATGTATAGATAAAATAGTTTTTGCCAAACAAAAATACTCGACAATTTAACGAGAAGTCCATTATAAGAGATAAAAAAAAAAGCCGAGCATGTAATAATTTATATTTATAAACGTTTTAAGACTATATTTTAACGAAAATCGTTTTTAAACATTTTTAACCGTTCAGAATCATACTAACAATGATTTACCGTTACATATTATAGATATCAATTAAATTTATTAGATATTTAATTATTTCTATAAATATACCAAAATAGGTACGTAGTAAATTCAAATTAATATACCTAATAATTGTATTATATTATACCTACCTATTTAGTTACTGATATTTAATCGTATTCGTTTCCAACTTTGATCCAATTATCGGCAGAAACTAAAATATGGGTCATGATAATTAATATTTTGTTCATTTGGTCATAAAATATAAAAAAGTCGAATAAATAATAAAAATGTATATACTAATTATTAAATAAGTCCGAGCATTTGCAATCACGCGTTACGTGCGATTACGTAACTCGTAAAAAGGGAGTCTATTAAGTAATAATTTTATCAGATTTTTTTTAATTGACTTTTATAATGTATTTATTAATTAGTATAAGTTATGTTTAATATCATTGTAATAATAATATTTTGCCAACCGGCAGTGTATAAAAAAATAGTAAATGAAAAAATATAACATAATATTATTATTATCTATAGGTAGATTTCCTATCTTACGTTATTAACGTTAGATAACAAAAACAAAAAAAAAAATATGTTTTAATTCTTTGAGTATTTATTTTACTTTAATATGTTTTGTCTTCTACCAAGTTTGAATATGTTTCATTTGTTTTAAACTGTTTTACATGGTACAATAATAGACCTTAAAGAGATCTTTGGTCCAAGACGTCATATATTTAGGTTAGGCCGTTTACTATTTAGCTATTTAAATTTTACAATTATGCCACTATGTCATTCGGCAGTTTTTAAAATTGTATAGCATACTATACATAGACTTCACCGGGACCAAAGATATATTAGTAATTATTAACATATCGTTTATTTAGGTACCTTCTCCGTATTATCTTGATTCCGACGTTTAGTTTAAACAATATAAGATGTAGGTATTATACGGTCACGTTTTTTTTAAACCTATATCACTGAAATTGAATTTTTAAAAATACGAAATTATAAATAAAAAAAAAATAAATAAAAAGGTCGGGAGGTGAATTTTTATACCTTCATGGTTTCTTCTCTTATTATGACTCTTCCATAATATAATATTACATTATGAATATTATGAATATTATAATTATTATATTATAACTATTTTGTAATATAAGTACCACGCGATAATGCACTACGCAGTTTTTTTTTTTTTAATTAGAAAACAATATTGAAGCAGGTATTCTAAAATGTAATTAAACCTCGAATTGTTATTCATAATATTATGTCTATTAAAATATGTATTATATGCCATTGACTATAATGCCATATAGTTGCATGTTGTAGGTAGTGTTGTCTGTACGGACGTTATTTTTCATATAGCATTGTTGAACACTATAAAGTACAACTCGCAGAATACCGTTTAATGAATTATTAATCAAAAACCTATAGCTGCGATATAGCAGAGAGTGTTTTTTTTTTTTAATTTTTCAATCAATCATATTACTATGACTTCGATTATTATATGTTATTTCAAGTGTACCCATAAAAGTATATATTATAAAATATTTGACATCGGTATATAAGCTACATTTTAAAGCATTTAACAGTTTTACTAATGATGTTTATTTTTTTTAGATTCTGAGCGAAGTGAAGAATGTATTGGTTTTAGAATGATGTTTATTTTATTTTTTATGTGAACAATTTTTCTATCAGAAAACTTACTCTGATTATCAAGTATAGCATCTTCTCTGAAAGGAAATGTTCTTTGAATGTTACTTTAAAGAGGTCATTTTTTAAAATTCTCATTATTATTTGAGATAATGAGAAAAACCCGGTTCTTAAGGTTAAAAAAGATTAAAAGATTAAAAATAATTAGGTTATCATTGGCAACCGTTTTTATTTATTTTTCGTTATTATTAAGTTTTTATTATTTTAATATTTTTTAAACAATCATCGTTGTCATGGAAATGCACACTGTTGTAAAAGCAATATTATAGACCAAGCTATATTAAAATAAAATAAATTTCGATTTCAATACATTCTTTATTTAGCTATTAATCTTTATATTATATTTCTTTATTCTATAATACTAGAGCATCACTATGAACTGAACTCCGCTCAGAATCGTTTTTCGTTGGCAATTTTTTTATCTTTGCTTACAGTTATACATTAAGTTCCCATCTGTATACTACCTTTCCAACTTTCCACCTATAACAGTGGCTGCACCTACGTGTGAAGTATGTCCGTGTATTTATTTTTTTTTTTCCAAAATTGGGTACAAAATTTCTACCAGAAATCTTATTCCGATATATCAAGTGTTGGACCTATTCTGAAAAGAAATTTTATCTAGTTGGTACTTTAAGCAGATTGTTTTTTGATTTTCTAAGCAATTTTCATAATAATTAGGAAAAAACGGAAAAATTTACGAAAATAGCTTTTAAGTTGTATACTTAGTGGTCAACAAGAAAAGGTTGAATTTAATGTAGTTTTTTTTTTTATAAAAATTTTAATATCAAATTTCGACGAAAATCTTAAATATTACGGCGTTTCAAAACACGTATTACCGAACTACGCTCAGAATCGTTTTCCGTTAGGAAAGATTAATCGTTGCATACAAATAACACGTAAATTTAAAGATAAAATAACAGTTTATAATATCAAACTTTAATAATTAGATCTTATGATGGTTTGAATTTAGTACTGATAAGATAATTGATATACAAACATGAAATTTATATCACATTATATCCTAAGACCAAGGACCCTATATATGCAATTTTTAAAAATAGTACGATCAGTATACGACTATGTAGGTCTAGTTAAACTAGCTTATTAAAATATCCCTGTTTCGTCCCATGACCTCTTTCTGTCCACTTTCGGACGTTTCTCTATAATAGTACCTTATGTAGGTAGTTATAATAATATATTATTGATTAGTTAATAATTTAATTTTAATAAGTGAATTGATCATTTTTTTTAAAATTATTATTATTTATTTAATAACCTATCGAAAGACGTCGCTGATTTTTGCCAAAATGTTGACGTCATAATAATATTACCATGCTAATTGATAATGTTTGTATAATGCATAATGATAACACAATTACAAAACCATAGAAATATGTTTTGTAATCAATATTGTTTAAATAATATTATTATTGTTTATATACATATATAATTTTCCCATTAAAAGTTAGACGTTTAGATTAGGAAAACCATCATTATCATTAAAAAAACATATAAGGTACCTACCTATGTTATTATGTTTAACAATAATAGATAACGCTAATTTGTTAAAATTATTAAAATTAATTATATCTAATTAATAATTATTACGGACACAAAATATAATACTATAATAAATATTAATAGTGTCATTATATGAAATTATGATTGTATATTTGTATGAATAATATTTAATGCGATGGTAATTTCGGTGATGGAGCACGGTCTTTTTTTCGGCGATCTTTTTGACAACCGGATTGAGTAAAAAACATTAATTTTCTTTTATGTCTATAAATAAATCAGTCCTTTGTGAATTTTCAAAAAAATTCAAATTGATATATTCTCCTGTACGACTATACAGTGGTTAATAAAGATAGTGACATATCTAGGATTTTTACAGTACGTTGTATGTTTAAATTTTGTCCGGTTAAAGTCACAACGTTTAGCATCACGAAAAACGATTCACCGCAGGCTACGGCTATCACACCTGAGCAGTTTTCGTTCATCTTTGAACTTGAATAAATTATGCTGTTGTGATACGGCGCAGCACTGTGGAATGAATAAAAACACTACTTAAAAATGCATCTTCTTTTAGATGCTGCACGGTATAATGCACAGATCGTTAACTCCAAAAACTGCATAATTGAAATAAAATACAGGGTGAAACCGTACACTTTTGGTAGGTACAAACCACACACATTTAGTAGGTTAAAATCGCACACTTTTTGAAACTGTTGTATCTAATAACCATACAATGATGTATTATCTATTATTTATTATCTATATATTTATTAAAAAATAATTGTTTATGCATTTATTGACGAAAACCGATTGCCGATTTTTGTTTAGAAATTTAAATCTCCGTCTCCATTATCAAAATTGCTTTTCAATATTTAAACAAGTGTTCCTAAAAATAAACATAATTTAATTTAAAATATTAAAATATTACAACATGCGTCTGTATACACGACATTAGCATGCGGTTTTTATACACACTATATAGTGTGTGGTATTCGGTTATTCAATGTACCCACCTGCAGACAACCATTAAAGTATGCAAAACTGCAAAAATCTGTATACCGACCTTTTTAAGGTTGAAACCATATGTGTGCGGTTTTCGGTTGCAACACAATAGGTGTTTAATATAGTGAAGTACCAATATACATATTATTAAATAAACAAATAGTAATATAAGATAGTGATACTAATCAAAAAAAAAAAAAATAAATAAAATAATACTAATAATTGATAATTTTAAAACAATTATAACTATTTTATAGATATACATACTATACAGTTTAACAGGTGGCATTCAGTTTCAAGTAGCTTCAAGCCACTGCAGCGCTGTGTGTAGTTTACGTGAACAAATAAAATTGTAAAATCGACTAGAAAAATATAATACCACTTAAATAAGTGTTTTAAAAAAAACAACTAAACTTTAAGGAATTGAAAATATAAACAATATTCGTTAAAAACATTAAAACTATAAATAATACTCTCATAAAACGTAGCCATACCTATATTATACTCGTGTGATAATACAATGTATTCTTATCTTAAAACAATAAAACTGATTGTCTTTTATACTATATCGATAAATATAAATATTTAGTTTCTCATTGATATACACAATACATCGAATATGTTAAAACACTATTGTATTTAATCACGGAAAGTTATTATACATGTATTCTATATACGTATAAATAAAGCGTAAGTTCAAATTTTACCGCGGTAACGTGTACCTACCGGTAAATATCAAAGAGCTTTTTATCATATAAAATTATCTTCGCCGGTGTTTACTTATTTTATTAGATGCTTGTAAGCCATTAAAAGCGATTGCTCGAAATGTTGGATTGTTATCGACTTATATTATCACTCTTATCGGCTACGCTATGTACTTGAAGAAAACAAGCTCGTGAGCAACACTACAATACAGTACATATGATATGTGAAGGTGAACGTATTACTTTTTGGAGACGACGCGCGTGTAAAAACACTAAAAACATCAAACGTTACTCGTTTGGTTTCCGGCCATTTTAAATGTAGATGCATACCTGTTTAATGATTTTAACGTTTGTATACGTATACGAATCAAATATTTTATGATTTATGAGCTCAGTTCAAGAATCTTCTATGCATGTATATGTTAAATGGTATTTTGTTGGTCACGGATTATAGATGATCGAGAAATATGCGCTAGAGACCTGTCATTAATATCATGGCTGTATAAATACGTCAAAATAATAGTGTAACGCAAATTTATTACCTATTCGGCCGACTCGAAGTGAAACTTTTTTATTGCAGAGACAGAGCCAGGCGGGACCGCTAGTTTAATAATAATATAATACTTTTTTTAGATTCTGAGTGGAGCGAGGAATGTATTGGTTTTTATGGTATTGTAATATGATGATATTTATTTTTTTTGATGTAATTTTTTTTACACCAGAAGGCACACTCCGATTATCAAATATAACACCTTTTCTGAAAGGAAATGTTCTTTGGGTGATAAACTGCGAAAATGTTATATACATTATCATGATGACACGATTGGCCCTTTACATCGGTACCGTTGTCCGTTTCACCAACGCACGTGAACAATTCGCGTACTTAACATAGTGATTTTGCGAATTAATTTTTAAAGTTTGCAAACCATTAATCTTTTAGTTATCTCTAAAAAAAAACTCTGCCAGATGATTTTATAGCATTTATTCGAAAACTAATGTTTCACAAAATCACGGAAATAATCCACAATTCACTATGGTATTATATATAGGTACGAAATTTATTCAAAATATGTTCGGACTGGTGAAACGGTAAATAGATACTCTATATGTCCCTGAGCTATGACACCCTCTGCCCTTCCCCTTAATCCTGGCTTGTAAATAACCATAGGTATATTTATCAACTCCATTATATAAGTATTATTTAAACTCTACTTTTGATTCTGAGTGAAACAAAGAAGTTTATGTTTTTATAATGATGTTTATTTTTCCTGTGGATAACTTTTCTATCTGAAATCTTGCTCCGATTTACGAAAATTTAACATTTTTTCTAAAAGGAAATCTAACTGGGGAGTTACTCTAGGGATGTCAGTTTTTGAGTTTCCCTGGAGTTTTCCAAATAAATGGTAAAAACCGGGAAAATACATGAGAAAACCGGGAAAATAGGTACGGTAACAAACAAATATTATTAAAGAAAATATATAATGCCTGTGTTATTATTTTACCATAATATGACATATATATATATATATATATATATATATATATATATTGTTGACAAAGCAACACAATCAATTGAACTCCGCTCAGAATCATTTTTTCATTAGCAATGGTTTATCGTTGCTTACGTACATTAAATTTTCCCTCTACTACCTTCCCATCCTTATCTACAACAGTGGCCTACCCACGTGTGAAGCATGTTTGTCTTTTTTATTTTTGCTACATTAACTTTTATGTTTATATAGTGTATACAAATACACCTACACCATGGATTATAAACAATTTATAACTAAAACTCCCAAACAAATATAAATAATGTACTCACGTCTTGAAAAAAATTAAATCATTTTATTTTTATAGAGAATAGACAATAATATTTTATTCTGACGATTTTTTCTGAAAAATCAAACAATTATTATTATATATAGCTTATAAAACACTAATCAATTGTAACTGAATTGAAGTGGTATGAGAAAAAAAATAATTCTCCTGTCGCGCAATAAATAAACCACCGTATATATAATGCATTAATACACAAAATATGTAATTTCAATGTACTGTTCCAATTTTTTTTTATATTTTTTAACACGGAGATAATAAATAATGTTGTTTACATATATTTTTCTAATAAATAACTAAAATATTATCGTATGTTATACATTGCAATTCGGTTATGTTCTATCAAATAGTATTGGTATTTTTTTGAATTTGAATTTGATCAGCATTTTTCACGATGAACCGCGTTATGTTTGTTTCATGTATGTGTAATGAGGTAAAGATTTGTGTGGTGAAATCATAATATCGTGAAAATTAAAAAATACACAGTTCCGTACACCAATATTCGTTGTGCGTTTTATATAGTTACAGCTTTACATGTAACCGTAATGATGTGTGATTACAATAGCATCTCTATCTGTACATCTAGTAGGTGATTCGAAATGATGAGTGTTCAACGATAAAAGAATCATTCTGTATAGTTGAAGAGGTAATATTCTTGAAAAATCTACAAATAGAAATGGGCCCTTGGATGTTTTTTTTAAGTTATTCGTGTGCTACACGCCGAATATATTATGTGATCTTTTTTTTTTTTTTTAGAATATACTGCGCAGTATACTAGCTGTTTTATGGTCCTTCCAAAATAACTAACTGTATAATATTACAGTCTCCAATAGCTGCTGCGCATTTTTATTTATTCGAGTGCAGCCATATGTCCGGGTCCCCCGCTGAGAATCTATTCGGTAAAATTAGATTTTAAACTATACACGCTTCTCGTATTATTATATTCCTCGGTCGGCCATTATAGTAGTAAGAAACACGTGTGTCTTTTCTTTCTTTTATTAGACAACCGCAGGCCTGGTCGTCGCATTCAACAGTATAATATATTATAATAGTATTATGTAATTATATAGGTATTATATGTTGAAGTTTTATATTCCAAGCGTCGTGAGTTTAGGGGTTTTCAACGATCTACGGTACCTTCTTTAGATATCTTATCCACAGTTTTTTATCAAAATATTATATGACGGTTATTAGGCTCGTACGGTAAAACGCGAAGACACGACTTAAATCCGAAATTATTGTTCACTTACCACAAATTTGTCGTCGTTCCGCGCCGATTCGGAAGTATCTCAAAATAAAAGTCAAATACACAAAATATTATAAATATAATTACACGTTCGTTCGACTTTTGAACGTTTTGAAAACTTCAAAATCACGGTCGGACGAATGACTAAAAAAATTACATCAGACGCGTTACGTTATTTCAATGATAATATATCAAGTTAATACAGAATGGGTATTTTAAAATTATTTCGCGATCAAATACTATTAACACTAATTATAATCCTGAGCTGTAAAAATATTAGGAACGAAAAAAATAATTAATGTCAATTATGTATTAGGTAACACAAAATTTGATAGTATTTTTATACACAATAATAAATTTATAATTTTGTTAATATGCACCTAATAATAATATGAATCATAAACAATTAGCTACTATTTTTATATTATAATTGTGTTAATCTTAATAATTATGAATGTGAATCATAAAATTTGGTAATATTTGTATAATATAAGTGTGTAAATCGTATTAATTATTTAATATTGAATCATATATTATAAGAACATATGAGTATAGGTACCTACCTAATTATGTAGACATAAAACCATCATAGTCAATTTTAAAAGTAATGTAATATATTATAGGCACTGCCAATTAAGTTATTTAAATGTAAAATTAATCAATTAATTAAATATATTTTTAAATTTTAAATGACGAAGTTTAAATATTTTTTCCGGATAAACCTATATATATTTTAGGATAGACCTGTAGAAAAGTTTTTTTTTTCAGGGCGTTTATTTTATTCTTTGTTCTTTCGTGAAATAAGATTCTATGATATTTTTACGATGGCGATATGGCGACTTTTGGCGTAAGGAAAGTAGCGTCTGAATGAAACAATGACCAATTTTGACATAAACCAAGAAGAGACGATTAATAGTAAATGGAAAGCAGTAAAAGAAACTATAAAAATAATAGTAGGCAAACAAAATAAAACAAAGAAACCGTAGTTTAACAGTTCTTGTAAGAAGGCATTCACGAGAAGGAAAGAAGTCAGAATGCAATGGCTCAACAAGAGAGAAAGAAATAATATACAAAGAACGTCAAGCAGAAGTAAATAAGAAGAAATACAAAAGGATAAATATACAAAAGAGATAATTTGTAACAAGAAAGGCCGATACTGACCATAGAATTAATAAAATTCAGGAACTGTACCAGAGAATTAACTCAGTTAGGGGGAGGAGGGTCACAGAAAATATGAACAGTTATTAAAAAAAATGATAATGGGTGCTTAGAGTTACAAAACAAGACAAAGTTTTAGAAAAAATGGAGACGAAATTTTGCTCAGTTGCGAAAACCCAATTGAGACTTTCATACATGAATGCCAATAGAACCCAATTACATAGAATGTACACTCCCAAGAAAAAAAGAAATAATAAACTAATTTCTAATTATACTATTGTATGACAGGCGCGGCAATCTCAAGTTAAGCCGGTTATTCCGGAAGACTCTATAGGGAGAAGAACATTAAGAAGGCCAAATTTAAAGTAGAAATAGACTGAATAAAGAGAGACGTAAAAATTATAGAGCCAGAAATTACATAGTCGGGGAGAAGCTACAGAAGACAGGAAAAGATAGCAAGATCTGTATTTAGCAGTGTGGTCTTGAAGGCAAAAATCTTGAAGAAAAAATAAGAAGATATTGTATTACAACTATACATATAATATATATAATGATACGTCCGCGAAAAAAAAATTTGTTTTTGGGTCTACCCTAATGCATATTACATAGTTTAAAACGTCTGAAAAACGAATAGCTACAATATATTATATTACAAATCGTAATTTGTCTTTTAAGATTTACTATTCCAAAAACGCGTGTAATTATAGGTAAATATTACAAGGGTATATGATTTGAAAAGACCAAAAATCGGAAAAAAGAACCAAAATTTCGGTGTATGAACGTCAATATCACTATTCGTTACGTATCCAATATTCGTTATGCGCGTTCTTACTTTTTAAATTGGCGTTCGATTTCGGCGGACTGGTCGTGCGCGCGGTGGTTAAGCCGCGATATAAAGTCATAGGTATTTAAGTTTATACATGAACGTCCAAACGTCAATGGGTCAAAACTAAAAACAAATATCGTGCGTCAAACCTACGTCAATAAAAAAATTTAGTCTTTACAATATGCAAAGAAAAAATAATAAAGAATTTGTACATTACACAAAGCATAATGTTGACGCTTTATTTTTTGTACGGATAAAAACCTTTCTGCAACATACAGTTTTTATGCGGTTCAGTTTTGCATTTTATGTAATGTATATTACCTACACCGCACCATCGCAAAATCTTCTGATTTTTTTAACACTGCGATTAGTTTAGTGATTTTTTTTTTAAATTTTATTTTGATAGTACTAAATAACCTACCTACGTCAAACACAGTATCATTTTTTTTTTTTTTCAAAACGTATACGCATATTGTACAATATATTGTTTAGATAATATACAAATTTAAAACAATCATCTCGATAATTTTTTTTACGCTATAAAATAACGGTATACGTGAATTTTTATCACGCATCCCTATATGGCATTATTTTACGTAATATATTAATAATCTGGCATAATGAATACGATAAGTACAATACACTTGCATTGAGATCGTTTATGATACACTGTAACAAAATGATTATGATGATGATAATGATGATAATATATATACGCTATACACATTATGGTAACATACTAAAAATAATTATTAGTTACGCAGTTTAATTATTTTATGCCAATTCTGCTTGTATATAATAATATAATTTACTATTATAGTCGATTGCTGACAATATAATATACAACATGGTAAACATGTATTGCATGCAGGTACGATAAGTCGAAAGAAAAAAAAAGGAAGTATTGAGTTTTTATTTATTTCGTTTTGAAGTATACAAAATTGGTTTGATAAGATTATTATGCTCTGCCTTATTTACGTTGAAATAACTAAAATTAATACACGGGAGTATATTAAAATATAATAACTTTAACATTATAAATATATAAGGTCTATCAAATTTATAAACAAATGTTTATTAATGATATTTCTTTATGTAAACTTACAAATACTATACAAATAATTGGGCTGTCGATTTAATAATGCGCACTAAATAGATCTTAAAAAATATTTTTTTGGCATTTTAAATGATTTTTAATTAGAGGCATAAATAATGAGCTCAGGTAGATCCAGAATATCGTCAGAAAATAATGGAGACATTTTGCAACGGTAGCGTTGGATCTTGAAGGTCCGTTAAGCTCACGGAAGATGATTGCTGATTTATAGTGTGCTTTAAATTCACAACCATATTATTAATCTCACAACAAGAATTAAAAAATTGAAATTCTAAAAAATGTTTACAGACAAAAAGAGAAAACATCATAGTAAAACCAATAGATCCGCTCGAATTTAAAAATTCCGAAAATTGGCTTAAGCTCTTCTTCCCTTGCTGGAACCAAAGATATAATGTACCTTTGTTTTATTGAATAAAACAACATTTTTTATGTGCATATATTAAATCTATTAAAAATAACACCGTAACAAAAAATAACAACGGGTTAAAAAATTTAAAATTTAAAAAAAAACAAGTTTCAAAACCGAAATCATATTGTTTTCCGTAAAATAATTTGAACTATTTAACGTGGAAGTTTTATACGCATTACATTAAGCTAGAAATAATGTATTCGTTTACTACATATTCACAATACTAATTAGGCTAATTAATATTGCGTGTATTATACCACGGTGAACCATCAAGAAAGTCGACGCAACAATAATTTCTTAGCGATCATAACTATATAATATATATATTATACGTATATAATTACGCAAAAAAACTTTTGTATTTCTCGTTTTCCGCGTCGAGGTCCGCCGCAGTTTAATTTCGTGTGCGTTATATAAATTTGCCACGTGTCGTCAGAGTTTCAGGGACCACGACCTCACGTCTAACAGTTCCGACGCGTGTGTGTTTTGTACCTGTTGAACTATAATGCTATATAAGTACGTGTAGCGTATATTGGTACATATACCGATACATTCCGGGCATTCCTGCGGTGACAAGACTCACTATATAGTCATCGCGAATACCGCTTCTCCATATTCGTTCTAAGAAACAATATTCCGTTTCGCTTTCCATACTTAGCCCTCGCGGGTTACAATTCCAAGTCCGGTGCCGGTCTATGTAACATGGTATATAAAACGCTTATTTAAACAATTTTTTTTTTTTTCGCATCCAATGGATCCAGTTTTTTCTTCCAATTTCTCAGAACGCCTATTTATACATTTGCAGGTTTTGCACAAATCCATCTACGGTATGTAGGTACCTACTCGTAGTTTGTGAAGAATGTAATAGATTCGTATAGGGTTACCCGCGCGGAGATAAACAAAATAATAATAAATTGTTTGACGTGTTTTTATTTTTTTTTTTCTGGCGAGTGGTTGTTATTATAAATTGAATATAATTATTATTATTATTATTATTATTATGAGTATTCGTTTAAAGCCACCGGAGAAAAGAATTTCGACGCCGCCGACGACAATTACCTATTATTTTATCGCAAAAAAAAAAAAGTAAGACACGCGGGTAGTGATGAATAAAGATGATGCTTTCAGCAGGTCCACGCGGCGATAGTCGCAAATCGCACTATACCGCGGTAATAATAATACTATCATCAACTATCGTCGGGTGAACGGGATGATATAGTACCTATTGAACTATCGTAAAATCACCCTATCATGTATGCCGTTGAATACTCTGATATACTCTGTACGGGACCGCGTAAAAGACCGAAAATGAATCGGCTGAAAAGTAAGTTGGAAGAAAACTATTTTTACCGAACAGTATTTAAGCCGAAAATACTTTATCCAAAATTTATTTTTCCAAAAATATTACAGCCTACCGCAAAAAGCTGAACACAAAATGTGTGATAAGAGCCGGTTAAAATCATAGATAACCCGTGGTAAACAATATACATAATACGGTGGCGACTGCCGGCTTTCAAGTTTTATTTGCTCGTTCTTCCAAATTTTTGTTCGAAATATCGACATTAGAGTTTTCAAATTCACCATTTTCTGATTAAAAATTAGAATATAGCAGTAGTCTTCCGAAATAACAATAAACAATTTAGAAGTTAATAACCAGTAGAGTTTCGGTTAGAATATTGTCGGGTGTTTATTTTTTTGGCTGAAATACTGTCGGTGGAGTCATTTTTCTTCTCGGATATTTTCGGATAAAATTATTGTCGGCTTAAACATGGTAGGTTGACATATTTCCGGCTAAAACACGGTTCGCCTGTTTTATTTTTGGCTGCTTCTGTCTGTACATTATATTCGTAATATGATGTTTAAATATATTATGCATGATATTTGATACATCTAGCTATACTGTCTTGACATTGATGGATAGTAACTATGACAGTGTGCACACATATTATCGTTTTATTTTACTATCGTGTCGGCCATATACGTAAATAGAGAAGGGGCTTAAGAAGGATTAGGCCACCCTAAAGTATCTCAAGCCCCACCTACAGTATTTGAATCAATTTATTTTTTAATATTATGTGTATTTTCAGACTCTATTTACGTCTATGGTGACGGCATTTTTACAGAAGTTTTTCTAATTAAATTCACTATATTCCTGGTTTTTTAATACTGCCATAATCACGTGGACGAGTCTCTTGTGATAGTTAGCTATCGCGACAGCACTTATTACCAATTCTAGGATTGGGGGTCAGAGAAATGATATATGTCTCCGTTATACTAGAAATAGTTCAGCGTACTCCTAATATTTTCCATAATATAATGAAAACAAAAATCGTTGGAAAGTGTGTTGTATAGTAATTTTCTAACTCCAAATATCAAATTCACCGACTCCAAAAAATGTTTTTGTCTATTTGTTTGTCCTTTGATAGTAATAAAACTAAGAAATTATTAATATTGTTGAATTTAAAATCAAATTATCGTTCAATCGCCAACTTAGTTTTCTATAATATGTTGGTTTCACCCCCCTCCCCATATCTAACCCTAAATGGATATTATCAACATATATGACATAAATAAGGCACTTACACTTAAAAGTGTACGCTGATGATCTGTAAGGCCCAGCCCAGCTTTTAAGTTTAAATCCGGGCCGGGCTGAGCTTTTTTTACAAATATTTGCTGGCCGGTCCAGGCTATTAAATTTTAGAATGACTATCGTGACTATTACGGATAAAATATGACTGTATTAAATAAAATCCTCCCTTATAACTTCCCTCATAAAACAATGGCATACCCATCAGCAGCATCGGCATTTTTTCTTTTTAAATCGACTATGCACCAATTCTAAATACAAATTCACACCGATAAATTATAATATGTGCATGTGTACTACATCTACAATTTAATCGGCTCAATATTCAAATGATGTGTCTTATGATGTATCAGATCGAATGTTTTAAAAATTGTAGTCACGGTGGTTATTATAATTTATGCATTCGAAGTTCAATACCACTAGATATATAGTATATGTTAAAAAGTATAAAAACACGTTTGTATATTATAATAATATGTCTATCAGTTATAAGACACAATATTATAACACGGTGATTTCAATTAAACGCCAGTTTCCGTTTCCAAGGACTTGTATGTGTGTGTGTGTGTGTGTGTGGTAATAATATTATTATATTATAATTTTTATAATACGAATAGGGAAAAATATCGCCTTACATTAATATTTCAATCCATTAATTATAATCAAGTTTGGTCAGAAAAAAAAAACTCCGACAAAGTATATACGAGAGTACCTATTATAATATATACCTATATTATGAATTAGATTATGAGAAAATTAATTTTATCAGGTCATCTGTACATTAATATTTTAATGTATTAATGCTTGAATGTGTAATACATTAATGCCGATAAAAAGAGACCACCAAGAAACGACTTAACCTTTTCAAATCTCGTAACTATTATAATATTAGAGAGCACTTATAAAAAAAAATATACATGTATATAATATGACTTAATGTTTTATCGATTTCATAGGATGATGTAATTTAAACGACCGAGTCCTCATACTGAAACGATCACTGCCGTTAATTTAAATATAAAAAAAGAAAACCAAAATGCTGATACTGTTGATGGACATAGAAAGTCAGGAAGGTAGGGTACAAAAAATTATTTAATTTATATCCGTAGCAACCCTTTTGTTAATTAAATACGATTCTGAGAGAAGTTCAGTTATACTGCACTATTTTCAAATACTGTAATTTTTACAAATTTAAAACGCTTATGAAAAAATTACTAAATCGCTCTCAATTGACTCGTTACAACCGAACCGTTTCCGAAGAAACTAAATTTTAATTCCAGGGGACCAACTTCGTGTAGTTGTAATACTGTATATATTTCTTCGAAATATTAAATAAAACCTGGTAAATGCAGTACAATGTTTCATTCATCGATGTAAAGAGAAATAATTTATTTATACTCGATACCCATTAAAAATCACAGGACGGAATAACAGTGTATAAGTATATAATCATATTACATTATATTCTAAAGATGTAAAGGACTTTATAGAATTAAAAGTATGAGAAGTAATAAATATTACTAAACTAAATACTAAATATTATTATAATATCTAGTAATGTCCATTTATGCTACTTTATAGTTTGTTTTGTATTTATATTGTAACTATTTTTGATTATGGTTTTGAAATCTTCCAATTGTAAATTTGTAATCCTACAAACTGTACTCTGTAACAACGGATTCGTCCGTGTATCTATTAAATAAAATATTATAAATACGAAAGTAACTCACGATCTGTTTATTACTTATAACGTTTTTACAGTTAAACCGCTGAACCGATTTTAATGAAACAGGCTGCAGTAGTTAAAGCCAAACAAACTGCGTTTTTTCGCAAAAGAAGGCTGGACCAAAAACAACTGTGTTGAGTAATTTGTATGTAATGAACTTATATACAAAATTAAAACCATGACAAAAATTATACTGTCTACCTCAAATAACGTTCCTGTTATTTTGTTCCTGTCCAATAATATAACAATGTTTTTGTTTTGTTTTTTACAAAAATAATATTATAACAACAATAAAATATTTAAAAAAATGATAATATTAAACATATTGCCAAACAAATTATTATATAAATACACGGGAATATATAAAAAAAAAATATATGGAAAAAGATTTTTAGTAGAAAAGTTTTTTACAGAAACAAAAAATAAAACCATACCTAGCTAGCCTACGTATTTATAATTAACATATTATCATTATTGTAACGTTATTCGTTAATATTATAAATTCGAAAGTTTTTGACAGTGTTTAGATGTTATAACTGATGTTTATCATACCAAAACGGCTGTACGAATTCAGATGGAATTTAATACTAAGAAAGAATATATGTTGTAGATTAACTTCACAGGATACTCTTTATCCCCGTAATGCATTTCATTTACAATGTTATTTTAATTGAATGATTTACAGATCTATATTTGCAATAAATAAATAATTTGTCTTCACTTTGATGTGATAGGAAACATTATTTTTATATGTGTCATTAAATCGGCCAGTTCAAAAACTAAAGTTTAAATAAATGTAATATTTTAAAGAATACTATTATATTTAATAGCAGGTACCTATGTACTTGACTAATAAGTATGTACTTATATGTACAGCTAATTTACACACACTTAATTGTTCACATAATTATTATTTAATCGATACAGTGTAAATTTTAATGTTTAAATTGTTGATTTCCGTCGTGCCGTTGACGAGATATTTCACTTTTAAGTTTGGGTTGGAGGAGAGTGGTGGTGCATTATTAACACGCCGTGCGTCGTACCATCACACAAATGATACTCCATTACTCTCTTCCAACCCAAACTTAAAAGTGGAATATCTTGTCAACTGCTCGACGGAAATAGAAAATGTCAACACTAAAATTTATTGTAACTAATACTCCATCTATTTATGGAATTTTTAATATAGGTTAAAAGTAAGTAATGGTTTTACCCCCAAAAATAAGGGTGACAAAAAATAAATACTTTCCAAAATAATGAATGTACCCACTTAAATAGATTACCTGGTATACAACTAGTATAAAGTAATACGTATAATATTACAGTTAGGTGAAGTTGTTCCCCGGGAATTAATTTGTTCGATTCATTTCCTTGGATACGGTTAGATTATAAATTATTATATATAGGTCATAATTAGTTATTGAAAGGTTTCTGATTGCTTGAATCGGTTTAGAGACGATCTGAGGGGCCAACTTCATAGACATCCAATTAGATTCAAAATCCTATACACAAAACTTTTGTCATTTTTTGTTGATTGATGCTAGATTGTTGGTATACAATTTTCTTACAGAAAAAAAAATGAGGAAAAAACACACCGTAGTAAAAACAATACACTTCCCATCGCGCTCAGAATTTAAAAAAATGTATCCTTATCGTTCGTTATATAACTATACGTTCGTTATGCATGTATACGCATATATTAACTCATGGCATTTGTGAAAAATCTGTTTGCTTATATTCAAAGATTTGAAATGGAACATTTCCAACATTTTTCAAGTGAATATAAGTGTGAAATTTGTCAAATTTTCAACGCACTTTGAAATGTTTGAACTAAAAGTTTTAAAATATTACAAAAATTCAAAATAATTATAACACAATGTATATTATACAATTATACAATATTATATTTATATCATAATATCGTCTATTACTAAAATAAAATAATTTTGTTAATATTATATATGATTATTACTATCGAGTTTTTTTTTTTTTTTTAGATTCTGAGGGTAACGACGAATAATTTGATTTTATTATAAAAGACCTTTTGCGTATATTTGATTAACCAGGGAGGTTATTTGTTTTGATTTTCCAAGCAGTTTTTATAATAATTCGGGAAAATGGAAAAATTCAGAGCAATAAAAGTTCCACTATTTTCAATTTTTTTCTGTAATAAATCTTGCTCCAAATTTCAAGATTTGCATCTTTTCTAAAAGAAAAGTTGTCTAAATGGTGCATAAGCAGGTCGATTATTGTAATTTCTTTATAATTGGATAAAAAAAACAAAATTCAGAAATGAGAAACTATAAATATTATATAATTTTAAAATGTGAAAGGTATAGAACACTGAACCTCACCACACATGCCTCCAAAATAATTAAAAACAGGATTGATAAAATGATAAAGCGAAATCTGGGTAATGATCAATTTGGATTTAGAAAATATATAGGAACTAGAGAGACAATCTTAACTTTAAGAATACTAATAGAAAAACAAATCAAAAGAAGCAAAGATACATTTGTTACCTTTTTCAATTTGGAGAAAGCTTTTGATAATGGAAAGTGGTGTAAATTGTTCGATATCCTAAGAAAAATTGGAATTAAGTACTATGACAGAAGATGCATCCATAATTTATTGAATTTATTTAATTGAAGGAACTGAGTAACGATAGGGACGGTTGGAGATCTGCAGCAAACCAATCAAACGATTGAAGACGTAAAGAAGAATTTCTCCGCTTCTGACAAATAGATAATTCATTGTAATACAACGGATTCCCCTTAATGTAGGCACATTGGGACCACCCTTTTTTTGGCGGCTGCCTATAAAAATTAAACTTAATTAAAATACACAAAAATGTATAGTATCCAAAAAGTTTTTATTTTGCACTCATGAACTATACAATTGAAAAAAATGTTAACTTACTGCATAAATAAAACTAAATATAACGTACTAAATAAAATTACTATTCAGATGTGGAAGGTGTACAAAACTTTATAATTGCTTGTTGTCTAAAGATGGGTAGGCGCTTCAAACTTATCAGACTGACTATTATCGTTATCCTCTTGCATAAAATCACATGCAAGTATATATTTAGTCAACGAAATCCCATTAAGGTTTAAATGGTAATGCTTTTTATTATAATAATTATCGATAAACACAATCTCATAGATACGATGAAACCCGATTATATTAGTCGTTTTCAAATATATATGTGTATATACTAGTGCTATGGTAAAATAGAAATTGCCCAGATAAATCTAATGTCCATATTATGCGGTTTTTTTTGTAACTTTGTTAATATACATTTGTATTGGGACCAGACCATTTTTCCCATATTACGAGGATGTCTAAATTAACCGATACCCACATTAGGCGGAATCCACTGGAATTATATTACAGTAAAATATATTCGCACACTGTCTTTGCGTTGGATTTCCGTCACATCAGTAAACTTACTAGGGAAATAGGTATATAATAATATAATAAACACCTATATCGTATTTGAAATATTATATCTTATTATTATTATATATTGATTATTATTTTTCCGTAGATTGAATAGCTATTCGGATTGATGTTCTCGGGGGGTTATATGCAGTGGCGTGTGACCTAGGGTTCAAGTGTTGCTCAAGCAACACCTTAAATATGGGTGAGTGGGTATTGCTAGGACAATAATCAATTAACAGTAATACATTTCAGTGACATTTTATCGGTAAGTATAACAATATTATGAGAGGTAGGACATCTAAAATTACTTGAGAAACACCGATTTTTTTGTTTTATTTTGGATACACGGGCCACTGGTTATAATATGTACATAGCGTTTGTGCCCCATAGTATGTTATATTATATTTTATTCGATTTTGTAACCTATACGCCTGTATGATACATAGTACTAGATAAATGAATACATAGGGGCGATAGGGGAAACGTGTGCTTTTCGGATACGGCTTTATAGTGCGCGCAATAATATGTATGATAAAATTGGACGGTTTTTGGTTACGTCTCGCGGGATTTTCAACGCGAAGATTGCGAACGCATTGAAGCGTATGATTTACCCTTATCGCGTGTGAATAAAATATATATCGCCGTATAGATCGATCTGATTGTAATAATAAATGCAGTTCTCACGGAATACAAAAAAAAAAAAAAAAACCTAGAACAAAAAAGATCCATTGAAATTACCGTTGAAATATTCCAAGTTATAATATTATCATAATTAATCACGTGGCGTATGTTATAATAATATTGTTGTCGGATTTTCAACAAGCTCGAGTATTGTTTTTTTTTTCCACGCCTCCGTCGAATTCGAACGTTGTTATCGTCGCTATACCGATTTTTTTTTTCAACTTTTTATTTTTCATTATCCTCTACCGACGCGCGGTGCATACACATAATAATATAATCGATTTTAGTATACGGATTGTATTTTTCCACGTTTTGAATCATATGGGCTCGCGCTGTGAACATTATTTATTTAAGCCTTGAATATATTATAATATTATTATTTCCGGCGAGATACGCGTATGCATTATGATATACTACGACATGCGTATACATAATTATGTTATCGAACAGGAGTGGTTTTTTTTTTTCGGGAACAAACGCTTTTTTCGTTCCCACACGGAGATTGTCGCGTCTTCGTGTGAGTTTATAATGTAATGTAATAAAAAAAAAAAAATTAAAAACCGAAACGTTACGCACATAATATATTTTTTATATATACACGCACGCCTACGCATCACGTCGTCGAGCGTTGAACACGAAATACAATCGCGCGCGGCGTATAAAAATAAAAAAAAAATGTATCGCGTGTATCGCGCGTCCGCACGGTGGGAAAATATTTTCGTCTCTCTGTAGGAAAATAAAAAAAACGCTTTTATATTTTATTATTTTTTTTTCTTTCGGGGTACCGCCATCGTCGTTAACGCGCTGCGGCGTTATTGTCGATAATAATAAAATAAACAGAGACCGATGGATAAGCTCGGGCTGTCACGGACGACGTAATATATTACGTTTCACGCGCCGAGAGAGCCAAGAGCGCGAGAGAATAAAAAAAAAAAAAACCAAATGTTAATTTAGGCTCTACGCGAGCGGTCTAGGCGTGTCTCACCACGCGCGTTCTACGCGGTATAAATAAATATTTTAACGTTTCCGTCGTATATTTTATCTCGGCGGCGGCGGCGGCGGTGGCGGTACCCTTATAATATATTATCGTTAAAAATATACGCCTACGGTCTTCCTTTTTTTTCGTTTTTTTTTTTTTTTATTTTTTTTTTCCCCCATCTTGTTTGAAACCGAAATGTTTCTCACAGCTGCGTGCATATATATAATATACACGCACACACGCACACATTGTATACGCGCGTTATATTATTATATTTATACGCGTACGCACTCTCGCCCGCGCCGCAGCCGCCGCCGCCGCCGCCGCCGTAAACCATTAAAATATTTTCGTCCTGCAGTACACGGGACCGCCGCCGCGGCTGTGCGCATTATTATTATTATTATTATTATGTACACGAGGCGGCGGCCGTATATTGTACAGGTGCTTCACCACGCGCGCCGGCCGTGCAACGGCGCGGTAAAGCGCGGTCCGTCTCCGCGAGAAAGGAGGCGGGGCACCAACCGGAGCCCGCAGGCGTATCAAAGATCCCCATCGCGACTGCATAACCTCTCTCGACGATTCCGACGCCGCCGCCGCCCGCGGCCCGCGGCCCGCCGCCACCCGCCGACGCGTTCCGACGGAACGCTCGCAGCCGCCGCCGCCGCCGCCGCCTAAACAACCCCATATTTTATTCCCGGCGGAGACGTGGCCACACCTGGTTCCAGTCTCCCGGCACGAATTGTCATTATTACTGTTGTTATAATTATCGTTATTTTCATTATTATTATTATTATTATTGTTATTGTTGCCGCCGCTGGTGCTGGTGCTGGTGCTGGTGCTGCTGCCGCTGCGATCGTACGCGTTACAGCGGTCCGTGCGACCAATGCGGACGGCGCGGTACGATATTACGCGCGCGTTCGTCTCAACCCCCTTTCGACCGGGCCCCCGTTTCCCGCCCGTCTTTCGAAACTCGACGTTACACACGACCTATTACCTGCACGCCCGTGTATTCCGCCGTCACTGTTGTTCGGTGCACGCGTGCAGCGCGCCTCCGCGGTGCACACTCTATTATATCGCGCACAAAGAGGATAGCCATCGTAATATAATATACAATGTGATATGACAACCTCGCGTAAAAATAGTTACAATAATACATTATTGTACGCTGCACAGATACGCACGCACGTACAGCGTACGGGTCGTAGATATCCCGCGTATACGTATACTGTATACATTGTACATTACACTCTTCGGGTTCCCCGCTGCCCTCCCCGTTTTCGATTCGACACACTGTTGCGTGTATAACACACTTGCCCCGTGATGCTGCACATCTGCCTATATATATATATATATAAGATTATTATTATTATTATTATTATTATCACGCGGTGTACGACGGCCGACCGCGACGCTTTAAACTTCACAAAAACGATATAATACACTGCGTTATATTGTGTCGAAAATCAGAAATTATAACAACACGAAATTCGGTCTCCGGACGCTGCTCGGGGGTCGTATTATTCAATGTGTTTCACGAGGTTATGCGGCGACGGCGCGTGATGTATATAAAGAAGAACGAGAAACCGAGGGGGAAGATAGGTTTGAAATACAATAGGCCCGAGACGTATACGTACAGTATAGCAGTATCGTGATGTATATACAAGCTCGAGGTTTACGGGAAAAAAAAAAGAAACATATTATATATATGGGTAGTTATCTCCGGACGTTAACGCATAGGCGGCGTGATGTATAAAGAAAACGAAATACAATAAGCGTTTATAATGCCCGGCTGTGTACAACGTTTTATATAAACTTCAGAAAAACGATTATGTTCGCGATATAAAGGAGAGACATTGAGGGTAAATGCTCGAAACGCGTTAGGCGTCTACATAATAATATAATGCGATGCGTATAAAAGCAAAAAAAAAAAAAAACAAAAAAAAAACCAAAAACGACACAAAAGTCACCCCATGGGGAACGGAAACAAACCGGCGTATACAATTTACCTATTATGTAAGCGTATGTATAGGTGCCCGTTTTAAAAGAACTGCAGCAATATAGTTAACAATAATAATAGAACGTGATGGACGAAAACTAAATACGACTATTCAAACTATAAACCCGCAATTCTGCTGTAAAACGTCAACTTTTACCGAATTTTTAATTTTATATTAATAACAGTACTATACATATATAATTATACGTACCTATTATGTGTACAATGTCCCAGTCGGTACCGATTGACAATACGGATAGGTTTTTAACAGTCGATATAGAATGAAGTATACCTATAATGCTAGTATTATATGTTCTTGAAGATCTCATAAAAATAACACTGCACATTATCCGTACGTAAAAAAAACCGCCGTAAATTATTTTTCTTTAAAAACGTGTACAGGTGATCGTCTTGTATATACATAGATACATAATACAGGCATCGTTTTACGGTTAGTGGCGTTACGAGTTGCACGCGCCATAATTTAAAATCCATTGGGGAAAAAACTATTCGGTATAAAAAAAAGTCCTACGCGGTAAATAACAGAGAAAAACTCCCCAGATACATATGTGTATATATATATATATATACATATGTTACTGTTGTGTAATCGGTTTATGTCGTTATAATTATACTTTAACGTATTGTGTGTTGTTCGTTTTAATATTGGAGTGTATTAGCCTATTAACTAACTTGAGGGTAACTAAGGGTAACTTAAGGGTTTGTAACTCAATCGAAAATTGAAACACCGAGAAAAAAACCAACGTACAAAAACTGATAATATTCTTACCTTTAAGTTTTCAATAGATGTTGATATTTAACAAATTATCTAAGAAGATCGTAGCTGTGGTCAATGACTGTACCTCTAACTATTAGGAAGTTTTGAATTGATAAACTTTAGAAATTTGTTTTGAATACGTTTAATTTTATTATTCCAGCACAGCTGATATGGATTCCATAAAATGGAACCATATTCCTATAGTTGGGTGAACCAGCGATAAATATTGAATAGAACTAAAGTTATTTCAAGTGCCAGATCATCGTGAGACACTCTGTACATGTCATATTGTGATAAAATAATTACAACAATGTGCGTTACCATAACAAAAATGATTGTTTAAAAAGATTAAAATAATAAAAACTTAATAATAACAAAAAATAAATAAAAACGGTTGCCATTGACAACCTTATTTTTAATCTTTCAATCTATTTTAACTTAAAGAACCAGGTTTTCTTCATTATCTCGAATTTCAAAAAATGTTCATATAAAAAATAAATAATAAACATCATTGTAATACTAATACATTCTTCGCTAAACTCAGAATCTAAAATTATAAACTAAAAATATAAAAATATAAATATAAATTATTTATTTGAATATAAAATTAATATGTAATTTTATTGTGAATATATATATATATATCATTTCCTGCTGTCATTAGGAAATGATAACATTTTCTAGGCAATGATATCAATAACTAAATATATTAGGGGTTTTCAATATTTCCGGTAACATATTTATGTACAATACATTCATAGAGTTTATATTATTTCTTTTACCGCGGGGATTGTTTTTTTTTTTTTTTTTTTTTATGTTCCTACTCAAAGATTTATTATTAACCACCCGGGACTTTCTTTCCGCTGCACCGGTATACGAAATTATAAACGCCCGAAAATTTTAAAAATTATTTCTGCTTGTATAATTTTAACGTTGTCATCGGGAATCCGGCAATCGACGTTTATTTCCATAAAATTGCTTCGTCCAGGACTAGCCGTAGCGGCTATCAATCCAATCGCTAGCTCATGTCGGACACTTAATCGACAAAAATCCCCCATTTGTTACACAAAAGCCCAAACTACGCCCAAGGTATAGGTAAACATAAAATCTGCACACATTATATGTATACTGTACCCCCAATTTTGGTCAAGTATACGAAGTTGACGTCGTGTAAAATGCGACCGAGTGAAATTAAAAATCGTCAGCTCTATAATATTTTAATATAATCGAATGCTGCGACACGAATTATTCGGCTATCGTGACTCAACTGATTATTAAATCGAAAAATACCATTATATAGCAGACCGATGTCGCATACAGTGATATTATTATAATAGTCATATATTATTTGATATCGGGATGGTATTTTTACGAATATTATGGTTTTATCGAATGTATATAATTTTTTTGTATTCATACGCTGTGGTCATACTTTAATATTTTTGTATTTTTTGAATGAGTTTGGATATCATAAAATTAACTTAAGTCGCATAAAATAAAAAAATATAGTGAAAACTAACTGAGCACGAATTCCATTATATACCTTCTTAGCACAGATGAAAATTCGGGCGCCGTTTACGCATGCCCACAAAACCACTTCGGGTAGGCATTTATTTTGTTTACAGCATATATATTACGTTATTTGCCGACATTGGCGCTAATACATGTTAAACACACAGCTTAGCGACAATACAATAATTAATAATATATTATTATGTACATTGTCAGGTATAATTATATATTTGCAAACATACAATAAAACATTATTTAAACTTTATGCGTAAAATATGTATGTTTATTTAATAATGATGGTAAAATATGCATTGCAAATATATGTGCTCGAACAATAATTATTTATGTCTGTATACAAGAAAAAAAAAAAATTACGTCATTTTATATTCTACACACAAAACTGCAGATTGTAGTTGAAAAATTAGATACCTGTATAACAATTTTGACGACTGTAATCGACGTTTGCTGGTTGAGTAGTTTTTGTCCGGTAACGTAATCGTGTAAGGGAGGAGGAATTTGAGTGTGTCCAATCCATTCCCCTTGGCCTTTTATTATTATTATTAAAGTATTAAAGTATTTAAGTGTGTACATATCATTACCCATATGGTCGTGTCGACTGCATTCTCTACCTTAAAGAGGATCAAAACATGTAGGTACTACTACGGAATATACGATGTCATTGGCGTATATATTTATAATTGTTTTAAAAAAAGGATATTACATTACTGAATGACTATAAATGATATTTAATTCGTTAGAATCGATTTAATGCATTTGACTATGTTGGCATAATAATTCTATTTTCCCAATATCAATTATTAACTGTCTTGTTTAAACGTAAGCCTTTCGTAAGTACTTTTTACGGCTTTTTTTTCTAAACCCTATCACCCAATGGAAAAATACATTATAGCTGACAAGTTGGGAGCGCCCCCCATTTATATACAATTTTCAAAAAATATCCACTAACCCCTACCCACCTAATAACAAGACGAAATCCGAATTACACCACTGCTGATATTCTGTAATATTATATTAACTCTCTGGTGTATATAAATAGTTAACAAAATTAAATCTTTGAAATTGTCGTATAATATAATGTGTAATATTCGCTTAACGCTATAACTATGCCCATAATTAGTTATTTCATTGCATATAGAAATATACCTGTAATATGTTCGTTATTATGACGCAACTTATCTAAGTATATTTATGGCACATTTCGAATACGATCTATAACAGTGCGTTTTCAATAGAATCTATAATAATATCATTCCATATAATGTATAGACGCTTGAACAAACTATACAGGTACATAATATATATTATATAATAACACCTATAGCTACGTATAATTATGCTTACATATTATGCGCATTTATAGTAATAATACCTAACACCATATACTCGTATACACATACATATAATGCATCGTTTATTTAAACGATTTATTATAGTTTTACATTTTGAAATGTTTTGTTAAAATGTATACAGGTTTTAATGAGTTTAACCTTTTGATTACGAAATGTTTTTTGTCGCGCTATTTTGATCATTCAGCCGTCGATATTTAACCGAGCTGTATAGGTTGTAACAAGTATATACAAGATTTCAACGCGTTACGGGTTTTTATCGATTATCAAATTGACGCTTTTATCGATATAACCAATGTTGTGAAGGTATTAGATTTTTTTCCTACCATGTATTATAATATGATGGAGTATACTATAGTTATAAGTGGTGGCCTATGTCCATTGTCCGGTATCCCTGTATGCTATTATGGCCACTCACTTCGTTTGTATTTAATTCGTAAATAGTGTAATTTTGTTATTTGATAAACCATATGGTCAATATATAATTGTTGTATTTATCCACAATTAATTATTTTACTGCTTAATATCAATTATTACTAACACATAGGTAGATAGTGTTTGATGACCATAATAAATCGGAAAAAAGCAATTTTAAATTAATGAATGGTAATTTTGCATTCCATAATATTCTTAAGATTTTGAAATTTCAAACTAACTATATCGGTAAACTTATGATGTATTTACGATTTAGTTTAGAATTTTTTTTCGATAACCATAGATAAATTAAATCAAATATTAATAACACACATTTTTTTAAGATGGCGACTCCACTCTACATAATGTTGTAGTTTTAACGAGAATATCCGATTAGCTGTTTTTGGATTCTATGTTATCTTTTTTTTATTATTATTTGTACAAACAAATTGTTTGATGTACATTAACCAATGATATTGTATACTTACTGACTATATGAAAAAATTAAAATAACTGATTATTTTTTACAAGGATATTCAAATCTATAACATCGCTCTATTTTAAACGATTTGTCTATACGGTTTTTTTGTGATTTGAAATAACTATGTACTGCACCTACCTATTATCGGTTATAAGTATGTAAGTATATTTACTAAACGAACTGTAATAAAACCATAGAAGACTATATACAGCGTTCAGCGAATGCGGGAAAAGATATAATAGTAGATATTATATGAGTGTATCAAGTAGCAATAATAGCCCACAAAAAAATTTTAGAAAAACTTCAAAATATTTAAAAAAAACAAAAATGGTAGAATGTTTTAAAAGTACATATATACATTTAATTCCTCTCTTTATCCTACTTTCCCGATTTCCCACCTACAACAGTGGGCCACCCACCGTGCAAAGTATGTCCGTATCTTTTTAAAAATATTTTTTAAGTCTTTTTTTTTCAGGAAATTTTTTGTGGATTTTAAGTGCATATATACCTCGCCGTGGTCTCCAATAGTAATATAGTAATAATAACGATGAACGCGGACTCGTTAAACACATTTAAAATTTCGGTTGTCCGTGATGCACGCGGAATGGCGAGAGGGTCCAGCATATATTTTATGAGTATTCTGACAACGGAACGTATACATACGTGTACATATTTGTTTGGGACGACGAATACCTCGAGGGTCGCAGGCAGACATATTTTCGAGAGCCTTCCTTCGTATGTATCCGATACGGTTTTTGTGTACACCGGAGAACACGCCTTTAATGGAGAACGGAGACGTTTTGAAGCGATTTCAAATATAACTTCACTGTACATAATACTATTATTATACGCGTATACCGCAGTAGTTTTACTCGTATATACGCTTGTCCCTATACCGATTATTTTTCTTACGCCTTTATACACATTTTAGTACATGACTGGTACGTGGCTTTGCTCGTGTAATAAAATAATCTCCCCGTGTCCATGGTCTCACGGTGATGATATTATACGGACTTATTATCGACAGAGCTCGACCGTAATTGCCAAGTATGCGTTCAAATTATTGTTTTGTATTAACTTATAGAAACGGAATCGGGCTTAAAACCTTTTCCGCAGTGTAACAAAAAACAAAAATATTCACGACGGTCGGATAAGTATAGTTCCGGAGAGTTTCAATTATTCGTTACACACATTCTCATTTTCACATTTATACATTTTTTTAGAGATAATCTGAAACGTATAATACGTTCAGTTTTTCATATTATTATACGGTATGCATATTGCGAACGGTCGCGTGATAATTAATTGCGGGCAATCGAATATTACAATATTGTATATTATTATGTTATGCATATATAGTTTAATCGTATATTTGACTTACGAATATAAGTTGTATATCATATAGCTGCTGTATATTAAAATGTAAAAAAAATACAATTACAAGTTAAACATCACGCGAGACGATAACGTGATTAAACCAATACCGAAAATAATGATATCGTAATAGATATATACTTATATTGCATTATATTACAGTTCAACCGGATTATAGATAATGATAAATAATGTATATGATATCATATAAAGATGCTGTCTGGTATCGGCTAATTTACGATGATGGGTTATTAAAATATTACATTCGTTTATCGATTACGCCATATTAACAATTATGTACCTAGACGATTATTGCGAAATCTAATAATATATACTAAATTTATAGGGTTATCGTTTATGTATACTGCACCATTTGAAATCGACATGAAACTTGCAGTATTAATTAGATATTATATAGCGTGTATATTGTATATATGTATTATATTAATTGAATGCGTATAAATTTAAATTTTACACGATTCCTAGCAGTAAAAATGGTTTGTTTTTTTTTTGAAAAAAACCCGTTTTTTTTAATAATATAAAATAACGATTTTTTCTGTACATTATCATGTACTGTATACAAACTAAAAGGTACAGAAACGATTCCCGTGACTTTATAACGTGCAGTATATTCAGTGATCACATTTGGTTTTCACGAATCAAAAAGGTATAGGTGTATAGGTATAGGTGGTCGAGATTATTAAAATTACGGTCACGGTTTAACGAAAATTCGTGAAATAGACAAACGCATATTGCAGTATAGATATGACCATTTTTGTGCATAATTATACATTAAACATGGATTCATTTCTAATGTAGATAAGTATATTAAAAATTAAAATATCAGAAAAAACCGACGTACAATTAATTATCTGATAATTAATAATTGAGTTCTTCTCCTTGATAGTATTCTCTTTGAATTATTCACTCTAATATTAATACAGTAGAAAGCACCAAATCGATTTTTGCCGAATACAAATTTGACTGTGTTTTGTACGACGACGGAGACAAGAGACGCATAGTTTACCTATTAATTCGTGATAATTAATTATTACTGTCGAAACATAATTTTTTTGTTTATAAAATAACTGTCCCGTTTCACGGACGATAATACAGTAACAATATTAAAAGTTATACGGAATGCAAACATGCTTGATCTTATCAAAACGGTGTACAAAACACAATACTTAGCAATTTTGTTTATCGAAAATTATTAATAATAATAATATAAAATATTATGCCGTAGTATATTATACGAACAATATTATGATGCGGATCATATTATAGACTCGTTGAAGTTGACCGATTGTTTACACGCGTCTAACCGACGATAACGCATATTGTACAAAGCGGTATTATATTGAAATAGAAATAATTGTCGGGAAAAAAATGGAATTCGACGATAATTCGTTATTTTTTTCTATTTGCACACAGACAATTTTTTGTTTTTTTTTTTGTTTTTGAAAAGATATAATAAATACTTAACCGTATAATAACTACACGTGTGTGTCAATAAACTTATATTTTATGTGATATAATTCATTAAGTCATACTTACAGATGTAATATATATACAGTATTATACATATTATATGTATTACGGCGGATTTCAAATTGCGCGTTAAGTATATATAATACATAATCAATATTATTTTACTGTTTTTATTATTTAAACGACAACTGCCAATACAGTGATTTTTTCTAAAAATATTTTTTGACATCAAATTCTATTATATAATATTATGTATTATAATTTAAGAGTTTTTTTTTTTTTTTTTGAACAAACATTGCTGTTAATTGTGTAACGTTGTCATATTCATTAATCATGTATTATACATGTATCATAACTATATATACATATATTATTACCACTATCTGTTATCTAACCGCTGATGTATTTTGTTACTCGCGAATAAGTATAACGATTTGGTAAACTATGATTATTTATTTTTAATTTTATATAATCGAATGAATTCAAATTTTGATTTTTTTTTTAAATAATATATACATTATACACGTTATATTATCTCAAGCGAGAAACAATGAAAAAACTACAATAGTTTTTAAATAAAAAGTATATATATTACTACCTAACCCGGCAATGCTTTACCATTGCTAGACAATAGTGTAAATAATAGTAATAATAATAAGAATAAGAATAATAATAATAAGAAGAATAGTTTTCTTGTCCATGACAACCAAATTGTCATCCATGTCACCTATAGGTAACCTATAAATTCCGAAAGACGTCCAGAACCTGCTTTGCGGACCGGTCGATCTACCGTCCAAGGAAGACGAGACACCAGCTGCTAATCTCTGCCTTTCAACTGGGCACGTAATGCTTCTACCAAATGGTGGAGGACATTCTTCACCGCAAGGAAGAGGACGAAAGGACGGCTGAGGCTGAGGCCAGGAGAGACTTGAAGGGGAGTTCCGCACTGAGCTGACACCAGGTTGGTCAGTGTTCATCACCGAGCCACGAAAGCGACCAAACTGCCTAATGCCACAGTTGGGAACCTGGTCGCGAACACTATGACCAGCTTTAGACAACGGCCCTGCCATCTGGACTGATTGTCTGTATATCTAATTTAAAGGAGTGCTGCAGGTTCCCTGCGCATCCATTGTATTTACATGTATTATATTTCTTATCTATTTATAATAAACAATGGCAGAAAGGGTATAGTAATGTTAACATAAAACCGCCAATGCTGTCGGTTAACTGGAAAAAAAAAGATCTCTAATTTGCTTGAAAATAAAATACACAGCCCTTGTTACTCGCTGATAAATGATAATGCGGCTTTTTATAAATGAACAAAATTTTGAAATCGGTCCAGTAGTTTTTGAGCATAAGCTCCATTACAAACATACAAAACAAATCTTTTCTCTTTATAATATTAGTTTAGATAAAACTATAGGACAATTTCGTTACAACAGCCAACACTATAATATAATATTTCGATAGTGAAGTAAACGCATAATATAATAATTTTCGTAACGGAATTTCGCGTATAGCAATTTTTATATTACAACTGTATCCATACAATTAATATAGTCAAGTGTTGCAACAATAATAAATGAACTATCTATTATATAGCTCAGTGTTTCCCAACCTGGGGGTGCGTGAACACGTTGCAGGGGAGGCGTGAGTATTTACATTTACAATGTAAATCTTACATAACCCAGGGAAAAAACAAGAACAATAAACGATCGTTTAGCGCGTATCACTAAAACTAAAATAATAATCGTTATTTTCAAAATTCTTGTGCTATCGCGCCGTCCGTAAATACATTGTTATAAAAATAAAACACAGAAATCGCGTGGACGGCGAATCAGACTTGAGTTGCTCTCTTTCCAATATCGAGCCAGACACAAAAAAAATTTTCCAAACGATCAATAGTCTTCACATTAGTATTAATTGGTAATTTCATTATTATTTTTACGAAATTACAAAATATTATTCATATTAAGACATATTCCGCACGTGGGTAGGTCACTGTTGTAGGTGAGAAGTCGAGAAGGTATAAAGGGAAAATTTAATGTAGGTATATCTGTACCCAACGATTAACCATTGCTAACGAAAAACGATTTTGAATGAAGTTCGGTTGTACATGTTTTGAAAAGCCGTAATTTTTACGAAAAAGAAAGTTGTTTGCGAATAAAAAAAAAAAAAATGTATATTATATTATATACATTATAAATTCCCCTTTATATCCTACCGCCCCAAGTTCTCACCTTCGAAAGTAGTCCACCCATCGTGCGAAATATGTCCGTCTTTTTAAATGTACTTTCATCAATTAAACGTAGTGATAGAACCTTTTAGGAATATTTATTTATAGTATAAAACGCCTCGTCGTGTTTTGCCCTTGGTTATGTATTAATATTGTTATATTATTTTTGTAATCGTAAGGACGTTTTCTAGACCTCATCAAGTTTTATGTTTAGAAATGAAATAGTTTAACAAAATCCAAGTCCATTTACACCATATTGGTCAAATGTTCCTTTTCCGAAAAATAATAGTAATTAGAGAAAATATACTTCACTACAATATTATTAAAATATATTTTTAATTAACAGTGAAAACTTGATTTTATTATAGTTTGAACGGCACATAATTCATTATAATTTAATATAATAGATATAAGAACGATGTTATATAATGATATTATTGATTAATTAAAAAAAAAAACGCTGTAATATTCGTGATTATGATTATAATATACGATATTATTGCATCATTTTATATTTTGTTTTATACATTACACAGGTATGAGTATTATGTATATACACAGTAAAAACGTTTTTCTTGTGACGACGATTGTCTAAAAAACACACACTTTATTATAAAATATTATAGACCGATAATTTTGATCAAGCCGTAGTATTTTATTGCACAACGTTTTGAAATTCACAGAAATTATAAATCATATTAATAAGCATTTGAAAAAAAAAAAACGATTTCTATAAGTATATATGAAACTCATCGTAATTAAAAATGTTAACGTTATCACCTTGCTTACAACACTGTGCAATTATTATTGTCTTCGTTTAGTTTAGAAAAGCGATTAGAAAAAAAATCTTAAAAAAGCAAAAATGGTAGAGAAGTTTAAAAGCCCCTAGATTATGACTGCGACTTATAAAATTAAATTTTCCAACACTACAAAAATGTTTAACACAATGTAATTCTTTATAATCCGTACAATTTTATTTAAAGAAACCCTAAAAGTACCATTTTCCAAACGATCTTTTGTGAATTTTAAGTTAAATCCGGTCTCTAATTATGATAATTTTTTTGAGCTTAAAGTTATGCGCGTACCGTTTTTCAAAACTATTACATATTATCACACCTGTAATAGATGTGCGTTTAAATTAGGGAATTTTAACATATCCAAAAACCATTACGGCGTTCAAAACATCTAATGGCCGCGCAACTCTATACGTATAATCTATTTGTAAACATTTTTCAATGCTAAACGAAAATGTGAATCTATTAAAACCTATACTAGGCGGTTGTCAGTTTTTCTATACAGCTGCGACATTTTAAACGCAGAGCAATATAATGGTTGTATAACATATTATAAGTATAACCGCGCTGCACGGAAAATATCACCTATGGAAGTGAAATTTTTTGGCACTTGACCACGAGTCGGTTTAAATAGTATTCGTAGACGAGTATATTATATAACATTTTATTTATTTTTATGATGGCGTGATGGCGTAAAAAAAAAAAAAGATAAATATGTATAATATATTAACGAAATAACGTACAAAACGTGACGGGTAGCACGTCCTCCGAACTCGTCTTTTGGCGTTGGCACCGGCGAAATAAATTAAATAACGCCGGCGATTTATGTATTATAACAAGTAGCGCAGCTTTAATCTTTTTTTTTTTTTTTTTTTTTTTTTTTTTAATTATCTTGTACCAGCGATAATATGCCGTTAATAATATAATATAGACGGGTAAAATATACATGAATACACGCATAATAAACGGAATGTGACGCGCGAACTACACCGACAATGTGACTACTATATGTTATAACATTATAAAACGCTACCCGCTGTTTTATTATATCGCACAGTCGTATGGCCGTCGTATAAGTACGTGACGGGTAACAACGACCATTGAAACGTTTAAAATGGCCAAATCCGACTGTTACACGTGCACGCTGCATTGGCGGCGCGAAGTATTTTAACCGATTTAATTTTCCACCCGCCCAAACCCGAAAATACCCCCATTCCACCACGAATGTATTGAAATCTGTTAAATTTCAATCAAATCCGTCAAATTTGTCAAATTTCCGAAGTCTAAAATTCTTTTGATGACTTGTTTTGTAAAAACATAATATTTTTTGTTATATTTCTGAACACGCAGGCACCTACGACCCTGCACCTACCCGTTTTTTCTCTGAATCACGGGATTCAAATATATACCTCCTTCGAGCCGCCACTGCGTGTACGGATTTCAATTTATCCAGACCGAACGTTTTAACCGCGTATAGCGTTAGAGTTCAGAGTACAGAATGAAAGAAAAAAAAATACAAATGATAAAATATTTTAATAGTAATTTTAAATAGGTAGCAGTGATTGAATTAGATAAATTAGAGTGATGTCAAGAAGATGATTGTGGCAATAGTTTGTAGTACGTTGGGTACTACATAAGGGGCGAAGGAGATAGTAGAGCGCTAGGAAACTCGGAAATTAATACAGGAGAGGAAGGAAGGTGTATTAAATGAGTCATTTATAAGTTTTGCTAAGAAACGTAAATTAGCATCTGTACGTCTACCGGCTAAGTTAGACAAGCCTATGATTATAGCGATGACGATTATATTATGGAAACTGCGCACCGACTCGCAGACAATCTGATACCGATGACCGATGGATATGACAAATGATAACGATTAACGTTCGATCGAGACAATAATATTTATTGCGTTCTAATCGCACTAGCCTGATAAAAGTTGACGAGTTAGCGATAACGATCGATTATATTATGCCCTCGATATAGTTTTTTCAATCCGGGAAACTGCAGGGAGTGCACTGTGACGTGGAGTCGCATTGTGACCGTATAATATTATTACAAAGAATTTTTACAAATTTTAAATATGCGCAGACATTCAACAAAACTTATACGTTACGTAGAACACGAGTTGTGACGTTTAGATTGGAATCGGTGTTGAACAACAAAATTCAATTACAAAAGTAATGTCTATAGGTAATTAAAATTTTAAATTTTTAAATAACTAATACGACTGAAACTTTTTTGTAGGTACAATAGTTTTTTTTTTTTTAGAAAAAAAAGCAACAGACAGTTCTCGAAAATATTTTCCTCTCTATACGTTTCGTTTGTATTTAAACTCCAAATTTAACCTAAATGCCACAGTTAAAATAAATAATATAAGAATGTTTTCAGGCATTTTTAATGTGAAACGTCTTCGCATTTTTTTTTTTTTTTTTTTTTGTCTTTTTATCGTTACCTCATCAAATTTACCTACTGTCCATTTCTATACAGATTGTAAATAAATTAAAAAACCAAAAAAGTGCTACCGAGAGACAAATAGACAAGCGGATCTGGCCTTATATACATAAATACATATTATATACACATTACAAGACATCAAAATAAAATCGTAAATAGAGCGAAATGTATTTTGTTAGAGGGTTTTAAACAAAAAACTGAGTGATTTTTCAGCTAGTCCATACGGTCGGAGTCGGTTTTCCAAATGTTTTTCAATTTTGTAAAATTCGACAATTATTTTTAACATTTTTACGACCCCCTAATAAGGTACCAACGTTCTACGACACTCATTTAGGTACAAATTAATTTCGTTGACATATTGGTTCTAGAAATATTATAAATTTAAGAAAAACAGCGATTCTAAAAACGAATTTGAATGACTGTGAATGAACTCAATAAATTCAATACAATTTCAAATAAAATGTGTCTTTTCAGTTTTTTAATAATTGTATATTATATTATTTCGCACAATTATTTCCTATAACCTTTTTTTTCCATTTGCAGTGTCCTTATTCGCATATATCGATGATTTAACCTTACAATATAATATGTATTACAATCTGAAAAACTCGTTTTTATAATATCACATCAACTCGTTGATCATCAAATGTCCATAGATATACACCAGTTATTTTATTTATTTATTTTTTTAAGAATTGTATTTAATAGTCGTTTTCGGTTTTAACAAGCATATACCTATAATAGCTGATATAATACAAATACGATAAAAATATATACAATAATATTATCATACTAAACAAATATCAACAGAGATTTCCGATTTTGTTTTTAATTTTCGGCTGACCATATTCAAATAATAATGGTAATTTGATAGGCTCGAGTACTTAAATCACCGATAAAACGTGCACACCCCTAATTCGGTTAGTATTACTATTTTAAAACGGCCAGATACCGAAATTTGTTCTTTTTCACGTTTTTAATTTATATGGATATTTAAAATAGACGTCAACGAAGCTGAAAAAACGCCCTCCACTCGCAGTAACACAATAAGATTCATATTATTGAAATGCGACCCAATTTTTACCACTTCATTCCGCTTAAAAACAACTTTATACAATTATTGAGTTTGAGTCCAGAGGGAGCTGCTATAAATGTCCAAAATAAATGGCGAAAAAACAAAATAAAGTGCAACAATGGCGTAAAATGTTCACAATTAACAGTGGTCCGTGAAATATTTAATTTTCCAACCCATAAATACACCAACTTCCTTGATAGATCTCTGCCTAAAAAACAATTGATTTCTATCTTTAACAATTTTTCTTTCTTACTAAAATCAAAAATTTATATTATGTGATCATTTGAACGGTAACAACTTAATAAGTTATTAAAAATTATATTTAATGTGTAAGGTGAACATAACAGTGATTTCACGTGATTGAACTTGATTTACTTACTCATTTGTATGGTGCCACACAGTTACACATGGTAGCTGTCTAATCATAAAATTATACCACAGCGAAAATTATAATTTTTTTGTTATTTCAATGTTTATTGGTACTTTTGAAAATTTAAATTAAAAACGTAGAAAATACAGAATATACAATTTTTCAAAACATTTTGTCGTGGCAAAAAGAAAATTTTGTGAGTGCTACATTTGCACAAATCAATTTACGCCACTGCAGTGCAATATAATATATAATAGTTTCTATTTCCGGGGGGCAAATTCGATAAAAAAAAAAAAACCGGTATGTATACTTATCCAAAAATGGTTTTAAGGGATTATGATTATGTTATGTAACGATATATGTTTTAAAACGTTCAAACACAGGAAATACCCACTTATCTGTTTCCGGCGAGATAATATAGTGGATTTTTTTTTTTTTTTTAAGTATAATAGACATTTATTCACTATAAGCCGATATCGCACACTGCAGGTTATAGGTAGTTATAGGTGTAGGTTAATATCATTTCTTACTGCGCATTTATAAATTATTAATATATTTTCACCTATGCGTAATATTTTCAACAAATTTAATCAACCGAACCTCCGCCGCGTTTCCGTGTGTACACTAAAACCTAAAACGCCATCCTGTATCGATCGGTGTTAAAAAATCGACTATAGAGAATTATATTTTATTTCGTTTTCATGTTCCTCTATATTATATCTTTTATCCGACACATAAACGCATATATATATATATATATATTTAAACAACTACATATATATTACATTATACATTATCGTCGCCATCACACGAAAAGTGACCGAGCGCACGAGTACTATGACAATTACCGCACAGTTGAATATTCAAAATATATTCCGAGTTCCGATGGGTTTTAGATTCTGAGCGGAACGAGGAATGTATTGGTTTTTACAATGGCGTTTATTAATATTTCGTTTTTTTCTGTGAACGATTTTTCTACGAGATGTCGTGCTCCGATTTTCATATACCTCTTCTGAAAGGAATTTCCGTGGAGTGGTAATTCAAGGAGGTATTTTTTTTTGATTTTCCCAATGGGTTAAATAAATCGGGAAAACCGGGAAAATGTACAAAATGTATTTACGATCTTCAAATTATAAATATCACGGCCTTTCAAAACATATATTATAACCAGGGTTGTTCTCACAGAGTACATTACGTATACGCCGTATACTATCAAGATTTTTAAAAATATATTATGGGTATATATACTGCGCATACTCTCAATTCTCGATCGATTTTAACTCTTAAGATTATTATTGACACGTCCTTCACCCTTCTAAACCATATGAAAAATATTTACATTAAAACGTTGGTATTATTTGACGACTTGGAATACTCTTAAAAAATTAACGGGATCACCTCTGTGTATTATAACTGAACTACGATCAGAATCGTTTTTCGTTAGCAATTATTAATCTTTGCGTACACATACACATTAAATGCCCTCTCACCTTCCCAATTTCTCCCCTACAACATAATGCATAAGTGTACAAATGTACAATAAATTAATTAACAACAAAATTCAGTCTGATCGATAGTATAATTTATTGTAATTTACGATCAAATAGGTAGATTATTGTATTATGACTAAATATTATATTCTTAATAATAGCATATGTTTTTAGTTTTCTCATTCTTTTACGAAACTACCTTGTTAATAATTGAACAAAAAATTAGATAATTTAAGAGGTTAAAATAATTTTATTCTTTCAGCGGTTTTTTTTGAGAAATTTTTTTTTTCTTTTAGAAAATCCAACGAGTGTGGCTTTTCAGCAGATTATCGCAGTAAATATATTGTTACATTTCGTAGCTATTAGCAACAAAGTTTGACAAGTTCCACTTTTGGATAGGTACTTGGTGCACGACAACGACGAAATATATAATTTTCATTATGAACATTTTATGCGTTTAATCATAATAATTCCTTCGTAAATCTGCCGATAGGCGTGGATATAGATAAAATGGAAATAATATAATGATTCTATAATATCGAATGCTATATCGGCACACGAGGCGTATATAGCATTTTCGACGTTATTATCGATTATTGTGTATAGGTAATAATATTATATTATGTATGATTATTATAATAATATTATCGTGCAACCACGTGTAAGGAAATGAAAATGATTATCAAACGCCAATAAAATGCTCGAAAAACATGTTAAAAAAAAAAAAATAAAATGAAATTAATACTACCGTGCGTACAACATTATATACAAATATATTTTATTCTGTTAGATTAGATTAAAATAAAAAATTTAAAAAAATGCGTATTATATATTTTATTATATTATTATATTCCGAGCACGTTTCCATTTCTGATTGGCGGGATCGTGTATTCTAATATATTATTCTGCCGAAATATAATGTGAATATTTCCTGTTTACGCGTTTCCGCTCTATAATTCCCGATAAAAATGTTATTAAAAATCTCAAATATAAATATGTATTTTTTTGTTTCCCATAATAAAAAAATATTTAATATTTAATAGGTACCACCGCTGGGCAGAAATCACGTACCGTCTACTGCGTAAAAAAATCAGAACAATTTGTCTATAATATATAGTGATTAAAAATTATTTAAAACATATATCTATGTATATAAAGGCAAATAAGGAGAAAGGTCGAAAGTATTATAGTGAGAAAAATTCGCTATTTTAAGATATAACGTGAAAAAATCAGAACATTTTTATTGACCAAAAAAGGGTTTTCCGAGAGAGAAAAAAAAGGAAATACATATTATAGAGTTTTTACAATGCATACCTATATGCAACTATAAATCATTACTAACGACTTACGATTCTGAGCGAAGTTCAGTTGTAGGTACATATTTTTAAATACCGTAATTTTTACGATTTCCGTCAAAATTTGAACTAAAATAACGCTGTATAAAAAATATTTATTATGTTGCACTAAACTATGATTTTTTTTTACCACTAAGTATAAATTATGATTAACCTCGTGTGTAATTGTGAAGCATTTCTGTTCGTCAAAACAATTTTATACAGAGAAAATACTAAATTGAAACTAAAAAAAATCGTAATTGGAGTTATTATCATAAGTATTTGACTTATGATAATAGCTCCAAAATCAATTTAAAATGATTTGAAATTTATCACATCTAGAAAAGACTAATTTAAGTATAATTTAAGTTAATGAAAAAACTATTTTGAGCGAAGTTCAGTTGATAGTGTTGTTTTGTCAACAATATATTATATTATGGTAAAACGATAACAACAATGTGTGTTTCCATGACAACAATGATTGTTTAAAAGATATTAAAATTATGAAAACTTAATATTAACAAAAAATTAAATAAAATGGTTGCCAATGACAGCCTTATTTTTAATCTTTCAATCTTTTTTTACCTAAAGAATCAGGTTTTCCTCATTATCTCGAATATTAATGAGAATTTCAAAAAATGACCTCTTTAAAGTACCAACTAGAGTCAAAATGCAACAAAAATGTTGACTTGTCATGTTTTGATTAGAGCAAAATTTCTAGTAGCTTACAAACCGAAAAAATACACATCAAAACCAATAAAACCAATAAATCACTCGCTTCACTCGGAATCTAAAAACCAATTCACCTCCACACGTATGTAAAAATAATTAACACATTCAGTACCTATTTACCTATATACTAATATGGTTTTTTAGTACGTTTATCTTTTTTGTATGTTTAAAGACTTATTTATAGTCCGATGGTGTTTTTTTCACCGGAGTTCACTCGGAGTTTGATACAAATCTATCCGGCCGACTTGAAAATATGTTTTATAACAAGCCCTTCGACCCGCATTCGATTAAAATAATGTACACCAATGCATATCAGCTCTTTTTTTTCTCCCTGTTAAATTATAATAATTTTTTTATATGCTACGGTTTTTTCGAAAAACAATTCAAAGCGAAGTTCGGTTGTAGGCCGTAATATTTACAACTCGAAAATAATACGTTACGTAAATTTCCCCACATTCTTTCCATGTTTTTCCCGTTCATTGTTAACCAATTTATTTTAATAATATTAAATTCAAAACTCAATATTATTTAACGTAGTTATTTATTGTTATTTCTTACCGTCTCAGTTTGTTATTAATTTAACGAAAACGGTGCGTTTCGTATTTAATCTTTGTCTTTTTTGTGCGCATTAATAATGAAATTATATTCTATGTTTTTGAATAATAAACAGAATCATTGTTTGCGTATTCAAACATTTTCCATGCATATTTAAAATTTTTTCGTAGATATTCGCATACATCTTTTGCCTTTTTTAGCTCCTATAACTTCCGAGCCCTAATAATAATAATATTATGAGCTAGTGCACTTGGAAATTTTTGTTATACTGTTTTTTAAAATACTCATATTATTATACTTATTTATTTATTTTTTTTATCGATAAAATAAAAATAAATTGTTGTTTTATTAAAAAATAATAATAATAACAACGACATTATTTATTATTTTGTACATTTTATTTTGACCGAATAATTATCGCGTATAGGTCTGCAATCGATGGTTTTTTTTTTTCTCTAAGATATTTTATTTAGATTCGGAGCGTAACGATGACTGGGATGTGTACCTACTTTTTTTTTTTTTTATCCAAAAGTATGTGAAAAAACCCGTCCTTTGAATCTAAAAAATGTAATATCTTTGATTTAATTAATTAATTCAACTAAATAAATAAATCATTTAATGTTAGTAACAATTAATGGTCTTTTTTTTTTTTTATAGCGTTGTTCAAATCTTTGGGATCCAAACATAATATATATATATATTCTAACTAATCCGTTCGGCTTTTTAACAATTGCAATTTTGTTCACTCAGTCTATGGGTTCATTAATTTCAGATATAATTCTAAGCTCACACAAACGGTTTAATTATAATTTTAACTTTTCGTTAATCTTGATTGGAACTCTATATAATGGTTTCGATGTTGGTGCATAATTTTCTTTTGGCTTTATCGAATACAGATTTTTAAAACAACCTATCACTCTAATAACATCATTATATGTATGCATTCTTTAAATTTGATTGTTCTATTTCATTAACTATTGTTCAATTTATTAATTGCAACTTAGTACATGTCTCTAAGCCAGTCACAACAAAGTCTTTATAAGACATTATATGTTCTTATTATTATTTAATAAATTTATTCTTAATTTAATTATTCCTGCCACATTGATATATTTTACGTTTGTATTGTTTGTAACCAACTTTTCTACCGGAAATCTTTCTATGGAGCGCGACATCTTTTCTAATAGGAAATTTCGTCTAGTTGGTGAATTTGTTCACATTTATATGCATTTATTTTCAAAATAATTGCAGAAACCCGGAGAGAAAATTATAGGTAAAATCGTAAATATTTACAGCACACCGTGGCGTTAACGATTTCATTCGTTTTTAATTTTTGTAAATGATGTTTACTACTAAAAATACTATATGTCAAAAAATGCCAAGATACTTTTTTGTTAAATTTTGGCACAAGATGTTCACGAAGAAAGTTATTTTATAAGCTGACAAATAGTTTTCGTAATAATTGAGGAAAACCGAAAAATATGAAAAAAGAAAACTGATATACGTACAGTGTCGTTAGGATTCCTTTATTTTAAGTTTTTACGGCTTATGTTTTCTACCTAAAATAGTGATAGAAAAATAGATTCTCATAGAAAAATAAATGAAAAAAAGAGAACTTTTTTCTTTCATTTTTAATCTAGTTGATGGCTAAGAGAGTAGATTTAGATTCTAAGTGGAGCAATGAAGTTTATGATTTTATAAAAATGTTAATTTTTTTACTTTCTTTTTTCTTTGGGGTTTTTTTTAATTATTGAGTAATACCAAATAAAAAACGTAGAAAGAACAGGAAAATTTACGAAAATGGTAATTCTTTTATCATTTAAAATTTTTTTTTTTTGTTGTGATTAAGTTAAAAATATTCGTAGAAACTTGAAAATTTGACAGAAAATTTATATTTGATTTTTTTAGACGTTCAAAACATTTAAGCTATTTTCGAGATATTTATAGACATTTTAATTTTGAGAGTTTTAAAGTAATTTTTTTTTTTTTGGTAGGTACTCTGAGGATAAAAGTGTTAGACTAAACAGAAATGCTTGAATATTTGACAGGAGGTTCATTTTATAAGTTGTACTGAGTGCTCAAAAAAAAATTGAGCGCGATGTACTGATGAAGTATTTATTATTTTTTTTTTTTATAAGAGTTTTAAAATCAAATTTTAACAAAAATCGTAAATATAACGGCTTTTTTAGACATGTATAATTAAACTTTGTTCTGAATCGTTTTTCGTTAGCTAAATACAGATAAACTGCAGGTATAAATTTGAAAACTTTTTGTATGTTACGTTTTGTTTTTTTTTTTTTTGCTTTATAAAATTTTTCCGAGTTATAATTCGAAATGAAAATTATTTATAGATAACATTTCTCGATATTTCGCGGATTGTTTTAAGTTGAAAAATTGTTTTTCTAAAAATTTGTGATTTTTCAGACCGTATTGTGAATATCCAATTGATATATTATTGTTTACTAACGAAATTGAATAATTTCGCATCGGCGACGATGTGCGTTATATTAATATTAACGATTTTATATACGGTTAGGACAGATGGACAGAAAGAAAAAAAAAGTAAAAAAAAAATTATCAATAATAATTGACGAACGAAAGTTGCCCTGCGAAATGTCCGCGTGTGAACGTAGCAAAATCAAAAATCACTGCAAATACCTACGCGTGCAAAACGAGAAGGTATTGTGCGTAATTCGTGTGGGTTATAATAATTTGCATTATGTTACAGAGTCGTATTTTATTATAATTAATTATTGTGTTATTAGCGAGCGATATTAATAATGTTTATGAAAACGTACGAACACCGAGCGGTCGCTGCGGCCGCGGCGACTGTTGTGGCGGCGTCGGCGGCAGCGACTGCCGCGGCGACGGTGGCGGCGACGGCGGTGGGGATCGCGGTGGTTGTAGTTTCAGTGGCGGCGGCGGCGGCGGCGGCGGTGGCGATGGTGGTGGTGGCAACGCTTGTAGATTCGGACGTCGGCCGGTAGCCAGCGGGTCTCACCATTCGACCGCGGCCCGCTCTCCCTCCCGCCGAGCCGACCCTGATTATAAAAGCCCATTTGCCCGCCTCAATTTGAATCAGTCTCAACTCGACATCCTTACACGCACAGTTACATTCACACGGCGCTCTCTCCGCAACGCTCCTCAGCTCACTGACACACGTTCTCTCTTACGTTTTAAAATCGTTTAAATTAAATTCGTCCGTCGGGACATTCAAACGCGGTTACTCCGGTCAAACAGAACCCCGCCAGCAACGGTATCCACCGAATCGCCATCGGCATATAATCGATTCAAATTCGTCCGCAAAATATCGCATTAATTCAATAATCATATAATGTCTGCCGAATCGTTCGAAACCATCATGGCCAGGAACAACACGACACTGCCCGCGGCCCAGACCGACGGCGGAAAGAACGTGAAACGTGGCTCCAAGAGATGCGGCCTGTCGGTCGCCGTTTTCGCGGTGTACGTGTGCTTCTGTTTGGTGTACACCGTCGGCGCGGCTTCGACACACGTCCCGCAGAAGGTAAGAATAAAAAAAACGAACCAAACAAACGATTTACAGCGTATATCGCGCGAAACGTGTAAATTCGTTTTTGGCCCCGTTTCCCGTTCGGTATTAATGTTTTTTTTTTTTTTTTTTTTTCCGTTATCCGTTCCAGCGGGAAATCGCTTCGCCGGCCGAGCCAACGATTACAGGTATGCCGTTGAAAATGTGCAGCCCGAACTCCCCGTGCGGATGGGCCATCTACGTTCCGTTCAGCCGCCGCATCGATTACTTCATGAAAAACACGTGAGCGAAAATAAAATTATGATTTAACGTCACGCCGGCGTGCCGTAACGTGTTTCGCATGTGCCTCACGGGTATCTTTTTTTCTTTTTTTTCCACCACCCCCGTACAGTTGCGAATGCAAAAACACGCAGTCCTGTTTGAAGTCGGACGACGATCTGTCCATCAACGCGTACGTGTACCGCTGCAAGCCCAAACCGGCCGTCACGACCACGGACGTGATGCCGTCGGACGCCTAAGACCCGCGTCGTCGACGCCCGGCACCGATGACACTCAAAACACCCCGAGTACTTACGCAGTAATTATTTCCATCGTCGGCGCACACTAAACGGATGAGGAGAGAACCACTACACACGAATATTCCTGTTTGCCAAATCTATCAAAGTTCCATTTTATTTTATTTATTTTTATTTATTTATACTAGACTTAAGGGAAAGGAATTGTACAATCGATGGATTTTTTTTTTTTTTTTTCTATATTTTTTTCCCCTCCGAATTCGCGTAACATTATTATTTTGCTCGACGGTAATTTACCGTTGAAACAACGCAAACGCCAGCAATCGCTAAAAACATAAACAAACTAAATAAAAAAAAAAAAAACAAACAAACAAACGAAAAGTACCGTAGTCTGACTGTTCTATTTAGTTTTTCAACAATATACCTACGCGCATCTTCGGGCCATTCAATAACATTTCAATAACATAATAATACGTGTTCGTCGACATTTACATCATTCATATATTATTATTATTATTATTATTACCATTGTCGTCGGAACGTATTTTCTTTATTCTTATTTATTTATTTATTTAATTATTATTAATATTTTTTTTTTTTTTTTATTAAATTCGTTTATTTTATACATAATCGCTATAATATACATTTTCACAGACTTGAGGGCATTAGGGAATGTAGTTAAAACATGCAAGAAGGGGTTCTATCCTTAAACATTTTGGAACCGAAGTATTTTCAATACTTTATGTTTGACAATTTTAACTCTAGGTTAATTTCATTAATATTATTTTATTTTTTCTATTTCGTTTTTTTTTTTCGAGCAAAGCTTACTTAACTATTTAGTTTTTATTATTACTAACAATATTATTATATTTTATCGCACACGAGATTTATTATTATTATTCATCAATCAATCAATCATTTTACGAGTAGTATCGATCAAACTTTATTTATTTATTTTATTATATTATTATTTTTTTTTTTTTTTTTAAACTATTAGACATAAAGCATATTAACGACAAAACAAACACTTTGTTGATGTTTAACGATATTGATAATATTATTAATAATTCAAAATATATGTTATAATCGTGACTATTATTATTACTATTATATTTTATTATTAATATTATTATTACTATTATGTCATCCAGGTTTTTTTTTTTATCAATTATTTTATTACTTTATTATAATAAATGAAAATTAAAAAAAAAAATTTTTATTTAAAAATATTACACATTATTTTGCGTTCGCTAATTATTATTATTGTTATTATTTCGTTTTGTATTCCGTTCCCTCCTATACGGTAAACGTTCAGACGCAGATTACTGCTCGCGGTCGAGCGATGCGTAGTAAGTAACATTTTATCGACGCATGGTGCGAACGACAGACAATGCACAATACATGCAGTATGCGTACATAATTTTTTATATTTTTTACATTTTTTTTTTTTTTTTTGTACAATATTTACAATATGAGTTTTCGCTATTATAAGATCGCAACGCCCGGATGACCAGGCGAATAGGCAGCGAAATGTACTCGATTTTTTAACGAATTTTTTTCCACAACATATTGCAACGCATACAATACACGCGCGCACGTCTTAATCGCGTATCACGGGATAAAACAATGCGTTCGGCGATGATAACATTATTACGTACGTATTATACGCGTCGATAACGTTCAAGTAACCTACACCTATATTATTATTATTATTATTATTATTATTGTTACGTATTATTATTATTATTGGGTACAGTCGATGTATACGCGGTGACTCATCGATAATAATAATTTGTTTTAAAATGGAAAATAAGGTCCGAATTATTATTGATCGATCGATGAGCATTATCGTACGGGTACATCGCTGCGGTACGGGCAAATAATCGTGATAACGATGCGTGCAACGTTACGATCGCGGTATTTGTGTGGGTCGCGGTCGAAACGCGTATCCGCGTCACAGCGCATTGTCATCATCAGCGATGATTGAGAACGTTACGGTTCCGCGAAAATCGGCTACGCGTGCGTATAGTAAATCGGCGCAGTTGCACTTTCGGGGTTACGGGACGCCACACGGGGCGGGTCCGACGTCGAACGAACGGTCCGGCGGGCCCGCGCGAACGCAAGTTCCGTTCACGCAGCGAAACTGGGCACGCGTCGCCGTTTTCGGGAACGGCGTGCGGGGGGGAGACGTAAGCGACGTACGCGCGTGTCCGCGGCGGCCGATCGTGGCCGTGATACCGGTGTCGCGATGCTAGTTCGCCGTCGGCGTCGGTGCGGCACTACTGGAACAGTCGCCGGTCGCATCTTCGCGCGTTCGGCCTCGGACAGTTCGAAATACCATCCGCGGACGCGGCGTATCGTTTGTTCAGCAGCTACGTCAGCAGCGAACCGTTCGAATCGTTTTCGACCAGTATTCGCACGCGAAACGAACCGTCGACCGGCTCTGCGGAAGTAGCGAATTACAAACCGTTGGGGGGGGGGGGGGGTTGGTGTATATTTTTTCGGCGATCGCTATTACGCCGCCGCTGACTGCTACACGTCACACCGCGCCACCGCCCGTTCGACCGTACGCGACCGGCAAGCGGATACATTACAATGCCGTAGGTTTCTTGCTATTCGCTTTCGTTTTACTTTCGGAACCGGAAACGGACCGGGCCGCGGCGTCGTCGGTGTGTCCGCGGCGTTCCGGGTTTCGAGGTTTCGTGTGCGAAAAACGAACAAAACCGAGAAAAACGCATAAACTCTTGTTGCAGTGCGCCCGCAGTATAACCGGCGTCCGGCGCCGGAGAAACGATTCGCCCCGATAAACGAACAACAAAAAAAAAAAAAGTTATGAAAAGCTAAACCGCCGGGCGTTCACGGCGCCGCGCGGCGGGGTTTGTCGCGCGAATATTCGTTCGCGGGATTTTCAAAAACGTTCGAGATGCGCGCGCGGGCGTCCTTCGCGTCCCTCCTCCCGCCCCCCTCTAGGCGCGGCCCCGTTCGCGCGGCGGAACGCAACGGCGAAAAACTCGACCGCGTTGTACGAACGCGGTTTTTTTTCTGTTCGTCGGAAAAAAAACGTTGCCGCATCGTCGAATTCTATTCACGCGCGCGCCGAAACGACGCGATAAAAAAAAAAAAAAACGATCTCGCGCACGCTTGACGTTATCACGTGGGCTTTAAACCCGCGTAACCCCGCGCGCGCGGCACGAGACGTTTTAACGACGACCGTCGGCAGTTTGTCGAACAAGAACATACTGCGGGGCGGCCATTCCGTCGCGCGTTCGTTTCAACGACTTTTATGTACCCGCGCCGAATCCGTGTTACGAATCCGTATTTTTCGTCGGAAAATCGTCGCCCCGACACGGTCCGTAGTACGCCGCCTGTATTGCGTCGACTCTTGTTTCGTTTTTTTTCTCAGACACCAATACCTATTTCGGGGGAAAAAAAAATAGAAAAAATCTCCCGTCGGAACGGTTTACATATCCGTGTACCAAAAATATACGTTGTGTATCGTATTGTTCGAACACTGATAATTGTTAATATTAATTTTACGAAAGGCGAGTTCAAAAATATCGCGCTACGGTTACGCTATCTATTACGAAACTCCTTGTCTGTAATGGCTAAAAAAAAAAAAAAAACAAAACAAAACAAAAACAGCCGAAATCAATTTTTACTCGAATTATCCGTACTTGAACTGTCCATATTAATACCTATACACTGTACATAACAGGGGTGGTCGAATTATAATTATACGTTTCCGTTAGGAAGTCTGATCATCGAAAAAAAAATTTGGCTACCCCTGCTATGTAATTGTAACAATAATAATGCGTATTCTACTTAGATAATCGCCCGTCCGTGTCGATTAATGAATCGCTCCGCGTAACATTTTCGTTACTACACATAAGTAAATTGTTTTGCCCCTAAAGGCGAAGTTTAGACGCAGATACTATTGTACCGTAGTGTCAACTGATTTTTTTTTTTTAATTTTTTTTTTTTTTTTTTATATTATTGGCGCCAAAGCTATATACGCGCGCGTACTCTTTTTAATTCCGGTTAAAAGGTCAAATGCCCCGATGGATCTCTCCGCGTACGCGAGATGGGTATATTAATAAACGACGAATAAACAGTCGTTTAATAATGTGCGCGTTTGGTATATTATTCGTCATTCGTTGTTGTCCGTACGAATTAATTAAATCTGGTTGAAAAAATAAAATCAAAAAAAAAAAAAAAAATCACCCATTAACAAATCGCTTTGAAACTAATTTCCATTAATAACGCGATAATTGCATCTGTATAAAATACAATTGTGTACTGATTATTAATAAAACGCATTTCGTATGAAATGAATAAAAAAAAAAAAAAAAACCGATGTTATTAAACTGTCTGAAAGCGATAAGCGCGTATTACGTTGGTGTGCTATATAAAACCAAAAGTATAGTATAGTATTATAATAACACAGGCTATCGAACACTCATTAATAATTTATGTTACCGATTGTTGTGTAACTTCGTAAATTTACGTTACGTGCCTACACATAGTATTGTAATATTACAATTTTCGTTTTTCTCACAACGCTCGTTGAAATGCAAAATGGGAAAGAAAAAAAAAACACCTCCGAAAATGTTAATTCGCATTCAATCCGTATTCAAAGGTCACAGCATAGGCGCAACTAGGGGGGGGAGGAGTGCGGCTTGAGGGTCATCAGCACCCCATAAAAGTTTGAAATTTTAGAAACCATTGAAAGTTTCAAAGTTTAAAAACCCAATAATTTATAGTTTACGTACAGTAAAGTACAGTGTACGACTAATTAACATTTCATCCACGTGTTTCATAATAACAACAGATTGCCTACATACAACGCGTATGTGTGTTTCGGAAATAACATTAAAACGGTTCGGACCAATTTTTATACACGAAATTATAAACGACATGTATGTGTCGCTTATAATGTAATTACAGTCGCTTATTGTAAGAGTTGTGTAAAGGGGATGGCGGGGACACAGCCCCCCGTGCAGGGACTTTGATGTGTCCGTAATTTTCAACACCCCCCCCCCCCCGTTAAATCGCGTCTGGCCGGAAACGACGGGAACGCGTAAGACTATTGAAAACATTTCGCTCGCACGTGTACTTCGTTTTCACGACAAACCGTAGCGCCCACGCAGTTCTCCCGGAGCCGGGTGAAAGAAACACCGGCCGTATCGCGTGTTGGTTTATGTTTGTTGTTTTTTTTTTTTTTTTTTTTCTGTAACTGTTCTCGTTTAAGTATTGACGGTACTCGAATACGGTTTGGAAAGAAAGCGACGTGAGACGCCATCGGAAATATTCTCCTCGTTAAACGTACAAAACCGCAGCGTTTCGACCAGTCTACGTTACGTTATTTCGCTTTGTTCCCGGTCAGCGGGACCGTGGTACGGCGGACGAAATCAATTGATATTCACGCTGCACGTTCGTACAAACCAATAAAAATCGATAACGTTTTTCAAGAAAAATACGTTCACGCGCGCGTTCCTACGTAAAAACACTTGTACGGCGTCCCCGGTGGTCCGTTTGAACGCACGTGGCTTCAACTAACGTACCGGTCCGGGGTCTCTCGGGGTCACGGGATACACTTAGAATACGGACCGGCAATATTCAAACATGTCGAGACCAGTGGATACACGCGTGGCACGACGGACCGGCACGTTAAAGCGTTTTTAGATTCTGAACGTGCCGGGGAATGTACACGTAATCCATATAGGCATGCACAACTACTCAGATGCATATTTCCATCCCGTCCGCAGTGAACTACGAAAAGAATAAAATAACCGAAATAAATATGCGCGCGAGTATATCATAATGCGTGAACTATACGGTTTTCGTCGTTATTCGATTATTTAATTGTTATAAACAAATACATATGAATAGCTACGTTAGTATACCCCCCCCACACACACACACACACACACACCCACCACCGCCAGAGCATTTTCTTTTAATCCTCTTAATACACACCCACGAATTTGCAATAGAAATCGATTCCGCGCGGGGTAGCTTACATTATTCGTGTATGCCGTGTAGCCGAGGTAACTCGGAAATCGACGAAAAAAAAAAAAATCTTTACATCGATTACAGTGATGGGAAAAATCCGGATTCGCCGAAGTTCAAATTTTCGGAATCCGAATAATTTCTCTCAAATCATATAATAATTTTAACCGCAGATACCTGCCGGACAAAAATACATAGAAAAACACAAAAGTATCAACTATAAATAGCATACACATAGCTAGAATGTTTTGAACATTTTACCACGTTTACAAAAATCCAATATAAGTATTTAACATTGATTGGGTACAATGATGTAACTTGTACATTACGTACTAGGTACTTTCTAACTTTATTCAGCCTTAAGATTTGTTGAATCTTGTTTTTTAGTTTAGAATTTAAATAGTTGTTACAAATTTTAAAATATTGTTACTATCAATAATAGGCTCAATAACAGTCTAAACCTCTCTTGTTTGACCCCCCCCTCCTCCCATTGATAAATTCGACTACGGCATTGAACTACTATGATGGTGCTGAAAGAGGTGGTATCGCATCGAACAACACTCACAATAACGAACGGTCGCATAGGTTGTCTAATTCTTACTCCTTAGAATCGACAACGCTGCGCCCTTCGAACTTAATTTTCCTGTTCTTTTAAAATAAACTACACGGAAAATGAAAACATGAAGGTAACAGTGGTGCAATGCGTGATACTAATATTGAGCCCCGCGGTTTTAGAGGCCCCACGTCTAGCCGCAATTGTAGCTAGATAGTAATTTCACATGATTATTTAGGAAAATACAGATTAAAATTAATAAGAGCTAAGAAGAATTGTATTGTAAACATTTACCTACGCTTGGTATTAGAAGGTGAAAAGCAAAAAAAGCTAATGGAAGCCCCGCAAAAATTAGTATACAGGGCCTCAATATTTTCCAAGCCGGTCCTGGATATTGATAACAGATAAGATGCGTAAATGAAATTGTATGTGTTCTTTTTTTATTATTGTGGTGACTTTTTTTTTTTTCCATAATGTGAAATTAATCTCGGTCGAACTCAGTATGGATCGTATTAAGAGCTAAATAGCTCAAAACTGTGGGGTAGGGACGGGGTTTGAGGTGATGTGTGGTAGTGTAGTGTTATTCGCGATATTGATATTGATAAAAGATAATTATTAAGTAATGTAAGATTGGAGATGTGCAATAAGTGAAAGCGATAAATAAAAAACCCACGATGTTTTAGGTGAGAAGTTGGGAAAGTAGGATATAGAGGGAAATTTAATATATATATATATGTATATGTGTATATGTAACGAATAACCATTGCTAATGAAAAACAATTCTGAGTGAAGTACGGTTAAATATGTTTTGTAAACATTTACGATTTTCGTCAAAATTTGATATTAAAATTCAGAATTCTTATGAAAAAAATAATAATACCTACTTACCTAATAGTCAAGTCATACATTCTCATCCATAGAGTACCTAACGGTAAAAATTACGTAAACAACTCACGAAATTGAAATGTCTAAGAATAGCTTAAAAGTGGCTCAAATGTTTTAAAAATTATACTACTTATATAAAAAGTAAATATGAGTTTTCTATAAAAATTTCAAGTTTACCAATATTTTTAACTGAATTACAACAAAGAAACAAAATTGAAAATAATAAAAGAATTATTTTCGTAAATATTCTCGTTTTTCCTACGTTTTTCCCCGATTTTTCTTGACTATTATGAAGAATGGCTTGTGAAATCAATAATTATCCCAATATTACCCTAGAAAAATTTTCTTTCAGAAAAGTTGCTACACTTGAAAATCGGAGCAAGATTTCTGGTAGAATTTTCGTACAGTATAAAAAATAATAATAATAAACATTATTGTAAAACCAATACATTCCTCCATTCTTCGTTTCTAAAAAAAAACGTAGAGACGGAAATGGCCGACATGAACTTTTACATTCATTTAGTCGCCGGCTACCAGAATGAACATCATTCACGTCATTCATTCGATTTAATCACTGAGACGTAGCACACGACAGTCGACAGGTAAATCCTACGATTTATGTAGGTAAGTATACATAACTACATAAGACTTTATATTACGTAGTAATTACTATTATGATACTATAAGATGATCTCTTATCAATATTTCTTGTATTTTGTCCTACATTTAATAATAATAAAACAAATTTAAAAACAAGTTTGACAAGGAATAATTGTGTGACTATTGAGAAACATGGGTTTGTAATAGTTTACTTATCTCAAAGTCAGGCCATACTAAACTTCGTACATCTATGTCATGCCCCAATGCCGGTATTTCAAAAAAATGGTTTCTACCTTAAAATCCTGTTTTTTTTTTTTTACATTTACCTCGTGAATATTTGCGCGAGTCTAAAAATAAATTTTCTATGCTATTTCCTACAAACAATAGAGATAATAATTGAACTTCGAGAGGGTTGATGAAATTAATTAAAGGGGAAGAGATTTAATATTTTAAATCTCTTCCCGCCAGAAAAAAAGAACTTAAACTAACATCCAAAGTCTACACAAATATTTTAAAAACCACTTTTTAGCAATCAATACGTTTTACTATGATGTGTTTTTTCCGATTTTCAAGTATAGTAACTTTTCTGAAAGGATTTTATAACTTTACTAGTTTGTGTTTTGGATATTTTTTGAATTTTCCTTCAGTTCTCCTAATAATAGAAAAAAACTAGTTTCATTTTTTTTTTTTGGTTTTTTTTTTATTGTATAAGCATAGATTTTTAAAAACAATCGTAGAGACCTGAAATTTTCACAGAATACTTATATTAGCCATTTTTAGACGAGATAAAATATTCAAAACTTTCTGACGATTTTTGAACAATTTATAAGCATTCGATATTTTTAAGTTTGTTTAGTTTTTGTATATGAATATAATTGTTTCGGCCGAGAAGAAATGCCAATTTTACACGGAGTTCATCATATATTCATATTATTTATACCTACTTAAAACAGTGGCATATCGATTGGGTGACATGACGGGCAATGAGCCACGGGCCCGTGATATTTAGAGGCTCCAAATCGGGGCCCGAGGCCATCATAGGTGAATACTGAAAAAAAACGCGACGGTCTTTTTTCCGCTTATTAAGTACCTAATACGAGTGGACGGACAGGTGTAGGTATATTAAAATAGGCGATCTGGACCCGTTTAGACCAATTTTCCTGAAACACAATCCGTTTGGACCAATTTTGAAGACCCGTTTGGGTTAAAAAATATTACCTTTACACATCCCGTTTGGACTAGAATTGTCCTTATATTACTTTAACTGAACGTTTATTTAGCAAGCCTTTATATAATAGCATTTTATCTGTGTTGTCTTATCGTATAATATAAGACCTTGTTACACGGACATCTATTATATAAACATAATAGATTTAAGTATATATTTAATGTAATTGGATTTTTGGTAGATTTTGAAACTAAATTGATACACAGAAATTGTATGTAAACCTAAATAATTTACTAATTACTTAATTTAAAAATTAGTTTTCGTAGTTTAAACTGAACGTCTAATTAGCGAGCCTTTAGTTAAAACAAATTTATATTTTAACTAAAACTCCGTCTATTTATGGAGTTTTTAATATTGGTTGCCATTTGAAAATCAAAAGTAGGTAGTGGTTTTACCTACTTTTGGACACTTTTAACAGCTCCGCATAAACCAAAGAGCACCTCTACAGATTCCCCCTCCAAAATGATGTTAAGAGAATACATTTTATACATCTATGGTATAAGTATTGAGGATATGTCGGTAGCTATTTGGTAGCCATTTGGTAGCTTCGATTGTCAACCCCGTCCCCAACTATTTGTACGCTCAAATTTTAAATTTGCACAGAAAATGCCAGACGGCTTTAAATATCCCTACAGACCTGAACGTACGTACAACTCTGGCCACCATAACTGTTTTAAACCAGCTATAGGAAAAAATATGTATATTGAAAAACGGCGACGAATCAGTCGGGGGCAAAATCGACTGTAGTGACGGGGCTCACGGGTGTTTATTTTCCCTTTCATTTACGTACCTACGGCGGAAGCTGTGTCAATTGCATTAAATGTTTAAAGTGCGATAATTGTTTGCCGAGAACGACGTAATGAAGTTTGTCGGCGATGGCGGTTCCGGAGTAAATACGTACGGTGACTGCGGTACCTTACCCAACGTCAATTTAATAATAACGTTTACCTACACCGAAAATACCGACCACGACGACGACGTTCGATATTGGTGTTAGAATATTAGTCAACGATAGACTTTAATTTTCACTCCTAAAGCGGTCATTTTATTTCCCTTTAACTAAAAGTAGGTGGTAAATGGGTACGTACGGCGGAACGGGCGCCCACCCGTTTGTGATGCGGCCCGCAAAATCATATCATATTTTGTTCTCAAATTACAAATAAAATTAATATAATGATACTATCGTTGTATTATTTTTATTTTTGTATCAGTGAACAATATTTGTTTACCAGATATTTTGAACCTAGTTGGTACACTGGACGGGGTCGTTTTCGCAGATATTCCTTACATGATCACAGATACACAATCTGATTTTTATACACAATTCTTATATTAGCCCTTTCTAAATGTGGGAAAATTTTCAAAACATTCTCATGATTTTTAATTTATTCATAGGCGTTTCCGAGGTGTTAAGTTTTTATTTGGTTTCGCATGTGTGACACTCGCATTATTTTGGCCGAGCAGAAATGCTTGAACTATTTACATGAATACTTCTCCATAAATTTTACTTAGTAGTGAAATTAAATATAGCGTAATGTGTAAGTTTTTTTCAAAAGTTCAAATTTGAATAGAAAGAGTAAAAAACATAAAATCAAAATTCAGGTCATTTAATATCATTTCAAAAGGGTGTTTTATTGGGTAAAATGTGTTCACGTACTTATTTTAGCAATATACTAATAATCTGATATACTCTCTTTAAGAAAAACATTTTAAACTGTTGTCTAAGTAATATTATTTACATTTTGGTCCATACTCGGCATCTATACACCTTTAATTTTTATGAAGGTTGATTAAGTTCCTATAACGATACCAATTCATTAGTTATAGTACACTTACTCTTAAGACCACATGGAGTTGCATTACTTGATAATAGGTGTGCCTCTATAGAGTGACCTATAGTATGCTCATGTACCCGTCCACCGATATTTCCCAATATTCCAGTAGTTTCCCCTATTTTTTACTTAATCAATAGTTAACGAATACCTACTAATATTTAGTTATTTTTATATCTAGTACTCTCTCACCCCTGAATTTTAAAATAAAATCAAAGTACCTTATGGTTTTACAAAAATGTTTATTTTTTTTTTTCTGTGAACAACTTTTCTACTAGCAATTTTTCTCAGATTTACAATGACAGCACTTTTTTTGAAAGGAAATCTGACAGGGAAGGTACTTAAAAGTGGTAATTTTTAGATTTTCCCAATAGTTTTCCCAGCAAATGTGAAAAACCAGGAAAAATGGGAAAATTGGTACTTTAAACAAATATTATTAAAGAAAATATATAATACCTATTTAATTATTTTATCATAATATGATATTTATATATTGTTAACATAGCATCACTGTCAACTGAAATCTGCTCAGAATCACTTTTCGTTACCAATGGTTTATCGTTGCTTACAGGTATACATTAAATTACCTATAACAGTAGCTGCACTCGTTCTTATTAACCTAAAACAGCTTTTTAAGAGATGTACTTTGTTATAGAATACTAACAACTAAAATGTCCTTTCTACAAAATAATAATGTTTTTTTTTTTTTTAATATGACTATTAAAATCCAGATAATCATATATAAAGTTATAAATATTAAAAGTAAATATTGCCATTACAATATTTGTTTAAATATTGATATTTAAAATATTCTCAAGAAAGAAAGTTATCAAAGATCATTGGAGTGTGACCGAATGTTGAATTAAGTAAAAAATCACAATAAATACATATCGACTGACAACTTTTGATTTTCAAGTACAAACCAATTTTCCCTCAACTAATCACCTAATTTATTATATAGTTTATTTCATATCAATGGTAGCAAATACAACTTACAATAATATTTTATGGTACTGCATTAAAGATTTTAATATTCAACTAGGTATCAATAAAATAAAATAAATTGTGTTAAAGATTAAGTACCTACCTATTTTACTGAATATTTTGTAATTTTTAGTAAAAATTGAATGAAATTTTAAAATATTTACAAAGAGTGAGGAAGATAAACAATATTTTTTAAAATAAGGAATATTTCTGAACACAAATATTTCATTCTCAATCTCATCAGATTTAGTACTGAGTATTACAATAAATACGTATTATTCATTATCTGATAATTATCTATTCATTATTCTTTTTTTTTATAATATTTTCTATTCATTGACTTAAGTTAGGACTGACTTGAAAAGTAAAAATGGCATTACACATCACTTACCATTTTAGATAAAAACTGAAAATATCTATGGCACATTAATAGCTTATAAAATTATTTAATTAAAAAACAAAACACTTCAGAAGTTAGTTTAGAAATTTTAGGTTTATTCAAGTATATAGTTTAATCACTAAACAATAATGACAAAAATCAAAATAAAAAGTAATTTGTTTATATACTTAGGAATTGATCATAGATGGTAACAAATAATTAAATAATTGCAGACAATTCTTAACCGTACTCTGTTTAAATCTTATAATAATCAGTATTGTATGACAACAGAGTACATTACATATTATTATACTTGTGTAAAAAATCCTATTTAATGGCAATAAGGAAAACAAGTGAATAATGAATATATAAATTTAAAAAAAATTGTAAATAAAAAATTATTTCTACTTGGCAGCTTCGGCAAGTTCACGTTCTACAATGGCTCTGTATTCGTTGAAACCTCCTTCAATACTTCTAACATTGCCACTTCCACAAACCCATAACTCTTTACAAACCATTCGTATTAAACGTTCGTCGTGAGACACAAGTATTAATCCTCCCTAAAAATGTTTTAATACAATTAAACATAGATTCAAATTTGGTTAATGAATACATAAAGTAAAATGCAATTGTGAGAATTGACATTTAAAACTTGGTTGAACAGTAGTAATTATACAAATTAATAATAAATTTGTTATTAATTTAAATTAAACATTTAAATGTATCCTTTTATTTGTACTAAACACATTACAGATACATATTTAAATGCATCCCATGTATGGGGTACATTTGAATAAAAACAAGTTTAACTTTATAATTAGAAATTTTAAAAGTTATTGCAAGTATGAGTCATATATTTGTAAACCATTAGATTACAGGCTAAAACTATCAATTATAATATTTAATAAACAATTAAAATGTAATTTTCATTCAAAACTGCAGCATCCTACCCTTTAATTTTTTTAGGGCTTAGTACAATATAATAGTAACTCTACACTTACTGTGTATTTTTGAATGGCTTTGCCAAGAGCTTCGATTGTTTCAATGTCCAAATGATTAGTGGGTTCATCAAGTACTAGGAAATTGGGATTAGACATGCACATTCTAGCAAAAGCAACTCTTGATTTCTGACCTCCAGACAAACTACCAACACTCTGCAATGCCAGATCACCAGATATACCAAAACCTCCTAATTGACGTCTATATTCTTCAATGGATTTTCCTAGTGATTATTTTCATAGTATATTTAGAATTAGAAAAAATTATTTTTCTGATTATTAATAAAAATATCAACTAACCTGGGACAGATGTTTGTAATAATTCTACAGAAGAAAGATTCATTTCTAGCTGATCAACATGGTGCTGACTGAAATAGCCAAACTTTAAATTCCTATGCACATTTCTAGAACCTGCAGTAGGAGATAATAAGCCCATAATAATTTTCAACAGTGTTGTTTTACCAGCTCCATTGTCACCCACCTAATAAACAAAAATGTATAAGAAAAAAGTTTGGTAATAATCAACGATTTTTAACACATACAATCAACAACAAAACACTAAAAACCTTCATCATAACCCCAGAAATAAGCACTTAAAAATATGTATTGTATTTATATTTATAACTATCTAAATAATAAGCAAAATAAACCATTTTCAAATTTGAACTCATAATATTACAAACATTTATATAGTTCTCCATAAATAGATTTAAAATTGAACAAAAAAATAATAATAATAATAAATAATAAGCAAACATTGGAAATAATCATAATATGGAAAACATAATATATATATATATATATTATTTATCAGGATATGTTTTGCATATTTTGTCATTTTATCTTACCTATTGCAATCTGTGCAATATTTATTTGAATCAGTGCAATATTAAGAACTTAACTGATTCGGTTATTAGATTTGTTCACATTTGTTACACATGCATACACTATTATTAGGTATTAACTTCCTATGTTAACCCCTGAACTATTCTCATAAGTCTCATAAAATTATAAGTTCCCTACCATAACTACTTCATAGGCATAACATTATACTAATAAATTTAACCAAGGGGGCAGCAGTCAAATCTTGACGGGTTTTTTAGTTAACTTACAATACATATTCTAGATTCTAGGGTGGCTCCAAGGTTAACATGTTGTAAAACATTATTACAACCAGGATATGCAAATGATATATCATTAAGTTGTAAGATAGGAGGTGATAATCCCTCGGTTTCTGGAAATCGTAACACAACTTCTACTTCTTTCTCAATAGGTTTTAATTCTGGTCTAAAACAATATAATAGGAACAATAATTAAACAAATACATGATTATATAATAGCTTATACAATAATTAACTTACAATTTCTCAAGCATTTTGATTTTACTCTGAACACTGGAAGCACGATTAGCATTATATCTGAATCTATCAATAAACTCTTGTACATGAGCTCTATGAGCCATTTGTGCTTCAATTTCTCTTTGTTGGTTTTTGAGTTTTTCATTTTTTGTTTTTTCAAAAATTTCATAGTTTCCTCGATACATATCAATACGCTATTTAAAAGTAATACACACATAATTTAACGAATACTATTAACATTAATATTAAAATTGTATTACCTGTGAATGGAGATGCAATATATCAGTAGGTACAGTATCTAAGAAATGACGATCGTGAGATACTACAAGCAATGTACTTTGCCAAGTTTGTAAATAAGTTTCTAACCATATAATTGCTTTCATATCCAACATGTTAGTAGGTTCATCAAGTAGTAACAAATCTGGTCTATATAAAATTGCACAAATGATTTTATATTATTTAGATTATTTGTATTACATGTATTATGTATTGACTTGAAATATTCAGGGGATTAAAATACTATCATGGTACCTCTACATGTCATAAGAAGTAACAAATGGGATTTTTAGGTCAACAACTGGTGTAAAATTCTGTCAAACAGTTCTAAACAAGAATTTTACCAATTGTCACATCTTGGATGTGCAGGGGCACAACAGATGAAACTAGTTAACATTTATAATGTTAAATGATAATGCAACGTATACATTAAAATTGTTATTATTTATTAATTCTTATAGGAGTATTCAATTTAATACAATTTATCAGGTTTCTTCAAAAGAAATTTAATTAACTTTTTTTCGTATAAGCAATTTCTTTAAAGAAGCACTCATATTTTTGATATTACGGGCCATATCGATATTATAGAAATTACCAGTTACAGTATATATCCAAGTTTTTATATTGCAGCTGGAAACGCTGTGCCAAGCGTTTATTGATATTATTAAAAAACATAATTCAGATATTTTAAAGTTACATATTATCAGATTATAATCAATATCAATAAACTTTATTATAGTACATGGGTACATTTCTATAAAAGTACCTATTAAAATTATTTTGTTGTTAACAGTCTATGAATCCTCAAACAATCAAACTACAGTCTACAATAATTTGTGATTTTTATCAATAAAATTAATTTTTTTAAAGATTAAGCTTGAAGTTTTATTTTAGCGCTTTTAGCATACCACTCAAAATACCAGATGATATAACTTTGAAAGGAGAAAATCTGGAAGAAGTTAACAATAGGTTTGAGGAATGGGAAATAGCACTTAAAGAAAACGGACTAAGGATAAGTAGAAGTACAATAAAATATGAGTTTAAAGAAACAGTACAAGATGGCTAATGACAATAAGTGATTATTCTTGAAATTGACCATTTTAAGTATATAGTTATATATAATATATATATATATATATTAATCATATGTACAAAAAGAACTCTGACTTTGGCGGGGATGTGAAACATAGAATTAAAGTAAAAAAAAGAGAAGTGTCAGTTATTTTATGTAACAAGAGAATTCCAATGAAACTTAAAGGTAAGTTCTACAAAAGTGTAGTGAGACTAACTGTTATATGGTTCAGAGTATTGAGCAGTAGACAGACAAATAGAAAAAATATGTAGGAGATATGGAATGAGTATACAAGAGGTAGCTTAGATGTGGCTTTGGTGGTAGACGAAATGAGAAAATAGATTGAAATAATTTTGGCATGTCATGGAGAGAGAAGAATCTGAAGCAATAAGAATTGTAATGCAAATAAACATAGAAGGGGAGAAGTAGAAAGGAATACTGAAAATGAAATGATCAAATGCAATTGAGAATGATAAGGGAGTCAGTGTATGTAAAGTGTGGGATCAAGTCAAGTGGAAGTTTAGAACAAGGGTGGCTAACCCCAAATAGTTGAGATGAAGATGAAGGAGAAGAAGAGTATTGAGGTTCTATCAACAATTGCTTTTAACAAGTATTACTGTATTAGTGTGTACTCACTTAGAAAAAAGTGCTCTTGCTAGGGCCAAACGCATACGCCATCCTCCTGAAAAATGTTTAGTAGCTTTTTTTTGCATATCTGGATTGAAACCTAAACCATCAAGTATAACACTTGCACGGGCAGGAGCTTTATCAGCTTCTATGGCACTCAACTGCATATATATTTCACTCAGTTCAGAAGATAATTCAGCACTAGCAGCAGAACTTTAGAATAATGTTCAACATTAGGTTCATTTTTCTAACAAGATGTTTTAAAGCAAACTCATTGTTTTCTTACCCATTAGCGATTAATGTATTAACTTCTTTTTCTCTAGTTAAAAGACGATGACGTACAAAATCGCATTCCAACACAGATTCTAAAGCGGGAGTATCATCACCGACAACTTCTTGTTCAACATGCAGAATTGATATGTGAGATGGGATTCGCAGTTGACCACTAAAATGTATGATATATAATTAATAATGCAAAAAACCATAAATATATTAATAAAACAATCACTACTTAATTTTAAATCAGAATAAAAATATTCTGATCCCATGGAAATAATAATAATAAAAAAAAAAAAACAGAATACAAAATGTAAATACCTATATAAAGAGTGATTTTTTTTTATCATGAACCAGCAATTATTTCAGAGGGTTTTAAGTGAATTTGCTTTCAGTTTTTTATAATCATTAAGGAATCATTTAAGCTTTAATTTAAAGAGATTTTTAATTATCTACCCCTAATCCATAGCCTATCTATTACCCTTCCCTACTCCACCAGTCTAAACTTTAAACGATTCTAACTCATAAACAGTAAATCAGATATTAGTGTTATGCATATTAAAATTTCTAGGAAAATATTCTATGTATAAATCTGTGTTCAAGAAGAAGGTTCTTATTTGAAAATCAAAAATATGTAATTATTTAAGGCATATGAAGTAGGAGTAAAAAATTTAAAATGGTTTTAAAATAAAGCTTAAACGATTCCATAATGATTAGAAAAAAAAGAAATCAAATTCACTTTAAATCTTCAGACATAATTACTGGTTCATGAAAAAAAAAATCACCCTGTATATAATATAAAATGAGTTCACAGATTTACCATTTTGATATTAATGGGTTTCATTTCTATTATCATAAAATTATATAGTCATTACCAGGGCGATGAATTTAATGCATTTGAATGTTTTTTTTTTGTGAAACCATGTAAGAAAATGGATTAGGCCAGAATTTATTTTGGCTTATCTATAGTTAAACTACGAAATCTTATTTTGTATATTTTTACATACTTAACAGGTTAGGGCATATAAATACATGTTTTCATTTTTTTGTATTAATGCTTTTTTTCTTAATATTTAAATTTTTTCGCTCAATCTGATATAAATTAGTCTAAATGTTTTTCGGTTTATAATATTTCTTTTAGTTTTAATAAAAATATTCTATTTTTAGTCAGGTATTTAATTTAAATTGTTACCTGCTAATAAAATCAGGATTGTTCTGGTATCTATAAAATATATCTACTATATAAGTTTATTAAAAACATAAATAAATAACTACTATAATAATAACTTGGTAACACAGTTGTTCAATTTAATAATTTTAATACTTATAGCTCAAAGAATATATTATAATATAATGTGTCCAATACTTCTTTATGTTCAGACGGTGAAGAACCACTAAGAAATTAAGTATGTACTCATAAAAAACTTTTTTTTTTTTCATGTAATAAAAGCAGTGTTATTAATATAGACAGTGCATATTTAAGCATATTTAGTCAACACTTTTTAGTGTATTAAATTCATAGCCCTGGTTATTACTGAACAATATGTGACAAATCTTACCCAGAAATCATTCTTAACAGTGTAGTTTTACCAAGACCATTTCTTCCAACTAAACCATAACGTCTACCACATGCTAAAGTTACATCCGTATTCTGAAGTAATATTCTAAAAATAATAATAATTAATGACATTATTTTTAAAATAGTAAACAAAATTCTAACTATTCGAATAGTAGTATTAAAATAAATTAGAGTGTACATTATTTATGTTTCATATTAAATTGAAAAGTACCAAATTATGATATAAATCACTTTACTTATTATTAATTTATCATAGGTATACCTGTCTCCATACGCAACATCGAAATTTTCTATCCTTATATCTTGAGCTCGATTATTTCCTTTAGCTTCCATTTTTGCTTCTTTTTTACTCGTAACCTGAGAAGCAGTTGCACCATCCATTTTACTACTAGCTACACTTAGAGTACCGATATTTTTAACAACTTGATCAGTCCGTTTATCCAGTTTTTGTTGCAATTTTGCTTGAGCTTTTTCTAGTTTTCGTTTATCAACTTTCTAACAAAATTGAAGCAAATAATTTAAGTGCATTGTTATAAACACAGTAGATTATAGAAGTATACACATGATTATCAAAATCCTGTTCCGAGAAGTATGTATGTAGGAAACTCACCACTAGACCGCGTAATAGTCTTATGGCCCTAACTAAAATGATTATCTATATTATAATTATAGGCACCTATTATATTTTGTCTACAATGAAATATGAATTATATTTTATATTGTAATAAGATTTTCACAGTGACGCAATAAATTTATAATAATAATTTATTTGTCAATTTTTTTTTACTTATAACTGATTTATTATAATTGCAAAATAGAACATTCACACAATGTCACAACCATTTATATTACAATTCTTAATTTATTTGAATATTTACAATTGTTTTTATTTAAAATGGTCAAGTGTTTTGTAATCCCTATATTGCAAATTTGATTATGTATATTTAGATATTATATTATATATAATTTTATATTTTCTGTGCACTCAATTGTCTACCAAAAATTTAAAAATATTTATTTACAGAAAAATGTTTAATACTAAACATAACAACTTCAAACATAGTAATCCAACAATTTTTTTTTATAATCGTGTATGCTAGACAAATTTAGTGAACTACTAATATATTATTTTTTTAATTTTGTATTGGCTTAGTATGTATGTAAATATTATTTATACACATTTATTTATAAATTTACAAGCTGATACTTCTAATATCTTAGAAGAAATAGTCAACTGTCTTCAGCATTTGGGACACATTTTTAACAATTAACTTGCCTAATTCACCCTGGGTTTCGTTCAATTTGAATGAAATGAAGATCCTTGCTCAAATGGAACTTTCAAGTCATCTAGAACTAAAGCCAATAGTTGTTAAAGAAATAAGATTGAATAAAAACCACAGTGAAGTTGTTAGTTTAATATTGGGAAAGCAAATTACTGTTTCTCAAAATGTAATTTCAGTCATTCAGTTGCAAACTATTGTTGATAATTTTCACTTATTAGCTATTCGTCGAGTGATTCCTTCTTTTATAGGTCATGTTGTGGATACCATGAAAAATGGATAAACAAAAGTAATACATAGATGACAAAACATTAAACAAAGAATGTAACCTAAAAATTGAAAAGCCTAATGAAAAATGATTTCATCAAAAAATTCTCATAAATATCATATCACTTAAACTTTACATGTAACGGAACACAAAAGTAGTGTAATAGCAAGTTGTTTACATTATTACATTCATATGATAATGAGACTATATGAAAGAGAAAAATAGATAATCCAAAAGAATATCCAGAGAAAAAAGAAGAAACCAAATTATAAGTGTTAGTTAACTTTTAATACTTTTAAATTATATAAATATATAAATGAGGTAATAAAAGAATTACATTTTTTGATCTAACCTGTACTATTGGCCATTGTTATTTATTGATTTTATAATTTTACCTTAATTTATTAATGTTTACATTTTACTTAGCATAATGTCAAATTTATAATATATTAAGACATATATTAATTTATCTTTATTTATGTGCAATTTTGTTTTAGATGAGACTTTTTGTTAATTTATTGTATGAAATCTATATGATAAGTATGAAAATTAGGGCCAAAAGACTGCAGCATGATCTACCGGTAAGCTCACAAATCAAACACATCTACTGGAACAATTGTTTACGTTATGAATATACAGCAGTGCGGATATCTCTATAATCGACCATGGTTATAAGTAATATATATTTCAATAATAATCAGTTTATACAACAATGACATTTTTAATTAAACATACCAGACTATCATCTCTTGAATTAACCCATATACTTTTGATTTCCATATCGTTATCTTCCAGATCTGCAGCCATTGAAGCTAAATGCACTGGCGCATCTAAAATTTTTGTATGGCCATTTCTTGCAACGCTGTCATCAGAATGAGGACGCATGAAATGTAACAATTTCGAACAGATTCCTCTGAAATAACCAATTATTAATGACATATAATAATATCTAATTACCATTAACTTTCCATATGTTTTACCTAATGTCTGATTCAGATTTATTTGCAATTTCCTGTAATACTTCACCAATTGCTTCATAAATGTCTTCAGAGTCATGAAAGTCTTCAATTCCATTTTCTAAAACGCCTGAAACCACAAAATGTAATCTTTAAATATATATATATATATATATACGTAACTACATAGTGTAAAGAAAGTTTAAAAATTTTAGGTCAAAGTTAATACTACACGTATCTATTGAAAATGACAAGCTATACACTACGAATGTGATAATCTTACCTTGAATATATTGAAACATTTCGATATCGATTAAGGGAAATTCGGATTTTATAAAATTTTTACAGTGATCCATCGGAAACGAGTACTTACAACTAAAATTACAAATAAACTATTCTAAAAACGTATTTTGTGTATTGACGAACGCGTGTTCAACACACGTTCTACATAATATTCCAGTCAAATTATTTAGTTACGATTTTGTTACAAAAATTATTGAAGTGATCAAACATACATAATCCTAATGAATAGTGATGTACTGATGTTATTAATTATTACGGGTGTGAAATAAGCAATAAGATGATACGAACACTATGGTATGATTGTAACTTCTTGCCGGTCACATCGTTCAGTAGGCGTATGACGTCATATTCAGAATTTAGTACAACAATAATTGATAAGAAATTTCAACATTGGTAACACGGTCTTCGAACACCGTGATTGGTAATACAAATGGACCATAGATAATAATAACTGTGTATTGTTTATGGAATAGCCAATAGACCGCGAATTAAAATACACCTTAATTAGGTAATATATCGTAATTCGTGCGATAGACCATAGACGTATGACGTTTGCGAAAACTCGAACCAAAACTCATTTTTGCAATCATACCATGTTCTTTATATCAATACAACCGCAGCAATAATCGCACGATTAAAAAACATGGTATGATCAAAAAAAATGAATTCTGGTACAGGCTGCGCAACACGTAACGTGGCTACCCATATTATCAAACCATTGAACCATTGACACTTCTTATCAATTGTATTGTTGTATACTACGATATATCTCGATATATTTTTAACCGTGGTACCTGTTTATATTAAAACAGCCATCAATCTTTATTAAGGTACTGTGTCATATATTCCGGGTAGACAGGTATTCATAAGAACCGTTTATTTTATTAGTGATACAAACCGTTTTTTTTTTTATTGTCTGGTCCTACCTGGTATGTGCACAGATTAAACATACTATTTAATTTGTGGTATATGTCAGTGAAATGCCTTCTAGAAGAACTGCACGCTTTAAATTACTATGAAATTAAATCTTATAACATTTCCTAAAAAAAAGTCATTCTCGTGAAAAATTCGAAATGCACTTCGAATTTTTAGAAAAAACGATCAATATTCTGTCGTGACTCATAGAATCCATTGCACGCAATGAGGGGGTGAGACCATGTTTATATACTGGTTATAACAATACAACCGAACGAGGAAATCGTTGAAAACAATAACTGCACTTGGATTTACGATGATTATGCCGTTACTGAAGGGAAAATTGTACATAATAATCCAAATAATATAAATACTGATACCAATAGACGCAATGTACTGTTTCCAGTGAAAAATAAATTTAAACAAATTGTAGCACAGATTTTGAAATTTCGACACGCCATAATATAATAATAGATATATATAAAAATGTAAATTATCCCGTTTTTAATTTTTCAATTAACTATGGACAGTATCAATGCCACGATTTGGGGGTGCCGCCTCCCCCGTGCGCACGCCTATGCTCTCGTTAAAATTATTTAATCAAGTAATACCTAGTTATTTTATTTTATTTTTAAAAATATTGAAATATTGAATATAATTATAATAATTTCAGTAATTTTTTTTGTTTTAAATTGTATAAAACTCTAATTTTGTATTTTTGTTTATGTTTTGGATTAAATAAATTACAGAAATATTAAAATTGCCTAAAATTAAAGATTTAATTTATACGAATACAATTTTTGTATTCATTTAGACCTTTAAGTAAATATATATTATACACTTATATAATCTTGGTAGGAATTGGGGCCATATCATCGAAATAAACAATTTTGGGGGTCGTGGATCAAAAATGGTTGCGCACCATTGGTGTAGTTAACAAGAATCAAAAATAATAATAATAATAATGACAATAATTAGTAGCTAGGTATACAGATGTGTTTTAGTTTGGTTGTTTTTTTTTTTTTTTTGAACAACTGTTGGAAATTTAGGAAAATATCAAATAAAGAAATTAGGTAAGGCACCAGTGAACGGGATTTACACAGAAAACAAAAATATCACATTTCAGTAGGGATCGATAAACCAATAATAGCTTCTTTGCTCCACTTTCTATTGTTATTCGGTCATTACAATTTACAATTAAATTTTAATAGGCAACGGCCAATGGGTGATTGATTTTCGAACCGCGATAAATAATAGGCTTTTAATTTATTCGTTTCATTTGATTTATATTGTACAAATATTTAACTATAAATAAGGCTAAGCTAGGTTAGGTATCTATAATTATCTATAATATATTATGTATTGAAATGTAGTTTATGAACGGACAGGTACCATATTATAACTTACAAGTAGGTTAAAACCCGATTTTTGTTTCGTATTTATTTTGCGCCTATACGCAATTAGCAGTAAATTAAGAACGGCATTAATTAAGGAACGTATTATACGCCCAGCTTAACTATACAAATATAATGGGAAAGAAATCGTCGAATTTTATAATCGTTATTCTCTACGATCGCGTAAAGTTTTTGAATAATTGCATAGTAGCAAGAAAGTCGAACGGTATAAACCTGACCTTTATAAGTACCTATATCAACATAATACTCGTCTGATACGCATAAATACGTGCGTTTACGAGTCGATTGATTATACACCGGCGTGTCCGTTTCAGTCGGTAACTTATAATCAATGTCTACCTAAACGACGCTATGTGGAAGTCATCGTTCTTCGTTAAAGGTATAACGTTTTATTATACGGAACAAATGTAATTATTGTTGTTTTATTTTTTTTAAATTCGAGTGATGTGTAATGCCTGCAAAATTATTTTTATTTTTTTTTTTGTTGAATATACGTGAACAGTTATATGGAACCACCGTATATTTTGCACAAAAACATGCCTCGTGCGGGAAAAACTTTCGCAATAATATTCGATTTTGACGATTTTTTTTTCGTATTTATTTGAAAGAGGGGAAGACTTCTTACGAGTGTTTTTTTATTTATAGATTAATCAAAAATCGAAATTCAATGCGACTCGTAAAAAGTTTTGCTCTTTCATAAAAAATATATGGCGTTTTACAAAGTCACTTTCGTCCGTGAAAACGGCCTTATTCTTTCCCTCTAAATGGATATCGGACAGTTGACAAATGGAAAAGTCGTATATTTAAAGGGCCGCGTAAAAGAGTTTAAAATAATATGAAAATTGTACAAAATCGGAGAAAATTTTGAAAAACCGCTGTTCTAACAGCCGTAACGTAAACAATTTAGACAAATAATAAAGAACGAGATGGGTGTGTTGAGTGTTGAAGGGAATTTAGATGAGATACATTCAAGAAGATATGTGAGATAAGTGTGTAATTGGAAACCACGGAAAAAGTACGCAAAAGAAAAAAGGGCCTATAGAAGAGATATGAGCAAGGGCTGGATAAAAGCGAAGAGGAAGAATAAGATAGTTGCACTTTCGTTGTGAAATAGATTAAAAGGAATCTGTTTTTAGATTCTGAGCGTTGTGAGAAATGTGCTTTTACTATACCTATATGTGACTTTTTTCATTTCTGTCTTTGGGCAACTTTTTTAAAAGAAATTTTTTTCCAATCGAAAAACAACAAGAAACCTTTTTTGTTATATTTTAAATCTAATTGGTGAATTAAATGAGATTAAATTTTGATTTTACAAACTGTTTTTCATAATAATGGGAAACTAAAAAAAAACCAACAAATATTTATGATGCGTCGTGGCATTAATAATTGCATTATTTTAAATGTTTCAAATTTCAAAAGCAGTATCTTTTCTGAAACTATTTCATTTGGTATAGGTATTATAATGTCGAGAAAATTGTTCGACATACAGAAATGCTTGACGGTTTCATTATAGGTCAAAAAAAAAAAAAAATCGGACATAATTTAGTATTTTTTATTTAAAATTTTTATAATTTTTTTTAACATCAGATTTGTTTGAAATTGTACTTTACAGGCACCGTCGTTTTAACGATTTTCAGCCTACTCTTGCGGAAGGCGAATTGTGATACGTATACAACCAACAGCTACGAGTATTCCGCCGTTTCCGTACCGTACAAACCGTACGCCGACCGTATCCTAAATCACGAGTATCCGTCACCCGGAATGGTACCGGATGAAAACGCCGACAACGATTGGCGAAATTCCGAATACGGCGGCGTCTCGGACAGGGCAAAACACCCGGGCCCGATGGACGTACGCGGCGGGAGTGCGGTGCGTGTGCAGCTGCAGGGACCACCGCCGTTGCCGCCGGTCGCAGCTCCCGAAGGGCTTAACGTCGACAGCGGCGGAATAGGACCAAAGTTCGAGACCGGACTCTTTGGTCCGCCGCCGCCGTTCGCCAGTACCGCGGGATTGGCGGGGCTGCTGTCCGTCGTCGGACTCGCCGGGTTGCAGGTGCATCCAAACCATTTGCAGGGTCTGGTCGGCGTTCCCGGATCGTTCGCGGCCAACGCGCACGTTCTGTTGCGATTGTTGTACGGGGTTCAGCAGCTGATGACCAATCCGTCTTCGGTGGCCGGCGGATTCCCGTCGTTATGCAGCCGACCCGTGATGGCGGTCGTCGGTCGGTTCTTGCAGAGACTGCTGGAACCGCTGTTCGCCACCGGTTTCTACATGGCCGCGTCATATTTCTTCAAGAGGTCGGTGTTGCCCAGGATAGCGCATTACGTCCACGTTTACGCGTCGATGAAAGACCACGAGCACGCGAGACTCGACGGCCGTGGTCCGCTTGGAGACCTGAACGGTTTGGCGGCGACGGTGGGCGAAGCCGTCGACGACCGTCCGTGCTTGCAGAAAATCGTCTGCGAAGCCGGACTCGAAGCGGCCAAAAGTTCGGTGGCGCGTACGATTGGACGGTAAAATTACGAAATATAATACACTATTTAATATTCGGAGAAGTCGTTTTATGCGAATCGGGTATCAATATACATAGTTAACATTTTTAGCGCAACGAGAATGTGCTTTAGATTCTGAGTGAAACGAAGAAGCTTATGGTTTTACAAAGATTTTTTCCCGTGGACAACATTTCTACCAGAGATCTTGCTCCGAATTTTAAGCGTAGCACCTTTTCTAAAAGGAAATCGGTGTACTTCAGGAAGTACTTTAGGGAGGTCATTTTTCGATTTTCTCTAGAGTTTTTTTTAACAAATGTGAAAAACCATGGGGAAAATGTGGGAAACCCGAGAAAAACGTAGAAATCGGGAAAGTCGATAAAATATTTAACAAATATTATTAAAGAAAATATATAATTCCTATTTAATTATTTTACCATAATATGACATATGTATTGTTGACAAAGCATCACTATCAACTGAACTCCGCTAAGAATCGTTTTTTCGTTAGCAATGGTTTATCTTTGTTTACAGACATACATACATTAAATTCTCTTCTGTATCCTACCTTCCAAACTTCCCACCTAAAACAGTAATTGCACCCGTTCCCGTTATCCTAAAACAGTTTTTTTTTGTTTTATCAGTAAGCTACCAGAAATATCGTTCCAATCACAAAACGATAAGGGAGCTTTTTCGTAGCATTTTTAATCGTGTTCGTGCACGGTAAAAGCCATTTTTCGATTTTCCTTGTATTTTTTCTAATAATTGGAAAAAGACTGGGAAAAAACGAATACATTTACGGAAATAACGGTTTCATTATTTTCGATTTTGTCTTATGGTGTAAGAAATTCAATTAACAATCGTAGATACCAGAAATGTTCACAAAATACTTCCATTAAGTTTTTCTAGACGTGTTCGAATTTCCAAAACTTTGCTTGGAGAACGAGTATTAATAGACAATAGACATATGAAATGTTCGAGGTTTTTTAGATTTTATTTGATTTAACGTGGATAAAAATATTTTGGTTCAAAATCTATAAATCATTGCATTTTAAAACAGTTTAACTGAACTTTTTCAAATTCGTTTTTTGTTAGCAATAATTTATTATTGCGCACAAATAAAAAATAAATAACTCTATATATACTATCTTGTCACCTTCCAACCTAAAACAGTGGTATAACCATCAACAGCATCTGCTTTTTTTTTTATTTATTATTGATGGTGTGTGTACAATGTACATTGTAGACAAAAATGTACAGTTTAGAATTAGGTATAAGTAATTCAAAATATCACCTCAAGAATTTTGTTTTCCTATACAACCTTACATATAATTTATCCGTAACTATAATTTCCATATGCTGTACTCGTACTTATGATTTACTTTTGTTCGATACTTCCATTTGGACAATGCGCTCCAAGTAGGCTACGTTAGATTATGTTAACTACTTTTATATAATTCAATAATTTGTGTATTCAATTTTTGGAATACAATGATGGTAATATATAAAGCTGGAATGAAATTCGTTAACATTAGTAGTAAGCAGTCGGTACTGGATACATTATTCAACTATTCCAGAATTAAATATAATTAACATAAAAATAATAATTTGTCTTTAAATTTGATTGTAGCGTACATTAATACGACATTTATTTTATGTTTTATTAGCATCGCCAAAAAAATCATTTCAAAACACGAATTGACAACCATTTTCAAGGAATCATTATCCGGAAACGTTTCTGAATGTATTCGATACTCGTGCAATAAGAAATAATTATTTGTAACACGAAGTTTTAATTTATTTTATAGTTATTAAATTATATTTATTTACATAATAAACATGTATTAAATCAATATTTTATTGTTTGGTGTAAACCAAGAATCAATATAGTATATGAATACGCATTAATGTTATCGTATTGATAGGTGTATTGTATAATATAGGTATATTATATTATTATTATTCCAAAACTCGCTCATAAACCGTGAAGGAGTTTCTACATTGGGAATGGCTTCAGACGATTATGGTGGACTTGGCCTTCCAGGTCCTTATTGAATTACTGCAGTTAAACAGTGGTCTCAATAAAATGTAGGTACTTTAGAGCCTTTTTTTATTTTAAAAATAGAAACTAAAAAGAGATCAACTAAAGATAGAAAAATCAACATTTTCAAAATATTTAATTTTAACTACAGTGAGTTCCGCTTAATGTGATCTCATTGATTCAGATTATTTTGATTCTATTAAATGGTTGATTCCATAAAACATTTTTGTTTTAATGATTCTATATTTATACAAAAACTTAAAATAAAATAAAGAAGCTATCTATGTTCGATTTTCCTTGGATAATGAAGAAGGGTGTATCCACTGTTATTAATAATTTAATGTGCCTGTAATAAATACTCTTTATCCTACTTTCCTGTCTTCTCATCTACAACAATGGTCCACCCCATGGGCGTGCGCAAACTTTAAGTTCGGGTAAGGCACACCCGGCACGCCTAGCGTCTAAACATCGTCCGAAATATTGCCATCATTTTTAATATTACATTTTAGAAATTAACATAAAAATAAAATTGAAACTAAGAGACTATATCCACCACCGTCGTTCTTATCGCGCGATGGTTACTGTTTATTTGTATTCACTTGTTTTCGCTGTTGTTCACTTCATAACGTTTTTAATTTAAAAGTTAAATAGGTACTAAGTACCTGTTATATAATTTTGAAAAATCTCACCTAATTGAGTTCTTCTTTGTAAGGGAAAAGTATTAATGGTATAATCGTTAATCGGATGTTTAGTTAAGATAAATTCTTTAAATAATTTAATTTTAAGATTTAAATCCATAAAATGGTTATATTATATAAATTTGTATTTTTCGCAAGACGAGACGTGTGACTATCACGTGGAATTATAATTTAATAAAAAAAATAACGGCATGTCTGGCATTGAGATGTCGTATTCCGATGTCCGATTACTGCACCGAATTTCTTGTTAAACCGATACCATAATTTCCGAATCGATATCACACATAGGTATATGAACAAATCGGCATCGAAATCATACTGATCTTTTACTATGTACTGCTGTGCAGTGGCGGGGCCAGGGGTAGGCCCTGGGGGACCATGCCTCCTCATCGGCCGTATTTTTTTTTTATTGACATCTTAATAGTCAGTACTTACGTCAGTATTGATATCTCTATGTCCTATGATAATAGAATATTATGTAATAAATATATTATGGCATGTACATTTTCTGTTTTAAAAAGCCTAAAAATATGTTTAAGAGTTACAATGAACGAAGAAAAATTAAATGGTTTGGCCTTAGCTACTATGAATAAAGATGATTTAAAGTATAAAAGTGTAGAAAAATAAATATTGACTGCTGTTATTGAAAAATCTTCTAGGAAGAAGAAAGTTATTGATTGGACTTTGACACCAAGCCCGTATCCAGGGGGTGGTTTTAGGGGTTCAAACACCCCCCGAAATTTTTATAGTAGGTATATATTTATAATATAACAAAGACTAACTACAAACTCTATGTATAATTTATTTCATTAAAAATATTTTAACCCCCCCCCCCGAAAATTGATCCTGAATACGTGCCTGTTTGACACAATAATAATATAATAAGTATTATAACTTGATAAGTACCAGGTTAGGTTCATTAAGAATATTTAAGGCGCAAGTTGTATACAATAAATTATTATCAATAAAAAGTTGTTAAAAATTATATTTATTTCAGTATATCTGGTCATATAAAAAGTATTTATTATATATTATAATAAATATTATTTATATTTTTATTGGCACTCTCCATTTTGAAATCCTGGCTACGCCACTACCGTTGTGTACTGTACTGATACGTTTTGACATACCAACATGTATAAATCGGAATCGACATGGTACACCGGTTTGGTTTACCGAATTTCGTAACAAATTACAGTAGGTGTCACGGTTGCAGATAGATCTACATGTATCTAGATTTATCTACAACCCTAGTAGGTGTGCGCACTGAGTTTGATAAGAAGGCCGATGGAATATAATTTTGAGTCTAGGACACCACTGTACTGGGTACTGACTCTCGCCGTTGTATTCATTTTCGCCGCGAGACCTTTTATTTTAATTTAAAACCTATCACCATAATGCGGTTGTTATAATTCGTCCGATCACTGCCAAACTTTGGAAATGGTCCTTAGGACACCTCTAGTCCACCCTAACTAAATTTAGTATCAGTGGAAAAGAATCGGAAAAAGAGACCCACTGACCAGTGGTGCCCTAGGGACGATGTCCATAGTTTGGTAGTAAGTATAAGTTTTGCATGCCATGAAAAAATGTAAAATGATGCCTCTACAGTGGATGTGCATTGTATATAACCGAGGGCCAAAGTTATCTTTATAAAAAATGTTTGGAAATACATTGGATTATTGTATACCATTTTTTTACAGTCTATAAAACTATGACATTTACCTAATAACGGTAGGATGTTGACTAAAAAAGCGACTTTAAAGATCTATAATAAAAAACTGTTATAGAATCTTGGATGGAAATTAAAAAAATTAAAGAAATCTGTAGATAGGTATAGGTATCTAATTGCTTATAGTTATTAGTGTTATTAGGTGACTACAAATATAGGTATATAGCTTTCTAAAACTAACGAATATCTACGTAATAAATATTGTATATTATGGTATATTTTATTACAGTCGTCATGAGTCATATATTATACTTACCAAATAGGTACCTATAATATATAGGTAGGTAGTTTGAATAATTCCAAAACAATCAATATAAATAAATAAACGCATGATAAGATAATAATATTATATAGGTATATATAATAAATATGCAAATGGTAAATAGATCAAATGTAAAACGGTACCTGTATACCTACACACTAACGAAACTATTACGAAGTAGGTAAGTTATATCATCAATAAAAGCTTTTATTTGTGCACACCTATAGTTACATTTTAGATTCTGTGCGCAGCGAACAATGTAGGTATTGGTTTTACTCTGACCTGTGCTTTTTTTTTCTTTTTGTTTTTGTGTCAGTGAAGTTCACTGAGTGAACAATTTTTCTATCAAAAATCTTGCTTCGATCGAAAAATGATAACGAGCTATTTTGCAGCATTTTGGACCTAGTTGATGAATTGGTTACATATTTTTTTTTAATTTTCCAAGCTGTTTTCATAATCTCTAATTAAGAAAAACCGGAAAACATAAAAATTACGAAATCTCAACATTTGTTTAGTTTTAATCGAACTTCTACTCAGAAACAAAGCTCAGAATTGTAGTTCGTCAGCTATGATTTATCGTCGCGTACATAAATTAAATAAATCTATATTTAAATGTATATATTACACATTCCCACTTTTTTACCTATAACAATATCAACTCTTTTTTTTCTTCAATATGACAATAAATTATTTAAAATAAAAAATGATTCTAAGAAGAGCTTAGAATTAAATTTTGTAATTTTCCAAACCATGGTTCAAACCATTTTTCGATTTACTGATTGTACTTAGTTGTTTGAATTGAATAGGTACGTCTTGCTCCAATCAAAAACTTCACAAACCTTTTTTGTAGCATTTTGAATTTAGTTGATACTTAATGAAGATCACTTTTTGAAATAAGTACTTTGGAAATTTGGATTATTTGGCCGGTGCCACGATTCTAGATAACAGTACTTATCTTAAATTGTGCTTAACTGTCGACTGGATGTTGGTAACGCTTACGGCATGAATATTGATTTTTGTAGTTATTCGTTTTATAGGTACCAAGAACTGTCATTGTGGTAGTGCTGTCAAAATTAAATATCGATTGAACCAGCCTACAGCTTAATATCCGATTCGCTTATCACCGTATCGTCGACAATATTATATTTTTATTATCAATTTTCAACGTTCAAATAACATTCAACACAATTTTTTTACCTGTGTATTATAAACAATGAATACGCGACAATTAATATTATTATATAGACAGTAAAGTCAACATGATGAAACTGTATTATAGTACATAGGCAAATAGTGAACAGTTTGACACATAATATCCAAAAGAGACGCGTTAGTAACAGAATGGCGGAAGAACCAGATTTGTCAGGATATCCACTACACAAAAGTGTGTTCGATGGCGACGTGCAAGAGTTCGCCCGGAAGCTGAGGGTGGAGGATTTGTCCAAAAAAGACAAACATGGTAAGTGTAGTCGTGGTTATCCGGTATTTATCTTGTAGGCACGACTATTATATAGATCTTGTTTCATCCGTTACTATTTGTTTGCAGGTAACACGGCATTACATTTGGCCATCATGCTCGGCCGTAAAGGTAAATTATACACTTCAATTTCGACATTTAAACAAAATTGGTTTTTGAGAATATGTTATCTACAGTATGTGAAATACTTACCCAATTAAGTATTGCTTTTCAGATATTGTACAACTTCTGCTTGCTCACAATGCACCGGTCAAGGTGAAAAATTTAAATGGGTGGACTCCATTGGCTGAAGCGGTTAGCTATGGGGATCGTATTACTAGTAAGTCAATAGCTTTTTATCAATTAGGTAACCAAATTTAGTTTATAAGCAAATTAAGTTATAGTTCATCCATAATATAAGTATAGTACTATGTATTATAAGTAATATGTTATAGAAATTATTGTTGGATTCTAGTTTTGTGTTATTAATTATCAGATATTATGTTTAATTAACTGACTAATAGGTAGGTATTATATTATTGAATTTAAGATTAACATACAATTGTTTTGCAAATAGTCTATTAGATAAGTAAACTAAACTAAGTTATTACCATACCGAATGGACATTTTTTAATTTCGGAGAGGAGGGGGCCCAGAATTTTTTTGTAGAGTGAACAAAATATATATTGATTTATTTGGATTGGTTTTAATTCTCCACTTAGATGAACTGTTATCAATTCATTTTAAGTTTATTTGGAGGGAATTTAAAGCTTCTACAGGGTCATTTCCACGTGAAGTATCGCTGTGCATGGTGTCACCTGCATAAGTGACTAAAGTAGTATTTGATGTTTTAGGATTGTTAGCTATATAAACATTAAAAATATCAGGAGAAAGGTCACATAGTGTACTCTTGCTTTAATTTGGGAATAAAACAATATGAAGTTACCATATCAGATTATGTAAAAAAGATTTTCTAAATATTAGTGAATTATCATAAATGATGGTGTAGGTAAGACAAATTTAAATTTAAAGAGTAGGTTCCCATGTTATACTTGGTCAAAGCTCGATCAAGAACTACGTTTAAAAATACCCCTGGGTAGTAGTTTTTTAGTCTGATAAAGATGAAATTTCTTCAGTTAGTCTAAATTTGATATTCAGTTGAATGTTTGGTTCTGAAGCCAAATTGGGAATGTGAAACTATGTTGTAGGTTTGGAGTATTGGTCTTTTTCTTATGATTTCCTAAAATACTTTGGCAAGAGTTGGTAGTTAGCTGTCTATAAGTGGTAATTTCATTCTTTGGTTTGTTAGGCTTGGAGAACAATTATTGTGACAATTTACAAATGAAAAGAAAGTAAAAATTTCTAATATAAAATTTAAAATACAAGTTATTAAAACAATTGTTTTTTTGGATAAATTTTATTAGTGATGAGGTCATATCCTGGTGATTTTTTTATTATAGTTTATTTATTTAAAGTTTAACTTCACTTGGTATAGTATGTATGTAAACTTAACAAAGGTTTTTTTAACACAGATTAAAACAGATTTATGTTCTTCAAACTTTACATCTATCAACAAATTATAGATGTTAATAATTTGAAATTTGAAATTGTCTATTTATAGATTATTTTTAATAAAAAGACTTCAAATTTCTCACATACCCAAAGATTACAAAAGTATATAAATATGTACACAGAATATTTCTAGTAATTATATTCAATCGTATATTATTTATTTTAAATCTAAAATACAAAAATTGGTTTGAATATTAAATTGTATATAACTATCTTAAAAATACAATTTTACTATTGTCTGTTGATATACCTACTAATTTATCTTTACAATGAACATAAAGTAAAACAAAATCAACTAATAAATAATGCATACAAGTTAAACATTTTTTTTTTTAAATTATAATTTATTTACATTAAGACTCTCATCATTGACTTCTTTTTTAAACAAATTGTTATTATTGTCCAATATTGTAACATATAAACCAGGGATAGTATCTTCTAACGCAAAACATGCCATTTGAAATTCTACATTATTGTTGTTTACCACCAATTCCTGAAGTTTATTTAACTTTTGAAGACCAGCTATACCAGCTGCCGTTACTTGAGTACCAGAAATATCCAAATATTCCAAATTAGGTATTATATATGTAATATAGTCTAGACACCAATTATCAAAAGCTAGATTATTCTTGAAACTTATCCATTTTAATTTATACAAATGTTTGAAGTTTTCCAATCCTTGGTAATAGAAATTATGGTTTGATACATCAATAGCTTCAACAAAATATTTTGGATCATATATTCTCGGTAAATTTTCATAATATTCTTCTTTAGTATTAGACCATTTGATAAATTCATTATGACCTCGAAATCTGATAGCACCACCTCGAAAAACAACAAAATGTGCAGCAGCTATATCGCTTCCAAGTACTTTAACTCTGTCAGCTAAATACATTTGATTAAATTTATGGAATTCCACTCGTTTACGTTTGAACCAATAATATATGCTTTTTACTGACCAATCATAGTTCATTAAACGTGGAGGTCCGGATTTGTAATGTGGTGTTACCCATCTAGTAAACGCATTAGCTTCTAATATTTTTTCATTAGTTTTTTGCCCGGTGAGTTTCTCGTACAGCTTCCTGTTTTCTTCGTCTGTTAAATCTTTGGAATTATTGGCATATAATCTCTTCCCAAAAAAAAAATGCTGTGACCATGATGGTATTAGTTTTCGTACACTTTTCATTTTAAAGATTTGTATTACTTAAACAAGTTTATATTTAAATACTTATAAAATGTTAAATAATATAAGTATAACATTAATATTAACCAACATTATCTCACTCTCTGTAGATTTATAGATTTTATATTTAATAACTTGATATCACTATAATTTTGATAATTTAGTTTTGATCACTGATAATATTATTTCAGTGTTGCCAGAAATGAAATACACAATGTATTATTTCAATTGAAAATACTAATGGTATGAAAAATTAATTTACGAAAACATATTAAAATAACAATTATTTTTGATATTATTTATATGGTAATTGCCTAAGTAAAAAGCCCCTCAAAATTAAAAAAGTTCAATGATAGACGGTACCTTACTACCGTCTACCTTAAAAATCACAGATCTAGTTGGTGGAGGTGATAATTGGAGATATTTTTTTGATATCCAAAGTAGTTTTCATAATAATTGGGAAAAACCAAAAAAATTGAAATGAATGCGGTAACTTGGCGTATAATATTAATTTTAACTATTAAAAATTTTAATCTAGTTGGTGAAAAAGAAAATGATTTTTTGATTTGCTGTGTAGTATTTTTAATAATTGAGCAAAACCAAAAAAAAAATATTGAAAGAATTTGACAATTTAAGAAAATAATGCTTTTATGATTTTCAATTTGGTGTTTTGTTGTAACCAAGTTTAAAATATTTGTAAGACTTGAAATTTGAACAGAAAACTTTATATACATGCCTTTTATAGACGTGGTAAAATTTTAAAAACATTGAACCATAATTTCGCTATTTATAGAAATTTTAATTTTACGAATTATTTATGTAATTTTTATTATGTAAGCACTCTATGGATAAAATCGTTAGACCTAATAAAAATGCTTGCAAATTAAACAGGGTCATTAAAAATCAAAATTTTGGTGAAAAATAAAAATCATAAATTCATAAATATTACGACCTTTCAAAACATGTATACTGTAAATATGTAACCTAACCTCAGAAACGTTTTTGTTAGCAATGATTAATTTTTGTGTACAGACACACATTTAATTCCTCTCTATATCCTACCTTCTCTAATACCTTCTCCTAACTTCTCACCTACATCGGCCTAACCATCGTGGAAAGTATATCCGTTTTTTTATATTGCACAATGAATTTGTTTTCTAATATTTTGTACAAATTATTACATAAATGATAAGGTACATTAACATTATAAATTGTAAGATTACATTTCACTGATTACTTCAGTAAGTCTAAACCTTAACTTAAAAGTTATTGGTGCAATTTTTTGTCCCTTTTTCACTATTTTACAATATTAAAAAAATATGAGTCGATATTGAAAAAAAAAAAAGAAAAAATGTTTTAAAATTTAAATTATTAGTATACAATAATAAACATATGAAAACCTAAATTACACTATTGATTTAATTTCAATATTATGCGTAACTCATGTAAATAATTATAAATAATTACTACTTATTAAGTTCATTTACAAAGTCACGTCACAGAAAAAAAATAGTGTTGTATTTTTGTTAATGTATTTTCAAGGTTGATTATGTTATAATTTTTTAAAAATCAGTAAACACTATACAACAAATGGAAATTTCATTTGAAAATTTAGATTAGCTAATCAATACAAATTATAAAATTATTGTTATCTAATGAAATTAAGTATTTTGAACTTTGTATGGATTAAAAATAGTTTTTTTAAATTATTTTTGGCTTTGGTAATTGTGTGTTATTATTATTCATTTGTATAAATACTCCAGGGGGGGGGGGGCATAAAAAGCAGGAAAAATATTTTAAAAGAAAAACAAGTAATTCAATATAACTAAATATTTGTTCATGTATTTATATTCATAAATAAGTAGTGTATTAAAATTAATTGTGTAGGTATTGATTTATTACTTTTAAAATTAAAAATGTGTTACTTACTACATACTATTTTTGTCCAAATGACTTACTTATCTGGTACCGTGTTGAGAATAATTTAAGGTGTTAAAATTATTTTTAGTTAGCTAGCGAGAAAAATGTTAAACATGTTTTCTCTCATAAAACATTTAAAGCCTCTAATAGTCAAAAGAAAAATTATTTTTATAATTTTAAATGCCATTGTTATTATTGATATTGAAATGTTGTTTGTAAAATATTTTAAATTGTGTACAACAATGTAGTACATTGAATTGTAGAATTGTATTGTATTTTAAATAAATATGATTATTCTTACTTTAGTTACATCACTGTTAAAAAAAATGAAACACCAAGCAAGGGAGCAGATTGAAGACAGACGACCTAATTTAGTATCTGCATTAAAACAAGTTGGTGATTTTTACATGCAAATTAAATGGGACTTTCAGAGTTGGGGTGAGAATTTAATATTTTTAATTTGTAACCTATTTTATTATATTATAATATTATTTATTTATTTATAATTTGCATTAATTCAATAAATGTATACTATGGAATTAGTCGTTATCATTGATGAATATGTATTTCTACAGTGCCATTGGTGTCTCGAGTTTTACCATCAGATCTTTGTCAGATTCATAAAAAAGGTACTTCGTTCAGGTTGGATACAACACTGGTAGACTTTGCTATGAACGATATGAAATGGGAACGTGGAGAGATTACTTTTTTATTTGATGGCGATGCAAAACCACCACATTCTCTCATTGTAATGGATAATAAAGCAGGCGTTTACCAAAGAGTCAGATATTTAGTAAGGATGTTTAATTTTTACAAACTTTTATGGGGAAAATAAAAACTTAAAATTGTATATTATAAAGGAAACTGAAATGGAAATTGAAGACGAAGTTGATCTAATGATGAGTACTGATATAGTCACTGCTCAAATGTCTACTAAATCTATAACATTTTCCCGTGCTCAATCTGGGTGGATATTTCGACAAGACAAAAAAGTATGAAAACAGTTTAGACAATTTGATATACAGCTTAAATCAATTTATTAAAAATACATATTCAATTTCTTATAGTATTTTCATATTTTTTATATGCGTCATCCATGATAATACATTTTGACACTCAATTAAAAATAAAAAATGTTTACCATCTTTATTCTTTACCCTCCTATACATATTGAATATTGATACTATTTGGTTTTAAAACAAATGTTTGTGAATTCTTTACAGGAAACTATTGGAGATTTTAATGCTGATTTTTATCATATTAATGGCCTGACATTAGAACAAAAAAAACGAAGAGAACACTTGTCTGAAGAAGATCTACAAAAAAACAAAGCAATCATGGACAGTTTAACAAAAGGAGGGTGTTCTATTAATATTGATGGTAATGGAGAAGTAAGAAGTTTATTTAAATTTTTATTGTGTATACTTTTAAGTGTATTATGGTATCAAATTTTATCATTTTTATATTAAAGCCTGTAAGACGAGAATCACTTATACCTCCTATGCCTACATTGTGCACATGGAAACAGTATTTGACTTCACCAGTTGGACAACATCCAATCCTATCCAGAGAAATGGTTTGTAAAAACACAACACGAGGATTTAAAGCTACAGTTGCTATGGTATGTATATAATTAATAAGGTGCGGATTATAATGCAAATTTAATTTTTTTCTGAATGTTTTAAATCAACACTTTCCAAGCACACAATTTATTTCGTATATAAAATAATTACAATATAAAACTTATTTTGCATTTTTAGAACTTTTTTTTTAGATTTTTTTAAGTGTATTTTTAGGTTTTAAAGTCATTTTTTTCTTCATTTTACAAACTCCATAGTGTTAACAGAAAATTTGATAAAATTTATTTTGATTTCCTACTAAAAGAAAAAAAATTCATATTTCTATTATTTATTTATTAGGTTTAGATTTACCGATTGTACTAGATAATTATAATGCTGAATACAATAAGCTATTAATACAACAATAAAGACAACAATAAGCTATTTATATATTACACTATTTGCACTATTGTGGTTTTTAGTAAATTTACATACATAAACCTAATAATAAATAACATTTTTTTTTTGTTCAATGTTACAAATAAAGATTTGATTAAGACATTTTTAAAACTTTTTTATTTAAGTGCATTAAATTGTAATTTTTTAGGGCATTTTCTTGTTTTTTAAAACATTTAAATTCACATTCCTATAATTACATAAAAGGTTATTTTTAGGTTATGTTATGAATAATTATTAAAGTTTTCAATAATTTTTTAGAGTATGGAATTTCCTCTGTCAGTTGCTATGCTAATGGATGTTCTTGAAGTTACTGCTCCATTTAAGCATTTTTCTAAGCTACGAGATTTTGTCAATTTGAAATTACCACCCGGGTTTCCAGTCAAGTTAGGTATGTTATATACAATTTATTCAATTACTGTTGACAAATTTTTACCTACATATTGGTATTTCACTTATTTTTTTGAAATGTATTAATATAGATATTCCAATATTGCCTACGGTGTCTGCTAAGATCACATTTCAGGCTTTTGAGTTTCGTGAAGATATAGATAGTGATCTTTTTGAAGTGCCATCAAGTTACGTTGAAGATCCGTCGAGGTTTCCAGATTTATGACTATTTTCGGATTCCAACTCCTCATAGATTCAGAATCCTTTAAGTGCCATCTTATTATTTTGATGTTTCCTTCTAATATGTCCAGATTTATGAAAGCCTAGCAATAAAAAAATGTTTGTCAACTCACTAAATGATTTGTGATTGATGTCTATTGTTCCATGCATAACAGAGCTTAGCATACATTATTGTATGTAGAGCTCTTTATGAAATAATAGTTTTAAAAGAATATGATTTGAAAATTAACGACTATTATTATTTATTTATTGAGATTTAGATATAAATTATTATTTAGTTCTATGTATTTCTTTGTTGCACAGTTTGTTGCACAATTGTTTTTAATAAATGTGTGTGAATTAATTTAGTTAATTTAACTAATTTAACTCAACTAATGGTCCTGTAATTTATATTATACTATTATTATTATTATTATTATTATTTTGTATTAACATTTGATGCATTTGGATTTGTATTAATTTACATATAAATAGTATTTTTTTTATCCTTCCAACTATCAAATTCAGTATTTGACATCTTTTTATTTATAAATAATAAATGAAGAGGCTTGAAAAGAGTTGGATGCATATATTTATTTTTTAAGTTTTGTTGTAAACCTAATGTTGGCGTATTAAATTAATTAAATTAGATAATTTTTTTCATCTATTTATAAACTGATTGGAATATATTTTTCCTACTATCTCAACATTGTATACGTATAATTTGTATTTATTTATTATCTATATAATCTTTTTGCAGCAGCAGCACTATTATTTAGTTTTATATTTTTAAACAAGGGATTTATTTTTTCTTTTAGCATTAATATTTTTTGTTGTTTTGTTGTGTAAACATATTTATTATGAGAAATAAAACTTGAAAAAAAAAAACTGTTTTTGTATTTTTTATTACCAACCATTATAATTTACATTTTGATAAAATTAAGATTTTGAGTATACAATATCAACTAAACCAATTTTGATGTATGCATAATAAAAGTAAAAGTTGAATTTACAAATATTGATTGATTTGAAATAATTATCATTAGTTAAATGATTGGTTCTAAATTATATGTGTTTGATTTATATTAATTATTATTTATAATGGTGGGTAGGATAGTATGTGTTAAATTGCCAAGAGGCAATATACTTTTGTATATTCTAGTTAAAGGCAGAAAATTTATTTTAGTTTTAAAATGTAGTATTAACTGTGTCTCAAATTTCTAAAACTTCATTAACTGATTGGAAATTTAACTTATTTTAAAGTATATCTTGCCTACCTCTGCAATTGATAACACCTGCCAAATCCTGCTGTATACTTGAAGAGGACAATGAAAATTGAATTCTAGTTAATAGCCCGATAGATAATAAACTACAATGAAGGACCCTGACCATCAAATCTTCAAATTGTTTAGATTCAAGAAGATGATCCCTGTTTCAGTAATTTGAATTTGGCACTGCCTCCGACTTTCTCTAAAAGTGAATTAGTGACAGCTACTCTGAGCAATACCTAAATTATTTTTGATGCGTTATATATTAAGAGTGATTAGTTAAAATTACACAATGGCAAGGTCACAACAGGGCCTAACATACTAAAATCAAACAAAATATTTTGAATTTAAAAAAATAGTGTTGTACCGAGTTTTAATTTACAAATGATGTTTACCGAATCTCAAATGTATTCTGTTGTTGTAAATATTGCAAATTTGTGATTCAAAATTACGGCATTTTATGCGAATGCATAATTTTTTCTGATTTTCTTTGTTTAAATCAATTCAGCATCATGCACTATAGACACCTGTTTGTCGTATAAAATAACTTGCAATTACGAAACGATGACATTCGTGCATGTGATTCTATTACTGATCGTTTCGCGTTATTTTCGAATAATAACTTCATATTTAATATTGTTATAAATTAACTACATACCCATCTAGCTGTTCATTAACGTTTTAAACATATTTTACCAGGTAAGTACCTACTTAACTTTGAAAAATCTATATGTTTCGTATGAAATTGAAGACATCTTAATGATTAGAAATACTAGATACCGCCGATTAATTTCATAAGATTTAATATGATTAATATTAATTTCAAATAAGTACGTATTGGACATTTTTATAAGCACATAATGATGAAAGGTTTTTATTTAGGCAACATCACATAGGTGTCACTTCAATGGCGACACAATATATTTTTGCCTTAAATAATTGAATCACCGTCCACCGATTTAATTTTCTATTTACCCTACCACAAATTTATTGATATTTGTTAAATTTCAATAAAACTCATTGACTATTCATTTTGGCAGTTTAAAATTCTTTTAATGATTTGTTTTGTAAAAACAATAATTTTTGCTATATATTTCTGAACACCCAGGCATCCACCTACCCGTTTTTGGTGAATCGTGTGATTCAAATATACCTCCTTCGCACTATCATTGGGTGTCTTTAGATTGTTGTGTCAAGAATGGGCGAAACGATTACGATTTTATAATTTTACAGCAGAGCACTTATAGATTTAGAATAGATACCTGTAGATATAAAAAAAAAATAATTACCTAGGTACCTATTCAATTTAATAAAATTAATGTGATTTTTAGGAAATTCAATTAAGTATACAATCTAAAGGTCGATCAATCGACTGTCTTAATGAATGTGAAATAATAAACTTCAAACCAAATCAACCAAGTTGATTAAAATCACTTCGGAGTAATCATGGGGACATTAATACAATTGGCACTGCTAACTTTAGCAGTAGGATTGGCCTCGTCAAAATTAGCGAGTAAGTTAATTATTACACACCTAAATGCATTTTTCGTTTCGAATTAAAATTTGTCTGGAAAACAATACACAGTAAGAAATAAATCGAAATCAACCGTCCAAATTAGACACAACTAGGTATTAGGTATCTATAGTATAAATTTCGATAGTACTTACTAGTTTTAGCTTTTAGAAACTGAAAGTTTATATATTTTTATTTTACTTTAGTAATAACGGACGACGATGGGAGCGAACAGTGTTCAACAGAATGTACCGATGGTTTGTAAACTTATTATATTATATTATTAAGTATCTAGGTACCTATGTCAACATGACTATGTGTATAAAAACAAAATTGGGTTTTAGGAATTGCCAATGGTGATGTGGTGTTTACTGAAAATTATAAATACAGTTACGTGTTCGACGGAAACACGGTCATTACTGCTCCAACTGGTACTCCAGAAGGTCAGTCAGAAATATCGATCATTGGAATAGCTAATATTATCGGAACGCAAAAATGTGGTGGCATCCTTTACCTCAAACACGTTGAAATAACCCAAGGCTCGAAGGTCAGTAATTTATCTATCGTCTAGAACGCCTTATTATTTTCTCTCAATGAAATTGGTATTTGTATAATATATAAGTACTTATGTATTTAGGTTAACCTAGCTACTATAGGAATAATATTATAAATTCAATCTATGTAATAAACTAATAGGTAATTAATAATATTATACAGACTTACAATAATACAAAACTAGAAGGGTACCCGATACGATTTTCTTTTAATAATGGAAAAGTTGGTATGAAACTCTGTTCATCATCGAAGGATTCTGTTGCTTCAATGAATTTAAAACGAGCGATTCTATCAACACTTCAAGTTTCATCGGTACAAGAAAGTCCAAAAGATCTTTTCGAGGTATTTTTCCACAACGTTATTAAATTGATGCATTGTATATTTCCGTTGTCATTGATTATGTAAAATTGTTCATTTATAAATTTACCACATTAGACCGACGTTCAAGGAACTTGTAACACTTCGTATTCATCGATTTCGTCAGGCACAATAAACAAAAAAAAAGATCTTACTCAGTGCACAGGACACGATAAAATAAATTTATTCGGACTGACACCATCGCAAACAAATCTTGTTCGTATTCCGAATATTTTAGTTGAATTTTAAAAACATACATTACATTTAAACCATATGTAATAGGTCTATGCGGATTCTCCATTCTCGATAGCCATCCAAAAATCTGATATTCAGATAGTAAGCTCGACAATATTATCTGTTAAGAACAAGGAGACTTTACTCTATCAACCGTTTGGCCCTATTGATGTAATAACTAAAATAACAGCGTCCATGAATTTGGCCTTGAAAAAGAAGGGTCCGACCAATCCCCGTAAGTAAAATTAGTTTTATATATACACATACCGTTTAAATATGTACCTATATGTTGGTTCTTTTCTTTTAGCTCCTGTATTGAACCTGAAAAAAGCTCGATCAATTGTATTTGAAAAACCTTCTTCGTCGGTGGAACCCGCAAATTCGGATGACTTAGTAGTAGCCCTTCAATCAGTTATGCAAAATCTCGAGCCAGTAGTGGAAATGGACGGAGCTAAATCTTATGCGGATTTAATATCGCTATTGAAAACAGCAAAGAAGAAAGATATACTCGATGCATTCGATCAAATTAATAATGACTTATTTTATAATCCGGAAATGGCACAGTACGTCGATGAAATACAACTAAAATACCATTTGAATATAATTAATCGCTATTGTGAATTATTAATAATGGTGTTCACTGTAGGAAAGTTTTCATAGACGCTCTAATGGCTACTAACAGTGGGGAATCTATTGATGCCGTTGCAAAACTTATAGACAGCCACATATTGAGCGATTCACTAACGGCTAAGTGGTTCAACAATCTGGCGAACGCGAAATGTCCTACTAAAGAAGCAGTAGCCTCAGCATCGGTAAATCATTTTCTATGATAATTATTATTGCACTAGTGCTATTGGAAAAACCGACCACTGAAGGATACTAATAATAAATAAATAATAATTGTTCGCAGAATTTACTCAATCAAAGGGGTCTGAAAGATGCCTACATAGGAGTCGGCTCTTTGATACGAAACTACATAAAAGAAACTCAAGATACTAAGAGTCCTGAAATAGAAAAAGCTTTAAACAATTTAGGAGCTCCATTAAAAAAAGCAAACGATGTTTCCTTATCGCCCAATGACGAAGATCTAGTGATTGCAAGTTTGAAGGGTATTGGAAACGCACAATATATTAATAGCGATGTGGCAGATCAAATTGTACAAATTATCATGAATAAATCGGTTAAACCGAGAATTAAAGCCGCAGCATTGAATGTGGCGAAAATGTATGCTGATAATCCTCAGGTATGTAAAATACGAATTAATTACCTACTTATAATTGTAAAATTGTATATGTATATATATATATATATATTATATGTCTTAAATATATGTATAATTTGATTTTATTATTATGCACTTCTTGAACCAATCAGAAAGTACGATTTAAATTTGTATCTTAGTTACTTTTTCGTTACTTTAATTTTACTTTTTTACGGTTCTTTTATTTAGATCGAGAAAGCCTGCGAGAATGTCTTTACAGACACATCAGTAGATTCCGAACTAAGACTTTTGGCATTCAAAGCATTTGCCACCTATCCATCAAACAATAAAGCTAACGTTATCAAAAAAGTATTGGATGACAAAAATTGTCAATTACAAAGTATGACCAAGACAAATTATTATTTAGATAATAAAATTGGTTTTAAATGAATCATATTATATATCATTGTATTACTTATTCACTTTTCAAAATAACGAAAGATCATATTGTATTTAAATAATGTATTAATATTTTTAGTTCAAGCATATTTAATCAGTTACTTGCGTAACCTACAAACCACTGTAGATGAAAATAAATTAGACCAAAAGAAATTTTATGGAGGAATTCAATCTATGTCGCAAAAGAAATCGCTCGGAGATATTCTGCGTTACTCGCAGAATTTAGAATATTCATATCAAAGTCCTCTTTTACATAGTGGAGTTTTAGTAAACGGAGATGTCCTTTATTCATATGAGTAATACAAATGTTAACATGTTATTTTCAAAGAAGTGTATTTTACAAAATTAACGTGTTATTTTTCTTTTTAGTTCATTTTTGGCACGGTCTTCTTCGGTATCAACAAAAGCATTAGTATTTGGACGCCAACATCATGTTTTTGATGTAAATATAATAAATTATAACACTACGTAATAATCATTTACAAAATATTAATTACATTAATTATTTTGATGATTTAGATTGATACACGTGTTGAGAATATCGAACCTTTATTAGAAAAACTTTTTGGGCCTGAAGGATATGTTGCCACACATAAGAGCAGTACTTTAGATGATATTAAAAACTATATAAATCAAGCTGTAGACTATGCTAAACACAAACAACAAAATAATGTAGATTCAACGATGTCTGCTGAAGAAGTAAGAAATTAATATGTATCTAAATATCAAATACAGTGTACACAACAGCGGTTTCCAACTTAACATTATAGACACGAAACATTATCATCGTTCATTTTCCATCATCACGAACCACCACATTGAATTCCACTACCCCATTATTTCTTTCTCTATAATATTTAATTTATACGTACATAACGAAATCAGTAATCCAGTAAACTAATCAATTGAGATAAGTTCACGGACCACCAGTTAAGGGCCAATGGTCGACAATAATACTTATTTAGATTTTAGATTCTAAGTGTAGCGAAGAATGTATTGGTTTTACAAAGATGTTTATTTTATTTTTTTATACTGTGCATAAAAATTCAACCAGAAATCTTCCTCTGATGTATACAATGTAGAACTTTTTCTGAAAGGAAATTTTCTTGGGGTGGTATTTTTAAGATCGTTTTTTGATTTTCTTGGCAGTTTTCCCAATAAAAGGGAAAAGTGAGAAAAAACGGAAAAATCGGTACAATATTATACAGATATTATTAAAAAAAAAATATAATGTGTATTTAATTATTTTACCATAATATGACATATATATTGTTGATAAAGTATCTCTATTAACTGAACTCTTCTCAGAATCGTTTTTTCGTTATCAATGGTTTATCGTTGCTTACAGATATACATTAAGTTCTCTTTTGGATTCTACTTTCTTAACTTCCCACCTACAACAGTGGTTGCACCCGCGTGTGAAGTATGCCCGCATTTTTAAAATGTAACGATCTTCTAATAATTTATATATCATATGTTCATTTTAATGATGTAATCAGAAATAGAATTTTGAATAAAATTAGTTTTACAAGTAGGCACCTTAATTTTAATTTTATATTCTGAGCGTTATATGTGTTTTTTTTAAATTCATTTTTTATGTGCCTTTAAACTACTTTTCTACCAAAAATTTTGCTCCAAACAAAAAAATAACGAGATACCTTTCTTGTTTCATTTTGGATCTAATTAGTGCATTGATAAGTTATTTCTTGATTTTCAAATTGTTTGGGAAAAAATCGGTAAAAAACGTATAGGAAAACTGACAAATATTTAAAGTGTGCCACGACGTTACCGATTTCATTATTTTCAATTTGTACGTTATATATATCAGAAATCTTACTTTAATCAAAAAATATCAATATACTTTTTTTGTTCCATTTCAGGTCTAGTTGGTGAATAAGATAATTTTGTTTTGATTTTCTAACCAGCTTTCATGATAATTGGAAAAATTGAAAAAAAAACGTAGAAAATACGGGAAAGTTTACGGGATTAATCATTTTGTTATTTTCGATTTAGGTTTTTTGTTATAAATTGATTCAAAATTATTGTGAAGAGTTGACACTTATAAAGAACAATTAAATTAACCTTTTTTAGATGTAGTAAAATATTCAAAACATTCTTGCGGTTTTTTTTATGTAGGTAGATTTTATTCTGTAGGTATTCTGTAGATAAAATAGTTTGATTAAACATAAATGCTTGAAAATTTAATTCGAGTTTCATTTAAGTTTAACTCAGAGCTATACAAAATGTAAGTTAGTAGGTAGTTCTATTTTAAAAGCGTAATTAAATATTACAGCATATCAAATCATTTATTCGCTCAGAACCGTATTTTGTTAGCAATGGTCTATCGTTGCTTACAGATTTAAATAAAATAACTGTACATATCCTACCTTCTTAACTTGCTATCTACAACAGAAGCACATTCATCAGTAGTATCAGCTCTTCTTTTTTGTTATTTAATAATTGCATAATAATATATCTAATAAATCGAGACAAACAAATTAAGGAAAATAAATTGAGAGTTATTTTTAAAGGATGGACTGCGTGATACAGAGTGATCAACATAACGTAAGAATATTTAAAACAAGTAACTTTAAACGTACGATTGACGTTCGCGTTATTTTTTGTCATCCATATTTTTGAGGTTGAAAATATCACCTACTTTTAATTTTCAAATATCAACCTATATTAAAATTCTTAAACAGATGAAGTTCTACTTTAAATGAATGTAGAATGTTTTTATTTTTAAATCCAATTTTAGTGCTAGCGTATAATTTGTGTGGTGGCGAATCGCGCGTCGTTTGAATAGTGCTCTACTACTCTCTTCCAACACACAAAACGACAAACCATGGAATATCTCGTCAGTGGATTGACGGAAATGAAAAATGTCAACACCGAAATGTATTTTAACTCGAAATTTAAAACTATATTAAATTATTACATTATTAATACATTTAACTATTTTAAAATCAAAAATGATTAATAATTTCACCTCCGAAAATAAGGGTAACAATAAATAACGGCAACGCACCATTTAAGAGTAGCTTGTTTTTTAAATGTTCTAAAAAAAAAATCTGAAAAATGTTAATATTCTTCGAGATAATGAATTTTTTACGATATGTAGATTAGCACTGTAATGTAGTTTTTATAGTACACGTTTGTAGAAATTTATAGTACTAACCTGTATTTATTTTATATTTTATTGTTTTTTTAGATTTGCTTAATTTCATTTTTCATCCTTATTTTTGATTTAAGATATTCTGTATACAACTCATTTCTGCCTATCTTTAAAAAATTAACAAAGCTTAACAAATGCATTTAATATTCATATTTTAAACTTGTTTACAGAGTTGTGAAAACGTTTCAAAAGAGGATTTAAAGAACATTTATATGGATGTAGCATTAAAAGTATTTGGAAATGACATAGGTTGGTTTTCTTTTCAAGGACACGAATGTCAACTTAGTTACCAACACATTATTGATGCCATACTTCAAAATTTCGATAATTCTTTACCCGATAAAAAAAAAATTGAAGTAATATACCTATTTCTAATAATTATTTGGATATCACTATAATTAAATATAATTATTTACATTATTTTTGATTTTCTAAATATAAATATGTATTTCAAAAACTTTTTAGGTAAATATTAGGAAACAAATACAGATCGTTGATTACGAAAACAAATATGCAACCTGTTCTGGACTTCCAGTTACATTAAACATTCAGGCTACATCAGCCATTAAAATTAATTTAGCTACTAATATTGATTTAAAAAGTTATTTTGAACAACCAGAAAATTCAAATTTTGCATTGAAATTTATACCGAGGTATTTAGTACTTATATTAATTTATTACTATTATTATTATAATAAATAATAAATTATTTTTAACACATGCGGGCATTACGACATCCGCGTGTGACAATACGTAATAAAACATGTATCATGTAAATTTTTTGCGCGAAAATTGACGTTCGCTAGTGAATAATACCTTTTTATATTTTAGATTCTAAATGTAGCGAAGAATGTATTGGTTCTACAAATATTTGTGTTATTTATTTTTTTATATTTATTTATTTAAATTTTAAACGGGCCAGTTACATGCCTAATTATTTATTATAATCGTTCGTGATACTGTATACAAAAATTCTACTAGAAATCTTGTCCCGATGTATACGATGTAGACCCTTTGCTGAAATAATATTTTCTTGGGGTGGTACTTTAAGCATGTGATTTTTCGATTTTCCCCGGTGTTTTCTCAACAAATTGGGAAAACGGGAAAATGTACGTGATGTAGGTATTAGTTGATAAAAATAGTACAGCCTTTTTTTTTCTAGTTAACAACTTTTCTACCAGCAATTTTGCTCCGATTTACTATGATAACACGTTTCCTGAAAGCAAATCTGACTGGGAAGGTATTTTACTCATTAGGTAATCCATATTGTTCAAAAACATACAGTTATCAATTCTATTTTATTACGATTTAATATTGTCACTGACAGATCGACGTATAGATTAGATTTTATTTATTAAAATAAATTTTGTGCGAACAATTGACGCATATCCAATAAAACATTTGTTTTAATGTAAAAATGTGATAGTTAGAACTGCCTAAATGATCAATTCATAATTAAATTTATCTTTATTAACCATCAATCTAGTGGTTGAATTAGTTTTTTTTTTTTAATACAATTTTATAATTCGCTTATTTTTGTATGAGTACGTTACTTAAAAGTTACATTTACGATTACAAATGAATCATTTACCTACCTTAATAGAAAATTGATTATAATGATTAACATATCTATGAACCTTTATTTTCAGTGGTTCACTTACTTTAAATACTTTACTTACGGTCGATGGTCATACTGTAGAAGTTGGAAATAAAGTATCATCCTCACTACATACTTCCACGGGATTGGATTATGCTTTAGAAACTATTAAAGGACATGGTTTTGAAATGATTTACGAGCTTCCCTTAGATGTTATGGATGTGCTTTCTGCAAAATCTGGAGCCTTTTCAATAATCCAAGAAAAAGGAAGTCCAACTATTGAAACACCACTTATGAGCCCTGGCGTTGAAAGGTTAGCATATAATATATTAGGATATTATTACATATACAAATGTGTTAGGTACCTATGTACGATCAATTTAGCTATTGAAAATGTTGAATTTTTAGGCAAACATACACCAAAACTTTCGACAGTTTAAAAAATACTCTAGGATTGTCATTTTCGGCACAGTACGATATTCCTTGGGATGGAAATTTGCATTCATTACTACCGTTTTCAGGTCCATTGTCTTTTTCTTTCAAAGTTTTAAAAGAAGATGAAAACCTCACTAAGTATGTTGTAAAAGGCACTTACGACTTTAAATGTAAGTAAATTATTCAATCGATAATATTATCCAATAACTAAATAATAATTTATTATTTTAGCACAATCTGTAAAATATATTAAGTTTATGTATGTAACTCCGGGAGCAGATATTAGCCGTGGTGTAGAATTTGTTTTGGCTTACGAGACTCGTGAAAATGATCAATTTATAATAGAGTTGAAAACTCCTTCCTCTGAAATTATTCTTCAAAGTATATTTATCAATTTAGATTTGAAGAAAATAATTGAAATTAAATATGTAAATGGTAGTGAGCACCTTATTAAATTTGGACTTGAAGGTGAAGTAGTGGATAAAGACACAACCAGATATATCCCTATATATGAAGCATTGTATGCTAAACAAATTAATGCAGAGAAAGAAAAGAATCCATATTTATCAAACATTGAAATCGAGGGGAATATTATTGTACAACGAAATATAGATTCTGAAAGTGTAAGTATGAAGTCTGTTGCAAAACGCAGTGTGGATTATCAAAGTGGAAATTCGAATAATCCAACAAAATTGTTATATGATGTCGCTGCTGTTACAAATAAGGGCACCCATTCTTTAAAAGGTTCTTTAACCATACAAAATAATGACATTGAAGCACACAGTTGTTTGACTACTGATAGAGTAACTCTTACATATTATGGATATCTCAGTGGAGAGTATCCAATTTTTAAATTGATTTCAACTTTAAATATGATTAAACACAAACACGGTTTGGAAGAATTACCGAGTGACAATAGTGACGTGTACCAACCAGAATCGGAATTGATAAAATTATTATATAGAATTCAAACTTTAAATATCGCCACCAACCAACTTTTACGCGTTGAATCGCCATATATATTCAAAAGTACTAATCGTATAGTCTGGGACGATAAGGACTATTTCGAAATAAACGGAGATATCCTAATTGAAAATGATGAATTTACAATGTTAGGTAATATATCAACGACAGACCTGCTCGACTTGGTATTAAATGGTGAGAATAATGTTTTAACAAATATAAACGGTTTTACTATGTAATAATACATTTTTGTTATTTTCATGTTTAAAGCTAATATAACTATTCTACCAAGTACATCAGATCATGGAGAATTCATTTTTGGACAGTTAGAACATTCTTTTATTTCTGATCCTTCAAGTAAAGGAAGTGGAGATTTTAAATATGTTCAAGACAAAGATAAGAAAGGTAGTTATTTTGAATTTATATCAAGATGCCCCCATTATACTGGAGTATTTGATTTCATTACCCAACATCACGTGAGTGAATAATACCTGTTATAATAGTTCATTCAAATAGGTATATATTATTATATCCTTTTATTGTTTGATTTTTAGTACACAGATGAAGGATTTCAGTATGAACTTTATTATGATTTACATGATGGTACTCTTTTACAAGTTAATATGAATACTTTAACTAATGACATTCAATTTGATGCTAACTTTAACTCTCCTAACACTGAATATAAGTCATCTATAAATTTCCATGGTTGGTCAAATAAAGAAAATACTTATTTGTTTGATACCAAAGTAAGCATTCACTTTTATTCTAAATAATAAATTACTAAAAAAAATAATTAAAATCATTCAATAATTTTACTTTATAGCTTGTATGGCCTTGTAGTCACGAATCAAATTATTTGAATGCGAATGGAAAATTATTTTTAAATGGACTTCAAAGTGATGGAAGTGGCAATGTTGATTTTCCATCAGCTAATTTAGACAATGTAAAAGTATCATTTAAAAGTATACCAAATCCCGAAATTGAAGATGGAGGTATTGCAATAGTTCGCTGTTTTTCTAATGATCAAGTTTACTTCTCTGAGAAGTAAGTGTTCGATTTATTGAGTAAAATAATTTTTAACTATATAATTTTTAAGGTTTAAGTATAAGCTAACCTTGAACGATGGTCAGCTACACGTATCAGGAGAGAGTATTCCTGAAGATTCACAAAACATTTTGCCCGTGAAATTTGATTTAAATTATAAAAATTATACAGATCCAGAATCTAATATTGGCAAACAAGTATGTATTTTAACATATATATATATATACATTTAAATTTCTTTTAATCTTAAATAACAAACTTACAGCTTGTATATGATGTTGAATTGGAATATAATGGCCACAGATATAAATACAAAAGATCTATGCAAATCACTAAACATATGTTTATCTATCGACAATTATATCAAATAGATGACCAGGAACAAAAGATTGAAATGGATTTGGAATACGACGGAACAGGTACCAAATACCTATATTATTTATTTATTTTTATAGTATTATTTATGAATAATAACAAAAATTTAAATTCTTTTAGATGCTTGGAATTGGTCGTATAATTTAAAATCAAAAGTTATTTCTCCAGGATGTTTCCATTATTTGCTTCACGACACTCAAAATGCATTAGATTTTAACTCGAAATTTAAACTCACTAACAATTTATGTGACCAAGCACATAATCTAACAATTTATTCATCTGATCATATAGACGACTCATATGAATTAAAAGCTTTTGTAAATAATAATAAAAGAGGTTGGGTCACATATTGTATTTTTTTAATTTTAAAATTTAAATTCAGTACTTTAAATACTATTGATATATATGTGTGATTATACAGCAATCAAGATTAGATTTGGGGACCGAGAAATAAGAGATTTAGCATATTATAGTATTGAACCTATAGAAGGAGGACATAAATTGACATATAAAGGACAACTTTGGTTGGATTATATTAGAAATAAAAATGCTGAATCTGCTCTAAATTTAATATCATACTATTCGCTTGAAAAAGGATTATCTACAGTAACTGATTTAAACCTGTTGATACCATCATTTAATAATAAGGTAAAATATTTAAAATTGTATATAACGCAATAGTAGTAGGTATGACAATATAATATATTATATACCTATATTATATTTATCTTGTTCTTAATAATTTTATATTTAATATTGTTAAATTTGTTGTTGTAAATCATAGACCTAGATGTATTCTTACATTTGCTGTACATAAGGGCCCAGCCCGTGTATTCAAAAGTAAATTAATATAAAACATTAATTATTTTAGACCATGGCTATAAAAAACGATATTGAGATGTTCAAAAGCTGGGAAAATCCATTAGACGTTAAATTAGATCTAGATATATTCCCTACCACAGAACAAACTTTACACCTTCATAGTAGTTTGAAACGAAGTCTAGAAAACAACGGAGTTTTGTATTCTGCCGAATTAAAAGCGATAAGTGATGTAAGCATGTCAAGACATATAATACCTTTATAGTTGGGCAATACATGGTATGTGAATTTTTGTAGGGAATGGATTTGGATTATTTAGTCAAAGATTCTATACTTGTTTCAAATGAAAAATGGGGAAAGTACTTAGATATATCATTTGTTGATTCCCAAAATATTGAAAGACCTGTTCAACTACATGCTGAACTTACGCCCGACGGTTTTATTAACAAAGTTTGTATTTTCCTAGATAGGTATTAGGTAAATATAGTATACTTACCTTATTTATTTCATTTATTTATAGATAAATATATTTGACATAACTGTAATTAACGTTGATTCAAGAATTAATGTCAAAGATGGAGTTCTTAACACATGTTCAAATATAGATTACAATAATCATCCATATACATTTAGTCTATCATTAACCCCAAAGCCAAGTTTTAATTTCGTTTTTGGATGGAATGGTTTGTACAAACTAAAAATTAATTAAATCTTCATGTAAAATTAGTAAGTTAATATCATTTTTTAAAAAATGAATATTTTACTAGACAAAGAAGGATCTCCAGAGAAATTAGATATTGAAGGCTCTATTACCATGGATGATGCAGCTGTCATAAATGCTAATCATGTTATAAATAATAATGAAGTTATGCCTATAGGAACTGTAAAAAAATCCCTACAACAATCAAATTGGTGGAATACAGATAATCAAATGAGCTCAGAGCAATGGAATTTAATTTGGGTACAGATAGTAAAAATATATCAAAATAATAATAAATTCTTTCTAACATATTTAAATATTTTTAACTATTCATCTGTGTTCCAGCAATCTGTGAAGGGTCAAATTATTACACAAATCATTAATATAAATAACAATTTACAAAATATAAAGGCCGTGGCATCAGAACAACGTAATATACGTATTCGTGAAGCAAAAAGAGCAAAATTACAAACCAAAAAGTTAAAAAAATTTACCCTTAATGAGTGGTCCGAAATATGGGATGAAGTCTGGGCCGATGAATATATATTAAAATTCCCAATCTTAATGTAAATTTGTGTATTTTTTTCTAATTTACATTATTTATTATATGTTGTATTCAAATTTATTTTCTATGTGTTTATAGATTAAATACTACCGAAATCGTATTCGCTGGTGAAATTGAAATAGTTAAAAATATAGAACCAGTAGACGTTTCATTTAGCAATCTATATGGGGATGTCAATGTTTACCCAAAGAAAGTTTATGAATACTATGCACGGAACATTGAATATTTACTGGATCAATTGGCACTTGGTTTAGATGCATTAGGACATGATGGAAACCTTGCTCTGATTGATTTATATAATATATTGGATACGTATACCAATAAACCTATGAATGATATGCAATCATCAGATCCTCATTCTATTAAAGAGTACCTTGATTGTAAGAAATTTGCTTTAGAGAAAATTAATTTGAGTTTTCTATTTACTTTTTGAAATATTGAAACTATACGTTAAATGAGAAAGCTTTTTGTTATTCTTACACCATGATAATGTGTCTTAATACACAATAAATATAGGAAATTTAAATTGAAGATTTTTTTAATAATTCGGATAATTCAATACATTGTAGGAATATTATTATTATTATTATTAATATTATATGGTAAAAACATCGTGACTTTTTAATGGAAAGGGTAGAGTATATATATTTTAGTATTGGAAGAAATGTAAAATTAATTTTCAACTATGTATGTTTTTCCTAATAATATGTATAGTGCTCAATTGTTATTAATTGTATTATTTTAATAAAAAATTTAATTTATTTCAAAAGAGAAAGACAGCTTTATAAATACTTTACAGAGTAAGAATTATATGATTTTTCAAACTCTTATTTAGATGTCATGATTAACTTGATAAACACAATAGCAGAACTCAAAGGCTCAATAGATTCACTTCATGATGTTTCAGCAGATTACATTAGTAAAAATTTACCATCAAATGACATGTTCCATGATCAAATTGAAAAAGTAAATAATTTCAAGTTGAAACATTTATCTTTATGTGCACAACCATATTAATAACATTATTTTTAGTTAAAATCGTATCCCTACAAAGAGAAGTTATGGGAAGAAATACACAACTATCTGAAAGAATTGGAAGCTACAGCTCCTACCAAAGAATACCAGCGTTTTATTAATGCTTTGGACGAATATATAAACAAGGTTAGTATTACGTCAGTAAAAAACCGAATGCAATGATAATTTTTAATCTGTGCCTATAATTTATTTAACATTTGAAGGTGATCCATGATGTACCTGTAGATGAGACTGATATAACAAATTTAAGAAATAAAGGGATTATAATGGCAAAATCATTGATATTTGATTTCTCTGATTATGTGGATTATGAAAAAGCAATGAGTATTTGTGATGCATTAGGTAAACTAACAAATCTTGGCAAAAATGTTCTGTATGTGGTTTCACCGGGTTCCTTCTCACACCAGAATGATGTTCCAAACATCTGGCGTGATTTAAGTCAATATGCGCAAATCTATCACAACTATTTGGAGCCGTCTAATTTATTACCACCATTTAGAGGTAATGTATACTTTCATAGTTTAATGAAAAAAATATCCATTGATATTATTTGTTGAGATGTAATTTACATTCTTTTTTAACAATTGCACAGGACAAGGTGTTATTATGGATTCCACCAATATAATTACATATAATGGTAAATACTATAGTTTTACACCAAATACTGGTACTTATATATTGGCCAAAGACAACATGAATGATAAATTCTCAATACTTGCAAATTACAACGACAACGTTTTAACATCAATTTCAGTGTTAAATGATCATGGTGAAACATATGTATTACAGCCTGGAGGAAGTGTGAGTTAAAAATTAATATTATACCTAAATCTATTATATGAATAAATTAAAAATATTTAAAATCAATTTATATAAATAAGTTATGAAAATCATTTTTTAATTTAAACTATAGAATTCATATTTAAAGGAATAATATTCTTAATGCATCTAAATTTAACTGCAAACTCTTAATTGTATTTCCATCAAGACAAAATAATAACAATGGGTATCATTTACACAACTGTCATTCATTCGAAGTTATTTTCTTCATTTTATTCAGTATAATATCTTTATATCTTTATCAAAAAATATTAATCATAATATTATTATTTACAATCTACCTATGTGTAATTGTGAGAATATTGAATATTTCTTGTACACATAAACCTCATTGATTTATTCCAGTTTTCACAATATTTTACTATTAATTTCTAATTTAAATTTTTAAGGTATTTATTTTGCTTACCTATGTTTTACTGTTATTTAACGTAATATTTTCACCAATTGTCGAATATTGTATTGATAATTGCATGGCGTTTCTCAATTTAAATGTTGGTTGCAGGCTACTGTTAATGGTAAAGGTGTTAATTTCCCATTTATAAACGATAATGTCAAAATGTGGGAAGACATTTATTTCTATGGAATTGATGCTTCTGTTGGCCTGAATATTAAATGTTCCATGGAATTTGATATGATTGAGGTCTTTATTAATGGATATTATTATGGAAACGTGTTCGGTTTATTAGGAACTATGTATCAAGAACCTACGTTTGATTTAAAACTACCTAATGGACAAGTAAAAAAAATTATAACAAATTATAGATAATTTATAAGTAAATGTTTAAGTGATTTTTCTCTCTATTGTAGATATCCGATGATATGCAAACATTTTTAAAAGCATACAAGGTTTCAGGAAACACAGAGCCAACTGTTAACGATTTAGTATCTACCGATCAACCACCATGTCCTAGTATATTTTCTGGAGTGTCTTCATTAAAGTATATTATATTATTTATGGTTTTTTAGAGAAAAGAAAACAATATATCTAATAAATATAAATACCTATTTAAATTTACCTTTTTAGATCATGTTTCCCAATTATGTCACCAGCAGCGTATAGATCAGCTTGTAATCAAATGGTATCAGCTAAGTCACAACAAGATGGTGTCAACAAGGCATGTTTAGTTGCTAAAACCTACGTGAGCATGGCGAGAGAAAACTTTGCAACTGATTGTAGTATACCGGACGTGTGCGGTAAGTATTTTTTTAAAAATAAAAAATAGTATTTTTGTTTGGCAATGCAAATAGTTTCCTATTTACTTACATATCATATTTAATTCTAAAATTGTTTTAACGGATTTTGAAAATTTGACTACGTCTCGTGTAAAGTCAGATGAGCAGTCCAATACGAATCGTAGCCAAACTTGGAATTAAGCACTCTTTATAAAGATTTTATGTACATTTTTTTACTAGTATACTTTTTGTTACATTAATAACAATACAATTGACCCTTTTCATCTATTGGCTCCTCCGCCCTCTCTTACTATTGGCTTAGTTTTGTATGTACTGAGTCCTTTACAGTATACATAATTAAATATTGAAATATTTTCGTAAGAATGATGAACAATAATATCAATAAGAATAATATTTGTAATAATAATGTCAAAATTATTTTATAGTAACAAGTACGGTGAATGATCGATCAATTGGTTCTTCGTCAAGTGTTGAATTTTCTGAAAAAAGTGATGCAGCAGATATAATGATTTTATTCGAAGAAGCAACAGAAAATCAAAACGTTTTTTTAATTGTGTTGAAGCCTTTCATGGAAAATATTATTAAAAATTTTAACGACAAAGGAATAAAGTAAATATATGTTACCTATAATAATATACATAAAATATAATAAATACTAGATACCTAGCATAAGTTATTATTGAGTAACAACGTATACGTAACCCTATTCTGAACTATGGGGAGCGCGTAAAAAAGCCGAAAATATTTAATTCTAAACATATTTTATCCGAACTATACTTCAGATTTTCAGTCGACTAATCCCCTTTCACCACAACAACCAATGCTACAACCCAACCGGTATCGTCGGTAATGATTGCGCGTGTGGACACACGCGATATTATTATTTATTTATACTTTTGAACGTATGTCACGATCCTCATTCGACTATAAAACATAATTATTATCGACGCTACCCGCTGTGTTGTAGTGGAGGCGAATTTGTCGGCTGAAATGCGGTTCAGATAAAAGACCTACGTGCCAGTTAAAATACTATCGGCTAGAATACAGATATACCTAGTGTAATGTGTTAAAAGAAGAATTCTGATTTCTAAATATTAGTATTGAAATTAGTTTGAAATGTATAGTTGTCAAAGGATCGCTATTAGCTGACAGTTAAAATAACATTTAAACCTAAATTTAGTCGAGTAGAACCAGTGTCGTAGCCAAGATTTAAACACGGGGGCAATGAAAAAATAAAAATAATTTATTATATATTATAATAAATAGGTGCTTATTATATGAACAGATATAATAATTATTGAAATAAATACAACGTTGAACAACTTTTTATTGATAATCTATTGTATACAACTATTATAAATAATTAATAAATTAACAATAAACTATTGTAAATATTCTTATTGAACCGAACCTGGTAGGTACTTATAAGTCATAATATTATATTATTACTGTATCAAAGTCCAATTAATAACTTTCATACTTCTAAGAAATTTTTAAAAAAAAACCAGTCAATGTTTCTTTTTCTACACTTTCATATTCTAAATCATCGTTATTTATAGGACCAAACCATTAAATTTTTCTTCACTCAATGTAGCACTTAGATATGTTTTTAGTATTTTTAAAACAGAAAATGTAACTGATATAAATCAGTTTTTGTTTTTTCGAACAATTGAAAATTCGAAAATGGAAAACTTTAAACGATTTTTTCTTATCAGTCAGATGGCATTTTATTAATATCTAGTATCTACCATAGATAATATAGGTATATTATATTATGAATATATTTAGCCCTGGGTAGAACTAAAGAGAACTCGGTGTCAACAGAACATTCACGAAATATGTTGAAATTAGACTAGATAATAATATAATGTACATGTCTAAACGAGTATCTGGTATAACGTTGATAATACACATCCTGTCGTCACACGGTTTCTGCAAAGTTGATTAAATAATTAAACGTGTATAAATTTGTCTAACTAGACAACTAATTGAAATTATTATCATCAAATCTAAACAAATACCTAGTGATAGTTAGTTTGTATTTTGAAAAAATATCAGTAGGCATATTGTAAATGTAAATGAATAAGATAATAATTTGTAAATAATTTATTATTTTTATACTTTTTTTTTCAGTGACATCAATTTTATTATCATTGGATACTCTGAACAATCTGAACATTCTGGAGTGCATATCTACTCAGCTAACAAGGGAAATAATTATGAAGGAATATTGGATAACATGCCACAATGGTCAGAGATGAACGCCGAAAAAGATACAGGATTCTCTTCTCAATTTGTTGATTCATATAAAAAACTTATAGGTGTGACTAACTTAAAAAATAAATATTCAGATAATTATAAATTATAAGATATATTGATCTACTTACATTACAAATATTATCAAGCCATTTATCTATACAAATTTATGACCGTATTAAATTATTTATTTTTGTTTTATTACCAATTTAAAAAGTTTAACACATTTCATTTTTACATGATTTTCTTATAGTCCAATAAAATGTTTCAAATTTTGTTTATAATTAATCCAACAAATATAAATTAAATTATACTTACTTAGGTACTTAAATTTAAATATAAAATTTAATAAGACTAAAAATGTATGATACAAAATTTAGTAGTTGGTACATGAGAATTATTATTCAAATATAATAAATAATATTTTTTTATTTTTAGGTAAGAACTCGAAAGATAAAGCGTACAAGCTTTCAGGTGAATATCCATTTAGACCTAATGCAGTTAAAGCTGTTTTGGCTGTTACACAAACCGTATATACTACCGACAGTACTCTTGATGTAAGTACATGTTTTTTTTTTTATGACTAACTGATGTAAAACGATTTTACTAATATATTATTGAACACAGGTATCTCAATATACATTTGATTTAATTACATCATGCTTTGTGGAACAAGGAATTAAATTCCATCTAGTCGCCCCAATTAATCTACAAGATTCTTCAAATCCAGAAATATTTGGTAAATATTAGTTGTCTAATAAGTTAGTTAGTTAGTTATCTAACTTGGGTACCTTATTGGTATAAGATATCTATAGTAGAGATGTATAGTAAAATAGTGTATTAATTAGGATTTTCTGAAGTATGATGTTAATATTTCCAGGAACAAATGGAGCTGATACAGTCTATACATTAACAAAGCCGAAAGGTACAAATAGTAATGAATACACTTATGACAAATCTTTAGAGACTGGTTTAGTAGTAAAGGTCAGTAGAATTATTCAATAAAGTATATTTATGAGTGTATTTTATAAACCATCACATTTTACCAATTGTAACAACTAACAATGTATTATTATTGCAGACAAATGGAATCATGTTTGATTCTCATAAATTTGTTACGGAACAAGATGACGAGAAAATAATTTACTTGAAAGCTTTAAGCAAAATTATAGCAAAAAGAGCCATTAAAGATTCGCATGTTACAAAAAGTTGCACAACCGTTGTACACGATGGAATTATGCCATATACCAGATGTTCTATTGTGCCATCGTCGTCTGAACCTTCAAATTAATTTGTATCAACAGTCTAAAATCAATAATTACATGGGTATGTTTAATTCAAAGGACTTATAATCTATACTGTAGGTACAATATATTGTATAATTTTTTTTTTTACGCCCTTAGTGAAAGGTTTTTAGATTATTTTTTATGCACTATTAATTTTATTTGAGATGATGAGAAACACTGTTTTTCTATAGTAAAATGTATTCGTTATGTATCTATTTCTACTGTGTATTTGCATCATATATTCTGTTACTTACCTAATTTTTTAGTTCTTTATGTTATTAAATTATAAATAGGTGTAATAAAATAAAGTTTCATTAGTTGGTACATAAAGATTTCGTTTTTATTTTTCCTGTAGTTTTATAAATATCAGAAAAAATGTAACAAAAACATGAACGTTTACGGTAATAAATGGTTTCATTATTTTTGGTTTTTTTTTTTTTTTTTTGTTGTAATTCGTTTATTAACTAATTGTAGAAACCAGAGATTTTTACAGAATATTTATACTTAAAAAGTCTTTTCAAAAAGTGGTAAAAATGTTCAGAAAATTCTGTTGATTTTCAAGCTATTTATAAATATTTGATATTTTTGAGCTTTTTTAACTTTCATTTGATTTTATATGGCCAATTTGTATGATGAGAAATGCTTGAACATTTTACGTGAGGTTCTTCATAATTTGTACATAGTAGAAAAATAACTGTAGCTTAATAATAAAGTTATTTATTTTAAACATTTTATGTTGAAATTTGACGAAAATTATAAAAATCACAACATTTCAAAACATATTCAACCGAACTTTGTTTAAAATCATAATTTGCCAGCAATGATTTTGATCCTACCTTACCAACTTTACAATTAAAACAGTGGCACATTTATCAGTTCTTTTTTTATATTATACACCTACTATAATATAAAAACATTATTATACCAATTATATGTTTACAGATGCAATCCTGTGTTTTGATCAAATATAATTTTAACAAACAATTTTACCTACGCCAATTTTCAAATAAAACATTGCCGAAGAAATTATTATATGTATAAAATAAAATTATTGTAGTTTATTATTACATACTGTTGTATTATTTTGTTTTTGATTAGTTCAGAGTAAATAAACATATAGTATGCAACAATGTGTTTTGTCTATATATTTTTGAAAACTTAAAATGTCATAAACATGTATTAAAACAACAGCCTGCAAATACCTAACGCGCGGCGAACGTACGATACCCGCTTTTCTGGTAAACACCTACGACCAGATTCCAATAATATCTCAATATTTTTGTGTTCGGTAGCGTTTGTGTAAGGCGATGGATCTTCTAGTTATTTCTTAATTTTTTTCATCGTCACTTCTGTTCCGTGTGTCTTTGAAATAGTCTGAACGTATACCGGTTCGACTTTTTGGTAGGTATTATAAACATTCAACTCTGGTTACTGCACGAAAAAAATATAAGAAAAAGCTGTCCTGTGATGCGGAGGACGAGTGTGCAGCCGCCGGTGTAGGTGGGAAATTGGGAAGGCCGGATACAGACGGGAATTTAATGCATATCTGTAAGCGACGACCTAACCCATTGTTTGTAGTGTATCGTGTAATTTATATCTAAATGCGATACTTGATAAGGTGCACGCCGGGCGGTCTTTATTATTATTATTAATTGGTATTATCTGCGGTGCGTGGTATTGTCCACTCGCTCGCCTGCGTTCAGTCGTTTCGCGTTGTCCCCGCACTTTTATTCATGCTTCAATAATACGTCGGCTATGTACCGTTTTATTAGGATCAATCTCCTCATTTACACCTAATGAGTTCATGCACAGCAGATACGCAATATGATGTCGGGTTGAAATGTTTTTTCAAACTAATTAAACAGCCGAATTTCATGATGGAATTGAAATTTCGATTTCGCGGGGAACTTGGCCACGAATTGGCGGAAGTTTCGGCAGCAGTTCGACATGCATTTGATTGCTTCGGGACACAATGAAGAATCGGATGAATACGAAAATCGCCATTTTACTGAACACTGTTGGTATTAAATTTATTGGAATATTTAATGCGTTCACGTTCCACCGCCGAGTTAAAAAAAAATTATGACAATGTCCTCACTCAATTCGATAATTATATTTTGAACCTAAGAAGGAATATTATTTATGAGCGATTTAAATTCTATACGTGTGTTCAATCGCCGAATCAGAGTATAGATGACTACATAACGGAACTGAAAACATTAGCATCCACTTGCGAGTTCAGTGAACGTGAGAATATGGTACGTGATAAACTAATAATTGACATTAATAATGAACAAATTTAAGAGCCACTACTTTGTGAAGCAGACTTAAACTTACAAAAATCTATCGATACCATAAAAATGATGTCGCTCGCTAAAAATCACGCGTTGATGAGGTGAACGAAAATGTGCAAGTTGATTATGTTAAGAAAAATGTTACGTTGAAAAACACACCGAATTATTCCGAGAAATTACAAACTGAAAATTCGAGAACATCTGAAACAAGTGAAGAATACGATTGCTACAAATGTGAACGCAAACACACAGTAAAAAATTGCTCAGAATTTGACAAGAAACGTGTTTGTTGAAAAAAGTTTAATCGTTTTAAAACTGGCTGCAAGAAACTTAAATCTGATCAAGTCGGCAAACAACATCGTAACGTCCCTAATAAGCCGGTCAGCAAAGATCTTGACGTTCCCCGCAGAAAAGTTGCGTATAAAAAAAAAAAATAATAATAATAATAAACATTTTTGTAACCATGAGCTTCTTTGCTCCATTCAGAATCTAAAATGATACATTCATTTATATTTTAGGACTATTTGTAAATTTGGGGTGCTAAGCCCTCTAGCCACCCATAGTTGCGCACATGTTTAAGCGTTTTTATTGTCCATTTAGCTAGAATAATAATTATGGTCATCCATAATATCAACAAATAAAGCTATATTTATAGTTATTACGACGAAACGAGATTATCACGAAGAAACTCGGAAGTCGGTACTCAATATTATAATGTAATCAAACATACATCTTTCCCGGCAGAGCAGTCTTAATAAATTCCACCAGGTTGCGACTCTTTCACTTTCAATCGCCAATAGGAGTGTAGAGTGTTTTGATAACACAGCTCATTACATAGTACGTATGTATATTCGTATTTTTTTTTGGCGGTTGATAACGTTTAATAATTGTAATTGTAGCTATAATAGTATAATACTTGCCGTTCCCAGTTTTTGGCAAATTCGTCATTACACCTACCCAAAACTTATGCTTACACTTACCTAATACTGTTACCTGACTATTTCAGACATTTAACTCATGGATATATTTAGTTTAACTTTCCAAAGCTATTAATATAGGTCTAAGTTGTTATTTTTATTTGACCTTTTATATCAAACTTCAATTTGATTTAAAATGTTAAGAAGGTATATTTTATACAAATCTTATGCATTTATCAATTGCCGTTATGCTTCTCAATCTATGTTACAGTCAAAAATTGATGACAAAACAGGTATAATATACAATTTATTTTTATCATATTATATTATTTAGTTTTAACAGAATATAAAATGATACCTAATTAATTTAATTTGTTCAGGCATAGCCGCATTGTTAATGAATAGACCACCTGTAAATAGTTTAAATCTGGAAGTTTAGATGAAATTAAATCTCAGCTTGCACAATTTCAAAAGATAACATTCGAGGAATGATATTAACATCGGTATTTACATACAATTTAGTAAAATATGTTGATAGGAAGTTTAGATGAAATTAAATCTCAGCTTGCACAATTTCAAAACGATAACATTCGAGGAATGATATTAACATCGGTATTTACATACAATTTAGTAAAATATGTTGATTGCTCAACTATATAATATTATCGGTTATTTATTGATTATTATATTGAATAATCATAAAAATAAAATATTTTATTTTAGGACTTGCAGAAAATATTTTGTTATGGTTTAGATGTAACAGAGTTATATAATCCAAATCCTGAAAGATTATCTAAATTTTGGACTACTCTTCAAGATACATGGCTTGCACTTTATTTGACTTCATTCCCAACTGTAGCTGTTATTAATGTAATCATTTCATAATCTTATCAATTAAGTATTGATATGATTGTATCAAATTGATCAAATTATTAAGACTACCTCAAATACATTATTTCTGTTTAAAGAACTACAACATAGAGAGCGAAAATATTAATGTTCTATAAATAAGTTTTATACTACTTTTTGTTTACCATAACTTCCAATATACCTATTACGTAATATAATCTTTCATAACAACACAAGGAAATAAGGATATTAATTAGGAGTTGACCAGTGGAGTTCAAAACTGAAGTATTATTAGTCATACAAAAAATAAAGCAATTATTTAGAATCATTATTAATACATATTCCTATGTACAGTTGACATTGTATAAATAACATAGTTATACAATGGTAGTTATTATTACAAGAATAATGCATTTTCTTAGTCCATTATAGTTGGATTATTGAACTATTTGGTTTTTGATAATTACATTGAAAAAAACATATAGGGCCATAGTCCAGCAGCAGGCTGTTTGCCATGAGTTGCGATTACAGAGTTATGGTCAGACCAAATTATACTGTTGGATTAAATGAGACTAAATTGGGACTCATTGCTCCAAAATAGTAATTTTTGAATTTTAATATAATAATTGTTTGTATAAAAAAACTTGTTTATATTTTATTAAAAAAAAAAAAAAAAAAAAAACAATTAAATATCACGTTATTTACTAGGTTTCAAGATTGCATGGTTGCAGTTATTGGTCAAAGAAAAGCTGAAGTATCATTGACTTCAGGAAAGATGTATACTACAGATCAAGCCCTGCAAATTGGTTTAGTTGATGAAAGTGTTCCAGATGTAGACAATGCCCTTAATAAAGGAACACAATTTTTAAATAATTTTCAAAAAATATCTCGTTAGTAGTTTTATACTTTTTCTAGAACTGTTCAAATTATTAATGAATAATAATATACTTATTTTTAATTTTATTTATTATAGCTTGGGCATATAAAATGACTAAAGATATCAGTCGCCAGGCAGCTGTTCAATGGTTAATTGATAATAAACAGAAAGATCTCGACTTCGTTACGAAATTTTTGAAGTCTCCCGGTGTTCAAAAATCTTAGACTTTATTTATGAATATAGTAAATAAATATATATATATATAAAAAAAAAATGAATGAATGGGTGGAGTATTATGATAAGTGTATTATACGACTGGTTTCAAATTAAAAATTCATCATCAGGTATATCACGGTAAAAATGTAAAATGTGATTGAATATAAAAATTGAATGAAGGAATACATAAAAAAGAAATTACACAAATTGTTCGTTATACAAAGAAATAATTTATTTTATTAGGAGAGATTATTTAAAATGGTTTATTATTAGACAGATATATTAAGAAATATAAATTATTTGTTTATTATTTATTATATAAAATGTATTGATATAAGATATTATTTTTCAAATCGGTTTGTACATTTAAAATATTAAAATTATTTTTTCTTTACTTCTGAAAGTTGAGAAAAATAGGTGCTGCACTAGTGCTTGTATTTTTAGTTGCAGTTTAACATGAACAAATCATACTTCTACCTTTAATGCCTAAAATTTCCAGAGTTTTGGAAACATAGAGACATTTTTATGTTAACTGCTAAGTACTAAGTTCTATCCGATTATCCGAATATTCTAAAACTGAATAAATTTTTATCACATTGGAAAATAAAATATAATGATTATTATAAAAGTAAGAAATTATGATATTATTATTTTAGGGTGGTATGGTTGGTGTTTGAAATTTTTTTTTGTATAGGTTGGTAACGTTGAAATATTGTGGTTGGTCACTTATCATTTAGGTCTGGTACTCATATTACTCTGCTTATCTTAGATGCTGATATTCTGATTGTAAACAAAAATATTGTCTTTACATTATGTTTTATGACTGATACACAAAAGTAATTTTTCATCTCATGCCAATATTTTATATAATCGTTGCTATATTCATAGTGTATAAAACTTTTTGAAAACGGGAGTATAAAATAGTTTAGTTTTTTGTCTTATATTAAATCTACAAAATAAACTTTTTCCTCGTTTAAACCTTGGCGCAATTAATAATTAAAATAGTAAACAATTACATGTTACCAGTTTAAGTTGAAGTTAATTAGTAATAAACCAATTTAAAATGCCTAAAGTAGTTTCTCGAAGTATAGTGTGTTCAGACACTAGAGATCAAGAAGAATACAACGAAGAGAAGCCATTGCATTCGTATTACTGTTTGTGTGGTCAAATGACGTTGATTTTGGGTAAGCAATTGATCATTTCAAACTATTAGAATTAAATATTAAATTATTTTTTTTCACGTTTGAACTGAAAGTTGTGGGGGATCTGTTTTCACAATATTTCCCCACTGCTTCCTAAATATTTAATTAATAATTATAATTATACGTTTAACTGATTTTACTACCGTGTTACATATATAAGCTCAATATATTATTTTTTATCAATTATTTTAGATTGTGCTGTGGAAAAACTACCTTTACGTAAACGAGATGGTGCCAGAGTGATAGATGGTTCTAAACATGCTAATAAAATTACTTTTGATCAAGATGAAATTGTCTATTTAAAGCGACAAGAAGGCATTGAAAAACAACACAGATTAAAATGCAAAAAGTTTGTTGATTTGAAACTCAGGAGTGGATTCAGGACGAGATAACTGGAAGGGAGGGTGTGATTTTAAAAATTCATACAAGGGACACATTTATGATGAACCTTATAAATCAAACTAAGAATACAATAGTAAATGCACCAATCAACCCCACACCTGGATCCACTATTGTTCAAACCAAAAGTTTTATATTTACAATTTTTATACTATCCTTTTTTTTTTTTTTTACAGATGTGGTTTGTTTTTGTATTATAAACACCAGCCCAATGCAAATGTATACTTTATTGTTCAGGGTGCACTAGTTAAATATACTGGCGAAGGTCCCAAAATGGACATATATAATCAAGTAGCTGTAGAAAAACCGAAAAAAATTATGGTTACTAAACATACCAAGAACATGGGGAAATTCAGTTCAGTTACAGTGTCTACTATTGATGAAGAAGAAGACGAAATAGAAGCAGTAAATTATTTTTTGCTATTGATTGTATAGCAACATGTGTTGTAATATTAAACTATAAATGTTCATTTAATGATTACAGAGAGAAGTAGCAGATTCATATGCAAACAATGCACGCATCATTGAAAAACAATTAGAAAGAAAAGGCATGAACAAACGTAAAGTGGCTGAATTTGTTGAACCGGAAATCGCATTAGACATTAAAAGACACGTTCGGGGTACATTGTTGGAGAAATAACCAGCAGTTAACTAAATGCATAAAATATTAAATCTTTATATATTTCAAATAAATTAGTTTGTTTTTTATATAAATTATGATGGTTTTTCATCATTGACTAAAATCTGGTACACAAGATTTGGTGTTCTTGGCATCAATCCGCCTGGATTATCGTATTCGTTCTTGGGATTGTGTACGTGTTCATAAAGTTGTTTATAAACAGCAGAAATTACTTCGTTAGATTGTCGTCTAACCTTGCTTAAGTGTAAAGGGTTTTTCAGATAGCCAATTTGAGGAACTGCTATGGTGTTTGGCATGGTTAACATATTCTCTAATTTACTCTGCAAATATACAATACATTATTATATAGGTAATTGTGGAATATATTATAAAACATTATGCTTTGAAATTATGTAAAAATGGCGATTGACTAATAATAAAAACCAGAAGAAAAATCAAATAAATTTAATTAGTGTAATCATTATTATATTGTTATTAGAGCGTGGATTTCTATGTAAAAACATGTTATTAATGGATGTATGCACAACCACGAGAGTAATATATGTCACAGTACAAAGAATCTGTATACAAATTTTTATGACTGAATTAATTTTTCATATTTTATGATTATTATTGTGCGTTGATTTACAAGTTTTAATTTAATGAAATGCCGAAATAACAATCTAAAAACTTAGTTTATTATTATTTTAATAATGTTATTGATTTTGTTAATTAATATGTATTAAATTTGTTTTGCATATAATCATCATATTTTGGCTATTGTAAGAGAATATAAATCCGCGCTCTAATTATTACCATATATTATTACCAAGAAATTGATTAAATTCTCCGCTTCTATGCCTTGGATCTGGGATAGTGGAATATTTGCATCTTGACCTTGCAAAATTGTTTGGATATCCTCAAGGTTTAAGTGTGTAACGAGATAGTTTGCTTGTTCAGCAGAAACAATTTCTATTTGTATAGCCATCTGAGCCTAGAAAAATAATTATAGTATGTTGTTTAGTAAAAACTTTTGAAGTCTAGATTTAGGTTGCCATACTTGCAGTTTTTCAAGCTTTTCCTCAACATACTGGAATTGTCTCAGTGTTTCGTGTATGTTGTTTAAGCAGTTGAGATGGTACACAGCCATGTCTAATGGAGTTAATCGTGAAGCGCTCAAATTGATAGCTTGTAGTAATGGTTCTAGGACGCAAGATACTATCTACAATTTGAAATTAAATATTTTAAAAGGATTATATCTAGGATTTTACCTATTATATATATTACCATAGACGTGTCTTCCTGTTTATCTTCTGTGACGGCAGCAACTGATAACACTTGCCGAAGAATATTTAACAAAAATCCTATACCAGGTGACGGAGACAAATCTGATGGTGGAGCTTCAATACGCTCCAATAGTGTCTCTCTTACTAAATTTTGTAACTTGTTTAAAAACACACATTCCATTGTCTTATGTAACTCCTGAATTGTCCGGCACAGTTGTCCAGTGGGAACTGTCTGTAAATGTTTTATTTCATTGAAGCAATAATATTTTTCGTTATGTGCCAAAAATAGTTTTAAATCTTAATAATAAGAGTAATAAACAAATATTAAATTTTAATAACACCATATAATATAATGGAGTTTTATAAGTAATTTTTGATCATTATGTATTTGTAAACTTACTTTAATTACTATTTGGAGATAGAATTTTAATGAACTAGCAATACCGTAAAGGTCAATTGGATTTTCATTCGTCTGTAATACGCTTTCTACACGTGATGCTAATGGGTTGCACAATCCTTCAGTAATGTTACTCATACATAATGATATCTCCTCATTAATGTCTGTAAAAATTGGTATGACGTATTTAATTTAACTATAATTATTGTTGTAATATACACGCAACTATTTCCTTACTTAATTTATCACAGTTTTTCAATAGGTACATCAAATATTTTCTTTCAACTGGAACGTTATCAATTAACCACGATAACATATTGTTTATGTACTGTCGTATGTCTTTTGAAAATATCTTTAAAGAAGTATTATTTGTACTGTTTACCGCAAGAGAATCGATGAACTTTTGTGCAATCATGGCTTGTCTTATTGTACAATATTCATCTAACACATATCTGAAAATCAAGTTTTAACTTCTATAATATATCATTTATTTAAACATTATTAGAAAGTCCGGTCTCTTTGAATTTCGAGGAAAAGAAACTTACTTAAATAATACTGGGCGGTCTTGCAACACTTCCATGGCAAAAATTAGTAGAGGTCCAATAGTTTGGGACTCAATGTCTTTACAATGCAATTGGCTCCACCTATAGAGTACTTCCATTGCCATTTGCTGGAAGTTTAATTTTTAAAATAAAAACATAATTTCTTGTTTTGAGTGTATGGCTGTTTTTACCTGGTAGGTAGAAATTTGTTCCATTAAACTAAGAGCTGATGTTTGATGACCGGCTTGCATAAGTACTCTACAATTGTTACTAATGTTTTGTGTTTTACGGAGTGCTGTAAAAAATTCAGGAGTCACATTATTAGACTGCAAACAAGCCACTTCTGAAGGACTCAGCTGGAATGCTTTTGTGTAAGCGTCTGCTAATAATTGTTGGTTGGATACATTTTTCCTAATTAGATAAATACCAAGTATAAATAAAAAGTATTATTATACTATAAGTATGCACCTACATTTCATGCTGCAGTCGTTTTGTGAGTTCAATTAAATTCTGAGTCTCAGCTTTAGTGTCTTTCAATTGAGACGACATGGATACAACAGTTGTGTTTAAAGAATTCACATTTTCGTGTAAAGCATTAATAGCATCTTTCACTTTTTCAAAAGACGTCAAAAAATTCTAAATACAACAAGTGGGGTAGGTTTAAAAATTAATACGAAATAATTGTCCTTAGCTTCGAACTGACCTTCTGATATATTATGTTTAATGTTTATTATATATTACTTATATACTGCCTATAAAATATTACTAATCTATTTGTATATAATTGTTTAATGAACATACTTCATTTAAAGCAAGACTTCTATTTTCGATTTTGGTCCTTAAGCCTCTTCTACATTCTAAAGTATTTTCGGTGTAGAACTCGGATATCTCCTTCAATGCTTCGAGAGCATCCTACAATATTATAAAAAGGAAAATGAATCGTTAATAAGGTATTTAGAGATTATGACTATGATTTTGTAATCGCGTAGAAGTATTTTCTTTATTGCTCAAATATGCAAGAATACTTACTATAATTCATTTAACATTATACAGAATTTGGGTACCTACCTTGTCTCTTTCTAAGTGCGTTTCTAGTACGCTTGTAACCCTTTTGGATATGGCTTCTTCGTCTGCAGCGGAGGCCATAATAACATTTAATGACAAGATACAGTGTTATAAACTGACAGTGTGAAAATAAAACGAAAATTGAAACAGACACAACAGCAATAATTTTTAATAATATTTTCACATAACGTGTTAAAAATTTTATGTTCCTTACAATCGTTCATTGTACTATTATCAGTTGCCCGTTGGTATCGTAATTCAATTTTGTTACCGTGGTATGTTGATAACCGTGATGAGTTGTAATCACGATAACCGTATAATCTCGTTTCAGTGTTTAAATTTAATGCCACCAATTTTACAATTGACATTAAAAGGAATTTACTTTTCTTCACAAGCATCGAACTTAGAATTTTTTACTGCTGTTTCACTTACATACATGCCTAATGATCTTCATTATACTCATTAAGAAATTCAGTTTATATTTATTAATGCAGAACAAACGTGTAAATATTTAAGAATTGTGATTTAACAACTAGGTAATTAATTTAGAGTTGAATCGCAACCCATCTTGTTTACCCATATTAAATATGAAGGTTTTTCAAAAATGTCTATAGTAAAACTTAATTAAAAAGCACCATGGCACAAGAAAGGCTCAATGCGTTAACATTTTTATTTATAGAACAAGAGTTTGTGAGTAACATCAGCGTTGAAAGTGTGATCGATGGTTTTAAAAATGTTCCTACAAAAATAACACTTGTCCTTTGATGAATGCGTCTTATAGTAAAATAAAATATAAATATTATGCGTTGTTCGGTGTTTTTATTATTGTTAAACACATTGAGTGGGTATGCGCTATTTGTTTAAAATTCTGTTATTCTATATACTTACACGTCGTATATTTTGTTAATTACTTAATTAATTATATCGCCGTGCAATTCCGGCCTGTGCGTGAACAATATTTCTGTGGTCAAGTCCGAAGGCACTGAAAATACTGTATGTTGTTGATTGTAAATAGATAACAGAGACTTTTTTAAAATTGTATAAATATTCAATTAGGTTAACCTCCCCCGCTATTTTAAGGGTATATTTTCGGTTCATTAAGTGGCGCCGGACATTGCCCAGGCTGCCGCTGCGGATGACGTCTAGTCGGGCCAATGACCCACACTCACGATGTTGTTATCCACACGCGCTGTCTTTCGATCGAAAAATCACTTGTAGGTAACAAATGGTTAACGATCCTTACACGCACCGTGTTATTGCCGTTATTGGAATTCAAATTACCATAATGCCGCGCACAAAAGGCCCGCAAAACCTCTAGCAGAATATTTATGCATAAAAAAAAAAAACGAATGTTTTATGTACCCAAGTAAATGGAGCTTCACGACACATACTTATAAGCAGGTACCCACGGTACATTCCACGTTAGTCCGACAATTTATGTATTTCAAACAAGTATAATGCGATTACTTTAGAATGTAATCGTTGTTGTCGAAAAATGTATCTGCTTCGAATCTAAACGGATTATTATCTTTTATTAAGATTGATTTTCACTATCTGCGTCTCAACACCGGATCGTCTCATATCCTTCACCGGAATGACCTCTGACGGCGATACAATATCGCATACATAAATTATTATTTATTATAATATTATGTCGAGGACCGCGGTGTTGAATATTTCCCGATTTCTTTCCATATAATGTACACTAATACGTACACACACACACACACACACACACGAGTATTATAATACACGACCTCTCCTTTGGATTTTGTTGATAATTTGTTGTGATTGATCACGCGCGCGGCGGGAGAGTCGCAATACGCGAGCCGCAAACTTCGTGGCAATTCGGATCGATAAAGGCGATGCTTTTCGTAGTTTTTCTTTCGGAGGGTGGTTTTTTTCTTTTCTGACCCATTATTACCCCGCCGGGTATTTATATACATATAACATTTATTCAGAGTGTGTCTCCAACAGAAAAAAATAAAAAATAAAAATAAAATCGCGTCTAACCTATTTATGTATTGTATTATAAACGGTGCGGTGGTTACCTGAAGTAATACCGCCGAACGCGCGCATGATTTATTATACATGCGAGAATAATATAGGTAAACGCGAGTCGTGGGGACGTTTTTTTTTTTTTTTTTTTCATATAATATATTATTATAATCGTCTGTTGTTCGGTTTTCACTTATGTATAGGTGCGCGTGTGCTCCTTGTGGGATTTTCGGGAATGAATAGAAAAAAAAAAAAATCACATACATGTCTTTCGCGAACTTAACGTCACATACGTATCGCAGTCCGTATTCCCTAAACAATCCGAGTTTTTCGTATACATGTGACCCGATCCCGGATATTTTACGATTGAAAAGTTCGAACGCCGCCGTGGACATGACCAAATGTAACCGATACTCAAAAGCCATCGTAGCCGACAATGATGACTCGTTAAAAAATAGCATATTATTATATGTATGGTATAATACAATTTTTTAAATTTTAAATACAACTTACGATGAATCTGTTCGGCAAAAACAATTTTATTCACATAAAACCAAATAAAAGCTAAAATGTCAAATACATAAAAATAGCTCGAAAATTTCCAAAGTTATTTGATCATTTTATCACTCCAAGAAACGGTCGACTATTAATATTCATTGCGAAACACAGGGTTTAACCAAATTACAACGAAAAAAACAGAATCGTGAATTACGAAGCCGTTATTGCCGTAAATTTCTCAATTATTATGAAAACTACTCGGAAAATTAAAAAGCGACCATATCGCTAAGTGAGTGACAATATATAACAAAAAGTTTTTTTAAAATTTTTTTGATCCAACCGAGATATCTGGTAAAAACGTTTTCACAGATCAAAATCAAAACAAAATCAATTAAAACAAAAGAAAAAAAGTCGCACGCACCGCGCGCAGTAAAATCGCTTATATAATATTATGTCGTAGGCATATAGTCAAATCAGGCATTTTATTATTCGCCTTACTTGTAACAGGCATTCAGTCAAACGTCCAGGCATTTCTAAATGGATAGGCGGATAGTAAACCCGTTAAAAAATCAAGTTCTTTGACTATTCAGTCCGGGCCTAGGCATTAAGTGAAATGCCTGATTTCACTGTACACACTGTAATTATAGTTACGAATACTCCGCACCGAATACAAAAGAGTAGGCATGTTAATCGAAAATGAAAACACAGTGGTAACGGTGTTTACGGATCTTTTTGATCACATATATTAACTAACGAGTATTAAAAAAACATTGTTGTACATTATAATAATTATTGATATTAACTAAACGATAATAAATTTCATTATTGCACGTTACAAGCCGATCTTAAGTCTAGACGTTTATACTATGTATACATTAATATTAATTAAAATATATGTAATAATATACTAATATAATAATAATATTATCTCGTTACAGTGTAATTATTATCCGTACTTATGTCTAAACAATAGTATGACCCTACCGAAGTTATTAGGTCTATGACCGCGGGCTCTCGATTTAAAAAAAAAAAAAAAAACTTTTTTTTTACCGGGAGCCCGCGTAATATAATAAAATGATTATTATTATTATTTTTTTTTTTATGTCGATATAATAATAGTAATAATAATAATAATAATAATAATTATAATAATAATATGTTACAATATAAGATTACATCGAAATTACAACCCATTCCAATACATACCCTACACATTGATTGTCTAGCTAATAACATCTTCGAATACATATCATTATTTTATTATTACAACAATTGTAATAATAAGTTAAATTATATTATTCTTATAAAAGTATAATGTTATTATATACTTACACGAATTTTAGAAAAATACACGATATGAAATAGTTTACGGAAATAAATAAATAATTGTCACAAAGCATTTTGCCCGGCGGCAGCTGCGGTCCGGGCTGTGGAGTTAGAAATAAAATAAAATAAAAAAAAAAAAAAAATTATGTAAAAAAAAAAAAATGTGAACTTTCAAAATAATCATATCACAAAGTCGACATAGACGAAGCAAAACCCTGTTCTCACTTTTCGGTTAACCTAATATTATTATCATTTATTTATTACGCGTTGGTTGGCTGCTACAAATCGAGAGATTTTTCTTCCGTTTTTGTTTATGTACACGGTGATTCATTTAGCACGCTCGTCTCATTTTTATCGTTGAGTTTCGCATACGTTCGGACACCGATTTTTGCGATTTCCAAACGTAGCCAAAGCCGATGTGTTTTCGATCATTTAGATTTTCTACAACGTTTAAGTGGTATCCTGCGGTGATACCTGCTTTGGTTTTTTCAAACAAGAGCCCACCACATATTCCAGTGCGAATTTGTAAATCGGACGGCTTTTCTGAAAACTCCGACGTATTGCGATCGAAATTTGAACGAGAAGTTTCCGAATCGTGTCCTACTTGAAAATACTAACGCTAACAGTTTACAAAGTATAATTTGTGTGGCAGCGCGGCGAGCGGCGTTTTCACAGCGCCTCGCTCAGTCTTCCACTAACCGAACTTAAGAGCGGAATATCTCGCCGACGAATATTAAAATCGGCAACATCAAAATGTATTTAAACTGATACTCCATATCGTTTGAAGACATTTTTGAATTTTAGATTCGAAAATGTCAGCGTCAATTACACTCGGCAAACTGAAATTCCGAGAATCGTAACGTATACAAAATTGAACCGTAAAGATGGGGTGAGCGTGCTCAATGGATCACTCTGTATACATACACACACCTATATAATACATTGTACGTAGACAGTGATTTTTCGAACAGAGCGGGTAAAGAAAAAGGTTCGTATTATAATATTATAGGCACGACGACGACATTTAACAAGAAAATATACATTTTTTCGTGTACACCGTATTATATATTAATTTTCATATTATACATATACAAAATATCGATCGGTGGTGGGGGAGGGGGAGCTTAGGGAGGGTGGGGAAAACAAACAAAAATTAAGTTAAATAACGCGCAAAATATTTATATTGGCGAAACGTTGTGCAGTTGTTTGTCGATCTCGCACGAGTACGTGGTGTGATTGCGTTTCAGGAAATGGTAGAGTTGTTTGAAAGTAGGCCTCAAGTTTTGATCGCGCTTCCAGCATTGGCACATGAGCTCGTAAATTTCGGCAGGACACAGGTTGGGTTTGGGCAAGAGTACCTGAAAAAAATTTAAAAAAAAAAAACCATACATATTTCGCGTCTGCATAACATTATGGCGCAAACATATAGGAATCGCGTGAAAATTCGGATTTTACGTTCCCGAATTTTATACGGGTGGGCACGTACTCGGAACAGGCGAAATATGTACACGGACAGAATATAACGAATTCCGGAGTGCAGTCGACAAGTTATAAGTTACTCATATATATAGCTACTGAAATTTGTTTAAATTTCAAAACCCACTTAGCTTGGTATGTTTTTATTTTTAGGATAAATTGACTTGCGTTAGCGAAAAGAAACTTGGCCAGCATCGACAGAGACACTATCGTTCAATTGTCGTTAGTTTACGCGTAAACAAAAATAATTTGATGGTTAAACGAAACGTTTCCCAATTCCCTCTTCCATTTTTGAATACTGATTACGGCGTAAAACAAACGGCGAATAACACAATTAATAGATAACCGTGTATGGGAACTTGGGACTGTTATAAACATACGCCGTATAAATCCGTGACGATTTCCCCCGATTTTCGCGTACAAGCGAGATATTATAAAACTATTGCCGAACATGGGGCACAGAAAGTACAAGGAAGTTTTATTAAGTTGTTGTTGTTGTTGTTTTTTTTTTTTTTTTTATGGTATTCGAGGAAATCGATTTGTCGCGGAACGTTTAACGGGTAACCGAGGATGCGCCGGTCGTGTTGTGTATTGTATGATATTCGTTGAAACTTTGTAACGTTTATTGAAAAGTAAGGTGAAACCCGCCCGGTTACGCGCAGTCTCCCCCGGAAAAGTTTCCCCGCGAAATAATGTTTGTAAATTGTATATCGAGTATACTTTGAGATAATATTATCATAACGGAACGTGCCGGGCCGCGGTGCGTTTACAGACACCGCACGCCCGGGTCTGGCCCGAAGCCGCGGTAGAAATACGATTGAGAACGGTCATTATTACGGCTTAGCACTTAAAATTCACAATAAAGCGCTTAAAAAATGTTAAACAAGTCGCGAAGAAAAAAAACAAACGGTAAATGAGATCGAAGGTCCCCTGTCTAACCATTAAACATGATTTTCTATCGCTACACAATAATGATTAACAAAAAGTAATTTTGTTTGAAGAAAAACGTACGTATTATAAGAAAAAAAAAAAAAAAAAAATACTTTTCAAGGTTAATGATTTGTGTAGCGTTAAAAAAATATATTTAATAAGTCACACAGAGCCGTTAAAGGAAGGACATTTTAAACATTTCCGCCGTTTTTGCATTTTTAAATACTTTTTACAAGTGCTTTTTTGACGTTTTTAACCGATTTTTTTTGTCGATTTTAAGCGCGACAAGTCCCGAGTTCTAGTCACTATCGTCGATACCTTTTTGACTGTTATTACGATTGAGAACGCTCAGTTTTCATAATTCCACGGAACGTTGCCAATATATAGTAATCTGAAAAATCCAACCATATTATAGTAATCAAATATACATAATATGTATACATGTATTTCTACTTGTATATTATACACGACTGTGTATCGGACTTTCGAGATTGACGATTGCTTTTGAGACAGCATAATATTACCGAATCCATCGATAATGATAATCTATAAAAACAGAATTACAACGAATTGTTCGCAACGAATAATCAAATTATACTCATTACTCAGTACTGCATTACTAAAACACTGGACACTGTTCAAAACGCATCAAAAGTGAAACAGGAAAAAAATTTCAAAAACAATACATATGATATGTTATAGCAACAGTGCTGTCGAAATAAACGTCCGGAAAGACGAATAAAATACATTAAAACGGCCGTGGGAAATCTATACCGGGGGATTAGAACATGATTCATTTTTAACTTTTTTATTATCAATCAATTTTATAATTTTCAATTTTTATAATTCAACGTGACGTGCATTTTTTTTTCTTTTTAAATTTGTATAATTTATTTATGTGTTTTGACTTGAATTTTTAAATTTGAATACTATATAACATTATACAGGTGCGGCAAGGTTGTGCATAATTTCGTTCTCTCGGTGGTACTGTTATTTGAAAATTTGTTTTTTTTTTTGCGATCGGCGGTTATTACATTGATCTATTCCGAGCATTCTCGACGGCACGCCGTAACAGGTAAAACGTTCTCAATCGTATTGCAAGTGCGGGACACCGACTTTCCGGGAGCGTTATCGCGATGAGTGGGCCGTGCGCTTCGATAACAGAGAACGGACAGGCCGCGAATAATCCGGGCGGCGGCGCGTTCCGCTATCCTGTACTGCCTGGGCGATTTGTTTACGTTTTGCGACAGCACCGCGGTACCACCGTTGCGTTTCAGTCGCGGTTGTCCGTAAATATTTATCACCTGCGCGGTTATCGCGTGGTCGTATCACAACGTTGCGCAAAACAGCGTACACGAATCGTCCGCCATGTTGGGAAACGAAAATATGTAAAACGAAAAGGGAAAAAAAATGTGAAAAAATGCACGGGTCCGGTACCGGGACGACACCTATCCGTTGTACGCTATCCCCGGTCGCGCGTTTCGGCTCGGGCTGAGCCCGCACAGCGTGTTGCAAGTACGCCGTTTTCGGGCGGCGGCGGCGCGGTATACTCACTTGTAGCTCGCCCCCGTAATACATTTGTTCCGCGTTGTGTATAACCTGTTCGTTGGTCAGGTGCGGGAACGGTTTGTCTCTGGCCATGCTCAACAGTTCCCACATCGTCACCGCGAAAGACCATACCGTGCTCGGACACGTGTGTCGATCCTGTAACACACACACACACACACGAACATAATTTTATTGAACCGTTTGCCGAAAGGTCGGCGTCAAACACGAATCCGGGCGTCCGTTTCGGCACCCGGGACGCCAATATTGTCCGTGTACCGGCGTGCTAACGCAGCGTTTGTAAACAACAGTTGTCGCCCCCTGTCTGGTTTTCTTTTTATTAATTTATTATTTGTGATTCCCCCCCGCGAACAGTGACCCGACCGACGCGGATCCGCGTAACGAATCGACGCGGTTGTTTTCCATTAAGTCTCGACGGCCGTCATTCATTAGGGCGAACGACCCAAAACGATTACCCGTGAATGTCATACACCGTGCGGGGGCGAATTTATCTTTGTGTGTTGTAAATTCGTTTTCACGACCACGGTTAGTATTAATTTTTAAACGAAAAAAAGGTTAAAATAATTTTTATGATTTTGTATAGTTCGGTATTTTGTGAAAAAAAAAAATTGTACGTCGCCATATGGGTACTCGAGGATATAATGGGTTGAGATGGGTAACTTTACGTAAGAAAAAACGAGAGAATTTTTCGAGGGGATTGAATTAAATTCGTTTTTATTTTTTTGTGTCTTTTAAAATTGTACGTATTGTATTATCATATGGTATTACAGAAATTTTGACTTCGATATAATACACGCCGTGCTTATAATCAAATAGCCAAACTGGCGGGAGGCTCATAGTTGTGAGGCAGTGGGACCGATTATATTGAAACGGATTGTTGAAAATCCAATATTTCAGACTTCAAACACTGTGCAACGCAATGTAACTGACACGAGCTCGCCCAAACGACGCGCCAGACATTTTAAAGGGCCGTATGAATTCCGCCCGGACGGTACGTGATTTCGGGTCGACTCGCCCAAACGAAAACCGCCCGGTCGCAGACACGTGCGCCGAGACGAAGTCGTTTCACGCGTGTACCCCCGGCAAACAGCAGAGCAACAGCGCGGTCCGACACTTCCGCGCGTTACGGCGCGGTCAATTCGAACCGGACCGGGCGCGCCGAAACGGAACGCACGGTGTCGCGCCTCAATGCGCGGCCCGCCGACGACGACGACGGCGGATTTAATAATTACCAGTAGTATGCTTTCCCACGGGAGCCATCGGATCGGCGCCGGCGGTCGGTTCCCGATTTCGCTGTAGTCTTTTTTGTAAGCCGGATTGCACACGGCCACGTCGGCCACTTTGATCGAGTAGCCCCTCGAAACCAGACAGTTCCTGCAGCGAAAACACAACGGTTAATATAATGCACCGGTTATAATGGTTTATGCTGGTCAAAAACTGCAATTGGACCGTTTACCTGGCGGCCAAATCTTTGTGCACCACGTTCTTGGATTCCAGATATTTCATGGCCGAGGCGATTTGAGTGGCCATAAACATTAGCGTCGTGTACCTGCGGCGTGTACAATACGTAAAAAATGTTAAAATTTCGTATTATATTTCGTAGTGTAGAAGCTTTAGGTACGATTTTCGGGAACGGGGACGAAAGAAACGCGCGAAGACGAGTTGGATAAGTAAATGTCATATGTCCGGGCGAACGAACCGAGGGAATCTGATATCCGCTTATTGATCTCGGTTTTTTCGGTTTTTTTTTTACAAAGCACGAATTCGTGGAATGGTTGGAATGATTTGCAATTTTTTCGTTCAGTCACAGACGAGTCAGGGAGCGTGATTATTGAATCTTTGAAACGCGAATACGCATATTTATATGCAGAAAAGATAAAAAAAAAAAAAAACGAACTTACGTCAGCGTGGAATGCGTTCTCAAAACTATAACGAGGTCGCCAAGTTCGGCGGGATACTCGGTGATGAGCCACGGAGGTGATTCGTTAGCGCAGACTCCGAACACGCGCACGAGGTTGGGATCGAGCAAGCTGCACAAGAATTTCACTTCTCTGGTAGAGTCCCTGGTGCACACTTTGGCCGCCACGCGACCGTTGTCCGTTATGCGGACGTCCAACGTCTCGCAGATGGCCACCTCGCCCAGATGCGAACTGCCCAGTTTGCTGACCACGTTCAAACAGTACCGTGGTATCTGCACAATGTCTGCTTCCCGGCACTTGTACGCCTGACCCATGCTGGGACTGATGTTCCACGACACCGACGGTGGCGCCATCTGAGAACACCGACGGGCGGGCTGTTATTAATTTAAGTTAGTCACGATGCGCTTTCATCCTACGCAAAATGAAGCAATCTATTACTGTGCAATAGCCGTTTTTTCTCCGGACTTTACGTTTGTCATCACTCAACTCACTCATCTTGGCGATCTCATCGTCATCTCGACGTTTCCGTTATATTTCACATCCCGTTCTGTCCTTTATTATTTTCCCTGTTTTACCCGGTATATTTTAGATTCGGAGCGTATCGAGAAATGTATCGGTTTCTACTAGAAATCATGCTCTGATTTTCAAGTGTAGTAACTTTCCCGAAAGGAAATTTTTTCCGGGTGGTACTTTATGCAGGTCATTTTTCGATTTTTCAAGCAGATTTCATAATAACTTGGAAAAACGTAAGAAAAATGGGAAAATCTACGTGTATACATGTATAAAACAACTTCGCTCCGAATCGTTTTTCGTTAGTAATGGTTTATTGTACATTCTCTATAGCTAGCTAACTCTTCGACTTCTTACCTAAAACAGTGACCCACCAATCGTGCGATGTATGCCCGTCCTTTTAGACTTCCTTTTGTTCATTTTTATCCAATCTTGACACACTGCATAACCGCGTGGAAACTCTCATTTTTGCTACGAAAAACTGCCGTTCAAACGTTACCTACGGTTTTTTTAAGCTACTGTCGTTAGTTTATTGACCTAATCCGTTGAACATTCAAACGTATTCGTATCAATCTAACACGGATTGAATTTATACCGATAGTATAATGTTTTCTCTTTAAAAAACTATATTGCGATATATTTCAATTGCACGCGTAGAATAGATATTCAGAATTTATTTTTCGGCCGAAAAATAAATATTTCGATGTAAATTTAATACGCTTAAAAAAAAAAATTACAATTTATCTAATTTTGACGGTGAAATAATGTGAACCCGTTGAAAAGTGATAGAAATTAAAACCGCACACGACCATTCTCGGTTAGTATTCACGCAGCTATTATTTGATTTCACTAAAACATTTCCGGTTTTATCGTTATCGTACCTACGTGTAATACCCATGTTATTTTATTTCCTACGGAAAGCACGATTGATTTGATTTCGATTAACATCATTTCAATTTTGAATTCATTAACGAATGACATTTATTCTAACTGCAGATAATTATTATGGACGCGTTGTGCTTATATTATTATAATATATTCGGTATATTATCACGAGCGTTCGGGACCGAAAGTACTTCAAATTCACAAAAAAAAAAAACGTTTAAAAAACTTTATTATAGTACTGAAATAAGTCCTTGAAAAAATATATATACATATATAAAAAACTAATAAGAAGCATTTTTCTTTTTATTATCGAAATAAATAAATGATGTGAAAAGCACATTTTCATTTTATGTATTTTGAACTATTGAATTTTTTCATTAATAAGATATTAAAAAACAAACGATGAGATAAGAGTCGGATTTTAATAGAATATAAAGACGATACTGTATAAAAAAATAAATAGGGAGGGGGAGATCCGATTTCTTCAGTGGCTTACATAATTAAAAAGTAGAAAATATGCCAATAAAACAGGAAAAAACTAGAGAAAGCATTTATAATAATTTTTTTTTTTTTTTATGCGCTTGGAAACTTCATATTTAACCGATTAGCGTGGACGTCGATTCGAACGGCTCACCCTGTGTTTTTCGCGAGGAGCCGTGTGAAATCTCTTCCTAGACGGTACGTCGGCGGTGCACTGCAAGTGCTTGGGTCGGATCGGAACGTCCGCCACCAACATCGGCAGTGCCTGGTTCTGTAGACTGCGGTAGTGCAACGAAGTGACGCTGTCCCGGATCGAGTGTTCGGTAGGCCTGGCTTCGATTTCCAAGCTGCTCAACGATCCGCGTTCCGAATCGCTGTGGCAAAATTCTTGCGCGGAAATCGCACTACTCTTGACGTCTGTAACTGAAACGTCGTGGAAAATACGATTTATTGTACTGCGCGTGTCTACAACAACAGTATGGCGCTAAATGAATTACGCTAACAATTTGATTCGCGAAACAATATTATGACGCCCCATGTACACGAAACGGATTTGTCCGTTCGTACCCTTCACTCTCTCCCCGACCCGTTCGACTTATTTTCAATGACGCGAAATTGAGCGGTCCAAGTCGGCGTTCTTAACATTTCGAGTTTTTCGGGGGGGGGAGGGGGAAAGGGGGGGGGTGTCATTAGTATAGCTCAAACGATACTATTATTGTTATCACGCGATATATACAGGGCGGTCGACAAAACGTAAAACACCACGTCGTATCGAAAAGTATTAATTTTTTCCCGGAGTTCGTATTTTAGAACATTTAAGAATTAAGTAGTTGTTAAATCGTTACTTTGCTCTTATTTTTTTATTTGTCGACTTTTTAACGAGATTAAAACTATCGTCTACTTTTGAAATTTCAACCGATTCATATCAATTTTGACGTTGAAATTTCTGTGCTCCGTCAACCCACCGACGAGGCGTTCCGCTTATTGACTACCGGCTCCCGGCCTTTTAATTATGTTCCACCACTTTCCGCCTACCTAAATTTATAAGCGTAATATCCCGTCAACTGGTTGACGGACACCAAAACCGCCAACACCGATATTTATTTAAACTAAACCCTATGCAATTCAGTCATCTGTTTGAAAACCAATTGTAGATGTAGTGATTTCACCCGTTAGAATAAAAACGGCGAAAAACAACGGACATTTAACGAGAGCTACTCGTTTCTTAAATGTTCTAAAAAAAGAATTCCAAACATTCAAAATTCGAAAAAAAAATTCAATACTTTCCAAGACAACGAGTGTCTTACGCGTTATGTAGATCGCCCTGTATGACATACAGCTCGGTGGTTTACGGCCGACTCGCGGCTCCCGTGAGTTTCGGGTTTGAGCATATCCGTCGCTCTTCAACGGACTTAATGTTAAATTTTATCGCCGAAACGTTCTAAAGTTTATAGCGCACGATTTTTTGGGGGGAGGTGTTTAATCACACGTGGCCGTCGGGAGAATTTCGAACGGCGAACCGGCGGGGTGTGTATTAATAGAGCAATTAATATTTACAACGGTCGAGCCTCGTGTTATCGGAGTTTTAAGTTTTACGTGCGTGATGCACGGAGAGTATTAAAATGTTTACCGTTGACGTTTACGCGTGCGATCCGGTAAACACACACGGTAGACGTGTTGTTTCGGGATTCGCCGAGATTAAAATATATTATTTCGCACGCCGGGTTATTGATTCAAGATGGAGAAAACAAAAGAAAAAAAAAAAAACCCCGTGCGCACGTATTCCTATATTATTACAGTACATACTGATTGCAGCTGCAGTCAGACGACGTTCGTCGTCGACCTAACCTAACGGTATACGGCCACGGTGACGTCGAATGGGGCTAAAAGTCACATAGACTTCCCCCCGCCTCTTAATTACTCAGTGCGCTGTATTGTCGACCTGACCGAATACTATTTCTGCCGAACATCACAATAGTATAAACGTGCAAATTGTACGTTTAATATGGTGTACGGCTTGGACACGGTCCGAAAACAAACGGTTCAAAAAGGCGTTTACACGTTAAACCTTTTTAAACGCTCGAAACGGTTTTAATTTCTTAAACTCCGCAGTGCGAGCGTTTTGATTTGAAAACGGTTCGATGGTTTTTTAACCGTCTGAAAGAGTCTACACGACACGAATGTATTACATTTTCGTTTAAAAACGATTTCAATTCGAACCGTTTTAACGCTATCGTTGTAAACGTTGTATGCGTTATAAACGCACTCAAAGCCAAATTTGCACCGATCCATAATCGGACCGGACCCGATCAAAACGGATTCCCAGACCGTGCGTTAATACACGCAACTCACTTTTACTGCTGCAGCGAATGGTCTCGTAGTCTTTGCGGGACAACAGGGGCGTCTCATAGACGACGTGCTGCGATTTGTCGTAAACGTCTGACGTGAAACTGTCGCTGCGCATCTGCTCGCCAATGGGCAGCGGGTTCTCGGTGATGTGCCGGTTACCGGAGCCACCGCCCGGCGCGTTGTTGCAGCTGTTGTTATTATTGTTGTTGGTCGACGTGTTGTTGTTGTGCGGCGACAGGTTCATGAATATGTCCTTCATGTTCATGGTGACGCCGCCGAACGGTTTTTTGAATATGGATGTGCTGATGACCGTCTGGTGTTTTTTGCGGCGGCTCAGGGCCAACACGATGGCGCAAATGCCGAGCAGGATGAGCGTGGCGGCCGTCAACACGCCGATGAACACCTCGACCAGCCCTCCGCCGCCGGTCCTGTCGTCCTTTTCCTTGTGCGTGGCTGCGAAAACGACGGGACGGTATTAAAAATATGATATTTGTCAAGTAAATAATAATAATAATAATAATAATAATAATAATGACGGTGAAAAAAAAAAAAATACGATAACGGGCTGTCCGCGTATCTCCGTTCTTTATCTACCCGCGAGGGTATCTACCGAATAGTCGTCCCTCCGGGAATAGTGCGCGGTGTTAATAAATGATGCGCCGAGCAGCCCGACCGCCCGTCCGTCCGTGTAACAAATTGAAATAATAAAAAAAAAAAAAAAAAAAAAAAAAAAAAAACAACAAAATAACCGACTCACGGGCGGTCGCATGAATATTAAAAACACTTACTGGTGTCGGGCGAGTCCCAAGGCGGGTCCAACGCTCCTCCGAACAGCTGCTCGTCCTCAGACGCCATCTCCGCGTCCACCGTCGCGTTCTGAAGCAATGGTTCTGCAATAAAATCGAAAAACAAATTACACGGTATCCGGAATTCGGCAGAAATGCGATTCGCCGAGATTCACGCGTTTATTCTACGTTCCGACATCCGGTTTATTATACATCGGTATCTCTAGTGGTGTGAAGTTAGTTTTTTTCTACAAAACAGTAGAAAAAACTTGGTAGCGTCGCCCTCGTCGTTTTTCTAATAGTCTATTATTATTACTGCAATTGGATGATAGCTTTTCGCTTTGTCGAACACTTACTTACGCTTAGTATCGATTGTTTAACGTTTCGACACATGTTCGCTAATGTTCTCTGGCCCGCTTTGAAAGAACTGGGCGGAATTGATGTTGATGAACTGTGGTGTTCCCAACAAGACCACCCCTCACACAGCCCGAGTGACAATGACCGTATTGCGTGAGAGATTATCTGAGCGTCTGACCTCTATTCGCGGTGATCAAGATTGGCTTGATTGGCAAGATTGACGTTAGGCTCGGATTGAACTGGCGAGCTACGAGAACGTCTCGGCGGGCCACGCAAAATCATGCTGGTTTTTTTTTATTGATTTTATGCCAATTTGATTTATTTTATATAGTTTTGGGCAGATGAAAATCCTAAAAATCGGTGGACCGACACATTCCCTGTCCGGCGCTACGGTCGAGTTCACACGATCACACCACTTTGTGACTTTTATTTTTATTAGGGCACGTCAAGTTACAAATATAGGCCCGCGAACAAACCTCGAACCGTCGCGGAACTTCAGATGGAAATTCGACGGGTAATCTACGAAATCACCGCGGAAGATTGTCAGAAGGTAATTGCGAATTTCAATAGTCACCGGCTATCGCCAATCCGAAAGTGGACATAATAATATGTTAGATGTTATTTACCTCAGTTAAATTTTAGCTCCTACAGGTCGCAAATAAATACAAATTTGATTTTGAATGAATATCGACTGAGTAATTGCGTTTTTTTTTTTTTAAATTACGTCCTTTTTGAATCACTTTTTGGTTTAAAACGTCACATCCGACCGTCAAAAAAGACCGTACTTCTTCCCCATTAAACGGGTTTTGGGCTTAGTGGAACAGCAGTTTTATCGTTAAAACGGCCATTAAAATGCGAACGATTTTGTTTTCAAATTTTACCGTACCGGAGAAAATCTTGAAAACTGGCGACTCTCTATACTTACAGCATTACGGCCGGAATCAACCAGACTCTGAAATACTCGTATGTATAATACAGACAATCGCCGGTTCACGACAAAATAAAATAACCCTGTATACTACACGTTGTGAGTACCAAATTATTTACACGACCTTTTCGTAGGCATACAATATTGTTGGCTGAAGTACAGGCACATACGTGTCGACCGGTGTATAGTGTGTGTAATATGTGTATACGGTTTCGTTGACGAGGGATTAGAAACGAGATTCGTATTTTACTTCGTTGTACGTTATGGAATTATTTATAATACGAACCGTATACGTATTGTGTTATTTAGAAGGTACGAAAAAAATAAATAAATAAAAAATCCTGTACGCGGTAGTTGTCAAATTTCTACAATATGAGTACAGGGGATTTAACTTGGCGTGTACAATGTAATGGGCTTCGAACAACTACTCTACCGTCGGAGCGGCGCAGTATTAAATTGCCAGCGTTATAATTGTTTAAAAGTCCAGAAAAAAAAAAAAAATAAAAATAATCGACGTAAAAAGTAATTAATTTTTAATAAACAGTAGGTAAATATTGTATAATAAGCAAAAACTGGAAAACGAAATGACGTCTACATCGAGAGTTTTTTTGTTTATAGATTTTTTTTTTTTTACGTACAGCGACGGTACGTGTCTGTTTTAAAGCTAATTGAATAAAATAATTTTTTTTCGACTTATAAACGAGTAAATTGAAGTATTCCTTTCTATATTTTGTTATTTTGTTTGGGGGGGGGGGAGGGAGGATTGACGACATTATAAAATTATGTACGTAACATCGCGAGATTTCGATATAAGTAATAACAATACAAACAAATGATCTGATACTGCCGATGGGTGCGCCACTGTTTTAAAGGGAAAGTTAGAAGATATGATAAATAAAGTTCATCAATTTATGTCTGTAAGCATCGATAAACCATTGCTAGTAGTAATTGATTCTGAGCGAAGTTCCCGGATATACATGATTTGAAAATCCAAAATTTGATCTTAAAACAATTATATAAAAAAAAAAAAAATACTTAATTATATTATAATTTTTTTTTTTTTTTACCATTTATTACAACTCATAATAAATCTCTCGTTAAATTTTCAAGCATTTCTGTCAAATAATTATAACCACGTAAGGTAGTACCTACCAAACAAAAATTACGTAAAAATCTTTGAACTTTCAAATTTCTAAGAATATTTTTAATCGAATTACAATAATAATAATAATAATAATAAAAAAATGAAACCATTGTTTTCGTAAATTTTCCCGTTGTTCTACGTTTGTTTTACCGGTTTCGCCTTTTTCAAAAGTGTCCCACCAAAGAAAAAATCCTGGCTACATCGGATTTCCATATTATAAAATACTGTCGTATTCGAGTTAGGACGTACGCAACGAAAACCCGAATAGTTGCCATATGGGAATTAGGATAAATTGGAAATTAGGCCGCACAATAATTGTCTCTTATTTTTTCTTTTCAACGGCTTGGCGGGCCTTGAAGTCTCGTTTCCGCCGCTAACGTCTCATTTCTACATCGTGCGCGGGCCTCTTTAATATATCGTCGCATCTTTCCGAATCGACTCCGTAGATCTGTCCGCGCCACGTACCTCCGTCACGTCCGGCGTCAACTCTGGTCTTTTTCCGACGGTCTTCGTTTTTCCTTCAACGCTTTAAGACAAACAGTATTATCGGGCGTCCCGCAGATTTTTTAACGGTATATTAATTACGTTTTATTCAACATACACGAGTAGGTATGTATCATGTAATACACTCGTCTTTCGTGCGCGCGTTACACGTAGGTACATTCGTGTCTCGTTTTTTTGGGAATCTTTTACGCCGCCTTTCGTTTCGGTAAAAATAAAATTGCGCATACACACGCACACGCACACGCACACGCACACGCGCGCACACACTCGCGCCGCTACGCGATCGACAAAGTCGTCTTGAAAGAGACGTAGACGTGTGCCCTCGGGGTTTTTGCGGTCGTGTGCCGGGAAATGAAGGCGGCGGCGGTGACTGCAGCGGCGGCAGCAGCAGCAGCAGCAGCAGCAGCGCAATGGCGGGAACACGCGGCATTTAAATAAAACCGAGTCCGCTGTGCCGGAAATAAATAGCTCCGTAAGACGAGTTCCTATATACTTTCGCATAATCCCCGTCCCATAAATAACCCGCTTATAAAGAAGAGCGAGTAGGTAGGTATATAGAGGTGCGTAGCGGCACAACCCGCATTCGGTCATAACTTATATTCGTATATTATCATTATTATTATTATTATTATTATTATACACGCATGACGTTCAGCGTTCGAATAAATGATTAGGCTTTCGTCGTGAGTGCGTTCGCGGCCGCACCGGAAAAATGTAGAGGGTGGGGTGCGGAAAAATGATAAAATTTAGAAACTTTTTCTCAGCCATCGCGCACGTTTCAAACGCCGAACGATTCGCCGACGACTCGTATACAGGCGCGCCCTCACGCTGCACTTATAACAAAAGGAACTTGCAAACTTCACTGCAGTTATTGCAGTCATTATCGTTTTCAAACGATATCGGCGCCATGTAAGTTTTAGCGAATTTATTTGCAATATACGCCTTTCAAATTTTAAAATTCCTTAGAACAGAGGGTTAAGTAGCGTTGTGCTTCTCAAACGTTCTCTTGTCGAGGGCCTCTCTAAATTTGACGTAAAACCGTCAAGGCCTTAATCAAAATCATTAGTTATTTTTTTACTTAATTACATACGAAAATTAGACTTTCTCGGCAATGATTTATCATTATACAATGGTCGGTTATAATTTAATAACTAAATAACCGACGCCATTAATTTTGAGCCGAAAATAATAAAATAGTTTAAAATAAATATTTCACGGTCTCCTGCCCCCTCTCCTCTCAGTAATATAGCCACGGCTCCCGGTTTGAGAAGCACTGAGGTGGCGCATTAGAACCGCACGTAATGCGGATTCGGTAGTCGTTTTATCGCTGGACAGTATGCGTATATTATTTATTTGCTGTCGAATTAAAAACAGCGCACCAGTTCAACGAGCATAGCCGCACGACTCGGTGCAGTGTGTCGCAAAGTCGAAAGTCGCATAGTCGAAATGCCATTTTTTCCCATTTTCGTTCGTCGTTTTATTCTTTAAAACGTTTTAATTTTCGAAATGCTACACACACACACACACACACACACAGGTATTACGATATTTACCACGATCGTTTAGTCGAAAAAAAAAAAAAGGCACATTTATAAACAATATAATGTACGTACTATATACATAGGTACGTTATGAATCGTTTTGTTGCGACGTCACACGAATCCTATATTTATTTAGCGATGCTCTCTGATCGTTTTTTATGACTTATGATTAATAAATACCTCTACGCAGTCGATCCGAGTGGAATTTATTAAAATTAAAATATTGCACTCTCTTTCAGATGTATTCGATATTAACTCGAAAGGGGGAATTTACGCGCATTTAATGTGCGTTATAGACATAGTATACGTGCGGATGAACGAACATTTAAATTTTAAGGCAAACAACAATTTGTATTCACAAAACAAATATTGGAGCGAATTTGCAGTACAAAAGGGATTTTTTTTTTTTTTATTATTTTTAAATCCGAATACATTTTGTACGACCCACGCTGCGGTAGTATTATAAACGTACCTACCTATATACGTATATATATATATATATATATATATATATATATTATAATATACAGTATTTATTTCGCGATAAATACAAAATATTATTATAACATGTGTATTACATTACTATAAGCGCGAACGAACGAAGCCAACGGGATTTTTTTTCTTCGCCGTGATATTATATTTTATTAATTGATATATTACATTCGAATCGTCGATACGGCGAACGGAAAAAAAAAAAAAAAAAAAAAAAAAACCATAATACACATATATATACACCTAGGTATTTATTAAATTTCCGGTATGGAATACACATTGTACGGCTATATTTCTTATTGCAGTTCGCTTACGGTCGGCGCGGTTCCCAATGGTTATGTATTATTATTGTGCATGTATGGGCATGTCCCGCGAACGAAACTTTTTACACGTTGATAAACGGCGCAATAAATTTCATCATCATAGGCTTTGTCGCCGGTAATAATATAATAATATACGTACGATTCATAAAATACACGTATACACGCTACGGTGTACGTACACTACACCCGTGTAGTGAGTTCGTACACGGGGTTTTCCGTCAAAATTATCGTCGGCTAGAGATTTGAAACGTTTTTAATAACGAATTACTCGGGTGAAAAATAATCGCGTATCCAAAAACCCGTATAGAGAACCGCATACAGCGCGTTTCGCTTGAATGTTGACGCGAGAGACATTATGTCGGACTTACTTGGACCCCGAGAGTGGTGTTTTTTTCGCGGCACTCTAATACGCACGCACGTTTTCAGTCAGTTTTCGTAAATGATTGTGAACCGCGCGCAATGAAAATTCCGTTTTCGAATAATTTCGTTGAACATTAATAACATACTGTTCGGGCGATAATAATTGTTATACCTGTCACACGAACATTTCCCGACGTCTAAAAGTTTTTGCAAAATACGAATTTTCGAAAAAATTAAAAAACGCTCGCGGTTCGCGCCAGTCTTATAATAGATCGGCCCTTACTGATAATAATCTAAAATAATTTTGTTCCAATAAAACCGTAGCTCGAAATTCGTATCCCGGTTCGGGCGAAACAAACACGCACACACACACGTTGTGTGCACGTATACAGGTACCCATTTCGACGGGGTTTTTATTCGAGAGTAAAGTCAGTCGAGTTTACGCCGTCGTATTTTTACCGCCGTTCGATTAATATTTTATGTGCCGAATTTGAAAGGTGAACATATTTTATACGGCCGCGCTTGCGGCGTCGTGACGGTGCGATACTTAACATTATTGTCACTTTACGATTACGGTACACTTAACGGCGGAAACGACATCAGCCTCAAATAATAATAATAATGTCGTATTGTTTATGGTCGGTCAATCATTCCGGCGATAATGTCTATTATTAGTCGAGCGGTTCCATTATAAGAACACGGTTTCGTATATTGAATTTATATTAACGTCATGTGCAGCGCCCGCGTCTGGATTTGATTTGCACACGTTTTACACGGTATTAAAGTTCTAATAATAATTTGTGTCGTACGCTGTCGTCGTCGTCGTAAGTAAGTAAGTAAGTAAGTAAGTACTGAAAGCGTATTAAACGGATTTATAGGAATTGAAATCGTGTTTGCTATAGGTACATCATAATATACGAACGTTTCATGCATATACGGTAACGATTCGCGTTGAGGTATTTACTTTGCGAATATTTTATAGTCAATACGTTTGACGACGACGTAATGTAATGAAACTCATAATAATAATATTATAACAAACGGAAAATGTTGAGATGACGGAACGACGCGTGGTCGCACACACGTAAATATAATATAAAATAGAGCTCCTTAACATTTCACGTGTACGTCGTGTATATTCACGTATTCGCGTTATTTTTCACGTATTTTCATTACGCTTTCCCGCGGAGAACACGAAGACGCGCGAATTAAGTACGCGCGAGTATAGATTTTTCATTCGCGCGTCAACGGATTCCGGTTTCACGTAGTTTCCTATATTAATTCGCGTTTTAAATCGAGATCTTCTATAGCGTAAAACGATTTAAATACTCGTAGATGACGAAACACTACGTATCGTAAATGAAATGTGTCAATCGACACGGACGTTGCATTTTTCAGGGTCAGGTCTATAATCCCGAGTGTTTTTTCGAAATTTGTTTGGCGATGATCGTGAAAAAAAAAAAAAAAAAAAAACGTATAAAGATTCATTTCTCTCACGCGTCTATGACGAACATGAGAAATATTATGGAAGCCTATACTAAGAAGAAAAATTATATCGATTAATCTACGAACTATTTTTATTCATACCGTGAATTGATTCTGTGGTTTTAACATATAGAAATCGATGTAAGACCGATAGAAACACTTTTGAATATTTTTCATAAAATCAAATGTATAATTATCACGTATAACCATGGCATAAACGCGTATTTCACGGGTTAACCTATACGATTTTGCTCTATTGGCTGCCGGGCTGCCCATATTCATTCATGCATTATATGAACCGGCTATCGAATCGTTTAGGTTAGGTACTCATATCGTTCTATACGATAGGCACACACGATACATTGAATTAAATAACATAAACGACGACGGCGACGATAAACGGCAATTATTTTTCGTACGTAAATATTAGATAGGCAGATGGATATTCTTACCGGAATCGAACTTCACTTCGCTGATCATTATCCACTTGTTGGAAAAGTAAAGTTGGATTTTCACGTATTTGCCCACGTGATTCTGTAACTGTATGTCAACGTCCCTGGCGTTTTCCAAAACCATATCCGGCATGTAAGTATACCAAATCGACCGGCTCTGATAATGCAGTCCGCCAACACTGAATTGCACTTTCGCTTTCGAGAATACCTGCCAAAAGAGTTTGTGTTATAAACAAGTTACATTTGCAGTTCATAATGACGATTAGTTATTCGAAAATAAATAATAATTATAAAACTCGATGTGCAGAAATATACGATAAAATACGAACGCCAAATATTTAAATTAACCGCCCGACGTGTTTCTGAATAATGTTATTAAACGATTTCGTATTTGAATATTAAATGTTCATGATAATAATATCTCGGGTTTGTTATTGGTTTACGGTTAAGTACAAGTATACGGGAAATTTAGCGCGGCGAAAAAGTCAAACGGAGTGTTTTAATTTTCGATATTATATATGCAAATATTATCGCAGGAGTGTGTTTTACGGGGTCTGGATAGCGTAGAGATTCGGAGAAATGCCGTTCGTCACGATTGAATATTCAAAAATAAATATTATTACTCGGCGATGAAAAAAAGAACATTTTATGGCACTGTTTTCGTAATGCGATGAAATAATTAATTATTCGTCATTATGCAATTTTCATAATTCATACGAAATAATAAATATTCATAAAAGATAATAATAATTAATAATATCGACGGTACCTACTTACCTGCCTGTCTGCCTATCTACCTGTGCATTTATTATTATTTCGGTAATAATAATATCTGCGCTACATTTTATTATGCGAGGGAAAAATTTATAATAATATTAAACCGTTTAAATATTTATAACGGAGGGGGGGGGCGATTTAATTCTGTCGGGTTGCCTTTGGGGTATTTTATTAAAATTATACCACTACTCTATCTTATATGGGAATCCATATTATTCATATTATTATTCCATAAAGTTAAGTTGAAATTTGTTGACATTAAACATTTGATCTATATAGGTACGGTGCATAATACGAGCGAATAGCGATGCGATCGCTGCGCGTCTTAAAAAAAAAAAAAAAAACGTATCCGCCTTAAATGTCTCGTCGTGACCTTTGCGCGTAAATACAACATTAATTGTATAATACATAAGTATACAATTTGTATGGAAATATTCGTAATCAAAAATTGTAACTAATTCCAAAATGAACATTAAGCGCAACATAACATTATATACCATCATATTATTATTATCATCAAGTGGTTTCGATAAGAAAATTATGTAAAAATTGACCATCATGTGTATGGCGACTGGCATAAAAATTATAACGTCAATTAGCTATCTAGTGCTATTCAATACGGGTGTTTAGTTGGGACAGGAGAATAATATGAAAATAATATCGAATCGGATTCCAAAAAACTATGCGGTGTATATTTTAAATGATAAAACGGTAGGTATTCTGGAAGTAATTGAAATAATACACCATGCATTATGTTCATGGATTATTTGTGATATTCACCAACCAAGTTTTTATCAATACATTACATGCTATTATTATGTCTACACGAAATATACGTACGCATTATTATGTATCAACGGACAAAATCGTACATTTCATGACAACGGATGATATAATATGCACAGTTATCGTACCAAATAGTAATTAAAGATCAATATCTATCACAACGCTATATATCACTGTACGATCTTAAACATATGAATAATACAAAATTGACGATGCGTGTTCAATATTATATTGGTAATATTATAATATTATCAGTGTTGGTTTGAACACGCAACCGTTGCACTAACTATTAGATATGTGCATGACGATTTTCGTACAAAACGAAATGTTAGTTGGTTAAATTCAAAACGAAATTCACCGAGCAATTTCGATAAATTTAAAAATACTATTCATACACATCGTACGTTTCATTGTTTGATCGATTTCGACTGGGATAAATTTTAATCGAATACCTATAATTATGTTACTAACAGTAAAATAATTTAAGTACAATATATAATTATTATATTCCTGAATGTACCGAAATTGCATATTTACGACGCCGTGCCACTCAAAAATGTACTGTTTGTATTAATATTTTCACCCTCAAACCTCAAAAGACGTATTCAGAGTTCAACTCTCTCCAACCGAATTTTGAGTATTATAATAGTTGAATTCAATTTAAAATCAATTCAAATTTTCAAAACTTTTTAATTGACCATTTCTATATGAAATTTAACGGGTATTGTACATTTAATAAATGCAGCTTGTTGACAGGGGGTAAATGGAATTCCAGGGTGCGCAATTGTCCCCACTGGAGTATACCTGGTTTCAACATGGATTGAATCACCCAATATGCTATAAAACTGTGTGGAAAAAAAAGTTGTGATTATATTATTTAATAGGTAGCTATTATTAATATAATAGGCGTGTAAATGTGTGATTTTCAAAATATATTTTTCGAGTGCGTATGCCTAAACTTATTTACGAAATGGGTGTGCAAAGGTTGTGTATTATAGGCCTAGGTGCAAGTCATCTTTTCCGGAGTGTGCAAAACAAATACACCGTATATCATGTTGTGCACTGCAGTGTTATTCACCGTGTAGCTGTTTGTTGTTATTATATTTCCAAAAGTAAATGAAACATATATACGATTCATAAATCTGTCACTAGAATAACGCGGTCAGGCTTTAAAAGGTCTTATAGTATACCTACCACCACCACTACCGCGAGACTATACATTTTTGTCAAAACCAAAAAAAAAAAAAAAAAAACCAACAAAGCCGGCCGTTTATATAGTTTCATGGACCCCATTTCAGCTCCATATCATGCGCCTTTATAATAATATACACAAATATACACGCAGGCATCAGACGTAATTGATATACATTTTTCATTAAAAAAAAAAATACATATATTTTATGACGTATATAATATACTGAACTTTAATAGCGTATATATGAAAATACCAAAAATAAACAGAAAATCCATGGGGTGGAAATATATTTATGCGTGGGGTTGAAATGTCGAAAACGATATAATAAAATGAAAATAAATAAACGGTTAATTTGGAATTATGAAAGCTACGTAACACGTACTTTTATATCTTATTATATTGCCTTTTTGGACACGAAAATAAAATAAAATATTGTATAAATCGACAACAAAATAAAATGTATACTTAAAATGCCGGAAATACATAGTAATACGGGTAGGTGAGAAGTTAGGAAGGTAGAGAAGATATTTTATGTGTATTTGTACGCAACAATTAATCATTGCTAATAAAAAATAATTATGAGTGGAGTTCGGTTACAGATGGTTTGAAAAGCCATAATATTTACGATTGGAAAAAAATTAATTTCGTATATTTTCCCGTTTTCCCTACGGCTTTTTCCGGTGTTTTTCAGTAAGATAATGAGATAAAATTTTCTTTCAAAAAAAGAATTACATTTAATAATCGGATCAAGAGTTCTAGTACAAAAGTTGTTCACAGATTAAAAAAAAAAAAACATCATTGTAAAACGAATACATTCTTCACTTTGCTCAAAATCTAAAATATTGACAGTCGATTATGCAAATAGAATACATAATATGATTATTGTCGTTCGGAAATTATTGTCTACGTAAATATTTTTACACTGACTTGTTGACTTGACAATTCTTCAAGAATATACATGAAATAATAACTAAAAAGAAACCTTATCGACAATATTGAATTTTATTTCAAATGAGACTGTTCTTGCGTTAACTGTCTCAGTTTAATTTATACGCAACGATGAAGAATTATTTTATTTAGAATTTAAATTGTGGCGGTCGGGATGAAATAAAATTAGTGTTTAAACACAGATGACAAACTTTAAAATGGATGATATTTTTGAGCGTCACCACCTTGTTATTTTTCTAAAATATTTTTTAACAAATAAGTTTATTTATGTTAGTTTTTCATTTTTCTTTTCTTGGAACCATTGAAAATATCGTCGTTTCAATACTAAACCCTATAATTTCAACCAAACCGTTACAATTTAAACTCTATAAGTAATGCAATTTCGCGCTATGTGTTAGTAAATTATATTGAAACAATAAATGTGGCGTTCTTTTAAGCAAATAGATTATAATTTTACAAAATACATAATAATATTGTTAATGATATTAAAGCCAGTTTAATGCAATACAATTCGAAGTAATGAGAACGGCATTTTATTTTATAACATATAATACCTGCCTATCTGAACTATAATCGGCAAATGTTCTATCAGATCACACGTCATATTATAATACAGAGTAATTAACAAAAAATAAAAGTTTTTTTTTTTTGAGAAGGGAGTGGTTGGCATACTATATCAAATCGTGTAATAACATTATCGTATCGTTTATTTTTTTACTCATAACAAATAAAATTAAAATATTTTGTCCACAGTGCCACGTATGTATCAAAATATACTTAAAAAAAAAATAAAGCAACGTGAGCAACAGAGATCCGTCACTTTAGAGTCGAATTTCTATCCACATATTATATTAATATTCTAGTCATATTCTTTATAAAACAATAATTACCTGGATTAGCGTACTTTAATATTGCATTACTAATACAATAAATACAATACAATACTATACTACCTCCGAAAAAAAAAAAATGGAACAATTTCAGAATAAAAATTTCGATGAAGGTTGAAAGACAAAACCCCAAAAAAGGCATACCCTTGTAATAACGCAAAAAATATTCAAAATCTTAGATTTATTTGAAGGTTTGACTGAGTGTTTAAAGAACACCGCCTTTCTCCCGTAACAAAATGCTGAAATTCATATTTTAATTAGTAATTAGTAATTAGTAATTACTAATTCATCCTAATTTTTATTATTTCAATTCGTTTATAAAAAAAACTCCCGAGTTTGAACTAATTTTGTAAAACGTCTAAAGAATATCAATATAAGTGTTTGGGGAAAATTTTAGGTGACTAGGAACACTTTTTACGGAATTAAAATTAAAACCAAACTAGAAATCATTGTTTCGTAAATATTCTTGTTACCTATTTTTTCCAGTTTTCTTTCAATAATAATAAAACTAAAAAGAAAACTATAAAGGCACTAGTAGTTTAGTATAGTTTATTGAACCAACTATTCAAATCGTTCACCAAAAACCACCCTTGGTGTTGATAATTCTTAATAAAACTTGTTCAAAATAAATAATACTTTTATTCTATTTATTTGCATAAAAAAAGTTATCAGGGAAGGTATACGTTTGCTCGCATTATCCTCTTTAAATGTGTTACTGGCACTTGGTTAAGCACTTTTTATACACATAAAATTACGAAAACCTAAAATTGATCAAAATAATTTTAATTTTAATGGGTTTTTCAATATAAAAAACAATTAATTTATGAATTGCTAATTTATATGTTTTGGAACAATTAAAGATTACATAAAAATGCAGTAAAAAAAGGAATTACAAAGGTTATCTTGGTTAAATGGTTATTTAAGATAAATTTTTACTTAATTTATACTTTGCCGTCTAAATATAATGTAGGTAATTAAATTGTTATTCCATCAAAAGTGAATACAAGAAGAAAAAGAATCAATTAGGTATATTTAATTTAAATGCAATTAAATGTTTTAAAAAATTGTACTAAAAATTAATTACTATTTAAGAAATATATTTCGCTTGACGTTAAGATGATATTTTTCATCATTAACCAACGATTATTTACGATGTAGATTTCGAAAAAAATTTGATTGTGGAGTTTTTACCAATCATTTTTTAATTATTAGTGAATTGTTTAAAGATCTTATTCAAAATACTTATTTGATGCTCTCATTTGGTGTACTTTAGGTACATAGTAATATTACTAATTATTGATTTTCAAATATCGATATACATTTTAGATTCTGAGAGGAGGGAAGAAACTTTTAATTTTACAAAGATGTTTATTTTGATTTCTTTTATCTGTGCGCAACCTTATTACCGAAAGACTTGCTTGGATTTTTTGGACTATCTATTGTTTTAATTTTGATTTATTCTATGTACACACTTTTGTCGTATACTAGTATGACACGATTAAAGTACGGATTTTTATATATTATTATAGGTACGCTTCGGTGTAATTGGTTTTCGAGTCAGATAATGGTGAGTGTAGTGTTTTTGTTTCATGACAGTTTGACAACGTTGATATTCAATTTTTGTAAAACCCACTGAAATGCCACTATCTTTACTCATAAGTTATTAAGTTAAAATTTTATCCCGAGGGTTTTTTGGGTATCAAGTAAAACAGTTAACTGCAAGTTTATATGATGGTGTTATTTTATTTTATTGGAATTATTATTTTTAAATAATTAGAAAGATCTAATACAATATTTAAGTTTATTATTATTTCAATGACGAGGTTCGTTATAATATCGTCGTTATTATAATATATTATAAATATGTCGTCTTCATTTTACTCCGGTTACCATGTTAAAACGCGTGGTATACGAGGATATAAAGTCTGCATCATATACGCAAGTTTTATTGTCATCGCCGCCCGGTATATTATATTATTCGGGCTCATACATGCTTGTTTTTATAAGGATGTGAAGAAGTTTGTATAACATACTTCAACGGTGCTTGAAACTTACGATTTTTTTTACACGCTATTTCTAAGAGATCATTAAGCTATTGCCAGCAGGTTTTCACGAGTTTCAGGATGTTTTGTGAAAATTCTCCCTCGTATAACGCAAAATAAAGTAACTTTAATTAGTATTTTAAATAGTTATAAATTAAAACACAATATTATGTAGATGTTTTCTGAAGAAAACAAATTGCTATAATATTTTCCCGAGTGTTTCTACAAGAAATGGTTCACATTACTAACCTGTACGTTTTTGCTGAAAAAATTGTTGGTAAATATGTGCACGGCCGAGAAATTCCTCACTTCGTTGAATTCGAATATCAATTCTACAAATCCTTGTTCTGGAAACGATTCTTTTCGCCAACCAACCCATCCGTTACCTGCAAAAATTAAACACAAACAAATAATATTTTTTGACTGTATTATTACATATATATAAATATGTAATATTGTTTTTTTTTATGAAAAAAATATTTATTAGATAATTTAATAACGTTTCGTTGTAAATTATAAATCACTATAATTCCTATAAATTTTCATTGGTCGAGTAAAAAGTTATGTTACACAAATTAGCCAAGCGGGAATTCAAATAATAATGTTCGCAATTTTCTTTTTTTTCTTTTATGTAATTTTAAAATAATCTCTTCTCCAGTCTTGTCTAGAATTTATTGATTGATATCAAATTAAATTGTCGTAATTTATTGATTCAAAAAAATTATGAACATTTTGGGATATTATATTTATAATATTATACATTATTAATAATATATATTTTTAAACTGGTTAAAAATTGCCGAAAGTGTTAAAAAAAATTAAGTTTTAAGTGTTATTATACTTATTTTTCTTTTTCTCCTTTTTTGTTTTTTTTTTTATTTTGTAGACATTTATGGACCACTAAATATCACATCTAATCCTTCATCAGTTTTATAATTATTGATTTTCATTTTCATTTCAAACATGCAATATTTGCACATCTTTTTTTATTGCATCTTCTCGTCTCATTTTGAGCTCTCCAAAAGGAATCTTTTCATAGTTATCTCGCTTCATTGTCAGTTTTATTAGCTCGTTCTGCATATCCCACCCATTCTAAACTCTATATTCTTTATTATGTCTAGTATGCGTAACAGTTATAGTACTTGTACTTTAGAATGACCATATGTATGATGTATCTTTCTCTTCTCTTCGTTATCTTTATCCTTGGCTGGTCAGAAGATTTTCGAAGATAGTTTTTCAAGAAGTTAAGATGCACGATTTTTTTTTTTAGTAAAATCATTTTAGGTATTGTTATTATTTTGAAATCTATAGAGTAGCCGTCGAATGATTTCTTTCAATACGTCTTCTACAACCAACCTTCTTATTATTACAGCGAATTTGATTTTATTTTGATATCTTCGAAAGAAAAATTTAGATACAAACGATTTAGCGAGAAGTTGCAGTATTATACTTGTATAATATTGTTATAATATATTCATTAATGTTTCACTCCATTTCCCCAATCCCCATTGGTCATTATTATTATGGTTTTATCGTTATCCAGTGAATTAAAAAAAAAAAAAATAAAATAAATAATATTCAATGATATATAACGGGCATAACAGAAAAAAAAAAGAAATAATAATAATTAATAATTATATTATAAAAAAAAAAAATGTTGAGGAGGGGGTAGGGCGGTAGACGGCTCAAGGGTTAAAGTTAAATAACTCTTAAAATGAACGAACGGGGCGGGGACGGTCGGATGGGTTGGTGGGGAGCCCGCAGTCATTACCCGTTGTTCCATTAGTATATATAGTTTTTCCCCGATTTACTTTATCGTATTTCATGTCATGCTCGGGGAGTCGTAATATTCAAAATAATATATATACACACACACACACACACACACACACACATACACACACGCACACACAGAGTATAATAATATACATTCACCTCCGTTCCATAATAATGAACCCCCCTCCTCTCTCCGGGTTTCCGTCGCCCGACCACTACAGCGTGCCCGCCGTCTCCTTTATCCCTTTCCCGACCCGCACTGCTACCGCCGTCGCGTCTATACCGTGCCACTGCCACCGCTATACATAGCGCGAAATATTATATTATAAGGCTTTCGTTTTCCGAAGTTACGCACGTTTATTTGTTATTGTTATTGCCGGGGATTTTGAAACTTGAATTATTATTTATATACCGCCGAGGCTGCCTGGCGCTGCTGCGGCAGCAGCAGTGTATACGCGCGTGCAAGTTTCCCGAGGCTTATTAAAACGTCCATATCATTAGCTTTTACAAAACGTCACATTCCGTATAATAATAATAATAATAATAATAACAATAAACCGGCTGCGTTCCGAAAGTTTGGCGCAGGAAAAATATAATAAGTACGCATATATAATGTACATACATATACAATTATAATAACTAATAATAACAGTATAATGATTGAATAAAATGGGCTGTTGCGCCTTCGTCTGCGTCACTCCCGCAGATGTCCGTGATGTTAAATACGTCACATATTATTCATAAGTACACCCGTAAAATATTCGCTATATTCATCCGACGATGCTGCGAGTAAATTGTATTATTGTTACGTGCCACTAGTTCAGGAGGGATGTTGCAAGGGAAGATATATTATAGAGTAGTTTAATTTATACCTGTACGCAGCCATAAACAGTTTCTGACGAAAAACGATTCCGAGAAAAGTATAAGTAGTATGTTTTTCTTTGTTGTCAAGCTACCCCATAAATGAACAAAAATTAACAATTTTTCTAATTTATTGAGAAATTTATAAAGAATGTCAAAAAATTATTAACTTAAGAGTGTCAATTGGATCGGACTTATATAATAATGTTCCTACGAAGTTTTTAATTGGAGCAAATTATCCGATAGAAAAATGTTTTATAGACAAACAAACACATATTATAGTAAAACCAATATATTTGTCGTTTTACTTTGAATCTTATAATTAAAGCAGTGCATGATTGGATAGGATATAAATAAAAATGAGATTTAATAGTTAACTTTAATTTAAACCTTAAAACTGTTTAATATTTTTAATTTATGTAAACACAATTAGCCTGCAGAGGGGTAGCTGCTCATCCTGCCCCTGCGTTTACATGCGGATGGTGTTAGCTATTGTGGCCAGTCGGAAAGTTTAGAAGGTATACGATATAAAAGGGTTATTTAGTTTTTATAGTGAAAGTCACAGTAAATCATTGTAAGCGAAAATCTATTCCGAATGGACAAGTTAGTTAAACTGATAAGCTTATAGTATGTAGTCGTCGGTGTAGTTTTCTTTTCCATTGTAACCGAGGTGATCCATAAATTAACAAAAATAAAACCGATGCATTTGAAGTCATTTTTAAATTTTTAAGTACAGCTGTCGGGTATTTAGATAAATTTGTGAAATAAAGTGTTGCTGGGTAAACCAAATTGGCATCTTAGGTCGGAGTATTTTCCTTATTAATATGTTTATATTGAGTTTGGTAATCAGTATTGTAAAATAAGAAGTCAAGTCTGAAGAGTGTACCTCTATATCTCTATATCGAGTCAAATATCAATGGGAAAAGAATTTGAACGAATCTGAAAAATTTTAATGTCAATCAAAAACTTTACATAATATTATAACTGGTATAATTTAAAAAAAAAAAATATCGCATATAAAAAAAAAATCGACAAACGTTTTTAATTTACTGTTTAAACACTTTTAACAAGTCTACCAATTTGTTTCAATTTTTCGAGAGACCACTCAAACCATCCGAACATTTGTATTTAATTTATTTGGGACTCGATTCAATATTGCCACGGTATGACAATTGAATATTGTTTAAAATTTTATAACAGGTATATTAAATATACTTATATTACGACTGCTTTGCAAAGATGTACGATTCGATAATAAACGATAAAAACGGGTAGGTAACCTGTAATAACATTATAATATAACAGTGGAATGGGGGGGGGGAGATAATAATAATAAAACACAGTAGGTCGTTTGTGAGAGATTATACCGAAGGGCGAACGTTTTAATTTTTAGTATATTTTATCGGTTAAAACGATATTATCATTTATTGGATCGTAAATTCAGATTAGACTCATTATCTATAAGTATAAATCACAATATATATATATATATTTATATTATGAAGGTATAATAGTAACTAATACCGGCATGGAAAAGCCGAGATTTTAACCCGTATATTTTATGTCGTGTATATTATGATAATTAAAACGTTTAAGTATTGGCACGGGGGAGGTTCGTTAGCCGTAAAGATTTATAGCCAAACAAATTTCTATTGGACATAACATATTTGATATAAATCATAAACAATTATATTAGACTCCGGTCGATTCCTAATAGGCGGGAGAAGAAAATTGAAATTCAGAGTGAAACGGGACTTAATATACGACCTTTTTATTTTCTCTAAAATAATAGTTGGTATTACTATTAAAATTATTTTAAACTTATTGACCCGCCGCTGTTACTCGTGCCAAAAATAAATAATAGACAACTAAACATTTAAGGTAACCGATAAATACCAATAATTATAGCGATGAGAATATTTATCGTTTTGTTTTGATTTTATTATTTTTTTTTAAATGCCATCTATCAATCAATAAAAGTAATTCGATTTTCGTACTAAAAATACCAATACTTTGTATTACATCCTCCACTCTAATACGGAGTAAAAATAGCCTATATGTTAACCCGGTCTAGAATTATGTCTGTGGAGAATTATAGGAAAATCCGTTCAGTAAGAAATTGAAGAAATGTTTACAAATATTTATCCATCCACACAAACTTCCGCGTTTAAAATATTATTAAGCATGATTTCCAGTTTCGGTAGGATTCCTGTTTTTTTTTTTTTTTAAATTAACTAATTAAATTGATAAGACGATAAACATTTAATATTGTATAATATTATAGTGATCGCAAGGGAACACGATTTTTCCATTGTAAATTAAATTACGAAAGTAACGATTTACTTTACTTTATGCGTATTTCTTAAGTATACACAATAGATTTATATTAGGTGGTATTAGGTAGATTTTTTTTTTTAATGGTCGAAAAACCAAAAAATAAAAATTAGTGTGAGTGTTTTAATTAAATAGAATGCATAAATTAAGAATCAATAATTAATCCGGACCTAAAAAAATATAATTACGGTCATATTTGTTGTATTATAATTACGTTTGTATGTTTTACCCAATGGTTCTTCATAAAAGTCATGCAAAAGGTCCGTTATTATGTTTCAAACAACTTTTTTAAATTTTATTTTTTTAATACGTGCCTAAATACTATAACCGTTTTTATAGAAAAATAATAATTTTTCCAGAATCCAACCGAAGATCACACTATTATATTTGATTAATCGGTATAGTAAGTTATAATTAATAATAGCGTATTAGTTTTTTATAAAATAATTTTTTCTATGATAAAACTCTCTTGACTTATATGACCATATTTCCTTTCAAACTACCAGGAATTTCTTTAAGCAAGAATCGGGTTCAAAATTATCTAGACGATTTTTCGGGATTAGCAGTTAAACAATTTTGAAATAGTTTAAATTATACAAGGTTACTTTTGATATTATTTTCGGTATGATAGCGGAGAGGTACATCGATGCGAGAAATATCTTATCTTAATTTTTTTATTAATTTGTTAATTTATTATATCTGTTGCGATTTTTTCTCGTATTTTAAATGTTTGATTAAACTGTTTGAAAAAAAAAAAAGAGATGTTTGTCTCCTTCAAAATTTTGAATTATTGTTAAAAATAATATTTTATATTAAACGGAGAAAAAAAATCAAATTTCTGTTGGATGTAAACCATATTGTTATTACAGACCATAATTATTAGTCCACGACTTAGATGTGCATCAAAGGAATGCGGGAAAACTGGATAAATATCAAAGTACAGAAATTCATAATAGTATGTATACATATATCCGGGAATAGTAGTATAATATCCTGGATTAAAGTATAACATAAAAATATTATATTTACGTATACGGGGAAAAATGATTGACGTTTGTTTTTTTTTTTTTTTTTTTACTATAGAATGCAAACAATATGTTGTACCGTATAATATTAATAGTAGGCAGGTATGTAATATTATATCTGATAGAATTTTTGAGGTAATGTTTTCCACGTTCAACCTATACGAGTTTAACATTGAATAGACTTTGTTATACTCTTTTTTTTTTTTTTTTTTTGTACATCTTTGTACCCTCAGCCTAACATGACGTAACCTCACGTCTTTGTGTGCTATCCTTCATAGATGAATAATATATATATCTCCTTTAAAATATCTACAGGTACATAATATTACACGATAGAATCGGTGAATAATCTCTAATGGATTACCTTATTGGATTATAATAGTGTGCTTGAAAAAAAAAAAATCCAATATTATTTAGGTAACCATCCTGTTGTTTCCTTAATGTACCTATCTATGCGTTGTTGTGCAACTAATAAATGTAATAAATTTGCAAAGCATTACCATTACTTATACAATTGAGAACTTCTATAAAAGTTGAGTTGAATGTGTTTTAAAAGAGATTTAATAAATTTTAATAATACAATTTAAAATTATGTAAAAAAAAAAAAAACAAGAATTTTGTATGAATTAATTAATTCGTAATCATACCATAGTAATATTTTTTTTTAAGAAGATAAATTTTTTTCACTAATGGTTGTATACAATATTTTCGTTAATGGTATCGTAGATTTGATTAGGGGTTCGAACAGACAATTTTTATAGTTAAATTTGTTCTCATTTATTATTTTAATTTTATTTATGCTGAATGATTTGTACGTTCATTTTTATTTTATTATTAATAGGTACCTAAGACTATAATTTGTGTATGATGCCATCTTATCGGAAACAAAGTAATTATTTGTATGTATATTTTGTTATAGGCCATTTTTGTATTTATATTTCAGTTTATGCGAACAAAACGAAAATTTGGCCTCGAAATAGGCAGTTCTTCTAATAAAACTTTTTACCTTTTCCGTAACCAATATCCATTTTAAAGTTGTCTTCTCCGTGTACACCGTCAACCAGAATACCGAGACCTCCTTGAATTTTGTCTTTGAGCATTGTGCCGTCGTATGAAAAGTCTCTCACTTCCGTATTGTTACCCGGTGATCCGTCCAACGGAATCGTGTAGCTGGTTATTCCATCTGAAATAACAAACGACGTGATTTAATTTCACTATTTTTATATTTTAATTAAACAATGAATATTTATAATTAAAACACGAGAAACAAAAACCAATAGTATTAGGAGTGTTATTTACGGTCGTTCAATAAGAGACGATTTTAGTCTGTATGCGCTGAGTGCTGACGAATATGCTAATTTTGATTCCAATTTGAAATAACAAATAGTGATTTCAATAACACGGCGCGTGGAAGGGGGATTGTTAACCATTTGTTACACAACTGACTTTAAGGTCGAAAGACAGTGTGAGGATAACAATAGTATGAGCTTGGATATATATATACATAGTAATAAACGAAATGGAAACAAAGTACGTGAGTGATGGATTTTTCAAATATTTAAACGAAAATAAATATACGTATATTGTTTCAGCAGTAGAAAAGTACCACTCGTATATTATATAATATGTATATACCGGTGTCGTTTATTAAAAAAACAAAACGAAAAAAAAATCAATAGCCCGTGAAAAATTACTCGGACGTACGGGATGGCGAGAAAGTTTCCGGTTCGGGACTATGAAATAACGATGTGTTTCTAAAAAAAAAAAACCAACAACAAACTTATATTGAAATTGACACAGTACAAAAGTGAGCCGGCGAGAAAAAAAAACAGACGACGATAAACCTAAACGCGTCCATCATCGTGTCCGAGTAGGACCTCTTCGCGGGGTCCCGGGGAGACGTGAGATATACGACCGCGAAATGAGAACATTCCGTTGTCCGGTCGTCACCTTGAGCCGTTCACCATCGACGGGTCACGTATTCGATGGTTATTTTTAAAGGCACCCGGGGTTCACGCTGGGCAAGTAAATAAGCAGCGGGTCGAGCCCCCGATTTTGTCAGTTTTCATTTTGATCGTATTTCGACACGTTAAATGTTTATAGAGTTATCGGAAAATTACTGAAGTTCGGCTGTTAAACGTGATTTACGAATACGTACAACTAATAGTCCAGTCAACGTTAAAATTAAAGGAGTGATTAGAGATACATTTGGTTTTTGTTTTGTATAATGACTGTTATGATAATCTTATATATAAAATTATCGTGTCACAATGTTCGTTCCCATACTCCTCCGAGACGGCTTGATCGATTCTCATGAAATTTTATATGCATATTCAGTAGGTCTGAAAATCGGCTACTATCTAAGTTTGTATGCTCTGCGATAAGTGGTTCCGGAGTTATGGCCTCTTAAGTCAAAGTATACTAGCACGCACGGTTTACTTATCGGCACGGATCCAGATTCTAACGTGTTCCTGAAGTCAATTCGAACATTCAATTCATGCTTTCAAATGACATCGTTCGGAGCAACAGAAATAGTTCGAAATACTAATGCAAATGGTCAACAATACAATTCTACATTCAAAATCAGAGACCAAGTTTATCATAAAATGGGCTCACTGCTGCCAATGCCAAACGAACCACATACATTTTTACAAATATACTTCATGGGCGGCGAGGATTCCGGAAGCGCACTTGCCAATCGCGTGAATGCACATTGTGATTATAATCGCTGGTTCGCAAAATACTCTCATTGAACAAATATTTCCCGATGTACACACACAGTACATAAATCATGAGTGGCTTGCAGAAAGAGCAATTTTAGCGGCAAAAAATGTAGACGTTGACAATTTAAATCTGAAGATACAAATGTTGTTGCCAGGGAACTTGGTATCATATAAATCTATTGATACAGTTTGTGACGACAGCGAAGCAGTAAATTTTCCCACACAGTTTTTGAACTCACTGGATTTACCAGGCATGCCACCGCATAATTTACAATTAAAGGTTGGATCTGCGATTATCTTGCTTCGTAATTTGAACCCACCCCGGCTGTGCAACGGTACGCGATTAGTCATTCAAAAATTAATGAAAAATGTGATCGAAGCCAGCATTTTAAATGGCAAGTTCCGAGGTGAAAATATATTAATACCACGGGTTCCTATTATACCTACAGATGTGCCAATTCAATTCAAACATATTCAGTTTCCGATTAGATTGGCATTTGCAATGACAATCAACAAATCCCAAGGTCAAACGATGTCTATTTGTGGCTTAGATTTGAGAACACCATGTTTTTCACACGGACAATTATACGTGGCATGCTCTCGAGTGGGTAAACCATCCAGTTTGTTTGTGTTAGCTAAAGATGGACTAACAAAAAATATTGTTCACGCTATAGCATTAAGAGATTGATATTTTTAAGGAATAAATTATAATAACTTAAAAATAATGTTTGCCTTTTGTTATTTTTATATTCCCTCATCGTTCACAGCGCTCCATGCCTCTTTCACTAATTTACCACATACTTAAACACTTACAATAAGTTAGTTGTTTTTTTTCTAGACTATAGATTCCCTAGAAATAATTTATATGGCAAAACAACGCTTGCCGGGACAGCAAGATAATAAGAATCAGCATAATCTGAATAAGAATAATCATCACTTAAATAATAATAATGATCAGCAGCAGCATAATAAGCATCAAAAAAAAAAAAAAAAAA